>OY764961.1:55930380-57130380 GCA_963668005.1 Melieria crassipennis | reverse complement strand
TTGATACGGACTTTATTGCCACACAAATATAAATTAAAAAGTTTTAAAAGCATTTGAAACATTCAATGAGTGTGCATCAATCTATGCTCAGGAACAAATGGAAAAATTTTCCCCCATCAACTCATAAACAATTTGATAGTTTTAGGAACATTTGTACTTTGAGTTATAATAATATTCCCCAACTTGAAATGCATTTATTTCTTTACTGATTTCTGCTTGAAAGCACCAAATATTACTTAGCAGCATTTTTATTTTTAGTTTCTTAGTAATATGCAGCAACAAATTTTATTTAGCTTAAGGCAGGTTCTCACCTTGTGGGAAAAAAAACCGATTTTTTTTTTTGCCCTATCGTGTAGATATATGTTTCAAAAATGTGCCCCAGAAATTTCAGATCAAAATCTGAAAAATTACAAAAGTTACAGGCCGTTACATAGCGCAGTGTCGAGCACCGGCCGAGCGCGCTTTAAACTTTAAACGCGTTTTTCTGAGAACCACATTTTCGGACCTTACGGAAGTGATTGAAGGCGCTGGAATGAACCAATCGTCACCAAATTTTTTTTTAAATGTTCCTTAGGGTTTTTTCTAATAAACGAACGACGATCAGCCAAAAATATTGAAAATTGTTTATTTAAAAAAATAATAAGTGAACAAAAAAATGCGAAAATCTTAATTTTTTTTTCAAAACCTCATAACTTTTGTAATTTTGATTTTTTTTCATGATCTTGGTTCATTCAATAGATAATACGGTACACATTAAGAATGTGTTCGATTTTTGTGTTTCGGATGACGGGTTTTGACGGAATCACTTCCGGTAGCGGGACACCTCCTCGCCGACATGCCGCCACTGATGGACGCCCCGTGGCCCCCTTTTTTTGATTCATTCAATTTGTTTTCTCTAAATAAATGTGTGTTCATATCCAGAAAAAATTTTCAGCTTTGTATCTTTAACCGTTTTCTCAAAAAAAAGTGCACTTTTTCGGATCCGCAAGGTGAGAACCTGCGTTAATACTACAAAAGTACAAATATAAATTAAAAATATTTTCATTTACTAAATGCATAAAGTTCTTTACTAATTTCTAATTGAAAGTGCCAAATATTACTTAGCAACATATTTAATTTGAGTTTTTTTAAATAATATTCACCAAAAGTGAGTACTAGCATCGAAACAATTTAATTAAAATTCTTTTTATTTTATTATTATTACTAATTTTGTATTACTTAATTATTTGTAATAATTTCTGCTTTTAGGACGCCAACTTCTCTAGGCAACATTTTTAGTTTAAGTTAAAAAACACTGCTTATCAAATGTTTATGTGATCCTAAACATGATTTTATAATTTATTTATTTATATGGCATTTACTTCATTTCGCTAGATTTGCTAAATTAGAATTTATGTTGCTGCCAACTAACATAGAACTAAGCTCGCAACATGTTGCATGCTTCACTGCCATGTTATGCTCGCCGCAATACTCAACGAAATGTTTTCTATTTTCTATTAATAACATTTATGTTGTTGCTTTTATTGTGAATTAATAGCACATCAATGAAAGCAGTCTAGCCCAAATGGAAATAATTACATCCCGAAAGTATGCAACAAGTATTACTTTTCAACACTTTCCATTTCAATGAGGAGCTCCTAAATAATGGGTTGACGTAAAGAGAAATGTTAGTAGAAAATAAAAAAATTAGTAATAAAATTTCTTTTCCATAGCTAATAATAGACTTTGTAAACATTTTCTTGGTTTTAGTTCTAAAATTTAACAATTTTAACAATTTAAAATTAACAATTTTTTTATATAAAATAATTTTTTAAATTTATTGAATTTGAATTAAATTTCAAGATTATATATTCAAAGCTTTCCAACACTTTTCATTACATTCGGTGCTAAAAAAACAAACAAAATACTGCTCAAACCTAATAAATAGCGTTATTAAAAAAAGAGATAAGCATTTCAACTTTATTTTCATAAATATTAATAGACTTTGCGAGATTTTACTTAGTTTTGTTTATTCTAAAATTTTACATTAGACTAAAAAATTTAGGAATATCTAAACTGACACTTTATTTTTCAGTTAACATTAACAAACAAATTAACAAACGATAAACAAATTTTATTAATTACATTTCATTTGAGCCAAAAGTTTCTTCATTAGGTGGGCCGGTAGGAACAGTTGGCTGAAGGGAGAGCCAGTCATTTACAGCTGTTGAGTCCTTGGCTGTACCAGACCTAAATCCGTTGGCAATTTCCACTAATTGGAAGCTTTAGCCCTGGTCTGAGATTTCTTCTAACCCCAACAACTGCGGCACACTACCACAAAACTTCTACCTATGAATGCTCACACTGGCATGCAACAAATTTTCAATCAAACAACTGTTAAACATACTTCACTTGCATCCAAAAATTAGAAAATTCAACATAAATATGACAAAAGTCAAATGATGAGGTCACTGGAAAAACGTTTATCCACTTGAAGCAAACCAACAACAGACAATAAAACTTTAAACTGCACACCAACCGCAAAGCCACACAGCACAGCCCATTAGGCAAACTCCAATGAAGCCAAGTGACGACACGCGTACGCAATTAAATAATAACTGTGAAAAAAGAAGTAACCCAACCAAAAAACAAATAAGTATATAGAAACAACAAGAAGTAGATATGAAATCGAAAATACAAAAATAAAACCCATCATCGATGAGCTATTAAGAAAATTAAACTAAGTAAATACAAAAAAAAACTGACGCTAAGTTATCGTGATGACCAGTGTGCGGCAGTGGAAAGTGCAATTATGCACACAGCACACTTGGCAAATCGCCGCAGACCACCCACCGCCTGAGTAAACAACCGCAAATGTGTAGATGCGCCGTTATTGTAGAAAGTGAAATTCGTCAACGTATGCAAATTTAAATAATTTAATTTATATTATTTATTAATTTGTTTTTTCCATTTAGTGTGTTCGTGTAGTTTATTGAGTTTATAACAGTTAAATGTGCATAAATACAATAAATACGTTTCGTCAAACTTAGAAAATAGTAAATAACGAACATTAAATGCGTTATAATTGGTGGCTTTCACTCTTAAACATAACCATGGGTTATTATATTTTGTGATAATAGGCGATTTTATGAGTCATTGCATGATTTTGGTGGCATAAATGTGATATAACGTATGAAATATGCCTAATAACGGACGTTATAGGTAGTTATTGTTAAAGAACTGCAAGCAAATGTAATTGTTACTACAGGAAATGATTTTAACTGACCGAAAAGTTAAATAACGGACATTAAAAGTTTCTAATAACGACTGTTTTAACTTTAAGGAATACAGTAAATAACTGCTAAAGCTTTGTTGTTCTTTAACTTATGAAAAAAATTTTAATTGGAAGATGGTTTGAACAAAGATGGTTTGGACATTTTTGAACAATATTTAAATAACGTTCAACACTGCGCTTTAACCAATCAAGTAATCTTTTCGTTTACACTAACAAACCAAACTGTTATAATTTTGAACTTTCTCTAGTCACTTTTTCTTTGAAAAAAATACAATTGAAGCACTTGCACCAAGAAACGTGTAAACCATGTTAAAATAACGTTCAATAACGTTCCTTACGCGCTCAAATTAACTTTTGTGTTTGAGGGTTTAACCTCAGAAAAGCCCTTTGAAGCCCTTTTTCCCTATACAAATCATAATACCAACGCCTGTCGAAAAATGTCTTTAAATAACGTTCAAATAACGTTCATTTAAGGGTCATTAAGGTTTCTTCCAGTCACCAATTTCACTTTTATATGACAACGCATAAAATTCTCGTCACATTATACATTATACATTTCGTATGGCCACATCGTCCGTTATTAGCGCACATATTGCATACGCAATTCAAATGCTAATGGCAACTCTGTCGAGTCTACAACTAAACACTACCATACAAGCTTAAACTCTAACATACGACGACTAATTTCAATTAAAGATAACGTTTTCGCGTGCCAAATCGCCGCAAAGCAGGCAATGCCGCTCATTGATGTCTCTTCCGCGGCAACTTTTGCCGCTTTTGGCACACCGCTAATGGCCGCAACGCTGCGTCTATGCATAGCCGCTGCACGTCTGGCAGCAATAATTTTTGTAATATTGCAATTTGCACAAACGTTGCCGATTGATGCGCTGACAGTTGCTGAATTCGTCTTTGCACTCCGCATTGGCATCGGTCAGCACCAGCGTATCGCGTTCCGCATCAACCAAAGTGTTGAGCTCTGTGAAAGTTAAACAAGTCGAGAAATGATTAAAATCTCTGGTGGATTTAAGCAAAAGCACTCAATGTTTACCTTCGCATTTCTGCGTATTGCAAGCGCCATAGACCGGCTCACGCTCCAGGTATTTGCAATTGTTCGACTCCACCATGGCGTTCTGCTTCCAGTCGAATTCCAGACACTTGGCATAGCGCCGCTGTATGCCTTCGCCGCACGAACGCGAGCACTGCACAAACAATCATAGAATCAACACACGCATATAGTCAAAGGGCGCCCATCACCTACCTCTGACCACTCGGAGTAGTGCCACTTGGGCCCGCAGAAGGTCACCTCGCGGTGCGTGCAGTTGAGCAGCTCGCGCGGCCGACTGAGCGCATCGCATTCCTGCTCCTCCACCGCCATGCCATCCTTCAGGCACAGCACTATGCGTCGGCGCTGCAAATTGAAACAGTCACCGGTGCAGTTACTCCACTCCGAGGCAAACCACGTGCCACCACTGCACGCCATGCGCTGGCGTCCGCTGCAGACGCGCTTCTGCTCGGGCGTAAAGCGCTGATCGCACAAATCGGTGTAGGGCGGCGTGCGATCGCAGTAGATGGATCGATGCTCGAGACCCACACCACAGTCGGCCGAACACTCCTGACTCCAGTCGGACATGAGCCAGACGCCCGCCTTGTCCACACGATCGTCGCGCAGATGACGTCGCAGCGGCATGCTCGAATTGTAGATGCTTCGCACCAGCGGCGGCGTGCCAATCAGACGCGAGTACACACGCGGCGCCTTGTCCGGGCCGCGTGCGTAAATCTTGCGCCGCAGCGCATTGGGACAGTTGCAGGTCTCCATCAGTTCGGGCAGCTTTTCCTGCTCGCACTGATCCTCGGGCACCTCGTCAATCTTGCCGGTGATCTGCTCCTGCACGCAGTTCACGTAACGCGTGCGCACGCCCTCCACTGCGCCCTCGGCGCACTTGCACTCGCCATAGTCGGCGGCGCGCCAATAGGCCGGACACAGTCCCTTGTTGCAGTGGTAGATGTCCTCGCTGAAGACGGGCTTCTCCACAAAGGCACAGCGCTTCGGCGAGTAGTAGCGCGTGGGCGAGTCGCGTATGCAGCGAAAGATGGGCGGCTGTATGCCGGGTCCGCACGACCGATTGCACTGACCGAAACCGAGCAGCTTCCATGAGAACTTGCGACGCTTGCGTTCGCGTGCGCGCGCTATTTGTGCCGACACGGTGCTGTCTAAATTGTTGTCGTCCACCTCGTCCAGCGGCTGACCCAGTTCGTTCCACTGCGACTGCAGCTCCTCCTCCTCGGTAATGGCGGCCGAGGGCACCGGTATTGTGTAGTCGTACTTGACGCCCGTGTTGTGGCCGCGCACAAACAGCTAAAGTAATGTACAATAAAAATTATAAATGCCCACAACGACAGGTTGAATCTACTTACAAGCAGCACTACGGGCTTGTTGAGCGGCCCCTTGGCAGTTATCAGACCCACTTCGCGATTGTAGTCGTAGCTGTCGTCGTTGTACTCGAATATGCCGCTCTCCGAGGCGCGATTGTTGCCATTTAAGATGTAGATGTCGTCCGGAGATTTGAGAGCTTCATGTAAGATGCAAGAAAATTTTTATATTTTTCATTTGACAATATAACTCCTAAACTGTAAATCGTACTCAGCAAATTGTCGCTGCGCGCCAGCTGCTTGATGGTCAAATTCATGGCGCCCGCTGGTATTGTATGCACATAATTGTAGCCATAATTCATCTTAGGTTTGCTGAATACTTCGGAAACTATTTGACACAGCACCGAGCCGCATTTGGTTTGACGATCGTTGGTGGTCGCCGGACGTATGGCGCCACTGTAGTGAACGGCCTGTGCAAAGAGAGAGCAAGCATTGTTTCGAATGGAAGGTGAATTTCAAGGAGGTAAAATAGTAAGAAGTTAATAAAAAATAGAAACTAAGTAAAAATCAAAACAGAAACTAAACGAAGAAAATTTAAAGGACAACGACAACCGTTCCAGACAATTAAACTCCTAAAACAGGCATCGAATTGGATCTCTTATAAAGGTTCTTAGGTTCTAATTTATTGGAAAACTTAATAACTTAAGAATAAATATTTTGCCAAATCAAAAATGCTAAATATGGTTCATATGTATTTGAGTAAGGTGCCTCTAACATCTATTTTCAATTGAACAATGCCAAAACTATCGATGTATGGTCGTGTGTACGTCTATCTTGTAGTAAAACCCACAAATCTTCCAACTAGCATAGCTCAAGATCACCTTAGTCTTACCACAGGTCCAAGAAAAACTAAGCTGAATGATGGTTTGGAAAAAATTTATTTTTCAGAATCATTAAAATGCCTCTAGCTTCATTAAAGTTCTACTGAAAGAGCTCGCGATCTGAAATATGAAATCCTTTTCCCATTTATATAACACGACTCGACGTAATGTGTGTAAAACTCACGTAAAGCCAAATATCCATATATTTATGAGCTATTCATATATTTATTTATATGAATTTCCATATATTTATGAGCTCAAAGTCGCCGTGATTTTACGGAAGATCCAAAACAAATCTAAGCCGAATGGTGATTTTGAAAAAAAAATCAAGTTTTAGTTTTTTTTTAAATCTCTTGTTTAAAATATCTCATTTTAAAATACCACTGCGGTAATTTTGACGGTTTGTCATTTTTAAATATCTGTATTTTCTATAAACTTTTGCTTTGATGGCTTTTATTTTTTTATCAGATTCTACAATTAGTTCCACAATTATTGTTCTACAATTACAATTAGCAAAATCCGATGTGTATTTTTCGAGATATAATATATATATATCGCTCCTTCGCTGCAAGAACGTCATAACTCAAAACTACATCATTCCGAGAAAATTCAATTTTAAAGTTTACCATTACAGGGAGTTCAAGGTAGCAAAAAATGTTTCATGTCGTGTTGTGAGCAAAGTATTGAATATTTTACAAAGTGGTTTTGGCAGATAAAAGATCATATGCAGATACACACTGGGTTGCCATAAACTGAAAAATTTCTTTTTTTTGAGTTATGACGTTCTTGCAGCGAAGGAGCGATATAATGTGTAGTTTTTGTAGGTATGGAAAACTTATGGTCTTTCTAGTGAACTCTGACTCTTTTTAACCCATTTATGCCTACTGTACTATATCTGGTACATCTACATTTTAGGTTTCTGGTTATCAATTTTAAAGTAAAGCTAAGGCATCACCTTTAAAATACTAAATCTGAGTTAAAATTGAGCAATTCGCGCTATTCGTTTCAATACGGTGCGAAATCTTAATCTATAAACTGTTCATATAAAATTTTGTTTTTGCTAGTTATTCCAAATACTCGCATTTCGAGAATAATTACGCGTTCCAACTAGTTCCATCTCCCATCTCCTTCCTATAAGAAGAGTTTCACTATCAACCATTCGAGACTAAGACTGGAAGTGCAGCCTGCGCTTCATACACCCTTTCTTATCTTATCTTCAGTCTCCCCATATCTGAAGCCTCAATTGTAAAAGACTTCAGTTTGAGTACTTGAGGAACTATCTTGTACAAGTATATTATTGTTTCTTGGAACCTTTGAGTACTTAACCCATTTTCGGCCGCTACCAGAAATAGCCAATATTTTTGTAATTTCTTTTAAGGACTTACATTTAGGACCTTAATCAAGAATATTTTTGGATTTTTTTTGTTTGTTTTTTACAAATTTGTTTTTATAAATTAATAAAAATTCAATTTCAAATAAAAACAAATATATATGTTCATAGCTTTAGTCAAATAATAATCAAGCATGAAAACAAACAATTGTTGGCTTATATATGTACATACATGACGACTTCTGGCCAATGGTCGATTTTTCGACCACTGAAAAGTACGCGGTGCTGAGAGGTAAAAATATTTTCATAATCTTATGGATATCAATTGATTGTGGAAATTTGGTCTTTAGGCTTCATAAATAATCAATAATAAATCAATAATTTGAATAGGTTATATATTTTTCAGAATATTCAAAATATGGCTAAAAAAAAATGCTTTTTTCGTGCCTTCGCCAACATCTCTAAATTTTCGTTTTTAAAAAAAATTATTATTTCGAGGGGTTACCAAAAGACCAAAGCTATTTTCTGCATCAAAAGTTCAAAGATATAATGTCTAAGTGCAGAGCTACTCTCCTTCAAAGTGGCTGGTCGAAAAAAGGAACTATTTCGTATATTATTGTTTATTGGAACGTTCTCTAGAGCCTTTACCTTCAACACCCTCTGACACTTTTCCTATTAATTTTTTGACATTAATTCTTCTAAGGGATAAATAGTAATGAAAATGAATTGAAATTTGAAAGGTTCTTCACCTCAAAAATACCTCAAGTGATTTGTTTAAAAAAAAACAATTTTAATAATAAAAAAATTATAATACCTACTATTTAACTTACTAAATAATTTAAATAATAATTTAATAATAATTAAATTAAATTAAAAAATTATATTCATTAAATAAAAAATATAATAATAATAAATAACTTATTTAAATTTAAAGCAACGTTTTTAAAAATTTTATAGCTTTAGTATGAAACTAAAACTTACCATATGCAGCAGTACTAGCAAAAGCCAACTTCGTGATGTTTTCTCCATTTTGATTTATAGTTTTTATTTAATTTTCATTGAGAAACGTTTAAGGTAATTTTTTTTCAAAAATCTACTTTTGAAGAAAATAATATAACTCATTAAATTTTGTGATGTGCTCAGTCCTGACGGTAATAAAAGTTCACTGAAGTTTTTCCCGGGAGCGGAGGATTTTTTTATACACAAGATTTTTCTTTCTCGAGTCGCTGTTTTATTACGTTTTTACAGATTTTCTATGTTTTCTCTACATAAATTCAATGTCGACTTCTAGCTTTGACATTAACAGCTTTTAGCTACCACATTCATTTTAATTTCTTCCACTTTTTTCATAAATTTCAAAAGCGAGCAACCCAAAGAGAAGCACAACTTAAAGCCCAGACAATTTCTTAATTTCCACTTAGAACTTTTGTGAACAACAAATCTTAAATTTCCAAACTGCATGCCACAATTTATAGCCACAGATACCAAAACTCAAAAAATTCTCCGCTAATGTCTTTTTAATAACTCATCGGTCTGTCATTATACAATTACAACACATGTGTGTGCACTGCACAACAATAACAACAACACAACAGAAAGCAGCTCATTGACTTTGGCGCAATCCAGTAAAACGTTCGCCTTAAGAACCACTTTGGCATTTTAACACATTTTCGTTGCTATCAGTTACCAGATACTTTAATACTTTAATAGCAACCAAGAGTGAATAGTTGTAGTGTGCATTGCCATGTTTCGGGGCTAATTATTGGCTGATAATTGGGTCATGCCAAGAGTTCTACAAGTGCGTCGCCGGCAGCGACTTCAATTGAGGCTGCGCGCCATTTCAAGTGCGCTGCAAAGTGGACCGAAATAGTTGCGGAAATACATTTCCACTTTTAGAAAAATGTTGGCGCACTTGGCGCTCTCACACGCTGCTGTCTGCTGGCAGCATTATTCTCTATCTTTCTTCTTTTATTTGCTTCTTTCCTCTTTTTTATCTTATTTCTAATTTCTTTTTTCTTCTCTTTAGCTTTGCAAAAATTGCCCCCCGTACGCTATGCGAACACACAAACTCAATTGAAAAGTAACGTAAATAAGCATAAAATTTCAAAGCTCAATGCAATGCAATGAAGACATTCAATGTGAATGCGCAGCCATTTGACTTGCGCGCGCCAAATACTTTAATTAAGATTTATGCGACTTGGCAACATTGAAACGGCCAACGTCTGCGGCTCGATGTGCCTGGCCAGCGGCCACTTTTACATACAAGCAAAATAAATATCGACAATTTTTCGGTGCAATGTGCAATTATGTGTGTTTGTGTGTGTTTATGTTGGTGTGTGTGTGTGTGGTCCATGGCGGTAGGCATTGTTCCAAAAAAGGCATTGTGAGAAATTAATTTCCAAAAAGAAAACCAACAAAACCGCGCTCGCTCAACGGTTCAGCGCTGCGTGTTGCATGTAATTTAGTTTTTGGCAAATTGCTGCTGAAATGTGAAATTAATTGTTAAGGCTAATTCCATAAAACAACAATAACTACAAGAACTGCCACTTTGTACGAAGCTCAAATTTGTGGGTCAATTACGATTAGTTTATAAAACGTGTCTGTGTTTAGCACTTTGAGCATGGCACATACATATTTCGAATTCGTATTGGATATTTTTCTAATAATTTACAAATGTTTATAATTGCATGCAAGTGACAAAATTTTTATAGAAAAAACTACGAATTGACTAGACTAATAATTTTTATTGTAAACAAGAAATTGCTTTTTTTATAATAACTAAAGATTTAATATTAATTATTTAATATTAATTTCTTTCTACCAACTTTTAATCATTCAATTACAGTCAAGTTACTACTTTACTTATTTATGCAAATGATTTTATTGTAAACTTGAAATTACTTTTTGATAATAATTAAAGATTTAATATTAATCTTGCAAAGTTTCCTAATCTCAATTTATAAATTTCTTTCTACCCACTTTCAATCATTCAATTGCAGTCAAGTTACCATATCACTTATTTATGAAAATTATTTTATTGTAAACTAGAAATATTGAATCTTTCAATTGCAGTCAAGTTACTATTTTACTTATTTATGCAAATGATTTAATTGTAAACACGAAATTAATTTTTTATAATAACTAAAGATTTAATATTAATTTTGCAAAGTTTCCTAATCTCAATTCATAAATTTCTTTCTACCAACTTTTAATCATTCAATTGCAGTCAAGTTACCATATCACTTATTTATGCAAATTATTTTATTGTAAACTAGAAATATTGAATCATTCAATTGCAGTCAAGTTACTAATTCTTTTATTTATGCAAATGATTTATTGTAAAATAAAAATTATTTTTTTATAATAATTAAAGATTTCATATTAATCTTGCAAAGTTTCCTAATCTCAATTCATAAATTTCTTTCTACCCACTTTCAATCATTCAATGGCCGTCAAGTTACTTTTTCACTTATTTATGCAAATGATTTTATTGTGAACAAGAAATTGATTTTTTTATAATAACTAAAGATTTAATATTAATCTGGCAAAATTTCCAAATCTCAATTTATAAACTTCTTTCTACCAACTTTCAATCATTCAATTGCAGTCAAGTTACTATTTCACTTATTTATGCAAATTATTGTATTGTAAACTAGAAATGAATTTTTTATAATAGTTAAAGATTTAATATCAACCTTGCAAAATATCCAAATCTCAATTCATTAATTTCTTTCTACCAACACTCAATTCAATTACAGTCAAGTTAATAGGTTTATCACTCATTTCTACAAATATTTTTATTGTAAACAAAAAAATTGTTTTGTTATAATATCTATAGAAATATAATAAAATATCAATGCTGCAAAGTTTCCAAATCTCCATTCATAAATTTCTTTCTACCAACACTTAATCTTTCAATTCAAGCCAAATCAATAAGCCATCCACTATTCACACAAGTCATCCAAGTGCATAAATTTCCAAGAAGTCGCAACACCCAAATTCCATGCCTAATTACCCAACAATTAACGCCCACGAATACACCAATTCACAAACAGACACACACACATAGAAGCAATCTTCGAATGCGCCAAATGTGCGAGCGCGCGCTGAAATTCTCATAGCGCCAATAAACTCAACACCCACACACAGTTAATTAATGAAAATTCTGTTACAAAATGTTTTACAAACGATCAAACGTTTAGTTGCAAATGCGCATAAATATAAACTGAAATATGGACGGCCGAATTGTACTGTCATCGCCGACAGAGCCAACAGCCGGCAGCAACATCGTTAACACCATTAACGCGTTGCGGTGCAGCAGCGTGGCGCTCAAAGCAATTATTTAGTTTTCTAATGAAATAATTAAATTGTTGACACCCGGTGCACTACAACAACAAATACACAAGTCACTCAAGAGATATGAGAAGACAAATAAAATTTGACACAAATTGACACATCGCACTTGGGCGATCGCAATCGCAATGTCGACGATCGCATTTGGGCGAATGCGTTCGCTTGCAGCAAATGTCAGCAATGAAACGAATTTATGGCAACCATAACGTTTCGAAGCGATGCGGTTGCAGACTTCGGTGGGTGGGTGTGTGTTGACAGCACGTCAAGTGGGTACGTTGCGGCGTTTAAGTGGCCGCTGCATCAACCACAGACACGCAGCGCAACACACGGCCAGGGGAAAGGTGTGTGGGAATTTATTGACTTAGTTGGTTGGATAAAATCGGCCGACGATATGCTTCCGCTGACTTTAAGTCATCGACAGTGCAGTGCAGCCACGTGCGGGTGGATTAGTCGAGTCTACGGCGAGATCAGACAAAGCGATCGCCACGATTGACGGGAGCATTCGAGAAGCCTGCGCTGTCAAGTTGGATTTGATTGATTTCTCACATGGTGAATGTGAATAGTTGGCCAGTAAAAGTTTGTTGTTGTTGTAAATATACTCACATAACGAAATTGAACTATGGGCCAGATTGCAATTTCATGTAAAAGCCAATTTGGCCATTGGCCAATTGACCAATTTTTTGAAAGGTATAAAAGCAATCGAACTGTGCATAACGCTGACGAAACAAGTGTTATGGCAAAATTGAAAGTAAATTAAATAGTTTCGGTAGGAAACATTACGTATGGCAAGTAAGTGGCAGTAAATCGGATGTGCATATGTATGGGTGTGAATATGTTTTCACAAAGGCTATGCTAACTAAATTGAATAGTTGGCAGGGTATGGGACGGTCTAGGGAGCCAGAATCCATCTTTTGTAGAGCAGAGTGTATTGTAGTGTACTAGAATCGGTCCGTGGAGGAGGATTTGTCTTACAGTCTTCTATAGCGTCTTTCAAGCAGAATTACTAGCCATCTTTAGAGCACTGTTTCTATGAAAAGAGTAAAATCTCCCTGGAGGAAATATTTGCGAGCAGTCAGGCTGACATTAAAACCCTCAAGAAGGCTTCAACCATATCGAAAGTGATCTCTCTTGGTTGCTTCTGCATATTTTTGTCTTTTTTTCAGTCAAGTTTTAATTAAAGCCCTCAAGAATGCTTCAAGCACATCCAAAGTGGTATCTCTTGGTTGCCTCCACATTTTTTTTTTATTTTTTTCAGTCAAGTTGTAATTAAGGGGGAAAGCCACTGTGACGGGTAAAAAAAAAAATTTTTTTTTTTTAAATCAAAGCTTATATATTCAAAAATATGTGTACAAAATTTCAAGTCAAAATTTCAAAGACTCGATAGTTTAACACACGTATGAAAATTTTAAAAGATACATGATTTCATTACGAGAGAAATGGACTCAAAACTTTAAACGCGTTTTTCTCGAAACGACTTTTTTTGAACTGGCGGCATCAATAACTCGAACAATTATGAACCGATTTCTAATTTTTTTTTTGTTTTGTTCGTCTTAGTAGTGGTTAAGGTTAAGCGTAGCCGATTTGGAAAATTTTGTTTTTTACTATTTTTTAAACTGTCTCAAAACCAAAAAAACAAGGTCGAAAACATGGAAATATTTTCAATCGGTCGCCATTTTGTGAAAAATCAAAATTAAAAAAAACGGCTACGTACAAAGATAGCTACATTCATACAGATTACAATAAAATTTTATTTTTTTTTCTGCGTACGGGTTTTTGAGAAATCGATGCCGCCATGGAGGGGGGAATTTTTTTTCAAGCGCTACGGGATCATCTCTATTGTTTAAACTATTTAATATTTTTTAATAAAAATTTGTGGAAATATTATTAGATGTCTGCTTAATAAAATAAAAAAAACCCGATCCAAAAATTCCTATATTTACTCGGTCAAAAAAAATGTTTAAAATCACTAATTTTTTGACCCGTCACAGTGGCTTTCCCCCTTAAAGCCCTCAAGAAGGATTCAACTACATCGAAAGTGGTTGGTTGGTTGGTTGGTGCTGGTTGGTTGCTTCTGCATATTGTTTGTATTTTTTTTGCAGTCAAGTTGCGTTTGAAGCCCTTAAGAAGGTTTCTTCTACATCGAAAGTGTTTCGTATTGTCACAAACACCCAAATATTTTCGGAGACAAAACAGCCATGTAATTTTTATTGCATCAAAATACAACATAATATCTGCCAAATGACCGCCATGGATTTTCTTCTTGGACAATGAATTAGTACCAGTGATTGTATCAAACAGTATAAATGAATAGAGATCTTTCAACAAACTACTAAGTGTATCAATATACATTTCGATCTTTCGCTCTCTACTTATTTATAACCACTTTTATAGCTAGAAGTATCTGCCCCAGGCAGAGGCCATTGTGCTACCAAAACCAGTCGAACCTAAGTCCGCTCATTCATTGAACCAATTAGCGCTCCTTACAAAACCTAGTCAGATTTTTTAAATATTTCTAGATAGATTTCTCAATTGTTTTCCCCCTTGTTCAGTCCTTTCTGGAGCATAGAGCATCCAGATTTCTCAATATCCCAGCAAAACAACCAAACTGTCATCAACTCGAACTCTAAAGTCATTTTTCCTTATGTCAATTCCTTTTCATCACCATTACTTCTTCAAAATATTTCACTTTATTTCACTTTAAATCACCTGCCACCACTCGCCCTAACAAACATTTAGCATCTGGCACAAGTTCATAATTTCTCTGCATTGTGACAAATGAGATGCTGCGAAGATCAAAACAAATCATAAATTTGTCCTACAAAAAACTACTCTGACATTGAAGGCTAATAAGCTTTCAGCACAAACACAAATCTTAAATATTTACTACCAACTCGTTATGTCAATAAGATTTTCTCTCTCGAATTCAATTAGTTTGTATTAATTTAAACCGACAGCGTCGTACAGTTCAATGTGTCGCATATAAATTCCTTCCTTCTTAAAAATGAACAATTTAGCATTGTTTTTGTGTTGGTTTTAGTGCCAACTCTGTGCCATACAATTTTCCATTGTCCGACATTTGTGTGTTTCACGAAAATTATTCAATTTTTTTGGCGGTTTCTGGGACGCCGCCTAGCCCATTTAATCGTATCAAAGACATGCGGACCACTCGCAAAATATTCACTTTTTTCTGTGTCATACAGAAAAAGAAAAAATGTATTGTATATTTACTTGATGAACAAATACCGCTATTTACTAAATAAACACTTGCAGTTGTGGCTTTTGTTGTTGTTACTTTGGTAGTTTTTTGTAGTTTCTAAAAATGAAAATTCGCTTGACTTATGCTAAATTGACCGTATGTTATGCACACGTTGCCGAATGTGCCGCATTGCATGAGGCATCAGGCCGAAGCAGTTTGGTAATATCGGCTACGAGCAGATGTCTGTGGAATTTTAATAGATTTGTGTGCAAATTCTTTTGAAGACAGGCGACTCTAAATAATAACACACAAAGTATAACTAATATAGCAATATTCAGCGAGTGGATAAGGTGGGACATAAAAAAGTATTCAAAAAATTTCTAAAAATATTTGTCGAAATGAGTTGGCAGACTTTGATGCTAGAGAGGCATTAAATTTTGTTGAAATTATTGTTTTGTTGAACAATTAAACTTTTTAGCGGGTATCTCAATGAATTATTTTTATTATTTTAATATTTATTTCAAAAATGCTTAATGAAAACAATAAACTTAGAAAAATATTAGAAAAATACAACACAATGTTGTAAGTTAAAAAGTGAAAATATTGGCCCAACTTAATATTTTATTGTTAAAAATCAATTCTATCAATTGAAAAAGTTTTATAACTGAATAATATAACTTATATACTAACTGAATAAATAGCATCAAATGATGGACTTGATTAGTGATTAACAAAAATAGCGACCAATGTTTAAATTCTATTTTAACCCTTTCGACCCCGAATTTTACCCTGTGTCTCGATATTACTTTTTGGTATTTAAAACATGACACACTTGCCTAAGAAGTGTGCACACGACATTTGAAGTCGCCACGCCTCTTTGTTAGAGTTCTAGAGCTAGTTTACTTTTGAAGAATTTTAGCTTAAAACGGGTTAAATAAATTTTGTATCAATATGTTTTAAATACAGAAAACTTATTTAATATATATGAAAAAATACAAAATTATCACTTTTTGAATTTATTTAACCATTATTAAAGAAACAGGGTTTCGATCAAACGCGCCCGTAGACTTCAATTAGAACACAAACTTTCCCTGATATCGCTGCAAATTATTGGGAATTATTTTGGGGATAACAGTAAAATTTTGCTTTGAATTCACTTCTAAAAATATTAAATTGTTGGTGCAAGAAACCGCAGGTAAAGAAAATGAAAATAGCGGGACTTAGAAGTATATAAGTACAATTTTGCCTATAGGCAACATCGGGCATGAGAGGGTTAAGCCAATTATGAATTTTCTTATTTCAAATAAAAAATCTAAAAATAAAAGAATAAAATGAAGAATAAAAAATCTAAAAATAAGAGAATAAAATTAAGAATAAAAAATAATGATCATTGTGTGATATTTCATTGAATGAAGATTGTTGATTAATATTTCATTGAATGAAGATTGGTGATTATTATTTTCAATTTGAATATTGGTTTTTATTAACAAAAATAACGAGCAATGTTTAAATAATATTTTTAGCCAATTATGAATTTTCTTATTTCAAATAAAAATCTAAAAAATAAAAGAATAAAAAGAAGAATAAAAAATAAAGATCGTTGATTGATATTTCATTGAATGAAGATTGTTGATTAATATTTCATTGAATAAACATGAATGATTCATAATTATTTTTGATAGGCAATATGATTTTGTTGCGATCCTAATTAATTTTTCCTCAACAAAAGTAATCATTGATTAATTTGTATTTATGGCCAAAACAAATATGATTCCTAATGATTAATAATTCATATTTTCTGTCTCGAAAACTGTCATCAATAACTGATTTTAAGGTTTAGTTGGATATTTTTTACTCAAAAACTGCCATCAATAACTAATTTTTAGTTTTAATTGAATACAAAACGATTTATTAATCGAACGAATAACAATAAACTGTTAAAAAAATAGATAAATGTTTTATTTTGGATTTTAAAAAAATATGAGATGAATTTGTGTTTGATTTAACCATATTTGGTTTTTTTTTCTTTGTTTAACAGAACTGATCAATCATTGACTTTTGTCTTCACGCGAGAATGAATTATTCATTGATCTATGTACAAATTATTGATTCAATCATTGATCTATAAATGATTGATTCAATCATTGATCTATAAATTATTGATGAAATATTGAAATTATAAATTATTCATATTCCTGGTACCATCAGTAAATCTGCGATCAATGACTAATTCTCAGATTAGATTAGACAAGAAGTTGTTGATGATTGATTGAAAAAGTAATGATAAATAAAAGATTGATATATTTGGTCATGAAAGTAAGAAAGTAATCGATAAAAAATCATTAATTTTTTTTCTTTAAAAATGTGTTTTGGTTGCTTTTTTCAGCATATAACAACCAATTTTAGATATATAATTTTTATTCAAAAACTATTGTATAATCAATTTTTTTTCTTTGTCTGTATATGTTTTTAACTGAGCGAATATCATGGTTGGGTGGGTATTTTTAATGGAACATTTTTTTTTTAGAAAATATTGTATATTTTTAAAATATTTTTAGAAATATTTTAATATTGAAATAATTGATTTATGTGAAAAAAATAAAACCATATTTTTAAATAATTGGATCATAAAAATATAGATCAAATATTGATTTAAATAATGTAAAATTGTTTTGTTAGAAAACAGTGACCAGCAATTAATTTACGTGTACAAAATAAAAACAAAATTGTCTTTAAATGTTTTAAAACACAGAAATCAATGATTGATTATATTTTTTTATAATTCATAATTATTGATTTAAATAATGGAAATTTTTTTATGTAACAAAATAAAAACAAAAATATGTTTAAGTGTTTTATATCATAAAACTCAATGCTTGATTACATTTTTTGGTCATACAGACTGCAATCAATTATAATTCATAGTTATTGATTTAAATAATGGAAAATTTTTTTGCTAGAAAATAGTGACCAGCAAATAAAAAAAAAATGTGCTTAACTGTTTTATATCACAAAAATCAATGTTTGATTACATATTTTAGCAATACAGACTACAATTAATTATTGATTTATATTTTCGATACAAAAAAATCTTTTTTCTTCTATGTTAATATTGTATTCAGTAGATATAAAATGAATATTGTTTTTTTTAAGTATGTAGTTCAATGAAAACTTTAGCTAAAAGGTGATATGAAAAAACTCTCGCATTGAGCAGTTGCCAATTCAATTTATTTATTGGGTCCGCAATAAAGTTTCTATAATGACTCACTTTCGAACTGTTTACCTACTCAAACAGTTCACATTACAAGTCGTAAATTTTTATTGTAATTAGTTTAAATTGTAATTGATTAATTTTAATTAATTTCTACGCATGGCTGGCGCAAAAATTTATCAATTAAAACTTGAATTCGTTAAATTTTTTTAATTTTTGATGACAGCTACAATCTTCATCAGATCAAGTGATTTTATAGCCAACTGTAAATTTGTAATAAAAGTTGTACTATTAAAATACAACAATTCATTGGCAACTCAACAATGTTGCCACTGTTCAAGTTCGACCACACAACAATTGACTTATTTCTGGGCGCAAATTAATAGAGCATTGATTAATAGAGATATATAGCAATGTGTATAAGCATCTATCATAAATAATGGGTGTTAAATTAACAAAGGCGCCAAATTGCGTACATATTTGCATACTAAAATGAATGTGATTCATGGCAGTTGAAGAAATGAGAGAGTTATAGCTCATTTTATTGAGTGAAAATTGAGCTTTCTCGATATTGGAAGTATTTCTTTAACTACAAATATTTCATTTCATAATATTAGAAACAGATTTATTTATTTAACAGATTACAAATAAATCTGTCGTCAATCAATGTAGGCAAAATATACACAAAATAATGTTTTTCCTTCATTTCAGCAGCCACCCACACTAAACTGTACTCATTTTCCATTTTAAATTTTTTAAGTATTCTTTGTACAATTTTTCATTGAGATTATGCGCGTGTTTTAAACAATAATCTATAGCAAAACATCTTTAGCAAATTTTTTACAATACCCATTTCATCTAAGGCTTGCAATCAACTCTCTAATGAGCTTCTTATGTTGTACCCACGTGCGATTAGTGCTGTGCACTTTGGCGCAGTTTATCAATGCGCAGATTATTTTCAATTAAGCCGCACAAATCGCACATGTTGTCTAAAAAACATTCCATAAAATCAAACTAACGAAGCATTTAAGCATTTTTCTTTAGTCTTCTTCTTGTTTTTGGTAGCTCTCACTCATTGCTGCCCATGGGGCAGTGCGTCTGCTTATTGATCATTATTTCAAATGTTTGTTTTTGTTGCTGCTGCTGCCAGTTTTGTGTTACGTCAACACACAAAAAAAATAGCAAATTTCCAAAAAAAAAAAATTGAAAGTCAATAGATACAACACGCACTAACGAAATGTTTTGATTTTTGCTTAAAATTTTTTCGTTACGTTTCGCGTTTCCCATTTTTTCCGCTCTTTATTGTGCGCGTGGTGGCAATTTATTTTTCTTTTGAATACAGTGAAATGTTAATAGCACCTCAATTTCATACAGTCCAACATTTCATGGAGTGCAGTGGAATTTTTTTATTTTTTGTGGCATCAGAGAAATGCAGCTGCAGTGCCGATGATATTAATTTTGGCAGATTGTGTGTTAAGTTGTTGGGGAATAGTCTGGCCAGGTGGGACCAAGCCAAGACCTTGAGGCTGTGGATAAATGACTTTGAAAACTTATTTTGAAACAAGTGAAATTTTATGATCCGGGAATTTTTCAGTTATTTTAAGCTCGAAGCTATTGAAACCAATAATGGAAATGGGACGAGGGGGAATTTGTACAATGAGAACTGCTTTGGTGCTGTCATAAGCATTTGACTGATAGTAGGAAGTGGATATTAAGTGCGCGAATATAACGGCAAATTAAGATGAAGACTGATTTCAAAGCTTATAAAAAGTGAGCCTAATGTTACTCGTAAATTTCGACACATGTAGGGATAGTGTTCAGTTATTTTCTCAAATCAAAAAGCTAGAAAATAGATAGTACAACGAAGCTTGGAAGAACAGCTTTGAAAGAACTGTAGTGCTTAGAGAAGAGATCAGGAAAGAGAGAAGCGGGGCAATGCAGAACCATCATCTTCTCTGAAAAATTATTAATTTTTATTTTCGTTTTTTTTTTTGTCACAACGGGCTATGAAAAAACAACAATGCCGGAAGTGCGCAGAGTTTTAATTAAATACAATGCGCAATAAAGAACCATCACCTTCTCCCAAAAAATTATTTTAAAGTCCTCGGTTTTATTCTAAATATAGGAAAAAATAGTACAGCAAAGCTTGGACCTATTGCTTTGAAAGATCAACTTAGCTTAGAGAAGAGAGTAAGAAAAAAGAAGGGAGACAGTGTAGCACTATCGCCTTCATTCAAAAACTTATTTAGAGATCCTCGATTCAAAATAGTACTACAAATCATCCAGCTACACTACCTTCTCGGCGCATCATTCAATACTGAAATGCTTGATTCACTTTCGCAGATTCCGGTGGCCGCATAGTTGATCAATCTGATATATATAAAAGAATTCTTAAGGAAATGTACAAAAGATAAAATTGGTCGTAGTGCACTATAGCCTATATAATCCCTAAGGAAATGGTTAGACCAAAATTTTATCGAACAATGAACCAACAGTATGGGACTACGGCAGGAAAAAAGTTCTAAACCTCAGACAGAGGAGTATACAGAAAATTTCTCATAAAGAATGACCTTTGCATCCTCACTGAAACTTGGCTGGTCATCTCAAAAAAATTTGAATTCCCTATTTAGGTGTCTGCAGAAAATGCAATCAAGAACCAGAAACCTCAATGCATGTTCTCTGTGATTGCTCTGCACTTAGCAGAAAAAGATTTCTCCAGTTAAGAGTGGCAACCTTAACTCCGGAGATCTGAAATTTCGAACAATAATAAGTGCTTAAATTATTAAAAAATCTTAACCAATAGGGTCGCGGTGCTTAATGACCATCAACAATACACACATTGAACTATTTGAAAAGATTCAAGTCAATGGGTCTGTATACATTCACCAACAGAAACTCATTTCTATTTACATAATATAGATAATTTTATTGTATTTTATTTTATTTTATTTTATTTTATTTTACTTTATTTTATTTTATTTTATTTTATTTTATTTTATTTAATTTTATTTTATTTTATTTTATTTTATTTTATTTTATTTTATTTTATTTTATTTTAATATATTTAATTTTATTTTATTTAATTTAATTTTATTTTATTTTATTTAATTTTATTTTATTTTATTTTATTTTATTTTATTTTACTTTATTTTATTTTATTTTATTTTATTTTATTTTATTTTATTTTATTTTATTTTATTTTATTTTTTTTTATTTTATTTTATTATATTTTATTTTAATTTATTTTACTTTATTTTATTTTATTTTATTTTATTTTATTTTATTTTATTTTATTTTATTTTATTTTATTTTATTTTATTTTATTGTATTGTATTTTATTGTATTGTATTGTATTTTATTTTATTTTATTTTATTTTATTTTTTTTATTTTATTTTATTTTATTTTATTTTATTTTGTTTTATTTTATTTTATTTTATTTTATTTTATTTTATTTTATTTTATTTTATTTTATTTTATTTTTTTATTCATGGATTTCAAGGTTTTATGTTTAGATTTGATTGATTAAGAAATGCATTAGCCAAAACTTAATTCGTGTGCAATCTATTCCATAAAACTCTCATTCAACATATATGAAATTATGAGTTGTTATGAAACAACGTTTGAGATTGACATTTATAGGGCTATGTTTTATTCCTTTAGGATCAACTTTGACACAACTATGGACCAATATTTCTTGCACTTTTATCAACCTTAAACCCCATAAGACGCCACTTGTAAGCAAAACTCCTAAGCAATCTTAAAGAATTATGTAATTGATCTAAGAATGGTTTCAAATCAACGGTTCCTAGATTCAAATCCAAACTAATCCATATGAGATACTTTTCAGCAGCTTTTCTTTTAAATTACATATGAACAAATTTTCCAATACCCCAGAGAAACTCATCATAAATCAATGCACATGAAAAACACTGTATTTGCGAAAACTTCCCATCCGACAGCAACACTATCCATCTCCGATAAAGAGCTTCTTTGATGCGACCAACCGCCGGCGACTGAATAATACTGCAGCGTCGGCAGTCCGATGCAAATCAAACCACAAACAAATGATTACACCCGACGTGAAATCAACTGACAAGATCAATTTGTGCGCCAAAGACTCGACAGTTAACAGAACGAGCGCCACACACGCACGTCACAGCATGGAGTCAACTGCTGAAGGAGGCGTGCATGCGCAGCATCCAGCAGGCGCAGCTTTGACACAGTTTCTGCATAGTTTGAGCTGAGGTGAGCTGCACTGATGGGCCGATTGTGTGCCTGTGATGAATTAGCAACAACGGCCGCAACGGACATCAAGTGGTAAATTGTTTGGTCGCTGCCGCAGAGGCATAAAACTGCCAAAGACGAACAAGTGGCTGAGAGTTGAAAAAAGTGTGCAAACAGTTCCGTCCGCAAGCTTCTTTAAGCATACTTAACACTTTAATGTGGGTTTTAAAAGCACGCAAACATTTGACGGATGCTGCAAATTGTATGCATTCTTAAGTTGTTTTTGTTTTGCAATAAAAAAGGGCAATTTTATTACAACGGGCTAAGAAAAAACCACAATGCCGGAAGTGTGCAGAGTTCTAATTAAATGCACGCAAAACATTTTCTAGATGCTTCACTTTACTTTTTCAACAAACCAAACACTAAATAAAATGGTTTTTTTTCAACACCAGCTGTTTAAAAAAATATAAACTTTTTTATTTTTTAACGCCTTGAAAGTATTTCAAATTTATCACACACACACACATTTGTCACAAATAAATTAAATTTGACAAATTATGTCAATTAATTTTCATTTATTGGTCACTTTTATGTGCATTAAAAATTTGTATGAAAATTTTATATTATGAAAATTTCTAATTTTTTAAATCACTTCAAACGTTGTTTTTTTTCAGAAATATCCGCATCCGCCGTTCAGATGGACGCGTTGTTGTAAGGTTGACAAAACATCGGCGAATGAGCGGCCGGTCGTACGAAAAAAATTTATGATCTCTAACTTTTCAACAAAAATACAACAACAACAACAACAGTACATAATAATGAAAACATACAGCTGCAGAAATACACAACTAGAGAAAAATATAAAAACGTAACGAAAAAGCAGCAACGACATCAACAACAAGTGAAAAAAGCTTCATGGTGAAAGAAAACACAAAATCTTTATGTAGCGCCGCGGCCAACAACACCCAACGTTACGCAGCGCTACACAGCATCCCCGACTAATACCAATCAGCAACTACAACTACAACTACAGCAATACAACAGCAACTATTAAACTATTGCCAACACAATAGCAAATCAAAGAAAATTATAAAATTGGAAAAGAAAATAAATTTGAAGCGGCCGCGATGGCAGCAACGGCGAAAAATCTTTCAAATAAATATAAAGTGAAGAAAAACATTATAAATAAAAGAAAACCAACAGATGCCCTCATAGTCTTCGTATACAACAACAACAAACAATAAAACAATCATAAAAGCTATGAGAGCAACAATAATTTAAGTGCGCGCGCGCTGCTCGTGTCCATAACAAAAAACAACAACAACAACAAATGAAAAAACAAAAGCCGAGCGAATAATGTTTGGAAAAATCTTGAAGCGATTTATTGGCAACTTATGAACGCTCTGCATAGCGCAACGACTTTGAATTGCAATTGAATGCGACAGACAGTCGCACGCTGTTACTTTGTGGAAATGCGCTCAAAATGTGCGAACTAATTGT
Source organism: Melieria crassipennis (assembly GCA_963668005.1). NCBI lineage: Eukaryota > Metazoa > Arthropoda > Insecta > Diptera > Ulidiidae > Melieria > Melieria crassipennis. Next base: position 57,106,040 of record OY764961.1, on the reverse strand, counting down.
CGCGTCTCCAACACTGCATGACAACAACAACAACAAACACTTCGGAACTGGGCGACCCAAAATGCTGCACTGATTTTATCTACAAATCACTATAACTGCAATGAAATTTCTCAGCAACAAGAGCCGTCATTAGCGCCTCCACCTTTGATGCTTTGTTATGGTTATTTGTTGTTGTTGTTGTACAAGTAATTGAAGTTAAGCTGCTCGTAATCTTGTCACGATGGGCTTGTGCAATTTGTTTTTGTCATTTGAGGATTTCTTGCTAAAGCTGTCATCATTTGGCATTGACGGATCAAGTGAAATGGTCGCAGATAACATTGCAAGACGCCGCACAGTGGGGCACTTTATAAGTAAAGTGCCGATTAATTCAAAAACGAAAAATAAAGATACAAATATGTTTTTGGTACCGGGTTAAAGTGGATGAAATTCTGCATCACTTCGTGAAAGAGTTGTTGCAAAATAGTTAACCGTTTTCCCACAAAGCACTCTGAAGGTTGACATTTCTTTTCAGTTTTTGTGCTAACAGCGATAAACGCGTTTTTTCCGTTACTTCAAAACGATTTCTTTTTGTGGATTTCAAAAAAATTTTAAAATTATTTATGCAACCTTCATGCTCAGGTATTTCAGTAATGCAGTGTGTATTTTGTTTTGTTAAAAAATTTTTAAAAGTAATTTATTTGTTTTTTAGTTTAAAAGCTTAATAATTGTCCCATTTTTGACCTTTTCATAGACATATAGTTGTGAGTCTTGTGAGATCGAGCAAAACTTTTTTCATTAGCGTATAGCTTAGATATTTCAGTAACAGTTTATGACAAAAAAAAGTTGCACGAATGTTGCGCACTTTTCCAGCATTTCGATTTTTGTGTGCGAACTCATGGGCCAAATGGGCCATGTATGAGAACAAATAGAAATGTGCAAAATACATTTTTTTTTAAATTATTTCTTTTTTAGATGAAAATAAATAAACAAAAGGTTTTATTGTTGTTTTTATTGTTTTTTTTCAAAATGCAGAAATATCTGCATTAATAATAGAAATCGATGTATACTTGAATCAAAACATGAACGATGTGTTAGTCGGATGGTTGGTTTATGAGATTTGTGCTCATAACTGAAATAAGAGGGGAAAACGTGTTTTTCGAAGATTTTTCGAAAACGCTTCTTAAGAAAATTTTTTGATTTTCAGTTTCGTGTTCAGCAGCCGAAGATTAGTGTAAAAAATACTTTTGTTTTTAGGTGGCGATGAAATGTTTCAATTAAACTGTTCAACTAAACTTTCATTCGAATAGCGCAAGATTTATCTTTTGTAACTATTTTATTTTTTTACCGTTTATTAAAAAAATGTCCACTAAAGTATACCCAAAAACATTTGTTTCTTACTTTCTAATGTTAAACTAAACCTAATAGTTATTTCATATCTAAATAGCCTGGATGAATTAATCGGCATTTTCGGAATCAATTACCCCACTTTTTCGGCTTATTATAGGTAAGAGAGTTGCCAGATTTGATGAAAGCTGTGTGCTGCCAATAGAAATGGTTATTGTAAAATTAAAGTGACCTTGAAAACTGGTTAGCTAGAAAAAATTTCGTATTCAAAGAAATTGTTTTATTTGGGGGTTTGAGTCCCCAAAACACCTTTGCAAACCTCTCAATTCCTCGACGAATACAACTGCCACCTCAACTTGGCAAATTTTCCAAAAATTGTACACCGTATAAGATCCAATTGACAAAACAACTAAAGCCCCAAGACCACCAAGTTTACCGTAAGTTGGCTGATAGGGCTATGGACCAGTTGGAAATGGATCCAAATTTTAGCATAACAATCATCTTCAGTGATCAAATAGTGAAATAAACTTTGGTTTAAATAGTTTTCTGGTAAAACAAAATTGAACCAATTGAAATGAATAGAAGGAAAAATCATATTTACTGATGAAGCAATTATTTGTTGAATGCTTTCGTGAACAAACAAAATTGCAAAATTTAGGGTAACCCACAGGAGTGTTAAGAGTCCACATAGCATTCGGAGAAACTTATTGCTTGGTATTGATTGTGTACAGACGACGTAATTAGACCAAAAATCTTCGGAAACGAGAATGACCAGACGATGACTGTGAATGGCGAACCTTATCGGACCATAATAACTCATTTTGTTAGCCTCAATTGAATGACAGGGATCTGGACAACATCTGGCATTATAACCACCAAATGGCGCAAGAAGTCACACATTAAGCATTATATTGGATTTGTAGCAAGTAAAGTTCCCAGAACATTTTATTTCCAGAAGAGACGATATGTAATGCACGCCCAGATCGTTTAAAAGTAGTAAGACTGCCATACCCACAAACGTACTTATCATATCCGCTGATATCTTGAAAATTACACATAGGATTTCGCTAATTTTTAACAAAATAAATGTTAAAATATTTAAAATTTCTCCATGATAAAAAAATAAAAGTCACTAAAGCAAAAGTTTACAGAAATAGTAAAGAAATTACAGATATTTAAAAAGGAAAAACCGTCAAAATTACCTCAATGGTGTTTTTAGTGTTAAGGCCTTTCACATTTTTACTCTGAAGCTACGTTTAGTCGTTGATGTATGACAACAATCAACCATCAAGAATTTACTAACTGTAAAGAAACCATTTATTCCAACCATTGCACAGTGATTCGTTGCATAGACTAAATTCAAAAACTTTATAGTCCCAGAATTTAACGATTTTGATGTCATTTGAAAAGCTAAACTCCAACTAAGAAAACTCAAAAAAATCTGTGCAAAAATCAATTAGTGTGTGTGCAAGAGCGGCTCAAATTTGAAACTTATAAAACACATATTTTCTGTTTTTTAGTATATTGAGTAAAAAAAATTTTAAAAATACATGGTTACCAAGAAGTTGCCAAAACTTCCAATATAGATTAAGAAATGATGTGTCCATTTTCGCTTTTATAGTTTTCTCAAAATTTGTAAAGCTTAGACTTTTACTTCGCTTTTTATTTAAAATATTTTTCTAAATTAAAAATCCGAAAATCGACAAAACTTAAAGGAAAATATCTAAAAAGTATGTGAAAGTATGTTCCTAGATTTTTCGACAAAATTTATTTTGTTCATACCTAAAAGTATGCAATCAGCATGAAAAATTGAAAAAACTGCACAAATGCAAAACATATTATTACTATTAATTTCGTTTTTATTGCAATACTAAAGGCTCCTAAGACAATTTCTGTTACTCTTTGCAATTATCAATGTTGACGTTACTGATTAAATGTAAAATCTGAAAAATGTAGCCAACACACTTGGTGCTACAGCTCTCCAAAAATTACGAAATTTACAAATTTGTAAATTTACGTCTCAGACATTGCCAAACTACAAAAGTTTAAGAAAAACAAAATAGAGATTTCAATTCAGCAGACCATGATTAACTATTATACCAAATTTTATGAAGAACGGACCAATCCTTCTAATTTTGTCCCGCGGTTGTATGGAGTCGAATCACTGTGCATTGGTGAGGGACATCTTGACTTCTGTTGCAGAGTCCTACAAAATTTTATCGAGTTTTGTAAACTTAACAACGGGCATTATTTGAATGATCTAATTTTCAATACGGTATTTTATGAGCTTCATTTTGCCATTAAGGTATCTGTCATATCCCAAACATTATTTTTTTATTCAACTTTAAAGCAGAGTTCATAAGAAAAAAATTGCGTTATCTTTCGTCACAATGATTTATATTATTAAATAATAAATAAATAAATAATATCATTAAATAAATGAACTAAAGACGTAATAACCTTTTTTTAATAAATAAGTATAGGTTAAATAATACATTTTAGACAGTCACATGACTGAATTCCCAACCCATCCTAATTAGAATTCTATGATAATTCATTAAAGTAATCCTTTGCTTTATTTTAAAATTGATGAATACATCATTTCCTCCTTTTCGATATAAAATCATCATATCATCAGTCAGCTCATCATTTTCAATCTCATCATCAATCAACTGTATTCCACAATTCTGCCAATTTTCCTTCCTTAACTAAAAAACTGATTACTCTCAATCGTTTAACTCGTCATGCAACGAGCGACACGTTCCTCAGCTGACAATGAGATCAAAAGTTCACAAGTCTAATGCAGCATAATAGCAACAGTCGTAATCACTATGGCGTGCCGGTCACAATCATTGGCGCATAATTTGCCACCTTCACAACTCATAAAGCTCCGTCAAGTAGTCGGCGAGTCAGCCAGCCACTCAGCTGTGGCACTTAAGTAGTCTTCATATTAAAAGCGACTTGAAACTGCCGACACTGGCCGGCTGCTCCTGGCAGACGAGAAAATGAAATGGAACGGCTAAAGTTGTTGCGCACAGATTGGCTCAAATGATGCTGAGGCCAGTTTTGCACAAGCAACGCTTTATCGCCGCAACATGTCCACCGAACATGCACAATGGGCGACTACATTTTAACAAATTAGAGATAATCATTTCGTAAATGAGGCACATTTGATCGTGATAACTTTGTGGCTGACCGCCGCACACTAAACAGCTGAGCGCTGCCCAGTCGCCAGCCAAATGTTTGATGGCTGATACTGTCCAACAGTCCGGCACATGAAAAGTGTTAAGATTAAAGCCAAACCGAGACCAGATTTAATCAAGTGTGTAATTTTTGTGATGTACTCTGCCAAAGCTGTACCGATAGCATATCTGTCGTATACTTTGCTCAACAGCAATCGCATGCATGTGGCTGTGTGTGTGTGTGTGTGTGTGGTGCTTACCCTGCAAATTCCCTCCACGCAGACCGCTTTGCGCCTGTACGCATGCGTATAGTAAATGGCGGGTTTCTCGCACGGTGTGCCATCGGTAACCGACTGATTCATGCTTATAAATATTTCCGAGTCACTGGGTCGACAAAAGAGCTCGCACTCGTTGTGCTCCTTCTCGTAGCCCAGCCAGTTGTGAAACTTGCCTCGATACGGCATCGTATTGAATGTGGCACATTGTTCGTCGCGTTGTTTCTTGTTGCTCGATTTGCATTTCTCATCCTTGCAGTGGCGATATCTCTTGACTATGCCCCGACAACCGGCGTAAGCATTCGGATTGGGATAGAACTCGCGATCGACAGGCTCAGCGTCGATAGCGCTCAGTTGTCTGTAAGAAAAAAATTTAGAAATGTATGAGTCATTTAATACAGCAATTTTACGAACTTTAGAACTTACGAACTAAAATTAGAACTTTGCACCATAGAATATTGTGGGTGCTTTGGTTAAGTGTCTCATGACTATTTCAAAACACTACACAGTGCTTTGACTCCACACAACCGCGGGACAAAATTAGAAGGAGTGGTCCGTTCTTCATAAAATTTGGTATACTAGTTAATCATGGTCTGCTGAATTGAAATCTCCATTTTGATTTTCTTAAACTTTTGTAGTTTGGCAATGTCTGAGACTTAAATTTGCAAATTTGTAATTTTCGTCATTTTTGGTGAGCTATAGCACTAAGTATGTTGGCTAGATTTTTCAGATTTTACATTTAATCGGTAACATCAACATTGATAATTGCAAAGAGTAACAGAAATTGTCGTAGGACCTTTTAGTTTTGCAATAAAAATTATAATAATAGTTGTATATGTTTTGAATTTTTGCAGTTTTTTCAATTTTTCATGCTAGTTGCATACTTTTAGGGATGAATAAAATAAATGCTGTCGAAAAATAGGTGTTGAGACCACTTTTCAAATTGAATTATTTTCTGAAATTGGAAGATATCGGCGGATATAATTGCATTATCCGACAAAGAAAGAATGCTTCTTAAAATAAAAAAAATTCAAGAACATACTTTCACATACTTTTTAGATATATTCCTCTAAGTTTTGCCAATTTTCAGATTTTTAATTTAGAAATATATTTTGAATTAAAAGTGATGTAAAAGCCTGAGCTTTGCAAATTTTGGGAAAACATTAAAAGCGAAAATGGCCACATCATTTCTTAATCTATATTGAAAGTTTTTGAAACTTCTTGATATCATGTATTTTTACGATTTTTTTACTCAATAAGCTAAAAAACAGAAAATATGTGTTTACATTTTTTTGTGAAAAAAGTTTCAAATTTGAGGCGCTTTTGCACACACGCTAAATAATTTTATGCACAGATTTTTTGGGCATTTCTTAGTTGCAGTTTTACCTTTCAAATTACATCAAATTCGTTAAATTCTGAGACTATAAATTTTTTGAATTTTTCCTATGGAACGAATCACTGTGCACTAATATGATTCATGAAACATTTTGAAAATATTCTTGAACCAATGATTTCGTTTCCAAATGATTTGGTTCTAAAAAAGATGCCTTTTTACATATATCTTTTTTATTATTTAATTGTACACTTTACTTCCCATAGGTAATTAACTGTTTTACTCTCTCTGTACTCTTTACTTCCCGTTGAAAGAACACTTCTCCATATTTAAATCCATGACACCTTTTGACCTGTGACCCAACTAACTAACCACAAACTAACTACTTTTCCTCTAACAAAATTTCTATCTAAACACTCACCTCTCTATGCACTTTCGACGTTTAATTTGCACACATGAATTACTGCATTTGGTCCATTTTTCCCAGCGACCCCAGGCATAGGTGGTGCCCACACGTTTCACTATGTAAATATGTCGTTGATGAGATTGTTTGACATGTTCACCGCCCTCCACATTATCGTTGGCCTCATCGTAATCATCATCGCTTTCGTCGTTGACATCAGGTTTTAAAAGTTTGCGCATTTGTTCTCTCGTTTTTGGTGAATTATCGTGTGCAATAAATATATTTAAAGATGTGGGAAAATCATCGGCCACGATTGTCGTTTGTAATAGCGGCAAAATTATTATTGCAATGCTGAAATAATTTTGATTTATAAGTTCGTACAAATTCAATTCAAATTTAAATTCAAATTTAATTTTCAAATTATTATGGACTATACTCTAAAAATTTCCAAACAAAAATTTAATTCTTCGTCAGCATAAAGCTGAGGTCTTGTAAGGATTAAAATAAAATTATATTGAATGCCTTTAAACACTAAACATAGAATTTATATGCTAGTTATATAGAGGGTTGTTTTCTGCCCAAACAGTGTAGCATGTTTAAAAACAAGACCTACAAGAACTACTGAAACCAGATTCAAAAGATCTCATCATATTTGTAGACAGCCAGGCGGAAGAAAAATGCTCTGGACTCTCATAGCATGAATTTGAAATGAGTTATAAAACTTTGCTAGTCTCTAAATCAAATCCAAGAGATCAAAACTGATACACGAACTCGTAGTATCTGCACTTCGACTTTGATCTTTACTAGGAAACAAACACCCAGGAAGACTGAATTATCTCAGAAGCCCGATTGCTAAAGCGAAAAGCCTACGACTAGAGCCCAAAAAAAAGGCTTTCGACATACACGAAAGCTACACTTTCCACACTCATCAATGGCCCCATCAGGATTGTTTTACTAGTGGCGAAGATGATAAAGAAATCTCTGTACATCTCTTATTCTGTACTTCAAGGCGTCACTACCTAAGTTACTTAATGTTTAATAATCTGAGCATGGAAAGAAACCGCCAGATTCAACCGAGGTTCGATATGGTTTTAAGCAACACGGGACACAGGATAACAGTTGAGTCTTGCCATACATTCAGGTCTCATAACGAAAAGACATACAAATCTAATAGCTAAGTGATCTGCAAGCAGCTAGCACTGATCTTCTAATGATCTGTCTGAATTAATCTCATGTGGTATCGGCATTATTATGGTATGGTATTATTTTATAGATTATTATTTCGAGTGTGGCGCATGCCTCACAATGAATAGGAGGTCCGAAAAATCTCCAAATTAAAGGCTTTAATCCTAGTTTGAATCTCAATACAAATTACAGAATATATGAGGAAGCTTTGAGGGACTTAACCATTTCATACGATCGCATCCATGAAGCTTTATCCATTATCTATGAGCTTTTGTAACTTAACGATTTTAGAATTGTTTTAAGCCTTCACAACCAACATTTTTAGGCAGTTCTGAAATTGACAACATTCAAAACCTTTCAATTTATATATTTTTCAAAACTTCTACTATACTAAAACCTTAGTAAAGTGCTTCACTTTCATTTTACCCCACGCCCAGTGAATTTGTTGCCAATACTGACAGCAATTTCGCTGTTTGCTCTGCTCTATTTCAAACCCGCCACAATAAATAACAACAATTATGCAAAGCAATTTCGCGCATTTACCATAAACAATGATCGCATTTAAATAGTTTCAATGAAAACAGAAACGAATAAAATTACCTCAAAGAGTCGTTTATACGCACCAACAATTGCGTGTTGGTGCCACTTTCCGGCTTTCAAAAGAAAATCGCGTAATCACCTCAAACAAAAGTCCACAAAATCAAATTGTTTACAATAATCTTCCTCATTCCAAATGCAAACGTTTGCAATCCAAACAAAAAATCAACAGCCACTCCTCAAACTAATTTGTGCAAATATTGCGAAATTTTTTGCAAAGAGTTCATTGTTCTCATTATCTAAAATATGCTACAATTTTTTTTTATTTTTATCTATTTTTTTTTGGTTTACATTCATTTTGTTTTGCCTTTTTTTTAATCTCTTTGTTTACTTTTATTGCAATATACACCAATTTGGTATTTGAAGCTATTGTTGTTTATTCTAAACATTTAATTAACATTGTAGATTTTAGATAATTTGACGTAATTTGAAATCAATAAAGCGCAACCGTTTTTGGACTGATTTCAATTTGCCCATAAATGGTGAACGTCCGTAATTTATGGACTGAATCAAATAAAAATAATAGCGCACAAAATTGCTAACACGTTTTAAAATAAATTAGAAATAAAACAAATGTTAGGAGAGTGAAAGAATTAAAGAATGAAGCGATACTTTAATTGATTACGTTTATGGATCACACTGGGTGGTGTTGCTGTAACATGGAAAGATTTTCCAAGGAAAATTTTAAAACATTGAAAACATTAAAACATTCTTCAAAACCAGAAAGGCTCCTTGTTTATTTTTCTAGCAAGTACCAGTTGTTATATTAATCCTTTCGGGACAGAGTTTAATTTTGAAAACCATAATACTACTAGTAGAAGTGTTCCATGCTATGAAAGTTGAGGCTGAAAAATTATGTTGCATACTCACAAAATCTGAAATCACCCAATTATTCGGGAATATATAGTTCGAAAAAATATGTTTTGTGGGTCATAAGATCTGATTAATTGTAGTAGTCCCGAAAGGGTTATAGCCTACTTGCACCGATTCAGGTATGAAACCGACCTTTACCGTGACTTCAGTCATAATGCAAATGAAGATGCGGAACATTTAGTTTTTCACAAAACGAACTGAACAGTAGCTGACCAATCGACCGCATCGGAACTTTTCGGTATGAAAAGGGAGCAGAGGCAAAATTACCAGACTGAGGTCAAACTGAGACCAAAACCTACCCCGCAATGTAATGCAGTGGTCAAAAGGTAAAGCAGAGGTCTACGATGAGTGGTTGGTTTTTAGTCGTTAAGAACCCGCATGCAGTAGAAGTTGAAGATTTCCACCCCCGAAAGAAAAAACACCCCGTCTTGACATCTCATTTACGAGCTTATTTTCTATCGGTCCACAGTATTTAGACAGCCAGCACAGAAGGACTCTGGAATATTGATTCCTAGCGAATATTTTCCAACAATTCCTAATTTCAAATCAACTGCCTTCAGCGTCTAACTATTCAAAGACTTACTCCTTCTCCTTGCTTAGCCTTCCTAATGATCCTTTACACTATCTGAGTGTATATACGATTTCCTTTAAAATCTCTTTCCTTTTAAGGCCTTTTAGCCTTTAAATCAATCTTTTGAAATTGCTTCATGAAGTCATGATTTTCATCTTTGCTGCCCATTCCCCACAAAATCATTGGCGCATTTAAACGCAATGCATATAATTTAATTTTCCCACTTTTACTATAAACAGCAAATTAACGCCCCCCGCAATCAATCATACAAACCTGATTAATTTAAATTGCAACATTATTATTATTTTTATCGTTTGCGTCCCGGCACATTCACAACCGTTTAATTTTTATGAGTACAACGACTTTTACTGCATATGCGATAAACTTTTACCAATAATACCGCACTTGTTGCAAAACTTTTTATTATTATTATATTTTTTATTTATTCGATGCTATGGTCAGGCACACAAGAAAGTTTGTTGTAAACTATGGAAAAAGCGGCGAGCAACTGATCCGAAATAAATATTCAAAGAATTTTTTATAATTTTCTGAAAATGCAAGCGAGATGTTATCGTCATCGACGCGGTACATGAGCGAAGGGAAGCTATATTAATTTTAGACTGGCCGCATGCAATCGACAACCGCAACGGTTTGGCGTCTAGCGTGAAGTGCGTATTTTATGTGCCACTTGAGAATTCTAACAACTGGGCGACTGCCACTGCCCACAGGCGTTTAGAATTCAATTGGCAGCGAAATTGACTTTAGTCAAAATGATTCAGAATTGCCATATTACAAGCCGCAAAGGTCGAACAACTGAACACTGTCACTGAACTTTGCTGTGGGGGGCGCGACCAACCTTAACTTGGCTGTAAATTGATTGTAAGCGAAAAATGTGCAAAATAATGTAGCTCACATAGGAAATCGTTATCACTGTTCGCTCAGTTCGAGTAGATGAAATTTCGCTTTAAATAATGTTATCTAATTAGCAAATATAAACAAACTTGCAGCAAGCTGTTAGCTCACAATTTGTTGCTCTTTTTATATACATTTTTATTCAATGTTATCTTAGAAATTAATAACTGACAAAAAACAAACTATTAAAGTGGCTAACACAAACAAATTTCTTGAACCAAACAAACTGATGCACCTATACATAAAATAGTATTGCCTACTTTTAGGCCACTAGTGTTTTTAGAGATGGGCAAAGAGAAAAGACCGTTCGGGTAAGTTTCCAAGGAAATTACTGAATTCAATAAATCATCATCATAGTGTTTTGTAGAAATGAGCAAATAGAAAAAGCCGATCGGGTAATTTTCCAAGGAAATTTCTGAATGGAGTAAATCAATCAATGAATCAAAATTTCGCAACTTGAAACAAAAGTGCACGAGCTTAATTTTACTACTTCGTTTTTGTGCAATTTTATTATTTAGTGTTTCATTGCCTTTATTAGTTGTGAATGTTAGGTAACAACTAAATGTGTTGGTCACATTAGTTTCAAAATAATGTTGCAAAATAGTTTTCTAAAATCTAATTCCAATCTAAATGTTTTTTGGTATGGTCTACGTGGTTGGTCCGATAAGTACTTAGCCTACAAAAGAAAAACGAAAATTTTGGAAAAGTGGCGATTTATTTCTCAACGTAGTCTCCTTTCAACTCGATACACTTGACCGAGCGATGCTCCAACTTCTTTAACCCGTCTGAAAAATACGTTTTCTGGAGGCCTCCGTGGCGGCGATAACCTCCTCATTCGACTCAAATTTCTGCCCGGCGAGTGACTTTTCAAGTTTGGAAACAAAAAGACGGGGGCCAAATCTGGAGAATACGGTGGATGGGGCAGCTGTTCGTAGCCTAATGCGACCAATTTGGCGAATCACTGACCGATATTGCTCTTTTTCCATTTTTCTAAAATCCGCCGACACGTTCGTTTCCACACGCGGTCAAAACAAAACTACAAATCCAATATGGCTGCAATTTTGACAGTAGCCGTCTACGAGGATGTACTACACGATAGTAAATTTCTCTTACGATAATGGCACCATCGGCGGTGGGGCTAAGTACTTATCGGACTGCCCACGTATATGGTATATAACATATATCAATCGATTAAGGAACGTAAAATTTATACAAAACTGCATAAATGCTAAAAATATGCTATAATTTCTGTAATCCTCTTGTATACACTTCTATATCCCATAAAACTGAACGACGTAGAACATTCTAGTGGAAGTGCAAATAATCCCAAATATTTACACTAAAATGTACAAACTACATTCCATAGAAGACATAGTAATTATTCTTTGTGTTTAGGTAAAATTCCAGGAAATGAATACTTAATCTGCTGGGTAGCTACGTACATAGGTAGTCTTGAAAAGACAAAATACAGGTACATACGTTTACTATAAGCAATTTTCAGTATACCAGATACTTTTCAATTCATGCTTAGAGCAGCATAGATCAATGCAGGGAAAGCGAAAATTATGCACAAAGCAAAGAATTACTTCAACTCAGTTGAATATCTTTTAAAAATTGATTGAAATTTTATCGTGTAAAACCTGCACTATAAAGGAAAAGCTTTAAATTATCTTTGCTAAATAATATAAGAGAATAAAAAAGATTTATTACATGAAAAGCATTAAGCAAACCAACGCAAAAATAGACAAAAAAATTTAATAATTATATAAAATAAATAGCAATAAATTGTACTGCAAATATAAGTTAACACATCGCTCCAACAATATTGTTTTTAACATGAATCTAATATAATGCATTGCTGCAAAATTATTATGCTAAAAAATTAGTTTACTACAAAAATTAGATAAGAAATCTTAGAAATAAATTTCATTGTTCATTTTGTCATAATTCAAAGCTTTGAAGCGAGATCAAAAATTGGTTTGTCTTTTAATATTACACTTACTGAAACTCTTCCCAAAATTCCTAAATCTCTTTTTAATTACTTTCTTAAATTTGAAAAGTTTTAACATTTTTCAATAGAATCATTTATACATTTCAACACTCCCCTTTTAGTATGTTTTTCCATAAACTTAAATTAATTTTGAGTATATTCAAATATTTCCTACACATCATCTGATTAATTTATTTTATTCTAATTTATCCCTTTATTTGTACACTAAAAAAATGGCAAAGCAAAATGCAACACCAGTTCAAGCCAAATGTTGCCACCTGAGCGCGATTTCCTTTAGGTCAGCATCGAGTCATTCGTGTCGATTCTCTCTATGCACGCTCTTTCGTAACACAGTTCGTTTTTCGATGCGTGTTCATCGGCTGTTGGTGCGGTTCGTTGTTTTTATTGCTGCCTGCAACCAGCTGAGCGTCGAAATAATTTCATAAGCACCTCTTGTTTGAATGAAGTTGCAAAAATTTTGAAGTTTGGCTGTCAATTTCGATGTGGACAAACTGGAAAAGAGAACTACAACTAAACCAATGAATTGCAGAAATTGAAGAGAATATTCACGAATATACACGAAAGAACTAAACTTAGTCAGAGGAAAGCGGACACCAGCGACAGTTGAACAATTGCAAACTGCGCAATATAAAAGCAATAACATCGACGCCATCAATTTCAGACATCAAAAGAAAATCGCCGAGTGCAGAACAAAAGAAGCGAGTGAAGAAGGAAAAGCCGCAAATAGTGCGAATGAAATTGTACCCCAGCAAGAAAGCAGTCAACGCCTACTAGAACTGCGACACAGCAAAGCGAATTGTGCAACATTCAAGGACGAAAAGTTCAACAACGATAAAAGTGCCAGCGCATAACAATTTTGAGCAAGTTTTGAACAGCAAGTGAAGTGAAATGTCGCAAGAAAAGTTCTTAAAGATTACCTACCATGGTGGACCGCAGAAGCTGAACGCCTATCTGAAGATGCCGTCGCCCATCTTTGCGGTGCTGCAGCGAGAGATTTCCATGTGCCTCTTCGATGAGCGGAAATTGCCGCAGTGCGAACTGAAGATCTACTGGATAGGTGAGTGCAGTTAGTGGTGGGGGCGGGGGGCGAGAAGCAGGTGCGTACTATGCATGGAAGCTCGCCGTAAAAGCAAAAAAATCAGGTGATCAACCATTGAGATCAAAAGTCGATCTTTACTGTGAGATTTTCGTAAACCGGTAGAACCAGAAAATGTTCAACTTTTACATTCGACTTTGTTGAATAGCATAACGACAAAGAATAACTAGCAGCATATTTAAGACAGGTTCAAATAAAGGATAACACGATTTACAGTTTCTCAAGAAGCGCTTGGGCAGGTAGACAGGTAGGTATGCAAGTGGAAGTGACAATGTTGAAACGCAAACCCATTTAGTCCAGCAAAGCCTATTATGAACAGAGTCTTTTTTATTATCGTAGGACTCATCCAAACGAGGCAAAGAATGTTTTCAATCATAGCAGAATTGCAGAGTAAAAAACAAATGCAAGTGCAGCTTCTGGTTGCCCTAACCTAATCCAGTATTGCGAACAAGATAAAAGTGAGCATCTTCTGGAGTACTTCGTGAAGTGCGTTACTCAGCAAATTACATGCAAAAGCTACTGTTTCCTGTCAGTTCGACGTTTCAATAGTTTTGTCAGTGTCTCCCATATGAGCTGAGTGTCCAACTGTTCAGCCAACTCTTCAAGAGATTCACGACAACTGATCACTGCTTAGTATTTTTTTTAGATGACATGTAAAACAACGAAAAAAGCATCGTTAAAAACAATTGCGTTGTATGCAAATTGTATGCAGTTGCTCGCAAAATGTTCTAAATACCACCAATAATCTCTTTTTTTTTTATGATGATTAAGACAAAAACAATCTTATCTGGTAATGTTTTGTTTTTCCCCGAATTGTCTTTATCGCATTTTCATGAAAAGAAACAAAATCGATCAGTCTCTGCTAGTGAATCATCCGTCCACAACCACTAATTATGAATGTATGTACATACTATGTGGATCTGTGTGCTCTGTGCAATCTGCTGTTTTGTTATTGCGATACGTGCTAATGAAACCAAATAATAATAAAGCTTCGCACTTGTCGTTTTACTTGGCTGTTCGTATACTTCTTTTGCTGCCATCGTAAACTGACGTATGCACAGCGTTGCTTTCTTTAGTAACAAAGGCATAGTAATAAAACGTTATAATTCTTATACTAACAAATTATGTCTCAATTCGGGCTTCTCTATTATTAGAACTTTGAACCGCTTGGCCGCAAAAACGGCTGTGATGTATGTGACACCAGTGCGTTTATATATTGACACACTTTCACGTATCATAACTGACACCTTCAAATGGCCACTTTGAACCTGAAAACAATTTAAAGCTCAAAGATGGAAAGTCGTTTTTATAATCTCCAAAAGAACCTACAAAATGCTTGAAAACAAGTTTGTTTTTCTCGAAAGTCCCACAATTATTCAAAACATAATATTTACGCCCATTTTTATGTCGGAAGCGAACTCCACGTATGCTATATATCATGTAAGCTACATGATTTGTAACCACTCCCGGTACCATGACTAACAAATTTAAACTAAACGCTCAAACGAATTCGCTAATTTGCATACAATTGTGAAATACACTTCTCATTATCTACGCTATTGCATTATCGTGAACTTTGTTCTTGAACATTTTCCTTTTGTCGTTATTTTTCAGACGAAGACAACGATACGATCGAGATCGTCAATCAGTGCGATTATGAAGTCTTCTTGGCTAAGCTTGTCTTTCGCCAGCACTTGCAGGTGGCACCAAAAGATTCCGCTGTGACTCCAACGTCCAGTGCAAGTGACACCCATGCGCCGCCACCTATCGCCAACGATCCGGCCGCCTTTGTCATACATGAGCACGTCGCCTGCGATTCCTGCGAGCTGGCGCCCATTGTCGGCTTTCGGTACAAGTGCATTCAATGCCCGAACTATGACTTGTGCCAACGCTGCGAAGCGCAGCACAAGCATGCCGAACACATGATGGTGCGCATGCCCAGCGAGAACTCGCCCAATGTGGTTGAGGCGTGGGTGAGTGGTCCGGGCGGACGCACTTGCCGTCGCAACAAGCGCGACAAGAGAGGCGCTTGCCCCTTCATGCCGCTGCAGCAACGCGATAACGGCGGCAACATTGGCGTGGATCTAAATGGTGAGGGCGAACAGCAGCCCAATGCCGACACAGATAAGCATCATTCGCGTCATCATCACCACGAGCGCAAGCATCGCCGTCAGTCGCGCAATGGGCTGTTCACCAATTTGTACGAAATCATGCAGGACTTTGCTGAGGGCGGCGCCGCCGTCAGGCAGGAAGCAGCAGCCGCTAAAAGCGCTGCCACTAACTCGAATAGGCCCAGCACTGAGGCAAGTGCACAAAATGCCGCGAACGAGGCAGCCAAAGCGGCAAACGAGGCGGCTGCCAAGGCTGCTGAAGTAGCGGCCAAGGTAGTGGAACAAGCGGCTGAGATAAGCGCTTCCATGGCACAGCAAGTTGCAGCCGGTATAAATTCAGCTGGCGCCACCGCAGCTGCTGATATTACTAACAAAGTCGATGGGACGTTCAATCAGCCAGAAGGTGCAGCAGCAGCTGTTGCCCCCGAACCAAAAAAACAACCAGAGAGAGCTGTAAGTTACACTCAACAGGTGTTTTTATGATTTTAATTAATAATAACTTTTTTCAGGCTAAACCTGCGGCATTTGAAAAAGATATAAATTCACAGCCGGCCGCTGCCAATAATATGAATCCGCTGCTGAATTCGCCCACAATTGAGGAACTGGCCAAGCTGATCGATCCCAAATACATGAAAGCGGGTATTCAGATTTTAACCAACTTCAGTGATCTAGTGGCCAAAGTGCTTGATCCAGTCGGCGATATGGATGCCGGCAGCAGTTGCCCATACCAGGGAAATGGGTACCAACCACAACGTCAGAACTCTGCCTCCTCGTCTTCAAGTGGAGCGTCCAGTTACAGCACAAAGCCTTTCGATAACAATTCAACTACTGAGAAAAAAGAGGAAGCCGCAGTTCAAATTCAGGAGTCACAGCAACAAGAGCAGCCGCCAGTAGAGGTGGCTACTGGAAGTAAGTCACCGTCACCAGCGCGTCGTCGCTCGCAGAGCGAGGAGAGCGATTGGCAGCTGGTCGACAAGCAAACACCAAACGACATCCGAGTACGTGGAATTTCATCGTCCAGCTCGGTCGATACCATCGTGCAGGAAGACGCCAATGGCATAAACAAGGAAGAATCTGCTACCAATTCTGTCAAGCCTACACCACAACCTTCAAGTCCCGTCAGCGTGAATTATGAACAGCTTAGCAATGACTTGCGCGAGCACATTGAAAAGGAACATAAGCGTGAAGCCGCCGAATCGCTACAAAAAAAGACAATTGAAACACCACAAAAACAGACCCCGTCGATTAGTGCCACCGGCAACAACGGCACCAAACCTAAGACCCCCGAAGAGAAACGCGCTACTATCGTTTATCACAAAGGTACGCACTCGCTTGTGAAGCTAGATTCTTATATTTTAAATCTAATTCATATATATATATCGTCACATCATTTCAGATGAACGAATCAACAATGCTGTCCACGCCATGATTGCGATGGGCTTCAGCAATGAGGGCGCTTGGTTGACACAATTACTGGAATCTGTGAATGGCAACATCTCGGAGGCATTGGACATAATGAGTGTTGCGCGGCATAATAAGTAGAGCGCAGAGTCGCAAGCAAAAAGCTGAAAATAAGCGGCACATTTAAATTATCACTCTCAATATAGATTTTAAGCATTTGTGTTTTGTTGTGCACTCCCTTTATTTTTGGTTTTTGCAACAAGTAACATTTTCAGGTGCGGAAAGCCAATATTCGCCTAATATTCGTAAATAATTTCCAATCATTTTTCTGTGTGTATATATTCGCCGTTTAGCAAACAATGCTCTATAAAACTGAAATTGAATTTCTTGCATTCATTTTTTATGTTTTATTATGGCCCTTGCAAAGCAAGCGTAATTTCATATACAAAACAGCATATTTCAATATAAACATATATTCTATCTACTTTATATTTTTTGATCATTTTGGCGACGGTATGTCGTGCATATATATTAAAAAAAAACTTCAATATCCCTTATATATTCACACAAATAAGCGTCGCTCGAACGTAATACGTAGTACTATGTATGCACTGTTGTGGGATAAAAACCAAAACGTAATAAAAAGTAAAAAAAATTTAACAAAATCATTTGTGTTTATTCTTGTATCACATACAGAGCGGAAACAACAAATATGGAAAACAACAAATATTTGCAGCAATTTTAAACTTAAACTATTAATACCTGTTTTATTAAATTAATATTATTTACTATTACAAAAATTATCTACACTTTGAGTTTAGAAAAAGCGTCTTGCAAACATTGTGTATGAGCCCCAAGTTGTCAAAACAGTAATCGCTATTGTCAGATACTTGTAAAAGTGTTCGTGCTCTTTAAAGTTTCGCATAAAGAAACCAGTGCTATAGCCCAAATATTGTGCCACCATGGCCGTCACAAAGGTAATGAGGCCCAGAAAATTGTGTATAAAGTCATTAACCGCAGGCGCAACAAACAACCGATACGTGGGCAGGTACAAAGCCATAATGCCGGACAAGCAATTTATGACGAAAAAGCCACACGCAGCAATGCCTGAAAATGGCAAAACAAAAACATTTACAAATTATAAAACATTGAATTATGAAATTTTAAATGATCTTAACAAACTCACCCAGCTTGCCGTGCCATGTGTGAAAATGTCGCTCTTTGGCCACAGACTTTTGTAAAGTGCCCACAATACCCAACACACCACCGGTCAGTTGCAGCCAAAGGTGTACATTGGTCTTGGTGTCAACTGGAAGGCCGCGCGTTAGCAAATTGCCGCTATGACGCGCCATCATGCCCTCGGCACAAAGGCAGACAAACTGTAAATAAAATAAGCAATTCGAAATTTAAAAATGTTATTTGAATTATAGAAATTAATTTTGAAGTGAAAACTGGTATTAAATTGCATACTTACGCCCAAAGTGCAAAGGAAGGCATGTGTGGCGGTTTTCTTAAACTTGAGTTCTGCGCATTTGTAGGCCATGCCCGCAGTCACCATAAATACGAAGGTTTGGTTGATGAGATTCCAAGTAAAGTTACTAATCACCATTGTGCTGTGTGTACTGAATTGGGCTAAGAAGGATAGGGTGAGTGCACTAATCTGTAACGGGCAAAAAATGGTAACAATTACAAACCATGTGGAATTTTTGATTGCGATTTTTTTAAGTCAAAAAACCCTGAGTAAGTTGTGAACACTGTAACTTTGTTTAACGTTGTGTTTGAATTCAATTTTGTTTCAATGCTTTGAATGCAGCACAACTTTAAGCAAACCCTATGACAGCTTTTATTGATTTGTTTAATTATTTTATTTTTTGTATTTATTTAACCAGTTTTTGTTGCAAGTATTCGAAGATAAATACATAATAGCCTATTATCTATCAAAGACTTTAGCTCAATAAATTGATAACAGAACAAATGAACAATAAGCGCCAAGCTACTGTAAGACTTCCACCTACTTATTGCATGTAAAGGTGTGTGTGACTATTCCAAGAGACACCAATGCACAGGTGATAGTTTTCACAAAACATCAGTGACGCTTATAAGGACATCATTCCGAGAAAATTTAATTTTAAAGTTTACCATTACAGGCAGTTCAAGGTATCAAAAAAGTTTCATGTCGTCTTGTGAGCAAAGTATTGAATATTTTGCAAAGTGGTTTTGACAGATAAAAGATCATATGCAGATACACACAGGGTTGCCATAAACTGAAAAAAAAATTTTTTTGAGTTATGACGTTCTTGCAGCGAAGGAGCGATATGCATATCTTCTCAGTATCAGTTTCAGTTGCAGTGCTCGAAATTTTAATACGTCTTTAAAAGTTCCTACTGAACAGCACTTTTTAACGTTTCTACTGTCTGCGAGTGTTAATACACAATGTTAAATAATATATATAAAAAATAAAGATGCACAAATTGTGAGCCAAATATCACACATCACTTCGTCATCGTGCTAATAAAAACTTTCCATATTTCCATATTGCTTTAGGTATTCAAAGTTGTAAATCATATTTCAACGATCGTATTAAGACAAGTGTTTTAAGAATCTGCAAAATTTGTTCTTTAAGATGCACATGAAACCAAAATAATACCCAATGAATCAATCAGAGAATCAATGCTTAACATATTGTTTCATAAATATTAAAAATTTTTACATAATATTTCAATTGTCGTATAAAGACAAGTGTTTTAAAAATTTGATTTTCTATGATTCACATGGAACCTTAAATATTTGCGGTACAATTTGCAAATTTCTTACACAAATTGTATGAAGACACCTGGTTTTTTCGTATTGATGAAAGGTGGAACATTTTCATATTGACAGAAGGGTTAAAGCACATAAAATAGTCTGTGGTGTGAATCAAACTTTAAGGAATATTTTTATTTTCATTCTAAGACATTTCGTCTTTTAACTTAAATGAAAACTATGTACAAAATTTAATACAAGACTTCAGCAATCTTAGTAAACAATAATGAATTCAATATTTAAAACCATAAAACTATTAAAAATAAAGTAAAATAAAATAAAATAAAATAAAATAAAATAAAATAAAATAAAATAAAATAAAATAAAATCAAATCAAATCAAATCAAATCAAATCAAATCAAATCAAATCAAATCAAATCAAAATCAAG
Source organism: Melieria crassipennis (assembly GCA_963668005.1). Taxonomy (NCBI): domain Eukaryota; kingdom Metazoa; phylum Arthropoda; class Insecta; order Diptera; family Ulidiidae; genus Melieria; species Melieria crassipennis. The sequence goes on along the minus strand of OY764961.1, from coordinate 57,085,576 downwards.
TAAAATCAAATCAAATTAAATTAAATCAAATTATATCAAATCAAATCGAATAAAATAAAATAAAATCAATTCAAATAAAATAAAAACTATAAGACTTAAACTAAGGTTTGGCTACCATGGAGCTGCACGCGTGGCTGGTCACAATTGGAGTAAGTGAACCAACTATAGAAGCCATAGTAAGCTTTTATAATAAATTTAATCGGATTTTTGTAATTAATTAAAAGGTTGTCTGCACGTCAAAAATCTGTCGAAGTTATATTCTGTTGTCTAGTACAAATATATATATTTTTCAGAATATTTTTCTTCAAGAAACAATAGTTAATTAAATATTCAAGCAGACTATTGTAAAAAGTGAAAATATGAAAATAACTATTACTAAAAAAAAGAATTACTAAACAATTACAAACGATATGAAAAAATTAGTGTCCGACCGAAACCACTTTTTTGGGCCGAAACCGAAACCGAAACCGAATATTCGGTTTTTTTTTAATATTCGGCCGAAACCGGAACCGAAACTTTCTAGTTGAAATAAAAATCACCATATCAAGCACTTTTTTCAACAAACGAATTTTACATTAAGTAAATAAAAAACAAACAAACAAACATAGCATAAATAAATAAATACTTATTAATAAAAACAATTTATTCATTTTTTTAAAAACGTAAACAAGAAGAAATCACCCTTTCGTACCTTACTCGATAATATTCAAAATTAAATAATTTAAAATTATATGCTAAAAAAAGAAGTTTGTTTACATTGCTGGCATCTAAATTACTCCTCTTTTTACTATATATCTGCTACACAATAAAATGTAAAAAATATTCTAGAAAGTTTCGGTTTCGGCTATTCGGCCATTTTTTGGCCGAAACTGAAACCGAAACCGAAACCACTTATTTGGGCCGAAACCGAAACCGAATATTCGGTCGGACACTAGAAAAAACCAAAAGCCAAGTAATTTGTGGATTTGTAGGATCTAGAAAAAGAAAGAGTCATCTGGATAACTTATTCTTTACTAAGTTTCGTAAGAAATTCAAATCAGTTTATTGAATGAGAGGACTTTGGTTGGTCATCAAGGCACAAGTCCGCTTCGCCTTGGGGCAGCCACTCCTACCTTCCTACGAGTAACAACTTGTAATTAAAGAGAATTTCGTGCGTAAGGTTTTTTTCTCAACGGTGATCAAAAATTGTAACATATGTACCCACATAGTTATTTTGTTTTTAGTATTATTTAGCAAATAAATAGTTCAACTAAAAGGATTCTTCAAAAGACTCTTTAACTATAACCGCAAAAATAATGTTTATATAAAATATTATTTTAACTTTTAAACCCTTATAAAAGCTTAATATAAAAATTAGTTTTAGATAATTTTGAAGAAATAAAAAAAAAAATTTAGATAACTTAAGATAATTTTTTTTTTGTCGGCCTCGATAGCTCAGCGGGTAGCGCGCTGGCTTCTCATACCGAGCGCCCCGGGTTCGATTCCTGGCTTGGGCTGGAAAAAACACTCATCTACTTCTGTCGCTATCCACATGAAGGGAATGAGAATTACAAGAATCGCACAAGTGCGCTCTTGGCAGGCAATGGCAAAACCTCCAAGTGTGAAAGAAAAACTGCCCATCGCCGTTCGGATTCGGCGTTAAACTGTAGGTCCGCTCCCCTCCCTTTCCCCGTTTGAAATGTGTGTTGTATCACATGTTGAAAAAAAACAGTGTTGCATACGCATTTCAAACGGGTGGAATCTGTGGTATCACAACGGGCCCGTTAAGAGCCCTAAGTGTGTCTCATACAGAGGCAGCCACCGCAACCTAACCTAACCTAAGATAATTTTTGAGAATTACAAAAATTTCAGAAAATAGTAGAAAATTAATTGAATATCTCTCGAATCTAATTGACTACACATATTATATGATATACATATATATCCTATACATTCTTTTCTATATTCTTTTATTTTTGAATATAGTTCTCAGTGCTCATGGCCGTTGGCTTCATGTGCCACTATAACGTCAACCCGCTGACTTCGAGCTACAAACTCAAATTAACCCTACGTTGCATGATTTAATTTCCGTGAAGAAAAAACTTTTTTGCCATATAATTATTCTTGGTAGTTAAATTCTGATGGCAAAAATGAAATTTTGTTGAATTCCTGCGGACATTTTTCGTATCCTGGTGAGAACGCTACGGCCGAAATGAAAGTCGGTTTTATCTATATTTTTGTGTTGGCTATTACGGGGAGTCAAACAGAAGTCAGATGTCACTGTATACTCGTAATTCAACGCACTAAACAGCTGAACGACGGCGACCGCCATCAATAACCAAAATTATTTCACCAAATCGAAACACTGGTTGTTTTTTCGATTCTTTTGCACATACATACTTTCAATGTTAATCGCAATATTCCGTTAGTAATCAAATGCTTTAACATAAAAGGCTCAACTCAATAATGAATGACTGTAAAATGGTGAATAGAATAGTTTCCAAATCTATGAAAAGTTAACATTGCATATATGCAATGCCATGCAGCGAAGGGTTAAAAACCACCATACACTGGGTGCTGCTGTTGGACGGTGGATGCGATGTAGCCGGTGCGATTGTCATCTTGATTCCAGAAAAAATTTCATTTATCCTCCATACATGCAAAATTGGTCAAGTAATACACAACCACAAGTCGCTTCAAATGGTTGAGTCGTTTAAAATAAATGCAAATTTATTCTACTTTTGTTTAGATTTTTCGGCTTTCGTACTGTGTTTGATTAGCATGTTGAGCGGTGCGTGTGTGTGTGCGCTCTTCTCGGAACCGATCAGAGCAGTGCTTAGTCCACTCTTGAATAAGACATTTCACAATCTGCTGGGGCTGGCAACATTTGTGATTGCACTGACGACACAATACTATGTGGACTATCACACTTCAGACATTCGGTCCATATGGGCTTTTTGATGCAGCTGCAGGTGGTGACATTAGTGTCACTGGTGCTGAACTGCATGGGGCCGTTGAAAGGGCTCTATCAGAAGATTGTCAGTTTTTATGATTGAGCGATATTTTATGTGGATTAATTTAGCAATTAACAAAATAATTGTAGGATGCTGGTTAAGATGTGATTTGACTGTGATTTGATTCTGATTCATTTATTGATTGATTTATAAAAAGCAAACAATTTTCTAAATTGCCTTGTTGTTTAAATCCATTAAAAAAAGTATTTGCATTGTTTGTATGTTTGCTTTGATAATCGGCATCAAAAATTGTAATAAATTGTTTAATAGGCTATAAATTTTAACTTTTTATACCTTACACTGAGTTGCTACGGTACATACATACACTTTGATCTGAGAGTTTCGAGTGACCACAAAGATGAATGACTAGAATCACCGGAATAATCGAATTAGCAACATTTATCCGTTCGTCCGTCGGTTCTTTGGTCTGAAAATGTGCTAATTGACACGATAGCTCTTGACTGATGGAAGATAATGGCCAGAAAGTTGTTAGAAACAATGTAAATGCTTCCACTAAGAACTTGTATCCTTATGGGAAAGATTCAATCAATTTTAGATAGGGTTGCCGTACAAGAGTAATTCCCGCTATAAGACAACTTAATTATACATTAAACTATAACAAATTAGTTTATGAATGTTTTCGACTGAAGAATAAAAATAATAATTTATTATTTTAAATATGTTTACGACTGAAAATGTATGTAGTTCGGCTCTTCAATCCATATTGAACAAAATTAGTTCCTTCATGAAATTTTTAATTGAAATGTAATCTATTTGGTAATCTATTTATCTATCTATCGATCTATTGGAATGAATGATAAATGAAGATAAGTTAATATCGAAAAAAAAACATCAACAGCAACATTTATTTGTTCTTGCGTGCAGCGCATCACTTAGTCGGTCCAACACATCTAACTTTGTCCGCAACAATCTAATTTGTTTAAACTTTTCTTATACTTGTATAGAAGCACCAATTGACTTGGAACAGTTGATTCACACTCACGCTTTTTCATGCTTTTAAGAACACGTGTACACTGTTCTCTCTATTTATTTATGTGCACATTTTATCACATTTATTATTTATACTGAACTGACTAAGTGACTTAGCCGCGAATTTCACAAGTTGTATTACAGCCACAACGCGCCAATGTTCATGTCACATAAGTGTCAACACTTGTTTTCTACAAAAAAATACACTACATGCATTGTTTTTTACACACACAAACTCACCGCAATCTACCAGTGCCAAAGAACTTAGTGAAATCCCAATTTATCACAAATAAAGAAATGTTATTTACGTTAAAATGTAGACGTAAAATTGTAATCTTTGTATTATCACAGTTAAAATTGCAACGGAACAGCGCCGCTCGATTGCATTACCGCAGCATGACACGCTAAAAGCCGAACTGACTGGCTACATTATAGGCGATTTTAAACTATAGCAAATGCAGCCGAACTGCCAGCAAGGACGGAAGCATGAAAAGCTTCACTCAACGATTTCAGCGAGACGTTGAAATGCAGAATGTACCAAGCTTAACCGGTAGTTGTGACGCGGCGGCGCAGAGAGCCCAACGCTGTGTAAATCCCCAAATGTATTTGCGCTCGCATGATTAAGCCAAATACGCCAAACTGAAACAGTTTGCCAGTGATCACTTGTTGGTGGCAATTTAGTTTAGGGGCAAGTGAGATTTGTTGAGATGCTCGAAGGCGCAACGCAGAGCTTTTCGGCGTGCGCGTGATTCATCAGTCGGAAATCAGTGACCAGCCTCAAGCTGCTGCGGTCGGCATACAGTGCTTTGTTCGGACGCTACAAAAACATAAGAAGGCAAAGCTAGAAGAAGGCAAAATTAGATAAATAAGAAAATATTACAATACGTTGGATATTATTTGTAATTTGAATCAATTAATGTAACCAGCACAAGGCACTTGTTGAGGCTCTAAGCTCTCTAATGGAATATGTAAGAAGAAAAAATGCCAATTTGGATCAATTTGCAAATGTCAATTGCTTCTAATTGAGTCGAGTTTGACAGAAATTTTGTATCTTTTACAAAGTCAGGGTCTTAAAAACTTGTTTATATGAACTTTCCTTTAAATCATCGTCATTTCCTACTCATCTCAACATGTTGAAAGGATAGCGAACAAGAGACGCATTTTAGTGAGCATTCGCCTTGTGATGCAGTGAATGATGAGAACTCCAATGACCGTGTAGAGGTACAACTCAGAGTGAATTTAATTGTGATCTGTAAAAGCTTTAGCTGTCATGGCCGGAATGTGGCACCTGTTGATCCAAAAGGAATTCATTAAGTTGTTTACTATTTTGTTTACTTCTACTTATATTGCATCGTGTGACAGTACTTTTGACCCATCCAAATGTTAATAGAAGCAGATATCTATGGAAGAATAATTTTTTTCAATGGCATGAGTAAGAATTGGTAAAAATAACATACTTTAGACATTTTCTAGCAGAGGAACTCACAGGTTGGCAGTTCAGTAGAATTGACTTAAGCTTGAGTTGTTGACCCACTGCACAGTGATTCGTTCCATAGGCAAAATTCAAAAAATTTATATTCTCAGAATTTAATGATTTTGATGTCATTTGAAAGGTAAACTCCAACTAAGAAAACCCCAAAAAATCTGTGCAAAAAATCAATTATTGTCTGTGCAAAAGCGGCTCAAAGTTGAAACTTTTTTCACAAAAAATTGTAAACACATATTTTCTGTTTTTTAGTCTATTGAGTAAACAAAATCTTAAAAATACATAGTAACCAAGAAGTTGCTTGAACTTTCCATATAGATTAAGAAATGATGCGGCCATTTTCGCTTTTAATGTATTCTCAAAATTTGCAAAGCGTAGGCTTTTACTTCACTTTTAATTCAAAATATTTTTCTAAGTTAAAAATCTGAAAATGGGCAAAACTTAGACGAAAATATCTAAAAAGTATGTGAAAGTATGTTCCTGGATTTTTTTGCATTCTTTCTTTGTCGGATAATAATTAATTATATCCTCCGATATCTTCCGATCTCAGAAAATAATTCAATTTGAAAAGTGGTCTAAACACGTATTTTTCGACAAAATGTATTTGATTTATGCCTAAAAGTATGCAATTAGCACGAAAAATTATAAAATCTGAAAAAATGCAAAACATACATCTATTATAATCGTTTTTATTGCAAAACCAGAGGGTCCTAAGACAATTTCTGTTACTCTTTGGAATAATCAATGGTGACGTTACCGATTAAATGTAAAATCTGAAAAATCTAGCCAACACATTTGGTGCTATAGCTTTCCAAAAATGACGAAATTTGCTAAATTAAGCCTCAGGCATTGCCAAACTAGAACAGTTTAAGAAAAACCAAATGGAGATTTCAATTCAGCAGACCATGGTTAACTAGTATACCAAATTTTATGAAGAACGTACCACTCCTTCTAATTTTGTCCCGCGGTTGTGTGGAGTCGAATCACTGTGCACTGTGTTGTCACGAAAAAAGGTTGTCCTTTGAACTTTATAAATCACTCCTGATTTTGGGGCGAGCGTTCTATGTATCCATCTTATGATCCGTAACAGCACCAATTATCTAAATTATCATCAAAGTTATATTACTTCAAATACTAATTTCCTGCACTGTAAGAAATTTAAAAAAAAATACTCAAAACAAACATTATACAACTGAAATTAAAATATTTATTAATTTACTCATTTATTATGATTTAAATTATTTTCAGAGCCAAAGGCCTTAGCAGCCAGTGTTCATGTTAATTTTAAGAGAAATAATTATTTATAATTATTACTTTTGTAAATAAATAAAAATAAATCATTTTCATTTGAAATATTAAACAAATAAAAAAATAGAGAAGAGAAATAATTATTTATAATTATTACTTTTGTAAATAAATAAAAATAAATTACTTTCATTTGAAATATTAAACAAATAAAAAATAGTTGTATTTAATTAACAATAAAAGCATAAATCTATGAGTTTATAATTTCAAAGGTTCGTCTTATATACACAATAATCACTCAAGTTAACTGACTGAAATATATCAGCTGTTTACCTGTTCTACTTAACCCCTTTTTTATAGCATATCCGAACTGACAGTCCCACCAGTGCGTTTTTCCACTTTAAGTTGCAGTTTATTCAACTGTAACAATTCAAGTTTAACCTTTTTCAACAGTTAATTTGATTTATTCAACTTAAAACAACGAAAAAAATCAAATGCCATAATACATTGCTAATTATTTAATGTCCGTATGTGCCAAGAAAAAATAAACAATTAAAAAAATATACGTACAAACAAACTTACCAAACGTACTCAGTGAAAGTTAAATGTTCGATCAATGCCAAACTGTGTACATGTGCAAGTGATTTGGCAAAGTATCACTGCTTATTTAATTGTACATGTTCTAAGCAAAAACACATTTAAAAAAAATATTTAGTAATACCTATGCTGAACGAAATATAAATATAAATAATTTGCAATAATGATGGCAAATTGCAACGAATGACTAACGCATAATGAATTAGCGGAAATTTAGGCAGATTTTTTTATGACCAGAGGTTATATGTAGCAAAATTATTGATTAGTGTCTCAAGCCACTAAGAACCCACTGAGGCTATGCTTACTATGGCCATGACCAGTTCAACTTAACGTAAACTTTGCAGTGACTTAAGAGGTAACACCACTCAAGCGGCCAAAAAAGGCCTAACCTTGACGAATTATTTCGCAACTATGGAAAAAGTAAGAGGATGTATTTTTAAAGAGTATATTCAGCACATATTAAAGTGTAGAAAAGAATGTATACAATATTAATTTTATTCAAACTGGCAGCAAAAGAGTCATGCTTTGAATTTGCCTGATTTTGTAACTCCCAAACGGGTGAACGAATTTCTCGTAACGAAAAAAAAACCAAATACACACGCATGTGCTTCTTAATATAATAATTCGATCACCCTTCAATAGTTCCTTTTGCTTCCACGCAATGTTTTCTGGAACAAGCATAGCTTTCACAGCTTAAAACCTTCAGCAGATTTTTTTAACAAACACATAAATTTGGGAATTTAAACTTTCACCTTAATTGTGAGCATTAAGGCTGAAAGTAAAGATTTTATTTATTACTAAGGAATTTTTTTTTTAATGAAACAATGAAATGTAAGTCTACTAAGCAATATTAATGCATTTAGCGTTGATGCTTTGCAATCATTATCATTTAATCTTATCAACGCTACGTGCGCCGGCTACGTCTGGCCGTATTGCACTGCGACTGGCCGATAAAAAGCATTAAATATAAACGTTTTTAAGTGTCAACCAACAACATGGGACGCCGCTGGCTGCCATAATGAATGACAGAAACGTGAGCAGATACACACAAAATTTATAACTGATAACGTTAATGTTTATTTAATAGAAATTATTGTAGTTCATTGAGAAATATTCGATAATTTTCTGCTGGCAATAGTTGATTGACAAAGCAACTAAACTTTAACTCAAAGCAACTAAAATATGTACAACTGAAATGCAAAGCGTTACTTGTGTAGGGGCTGCAAGCATTATGCAATGAAATTCTATATTCACACATTCGGAAAATCCACTTTGTAAATTGTAACACAAACATTTCTGAGAAATTGTCCATCTGTTGTTTAATCAGCCAATTCGCTTGAAATCATTTGTGGCAATGTTAAGGTCGAGTGAGCAGATAAATTGTTGTTGATTGTATTGCAAATGTGAAAGTGGTACTTGCTATAGACAATTCAATTACTTTTGCATTGTTTTAAATGCCATTTTACAAAACATTTTAATATAGTACAAGCTGCCTAAAAGCTCATGACATGCGATTCCATTGCACTAATCCGACTCTCTACACCTGTGCCGAACATTTGAAGCCAGACAGCTGTCTAGACCCTGGCGGTCTAGCAACCAGAACTTGGCTGAAGGTTTAGCAAACTTTATTGATCTTAAGCGGTTTGCGTTTTCATGCCAAATACAGTTAATTAAAGCTTTAATATTTTTTAACGTTTAATGACATTCATTTCTGGTGTAAGCCGACTGCGTTTAGTGCTAAAGAGCGCAGCTTTAACTCTCTCTCTGAATTGCTAGTAATGGTTTTTAAAAGAAATATTTGTTTATTGGTGTATAAAAATTAATGGTAAATAAAGTCATAAGCATTGAGTTTATATATATTTTTATAAAGTTCACATTTGCGGCTTCTGTGTAAAAATTTGCAACATATATCAACAGCAGATTAAACTAAAAACAATTTACTATTAACTAATTTTTTTATTTTTAAAATTATTCAAGCTGTTCAGTCTTAATACGTAAGCGACACATATTGAATAAAAATGTTAAGTGCAGCGCCACATGCATGTAAGTCCCCAAAGTGTTCGTCTTATTCAAGTCTGCGTGTAATTTGCATTGTTTTTTATTTTATTGCGCATTCGTTATGCACGACCGACAAGCACAGAATGTGCACCAAGCAGACGACATAGTTATTGTTGATGACACAACATGCCACAACATTTATCAGTATTTCTGTGACGCTCCAAGTGGGTGGATAAAGTTTCTAGGCAACAATCAATTAATATACATATTGCAATTAAAATTTATTTTAAAATTAAAACAAGTGTTCAGTAAAAAGTGCAAGTTAGTAAATACTCACAACCTGCTTTCTACAAACATTTCAATGGTAGTTGTATAATTTACTAGGACCGTGAATACCGCTAGTGGGGAATTACCCAGGTTTTTGTTTTATTTGTGAAATTTTTTTAGTTAAGAAAAAGTAGTACACAGCTAGTGTCGTGTCAGGAAAGGCAGAAGAAGACAATGCCATGTTAAACCTGATTTCACCAAAATTTATTTCATTGTATTTGTAAGTGAGTGTAATACTTTTTGTTTTCAACGTAGTCTACGAGGGTAGTTTGAAAAGTAATGAGCCTAGGAAAAAACTTGTTTCGAAATATACTTATAATTTTATTTTGCAACTTCATCTTCTTTTAGCTCCATACAGTCAGCCCAATGAAGTTAAAATTCATTAAATGTCTTCTAAAAAATACTATGAGTCAAGAACCTCAGATCAGACAGCATCAGAGACTTGCTAGGGCATTTATTCACAAATTCAATTAGTGTCTCCGACTTACAGGAAGACAGATCACTTTTTCCTTGTGGATCAAAATGGTTCTATTTTAGAGAAAACACTAAAGTTCGCTTTCGGATTGCTGTCACAAAGAAAAGAATGATTGAAATATCATACAACTTTGACAGCAATTATTTAGAGAAAAATTGTTACTTACTTGATTTGTAATTTAAAAAAATGCAGTACTTTTCAAAACACCCTCGTATGAGTACTAGCATCAGCTGGCTAGAAGCTTGCAATGCTCAGCTAAATTCGATTTAACACTAGAATGCCGAAGGGATTTCACTGAGTTCTTTTATTTTATTTTATAGTATTGCTTTCTGAAAGATCGTCCGTAACTGTAACCATTTTTAAGCCCAAAAAAATGCAAAAACTGTACAAATTAAAAAAAAAAAACCTCTTGTTTATAAGGTAATTCTTTATGTGAATTAAGTTATGATTGGATTAAATAGTATTCTGGTGTTAAATTATATTAGATTGCAGTAATCTTTTAATTATTTACTCCCATGAAAAGATAAATCTACTGTACTGTAAGACTATATATTCGGCATATATATCTACGCGATGACACACAAGATATCAATTTAAGGGGGGAGGGTTCCAAACACAATTTATACCAATTAAAACCATATTTACCGCCCACAATTTTTGTAACAAAACTATATTTGAAGGGGTTTGAACCCCTAAAACCCTCCGTGCGAAACTGTATCAAGTCAGATTGTGGCATATGCAATTTTAGAGTATATAATTTTACCGTTTTCATTGTTTGTTGCACATCATAATTTAATTCAGTTATTGAATCTCACACTTGGCTCTTCTTATGTAAATTCATTTGAAAGAATCGTATACATTCAATACCATCTAAAACTGATTCACAAGTATCACTTTACAGAAAATCATTGCTGTACCATTATTCAGGAAAAACGTTAAACTCAACCCAGGTTTTTCTTTCATACATAAATATTTGCCATATCACGACGGCCTAACTCAAATATATGTAAGTATGTTTATTAAAAAATATATCTTTATATTGTAAACAACAATAAATGTCACTGTCTAGCAGTGTCAACACATACATACGCCCAACGTTTATTAGCACTCTTTTCAATTTTATTACACTGAATCTGCTTTTCGTTGAATTTTCATTTGCATTTTTCCCCATAATTCCAAATGTTTTCAGTTGATTGTAGACTATTCTATGTCCATTGCGCTCTCATGCACGTGCATACATTCCTACCGATCAATTGAGCAAACAAAATGCTCACTGAATGCATCGCCTTACTTCGAGCTTTAAAACTAAAAAGTTCGTTATTAAAGCGCAAGTCTCGCGCAATAAAATGGATACAATTCAGTGTACATTCAGACTCTTGCAAACAAGTATAAAAAGCTATATTAAGATATATAATTACAAGGAATTTTACTAAATTACAACAACAATTAGAGCGCGCAACAGACAAAGGCAGCTGTGGAACCAAAAAAAATCCGAAAAACCCCACAGCAAAGCAAAACAAAACCAACTCATTCACATACGTACTTATACCCACAGGCACAACAGTGTCAACATACTGTCTCCCAAAGATTCAAAATTTGTATTTACTCTCTTCCCACTCTCGCTGCATTATCATTTGCAAATGTCAGAGCCGGCTTAACGTGTTGCAAAAGCATTTCACGTACTACATGATAAGCTTCCATACGTTTTCTCAATACAACAAAAACATTGCCGCACGCTCGACAACGCTGCGTCAAACATCACAATCGCGCTCAATAATAGCAACTAGACCCCGAGACTTGCTCGTATGGAGAATCTGAATGTTGCGGTCAGTTCCACGCGCACCGATTATGGCAGCACAACACTAAAACCTCCGGCGAATCAAACAACCGACGACGACAACGACAACAACGCCAGGGAAAATCTACTATCCACTCACTTTGCCACCATATCCACCAACATCCCCATTGTCGACTCTGGGTCCAGTGAGTTTTACCAGAGTCTGCCCTATACCTCCTCCACAAATCTATTCGAGAGATCATCGAATCGCTTCAGTACACGCAGTTCGCTTAGAATGTCGTCGCCACGTTTCGGTAAAATGGGCATAGACGCCAATACGAAATCGAGAAGTGAAACACGGCAGATACTCGAACGAGTGGAAATTTTCCTGGGCGTCCTTAATCAGATGTGCATCGGATTTGTAACCATTTACATGAGCTGGCTGTGCCTGAGGATGGGACTGAGCGGCACGGCGCTGCACGCCTGGCTGGTGACAATCGGTGTAAGTAAGCAATATACAAGATTTAGTGTCTAGAAATTTTTGCAAGAAGTTTCACTTAATTCAATTTAAATTAGAAGTGATCCTGACTGAATAGACTTAAAATTAAATACCAGTGAAAAAAAGATTATAAAAATAATTATGTATCAGTTATTCTGACTTGGACATTGTAAAATTCAATTCAATGAAAAATGGAACTTACTGACTCGTTTTAAAATAATTACAACGCAATATATAGAAAACAAACCAAACAAAAATAGGAACACGAAGAGATAAAAAGAGATCTGGGCATAGCAAAACCCGAATAGATTTTTTTCGAAAGCTCTATAAGAATTCTATAAATATTATAGAAACTAGAACTCGTCGCTAGTCGTTAATTCAACACAAGAATGTCGAAGGGAGTCAAACTGACTTCACTGAGGTCTTTTGTTATGTTATTTTCTGAAAGAAAACCCCCGGCAGTTTTTACAATATTTCGAAGACAAAGAACTGAAGTATTATTTTAAAAAATGTCACCTCTTTTTTTTTTAATATACACGTAGTATGTAAATCTAATTAACATTTAAGGAATGTTGGATTGCACAGGCAATGTTAAGCTTTATTGACTTGGATAGGCATCAACATTTTAATTTACTTTCAGAGATCTTAGCCGTCGAAACCATACGGCAGAATATAATTAGTCTTCTATATTAAAGTCTCCCTAAACTAATAACTGAACTATTCTGCGATTTTTGGTCTATAAGCAAAATATCGAGCGTTTTAGGTCAAGATAGCAATACCTATTTAACTAAAAGGTAATTAAAGTGTAGAGCACTTAAACGCCCTATTAGCAGTTTAAAAATTCTTACTACGTATTCAAATTTAAATTAAAAACGTTTTAAAACATCTGTTAAAATATCTATTAAAAAAAATGTTTAGAATTATTACCTAATAAATTACCAGGAAAAACAAATGTTGAAGATGATGAAAGTTGCATTCGCACAATTTAATATGCTAAGTGGATATGTCAAAAGAGAATATACATCAAAAGTTATATACAAAATATCTTGTATAATGATTTCATTTGGTTGAGCCAATTCGAAGTCCTGCGTAAAGTATTCAACCAACTACATTTATGTATTTTGAAGAATGGAAACTTCATTATTGTACAGAAAAATCAGTTCAAGAAAACCTATGATAACATTAATGTCGTTTAAAAGCTAAAATGTTTAAACACATTACATTCTTTTCGTACGCTGATAAGAACAAAGCCAGGTTGTACGAAACGGTAAACATTAAAAACCAACGCCCCAAAATATGCAACAATAAAAATAACTATAGTAGATTGTAGGAAATTGAATTGCTCAAGTTGTTATCAACAACTTTTATTGACCATCATTGAAGCTTGAATACCAATACTGCCAACTTTTGTATTAATCTTCATTGCATTTCTTTAAAAGTTCTCCTTTCTGATGGCCGAAGGTGTTATGAGCCATTACAGCGCCAATGTGCTCACCTCAAGCTACAAATATACCACCAAAACAACCATACATTGGGTACTGCAAGCGCTGGGCGGCAGCTTGGGTGTGGCGGGAACGCTCATCAAATGCATACAAAAAGGATTTTCACTACATTCCGTACATGGCAAATTAGGTTAGTATACATAATTCTTAATACATTTTTATATTTCTTGCATTCATGCAACATAAAATGTTTCGTTGACAGGCTTTGCAGCGTTCATCTTGTGTCTGGTATCCATGCTGAGCGGTTTGGCTGCGCTCTTTCCGATGCGCATTAAACGCTTCATCAATCCGCTGCTAAACAAGACGGCGCACAATCTGCTGGGTATTGTTGCGTTTCTTATTGCGCTACTGGCCCAATACTATGGCTATGAGACGGGTTTCTTTAGCCGTAAAGTGGATACGGACTTTCAATTGCTTATGAAGTTGCTGACGCTGACATCGCTCGTTCTCACCTCCATTGGGCCCTTGAAGGCATTGACATTGAGAATTTCGAATGTTGTGAAAACCTTTCACTTGCTTTAGAGGTCTTCAATTTTTTAGCTTTTCATTATAATTTGAATTTATGTGTATTTTATATATGCCAGATGATCCAATTACACACACCCATAGCCTAAGTGTAAAGTATTTTTATAGTCAAAATTAATTAGAAAATTTATAGGTACGACGATATTAATTATAAGTACAAACGACATAAACATTCCTGCAATATTATTATTTACAAACTACTATTAAAAATTAATAAAAACCATCTTTCAAATAGCTTTGTTGTAGATATTCTGAAAAATGTTCAGTGGAAGTGAAAATAAATTTCGCATCACATCCAAAGCCTGATAAAGGACACATTGTTAAGCTTCTCTGTGATGAGTTATGATTAAGGTATACTATCCAATCTTATTCTTAGAGTCCGACCGATACCCACTTTTTGGCCGATGCCGATTAATCGACCGGAAGGGCGAGAATCGACCAATGCCGATTCCGTAGAAAATATAAGACGAATGGAATCAACCAAAAACAGTTTATTTTACAAAGGAATAAAAACAAAGGGCTGTATTAAATATACATTTGTTTGGAACATACTTCACATAAATAACACAAAAACAAAAAAATTAAAATTAAAAAATAAATAAAATCACTAGAAACCAGCGTATACATTTACATGTATTTAAAAAAAAAAGTAATATATCACACATATTCCACGTCTCCACTGGGATAAGCCAAAAAAACTGAAGTAAACTCTATTTATTAATAAATATAAATTTAAATTTAAAAAAAAATTCAAATTTAAATTTAAATTCACTTTCTTATTTAACTTAAAATGTTCTTCTGTACTAGCCTATCTTATTCTGCCCTATTCCTAGGCTCTTAGTGGCCACATTTGCTTAGATCACCTTGTCTGACTTCCCTCGTATTATTTCAGATGCATTAGGTCCTTTCCATTCGTATACAAATGCTAACACAGGTTAACAGGTTTCAGTTTCTTAATCGAACTATCCTATGAGTTATATATACATGTATGGGATGTATGTATAGTATATGCATGTTTTCCCGAATCAGTACCCAATCAACATTCCATAGCGAGGTATCTTCACCTAAAATACTAACTACAACTGCAACATTTTCACAGTACACCTAAAATATTTATTAGTGGAGTAATTATTGCGATTTCTAGTCCCAATTTAGTTCCATCAATTACTATTATTTAAAAATCTTACTATTTTGAGACATTCTACCGTCATCAATGAAACAAAATTCTTCTCACTTAATACTTCTTTCGATTAATTTGCATAATTTTACCCAACACTGTTCGCTACTATTTATATCACTAAAATATTATTGTAAAAATATATCAAAAGCTCAAACCCGCACTTAACTGATATCGTCCTAAGACCAACAACATTAAACAACAACACTATGATGCACACTACCACCGTCCCACCCACAACGATGCTCTACACTGCGATATGCCATCTTCGCTACATTCAAGCACCCCTCACAGCTCAACGGGAACACCCGATCAGACAGTTTACCTTCGAGACCCATTTTTCCTTTTTCAATTCACTGGCTTGCCGACACGCTGATAATGTGACTAAAAAGATAAATACTCGCGGGGCATGACAATATTAATCAACTAACGTTGTTAAGGAAAAAGCAACGGCGCGCCCCTTGAAGCCGCACCGTGTGGAACCAAAGAGCACAGCTCGAATGAGACAGAGTCAGTAGTCAGCGGCGAAATGGAGCGCCTGAATAATTGCCGCAGTAATACGCAAAACGTGCCCATAAACACACTGTCACTTTTAATTAATTTGCGATCGGAAAAGCAAAAGCCCACCAAGGTGCCTCGACCATAAATCTTAACAAAAAAAACGGCAAATTTTCAAAAAATATTCACTACTTCGGAAATATGGGACATAAGGGAAGATTCGTGGTGAACAAAGTGGACAAGTGCAACAACATTCACACAAACAATGCTGCGCCACCCAACACGACACGGCACCAACCCAGCAAGTTGACACTCACACAGAAACTGGAATTTATTCTGACGCTCATAAATCGGCTGCTCATTGGATTCATAACGATCTATCTGTGCTGGATGAGTTTGCGCCTCAACAAGGATGACATACCATGGCATGCGGTGCTCTGCACACTGGGCGTAAGTTGCTGCAATGTTTGTGGACTTTGATTGCCTTATAGAAGTGTGTTCGTTTTGCAGTTTGTGGTGCTCATGTCCGAAGGTCTGATGGCCTACTATCGCGGCAATGTGTGGACACAGTTGTGCTATCGGCCGGAACGAACACGCCTTCACTGGATACTGCAGCTGTGCGGCTCCGTAATCGGCATGACGGGCATTATAGTTAAAATCTGTATCGAGGAGATACACTTTCACACACGACACGGCATAATTGGTGAGTGAATGCTGCAGGAATGTGTGCGAGCATAGCTGAGAATTGGGCCAGCTGACACACTATCGCTGTTGTAATTGAGGAGAAGGAATAGGTGGGTGCGCGGCAGCAGCGACAAACATTTCGCTGATAAATTTCCACGAGCGCTTAATTTGAATGATATCTTGATAGGCAAATGAGTGTGAACAGCGAGCGTGAAGAAGGCTTCGAATTTTGCCAGAAATTGTACGTTCAGCAGGGAAATTGTTTTTAAGTCACTTGCTTACGAGATTCGATCCCTCGCTCCTGCGAAAGGACTGCAAAGCCATTGTAGGCTTACTAACGGGGCACTGCACGCAAAGTACGGACATCACCGAGTGGGATGAAAGCAGGAAATGCAAAGAAAATTATGGCAGGAAGACCTTGGAGCAAATTATTTACTTTTGTCCGGCTATCTCAAAAATGCACATTTCTCAAGGGCGGGTGTTCTCTGGATTAGATGGAATCCCGAAACACGAAATTAAGTCGCTGCTCTTCGCTAGGAATGCCCGCATTCTCACCAATAAACTTTTTGTCGATACGCAACACTAAAGTGCACTAACTGGTACCTCTAAGGACCCAATAGAGTCTAAGCAAAAGAAATCATTTAAAAAATTTGAATTCTTGTTTTTGTTACTTTTTCATAACATTCAATTCAATTTACGTTAAACAAATTCAATAATTCTATTATATCTAAAGGTGTTTAATGCCACTTAATAATTCTTCTTCTACTTAATAATTCTGACATAATATCGAAGGAATTGTCGCATAATAATACATAGCACTAGGGGCTTAAAAGTGTTCAAGTGGGTTTGTTTTTCTTTAGCAAATTTAAATGCTACCATATAACATTTGCTTCTTGTCAGTCTTTGACAATTTAAATCTACAGTGTGTTCAACAAAAAACGTTCATCTCTCACAGAGTGTACATTACATTTATTTGAAAAAATGTTTCATTTTTGAGAAATATATATTATTTTAGGTTTTGACAGAATGCTTAATATGGGGTCCAATCTCCTGCATGGTCTATAATAGCGTGACATCTTTGACGACAACTGGCAGCCAAAATTTCAGCATATTCCACGGAATAAGAACTCTACGTTCTTTTGAGAAATCGAATAAAATGTTTTGATGATTTTATATTCTTTTTTGATATCTTAGCTTTCATTATTGCCCAAACATTCTCTATGGGATTTGCATCTGGTGACTGTGAGGGCCAATCCAAAGTTGCAATATCGTGATCCTCTTTCCACTTAGTGCATAGTCTACTTTTGTGTTTCGGGTCGTTATCTTCTTGTAGTATCCAATCGGTGTTATTTTTCCAATATAATTTTTCAGCAGACTTCAATAAACAATCCTTGTACATTGTAATTTCAGCATTCTAACTGCATTTAAAGTTCCGGTGAAACACTTTAGAACGCCAAATCCTTGGGCAGAGATGCAGTTCGTTGAAAAAATGTTTCACCTTTTTTCAATCAAACATGTCTAATTAAATTAAACACACAACAAAAGTTGATTCATCTATAAATATTACTTTGGTCCAATCACGATCGATATTTGTGTAAGCCCACTGAAGACGCTTTTCAATATGTTTTTTTTAAAGCAACGGTTTCGACAAAGTACCGCTACGTTTTATGCCTGATTGCTAAAGCCTGTCGCGAATCGTTTTTAAGGATATATCCAAGCCCTTCTCCGATAATATAGTTTTGGCTTTTCTCAGACTGACCGTTGGGTTTCTTGCAAAAAGCCCAACGATGACTTTATCCCGCCGCTTGGAAGTGGTGGGGTTTCGGCCTCTTCCTGGTTCGTCAACGTTTCCTGTTTCTGCATAACGTTCAGACCACCTCTTAACAAACGTGGAAGTGGTTTTAAGATATTTTGCAAATTTTTTAACTGAGCATTTAGGCCCCTTAGGATACTACGTCAAAAAGCTCGCTTCGAAACACACAACAATGTGCACTTATGTAAAAACAGAACCGGTAAATGTTTACTTAAAAGTTAACCGAATAAGCGAGTAACGTTTATTGTTGAACACACTGTAATTGATACAAAATATTCAATGCACTTATTACAAATTTTTCAATATTTTAAATTATTCACACCATTACATCGAACTTAAAATAGGAAATCTCCATTGCAGGCCTTGTCACCATGGTAATCCTACTATTTAGCTTACTGAGCGGTTTGACTTCCCTGTACGCCAACGAACTGAAGCATCGATTTCGGCCGCGCTTCAATAAAACCATACACAATTTGCTTGGCCTGATCACTTTTACGTTGGCCATGATCAGCATGTATTATTCCTTCGAAACGGAACTGTTCAACGATTATTCGCTGGATGCATCCACCTATATGGACTTTCGGCTGCTGCTGGAAATTTCAATAATACTTATATTTGTGTTAAGCTGCTATGGACCGGTGTGGTGTATGATATACAGCAGAGTATGATATATATAGGAGAAGCCAAACCATACGCAACATGGTTTTTTTAGCATAAACTTATTGATAGAATTTGACTTTACGCATACATTTTTGATATTAACGAAAGTAGTCAAATAAAGTCATGACAAATGATTGTTGATAACGTTAGCAATAAAAAGAAACTATCGAAATCGTAGACAGCAAATACTGGTTGCATAGAATGTCAGAATGCATACTAACAACTGCACGAATAGAGAAAATGCGGTCAATTCGAAAACCAACACTTTGTAAACAATTTGCCTTCCATTTGATATGAACTCATTTCGATTTAACGTTTGTACCGATTCAACTGACAAAATTTGTTAACAAATTGTAAAATAACTTTATTTGGTTTGTGCAGCCAAAAGCTACATTCACAAGGATTTAAAAAACGTTTGGAAGGAAATTTGCTCATATTTCGGGTATGTTGTTTTCGCTTTCAATTGTACATTTGTTGAAATTGGCAGAATTTTTCATTCAACGTACTTCCAAGTTCCATAGTACGTCATATAAAAATACTCTCATTGCCATAAAATTCCTTGTTTCCATTTCACCTCATTGGTTTTTACCTCCACAAAATTTATCAGCCTTGCATATTCTATAATCTGCAAACGTACTTTTAGACTCATATCCAAAAATGACAGCTGGCTTGTTAAATTTTGAAGTTGAACTCTTCAATGTGGCGTTTTTGCGCGGCCCTCTCTATGTCGACGTGCGCATGATTGTCGAAGTCCTGCTTATTCTAGGCTTTTTATGCAGCTGCTATGGACCCTTGTGGTTTGTATTCCATGCCGGCGCCCAGTAGTGATGTCTGACAATGTTATTTTGTATAGAAAAACGCAAAAATTGTAAAACTGTTGCAAAACTAAAGCGATTCAATTGAAACAACCATTATTAGTTTTGCTAGACAGAAACTTGTGCATGCTTTTATTCTGTATGTGATGTGGGTATGTATATGTATACCTTTTTTTTAAATATTCGATTAATACTTTTTTTGCAAAATAATTTAATGTCAATGCGTTTTGTATAATACATATGTATATATATAAATAAATATCACTTATGGAATAAATAATAAAAAAGGAGTGATTTACATAAATGTTCCATATGAGTTGTGTTGTGCTTGTAGTGAGAGAAAGTATTAGGACATGCAAATTGCAGTCAAAATTCAACTTTAGAACTGCTAATCTATGTTTGTGTATATATAAAGCACTCCAAGGCATTTAGTCGTCTCAAGTCAAATAATTGGTTTCATTTAGGTTTATTTTATTGTTGCTTAGGTGCAATCAATTTAAAACGTTGTGCTTTTTCGGCACTTTAATTTCGTTTCCTTCTAATAGAACTTGAATAGCATAGCAGATTAATGTTTTTTGCGACATGCAGTTTCGAATAATTCATTTTCACAAGTACAAGAAATGCTGCACAGATATAAGACAACATAAAAGTGAGAAGTGGTTGGTGTATTTGCTAAGCGGACGTGTTCCTTCGATTTCATGAACTAGTTTCATATACATGAACACAAGTTAAGAAAAACATATATCAAAATAAGTCCACAAAATCTTACATATACATTTCTTTTAGGTGACATTTTTAATGAGAAAGTTGCAAAATTTCTTAAGTAAACACATCAAAACTGCACTAGTTAAGCAGTGCATTAAACACAGATTACAAGTAGCATAGTTTTTAGAATTCATCAAACATTATTTGAATCTGTTCCATAGCTCCTCTTAAAATCTTATTTGAGCGCTTAGGTCGACTCTTAGAAAACCCACCACTTAAATAGTTTGAAAATTTTAAGCAAATTATTTCTCTTAGCAAATACACCGAAAACTCGCCACTGCATAGATGGTTCCTTACAGCTTCGTTGAGCGCTTAATGGCAATCGACATTGGTACCGTTTTGATGTGCTGACGCAATGACAATGCACGGTATTCTGCAGCCAGCAAGCCGCCACTGGCATCGCCACAGCAACGCATATCGTTGCAAAAACGACACGCTGCCGCTGCCCTGTCAAAGCACACATCTTCGTACTCCTGCTCAATGTCCTCCTCATCCGCCGCCACGTCGTCATAGTAGTCGTCGTCGTCCTCGTGCAGCGCCAGCGTCTTGCTGCGCTGGTCATAGCGCAGATACAATGTCAGACAGATAACCAGCATGAAGATCAGTGCGCAAGTGGCACCGCTAGCAATGCTGGCCTTCTCCAGCATTGGACCTGGGCGTTTCGGCAAATAAGAGCCGTCGATTTCCTTGTACTCGCAGCGCGGTCCCATAAATCCAACGGCGCACTCGCAATTGTACATAACAGAATCGCCCAGCTTGATGGAGAAGCAAGTGGCATCGTTCAGACAGTACCAGGCGTCATAGTTGGTCGGGCATTTATATGTGGGAAATGTAATGTTGGGACGTACAGTAGTGGTGGTCGTTGTAGTCGGTGTGGTTGTCATCGGTGCTGCGGTGGTGGGCGACGGTGTGGCGGAAATCGACGAGGTGGCAGACGAAGGACGTGGCTTGGGTATAGCGCGACTGGAACAGGCGCATACAGTGGACGATTGCAAGCCGATGCATACCAGCAACGAAATGCCAACAAATAAAAAGGGGACTTTATGGGTAATACTAAAGAGCGACATTTTGATAGTAATTTTAGTGTTACTGTTTAAGTTTAGAGTTGTTGGAATTGTGGCAGAGAATGTTGCATAAATACTTGAGAACGGTTTAGAAGACACTCTGAGAAAATTGAGTCTCTTTAAAATACTGCAGTATTGGAATGAAAATCGTTGCAGAAGAGTTAAGTTGTAATTATAACTTGAAAAATGCGTAAAATATATTAAAATACTAATGCAAGTTTACAAATTATTAAAGATCTTTGATTTCGGTTGCTGTTAACGAGGTTACAGTTTTTAATTATAAAACAGCGCTGTATTTCGATTCGTATTCGTTTCGTTTGTTGTGTTCTATCCGTTGCTTTTTTTTTGGTTTAGTTCATATATATTTTTTATGGTATTTGGTGTGTTATGTATTACAAATAAAATTGATTTTCTTTGCTAATTTTCTAACAAGTATGTAAAATAATAATACTTTAAAATTATAAGTACGAAAAATTTTTCAAAAAGTTAAGGGAAAAAACAAAACTTACAGAAGTTTAGTACGAATAGTTTTCCAAGTCAGTTAGTTTGTTGCAGTAAAAAGGTTTTATCACAATTATGTAGAGAACTTGATAGCTTAAATAGTAGGCAAGCGCAAGCGGAAATTAGTAGTAATGCTCTCAGTAAACGGCGCTGTAACTATTAGACTTAAGACTAATTATGCCGAAAATTCGTTGCTTAGTTAGCTAGTTGCTGCCGCTGGTGGCTGTTATTTAGCTGCCCGCGCAGTGGACTGTCACTCCTATGCAGTATGAAAAAATTCAAAAATTCAGCAGTTTCTTTTAATCTCAATATGTAGCGCTGTGCGTTGACCTGTGAAGATAACAAAATTAATTAAATATATTTTTTAAAATATCTGTAAAAGAGCGTTAAATGAAATGTTGTGTTTATGAGCTATGATTTTTTTTTTTTTAAGAAAATCAATGAATGCTATTCTAATGCTATGAAATAGCACTAAAGCGCAGAATAAAAACATTTAATTCTAATTATTGAATACGTATTACAAGTTGTCCAATACTTTTTGTATCAAAAATTTTTATTTGTATGTACTTAAAATTTAAATCACTGAAAATAACCTTGAGTTATGTAATTTAAATATTTGAATTATCTACACTGGAAACATAAGAAATTATTATGAGGCATGTCAGCGGGTCTTTTGCAGTTTAATAGAAAACTACCACTCCACATTCAACGTCGACTCGAGTGTTTTAAGGGGGTCTTCTGCTTACGCGGATTGAAAAATCGATTTTTTTTTTGCATTTTTTGAATATAGAGGATATAAGGAATACGTCTTATAAACGGTTTCGTGAAAAACACATTCCTTCTTGGGTTTTCGAAGCCGGAAACATAGCCGCCTCCAGCCGTTTCGAGCATTTCTTTATCTTTAAACGCATTTTCCCGAAAATCACCTTTTTTATACTTTGTGGTATGACTTCTACAAGTAATTTTCATCGGATTTTACTAATTTTTTTTTTCACTTCTTCATAAAACACTTCTCTATGCTTCTCCGAGTACGATTTTTGAAATTTTGTTTTGTTCAATTTTTATGACCCTCAACAGGTCAGAAATCGTGGTTGAAAATACAACTTTTCACAAAAAACCGTATAATTTGAAAAATTTTAAAAATAAAAAAAAACGTATTCGGAGAAGCACAGCCAACGTAAAACTGAAAATAAATTTATTTTACTTTTCACATTTCCGACAACTGTGGGGGTGGATGTCATACCACAAAGTTGACTCGGACACTTTCGTCAGTACTAGTTTGACCACTTCTCAAAGGCGCAGGATTCACCACACACATAAGGCATTTGTCATTTTTTAAGTTTAAACATGTACAAAAATAATAAAAAAAAATTTTTCAATTATCTTGTATAGTTTCCTTACAATTAATTTCCAAAAATAGACTAAAATTCCGGGCGCGTAAGCAGAAGACCCCCTTAAGAGCATCAAAAGTGATTTTAGATTCAATTACATCACAAAAATACACTACGGTCAGTATGAAACCATTTCCTTCTGTGAGTTGTCTGAGGTTTTCCAAAACTATATGAATAATTGAAATCGATTATATTTCTTGAGTCATCATTAGCAATGACGAATATGCCAAAAACAGCCTACAACGGCGAGCGGCGTCAGTCGTCTACACGTCACAGTTTGTGTAGAAGATTGTTCCGTTTACAATAGTTGGCGCCAAGCGGTGACAGTGTGTTGTTTTCAGTGGAAATTGAATTGCGCTGGCAGGCTGAAGCAACGCACTCACATAACCACACTTTTTTACATGCATTCTTGAGTTGGGCCAAAACTGAGTCATATGTGAAAATGGTTCAACCCTAACATGGTGTTTTGTAATGGACAACTTGCCAAAGGTAAACATACGATTTCAGCTGAATTGAATAATGTTTGCACTTGTGATGATATACAATTGTTTTCTTTTTCAAATATGTACAATTTTTTGGGGGAACTTTAGCGCGTAACAATGACATTGCAAAATTCTATTGACTTGTGCTGTACAAAAGCGCAGAAGATGAGAGATAACAAGCGCTGCGCTATCTTTGCAAAGTTCTCGCACTACATGGTTCACCTGTTCAATTTCGAGACGCACTTCACTGTTAAATTACGCTGGCGGCTTGAGGGCACGTGTAATGTTGTCTCCCGTTGATTATCCTAGCTCATCAAAGCTGGCTGTGATATGCGTTGAGAATCCATATCACAACCACTTGATGAGGCTTAGATAAGCAACATTTAAAAATATGTTACGTGCAGAATAAACGTCGACGATCGTTGCAGCTCAAATGGCGGCATAGGAGCTCGCTCTGTATGATTGCCTGGACGCACGGCTAAGCTCATCAAAGCTGGCTGTGATATGCGATTGCAAATGTAGCATTTCACAGCCACTTTGAGAGGCTAAGACAAGCGTACAACTATTCCCTTTTTCAAAACTAACAAAAGTTTGTTAGTTAAATATTACATGACATCAAAAAAAAATTTGATTTTCACTTAACTTCGAATGCAGCTCTTTTTTATGACACATTTTTGATTTAGCACATTTAAAAAAATGTTAATGTTTAATTTTCAAACCTCGAAACACACACATAACACGCGCGTCTGCACACAAACCGCTTAAAGTTTCATTAATTGATCGAAATTTCTGCTCAGCGACGCGCTGGGCCACCGACCTCGTCTGTGTTTTATTCGTAGAATCGCGACGCTCCTCAAAGCTGGCTGTGATATGAATTTCTAATTAAAAAGCCAACATTTCGCAGCCACTTTGAAGAATGACACAATTCTCAAAAAACAAAAAAATTATTAAATAAAGTTAGGAAGGTTCCCCAGCACTGCCACACGAACAACACAACAGGCGGCAAATGTTGAGCGGCAAACACAGATAAACAACAAGAACGTAAGAGACACATGAAAGGAAAAATTATAGAAAGGCAAGCAAAAGCAAAGAATGCACAGACACCAAACAGTATCAGACGCAAAAGTGAAACATATACAACAACAACAACGTCAATAGTACAAATGCGAAAAATTAACAATTTCACTTTGTGACAAGAAATAAATAAATGCAAATTCCACTTATTGGTGCGAACTTTCTTCGACATTTTGTCAATGTGCAAAATACATTAAGAAAATACACAAACACATGTGCACGCGACACATTTTTATTGTGCATTTATTTCTTTTCTTTTTTTTTGCACAAAATAACAATGTTTATGCAAAATCAACAAAACGACGGCGCATTTCGGCCAGCAAAATTTTAGAGAATTCAAATTGGCCCAGGCAGTTTGGGTAATGTCGACGGTGATAAGAGCTGCGACGGTGCCAGCGTCAAGTGTACAAACATTAGAGATGATAATGATGAGAAAACTACAGGGCCAACATGGAGCAGAAGCATTTCGGCACGAGTACAAATAAACAAATTAGAAAAGGTGCCTGTGGTCCGGCAACGAAGAGGCGACACAATAAACACAAAAGTAGGACTGAAATGAATGCGCAGTGTACAGGAAATTTCCGGAAATTCGGTGGAGTGAGAGCAAAGGTGATGGTAAAATTTTAATATTAATTAATAATAATTTTAATATTTTAATAAAACAAAAAAAAATGGCTACAGTTCATTTTGAAACGAATGAGTATGAGACAAAATGAAAGAGGGCAATATTGAATGTTAAAAGAATGGAAAATGAAATTGAAAAAAAAATTTACTAGACAAGTTGATGAATTGATATTGGTAAAAAAATGTTAAGCAGTGTAAAAAAATTTCAAAGTATTAGCGTGAATTTATTACGCTGTTAAAAGTTAACTGATAGTAAAAACAAGTATTTTTTTAATTAAAAGTTCAACATTATGCAAAACGGTGGGCAGCATCCAAATTAAAATTGTACTACAAATTCAAGAAACATTTTATTTTTAATTTGTTTCATTGCTGCTATAAGAAAAAGAACAATGAATCTCAAGTTGGCGCTTTCTTATTAAATAATGATACGTATTTCATCATCAGTGTCATCAGCAGCCTCCGCTATCACATGCAACCAAATAACCCAAAGAGGCCAAAATAAAAACCCAACAATACTTAAGCCGCGTAAAGCTCAATGTCCGCAAGTCTCCAGCAATCTCGGCGAGATTCTTTCAATTATTTTGACATTCTTTTGTTACAGTTTTTATTGCCGAACATTTTTATTGTATTTTTTCTTGGTTTCGTACGTTTTTGTGTGTGATAATGCGACGAGCCATTTGAAATTATGACTTTCCACTTGATTAGCAAATGAGCTGGACTGAAATCAGCACCGCAAAAACCCAGCAGCAAACATCACTTGACCGACCGACCGATCGACGATGGACATGGCACATCGCACAACGAAAATCAGCAGAACACACACAACGCACTAAAGCCACATCAAGGGTGATTTCGGTGCGATGCCAGCCACTGTCAACAAAGACAGAATTGAGCAAACGCAAAAAGAAGCAGCAGCGCCAGCGAATAGATAACCGCGTCAATGAATTCAGCAAGCGGTCAATCGAGCATATCATCGCATCATTGGCGCCGACGACATCAATTTCGTTGTTGCGTCGGTGCGAGACGAGCGCGTGCTACTAGCACAGTGCTGTCGCGGCCATCACCTAGACACCGCTGCAGCTGCTGTGCTCCACCACAGGCCGCTGCAGTACTGTTCGCAATTCAATATTTACTCTTTAATTACGAGTGTCATTTTTTGCCTTTTCATTTTTTAGCACAATTTCAATTCGGCGTTTTATTTGCAGAAAAAATATATCAAGTGCTGCTTGCTGCGTTTGAATGCAATGTATATGGCAAAGTTATGCTCAGCGTCCATACAACAGGTTGAATAAATTCAAATCATTTCAATGATCTTGTTCGCGTGTAGGTCAAGATCGATTTGACAACAGCACACACGATCTCGCCTTTGATAAAAAGACCTGTTGGAATGTTGAACTGAGGCTTCACGGTTTACTCGAATCGATTGCAAAGTGCCAACAGCCAGCGGTGTATTTTTATGACAAGATTTGTTTGTGCATTTTTGCTAAATTCGCCGCAATAAACATCGAAAATTCAAACACCAAAAATATAATTTCATTATTCAGACGGTTTCAAACGAGAAGATACATATAACAAACATGTATCTGAACGATGAATTTTGAAACACGCGTGGTGAATTTTAAAATTCTATACTAAAGTATTATTGACACATTTTGAATTGATTATAAATTGCGGTGCTGAAACGCCAAGACACGTAGTCACTGCGCAGTCGAATAGTTTTTTAGACAAATGAGTGGTTGTTTTTGTTATTAACTATCAACATCTCGTTTCGGTAATGTATTCCGTTTTCATTGCTGTCATAGAAAAAATATAATATTTACACATCATTAAAAAATGATGATTAATACTAAATGCGTGTTGATATTTGATTTCTTGCCGTAAATTAATTTAACTTTCGATATTTTTTTTAGATATTGTTGCTCTTTTAGATTTTGTTGAAAGTAATGTGATTTTGAAGCTTTTCTTCCTTTGTATTTTATTATAAACAAATTCGATTTTCTGATTTTTAATTTTTCATAGTTTTTTATTAATTTTTTTATAGTTTTTTTCATTTTTATTTTTTTTTATTTATTTTCAATTTTTATATTTCATTTTTTTATGTTTTCATTTTTATATTTTAATTTTTTATATTTTCATTTTTATATTTTAATTAATATATTTAAATTTTTTTTACATATTTCCATTTTTATATTTTAATTTTTTGTTTTTAATTTATATTTTTAGCACATTTTAAATTTCTTATTTTTAAATATTTTAATTTTTTATTTTAAATTTGTATTTTTTGTTTTTCTGTTTTAATGTTTTTTTTCTAGTTAACATTTAAATTTAGTATTTTTGTTCTTATATTTTCTTGTTAACTTTTATATTTCGTTTTTTTTTTAATTTTAATTTCATATATTAATTTTTCTATTTTTTCCTTTTTAGTATTTAATTCTCTTTCCAAATTTCATGTAATTCTCTGTTCACACATAATTGTTCACCAATGCAGTCACTTTTCAGACCCATCTAGCATTAAAACGACTGCTAGGTAACTAAACTGTGATGAATTTCACTAATGACCTCAATGCAGCAGACAGCACAGACAATTCCTCCGCAGCCGCGTACGCGATGCTATTCAAAAATTCAAACTATGCAGTTGTAACGGAAATTTCTTTCGTTATTAACGCACGCGCACAACACCAACAAAACGAACCAAAAACAACAAAAAAAACACATATAGTATATACACAACGACATTTCAAGGTGCGGCACATCCAAGCGCCAACTATTCCATGGAGTGTGGCATGGTTGGTGTACGTACAACAATAACGACGAGACAACGTGCGCCGAAACCGATGCGTACGCTTTGACAAGTTTCACATTAATGAATGAACGAATCAATGAATGACAAAGGGGGAGCAGCAACAGCAGCAATAATACACCACAATAACAAGAGTGTGCATCCCGCCAAACTGTGGGGGAATGTGGGCAGAGTATGAAAATTGTACGAGTATATGCAAATATAGAAAAAAATGGTAAAGGCAACGAACGAAGGATTTAACCCGTTTGCTGACACTGGTGCCGAAGAGTATCGATTCCGTCACTAATGTTAACTATTTTTAAGTCGACTTTCAAAAAATACCATATATTCTAGTCCGACTGTAAATTTCAGGTTAAGCATTTCTTGAAACTGTATTAATTTTTCACTGTAAGATCAAATGAGTCGCTGTCGCTCTGCTCTGACAACGAAAAACCATGGGGTCACCGCCTAGAAACTCACCACGCTTTGTCGTGCATATCAACGCAGCAGCGGCGTGTAGTTTGGGAGGCACTGTATGCAGTTGGCCGCTACTAGTGAGCAACTAAGACTCCGTCTACGATAAGCCAGAAATGGCGCTCAACACGAAACATGCGCGACACGAGCGCGCACATGACAACTTCATATAAAACGAGGTAGGAAAGAAATGGGGGGGGGAGAACTGTAAAGGTAGATGCAAGAAAATGACGCTACATTCTCCGGCGAGTAGGGGAAATGAGCAATGAATTGGGCACAAAAATGCGATTAAAAGTGATTTCGAACTACTACAACTCATACTACGGCTACTACACACACACAAACAGGCGCACACACACTTGTACACATACTCACGAGCGACATTGTAAGAAACGTAAACAGAAAGAAATATTAAAATTTTACTACAAGAAAGCAAGAAAATCGTGAGGGTAAAGAGAATTGAGAATAAAGCTGAAAACAAATAGTACTAACAGTCCCCTCATGGCATTATGGCATTTTAAGGGCCGTACTCGGCTAAAGAAAATAACAAGCACACACACACACACACATATACATATACAAAGTGGCGACTTTTGCACGCAGAGGGGACACCTACACAAATGCACGTACCGGTGTCAACATACCCGACGACACAACTCAAAACACGTTGTTGGACGGACGCTCACTTTGATGATTGTGAGCTGTTGATAATGTTGACGGCAATGCGGTGCGGGGGGAAGGTGTGTTGCGCGCGCACACACTCTCACACACACAAGCTGCCAGGCAAGTCTGGGACGGGATATGGCCACCAGACGCAACGCGCTATATTCCAATCCGCTTGACGCTGCTTCGTTTCCGTTTCTTCACTTCACCGCCGTTGCAGAGGTAAAAGACACCGACACCAAACCAACAACAACATTGAATATGTTGCACACTGTACTACGTTGTTGATGTTGTGATTTGGTTTGGTTTCATTCTTGGCGACAGCGTATGAATCGGACGGCTTGTGGACGGTCGTTGAATTGCGCCGCTTTAGCGTGCTGCCATCGTATCTGTTGATGTTGTTTTCTTCTTGGCGTTTAATACATCGACGCGATTGTTTTTATTGCTGCAGTCAATGTGCCGTTCGGTCGTCGATCCACAGGAATGTCTTTTGAGGGAAAGCTGCAAATGAAAGAAACAAACACATTTCATAAGAAAATTTATTAAGAAACATGTAGAGGAGTGGGAAATATTGAACAAATTGAAACCACTTAATCCTCAAATGTATAGATCCGCCTTAAGGTGGGGTAACATAGGTCTTGAAATTAGCGCCAAAATTGAAAGGGTGACATCACAAACATACGTTTGGGGGAAAGCTGAGGCCCAAACAAGAGGCTGACTTGATAATTATGGTAGTTAGTTTGTCATAATATCGAGGAAGGCCATTCCAGCAATTGGACAATGATCAAACCCATCAATAAACAAAACAGTTCGCAAATTCTACGACATGGGCCCAAAGACGGGGTTAAAGACCACCAAGCGACACATCACATCACAATGGCATAACGCAAAAATAAAGTCAAAACCAACAACAAAGCGCATCAGCAGCCTTCGAACCGCAAAAAACATCAACAGACCTAAACGAAGATGCCAATGCACTGCAAGCATGCTACGGACTGACTGTAGGTGCTTCCCCTCGTCAGCGATTTGGAGCGCTAAACGCAAAACAACAAATATGAATCTGCTGTTGCCGCTAGATAAATATTTGTGTTTATTGCTGTGATGGCAGCCAGTGGTTAAGTGGCAAATACAAGCGTGCCACAGCGGCGAGAGCGGCAACTACACTCAGCGCAGCGCACCAGCCAAACGGTGCGGAATTATTCAAATTTTACCGGTTTTTTACGTATGCAAAAGCGAAACGAAACAAAAAAAAACGAACGTCGGTGTTTTTCTCATGCGCCGCACAAATAAAGGCCAATACATATTGACAGCAGTGGGCAGACGGGCCGTAAAGACAAACAAACAACCAGCCAAGCAGGCCGCCACCAACCCAGACGCACAGCTATAGCATTTTATTTACTCTGCGCGCAGTGGCGTTTATGGCGCTGGAATGTTGGCTGTGGCGCGGGCAGCCGCGATACGTGTTGCACACGCCAGCACTCAATGCGGCGCGCGTTGCTGCAATCGAGTGCAATTTTCGCTTGGCCAGGCGGCAAATGTGTGTGTGCGCATGCGCGCATTTGGCTGGAATGCTGTCAAGAATTCTGAGAATCCGTGAAGGCGAGCACAGCGTTGCAGCAAAAACGACAACAACAACAACAACAACCATAGCACAAAGCAACCTCAAGACGCATTCCAATTCTTCCCCACACAACACTGGACTGCAGCTTCAAGTTGAGCTCGCGGTGAGATTGTTGATGTCGAGTGTGTTTGCACTAAACTTGCACAGACCAAAATGCGTGTGTTGTTTATTACCAGCAGCAACAACCACAACAACAACAAAAACAATAAATACTTTTAGGGGGAGGAAAAGCAGGGCAAACGAAATTTGCTAAATGAATTGAGCCAAGTCGTTAATGAGCGCAACGAATCGGTTTAGTGATTTTTGCTGCCTGATGGTCAGTGACTGCGCTGTCGTCGTGTGCAGGTAGGTAGCAAAGTAAAATACGGTCAAGACCGCGCTGCAGACACGTTAAAACGATTTAACGGTTTTCGCATATTTTCGCCAAGTTGGACGCGCCAAACGTGTTTGCCAGGGACGGAGGTAAATGTTTAGGAATGTCTTTGCCGCATTCACATTGATTGTTTTTTTTGTGAGTGTATGTGTGTGCCAACTGATGTGTGGGAAAGAATTTCACGTTATGAATAGTTGGTTAAGCGTTCGGGTGTGTAAAAGTTTCTTGGTCGCCGATTGGTTGCTGTCAATCTCAGCTTTAGAGAATCCATAATTGCAACATTAAGCGACTTAAATGATGCATACAGTAGTTTGATATAGTAAACAAGTTAAAAGCGGCGTTATGTCTTTGAAAATATTTTCCACGAAATTTCGACATTTCCATAACAGCAGCAAGTAACTTTAGTTTTCTGAATGTTTAGTTAATGTGCTCCAGTTGGCATTTTTTATGTGCACTAAAAATAGCACAAAAACAACACAACGACACGACTATAAAACATAAGAGGGGCGCCGCACATATCAGAACAATGGCTCCCCGATGGCACTCACTATTTTCCATACCAAGCGGCGAAACTCTGCTGCACTTTTAGCTTGTGGCAAGCATTAAAAGCATAAAAAAATGTTTCCCTTCTACTGCCTGCTGACTCCGCTGTTGCTAATTATGCGCGCTATAGCAACATTTACTTTTTCAATTTTTTAATAGTTTTGTTTTTCTTTTTAATAGACAACTCCACCCCGCCGTCAGACCACAGTGGAATTATATTAAAGAAAATTGCAGTTAAAAAAATAAAAATAAAATAAACAACGGCTAAAAAAATGAAATCAACTGCACGCGATGTTATGAACAACATTAAAATCGGTTTTGTGAGGGGGCCGACAAAAAAATGTATATGTAGTAACAAAAACTAAAATTTCAGAGGGCGATGAGCGTTTTGAACGATGCAAATACTGGCAGTAAAATCAAGAAATAACTGCAAAAATAATGCAACATAATGGCTTAATCAAGCAAATGTGCATTGTGAATAAAAAAATAAATGATAAAAAGATTAATTTTATAAGTAAAAATATTTGAGATTTTCTTAAGGTGTGTCAAACCTTTTTTCATATAAAATTAAAACTTTGTTTTTTTATTTTAATTTTTTTTTTAATTCAATTTTTTTTTTAATTCAATTTTTTTTAAATTTTATTTTTAATTGTTTTGTTATTTTTTTAATTTTTTTCTTTAAAACTTCGTTTGTTTTTTATTTTAATTGTTTTTTATTTTTAATTTTTTGTAATTTTTTTAAACTTTGTTTTTATGTTTTTTATTTTAATTTTTATATTTTTTATATTTTTATTTTTAATTTTTTATATTTTTATTTTTTAATTTTTTTTATATTTTTATTTTTTAATTTTTTTTATATTTTTATTTACGTTTTAATTTCTATACTTCTTTTTATTAAAATTGTATCATTAAATACTTTTTTAATACAATGAGGGAAATCAAAATAAAAATTTTAATGAAATTCAAAAATTAGAAATTAAAAAATGTAATAAAAAAAACCGAATTGAATTAAACTTGGAAACGTTTTGGGGAAACTACATCGAACAATAAGAGTTTAATTTTTATATTATTTACTACGTATGGAACATAGTAATTTACTTTATGTATTTATCAAAAGTCAACAGATACTGTGTTTGGTTTTAGAAAAATCGTTTATAAAACCCAAGAAATCGAGTCAATCCCGAAGATATGATTAAGAAAATCCCGCAATACTGCAAAAACAACAAACAGCTTCAACTAGAAACGCACTAATCAAAGACATGTTGGTTACAAAGGATAAACATGCTACAAACTGCAACTACGAACATGGCCTTGTGGACCCACGCACACACATAAATACATACAATCAGATCCAATGTTTTCCACACTTTAGCGGACAACGACTCTCGCAAAGGAATTTATTCCTGGAACGCAGGCACAAATAAATTCGATTTGCAAACAACACAATACAACAACTACAAAAGGATAGGAACAAGCAAGACGACAAAACAAAGCGCCGCTTTTTCGCGCCAAAAATGCTCTGAATTAAAACAAAAAAAAAAAACAAAAAACATACCACGAATGGAAGACATAAAAGAAAAAATCAAAAAAATAAAATTAAAATTAAGAAAATGCCAAAGCCAACAATAAAGAACAACAGCATCCTGATGCCAACAAGCGCACGTACACACTTACTTGCATTCAACACTGAATTCCTGCATGCGATCTGGCGGATCTTTCTAGGTTTGTCGCTTTCACACACAACATAAATGGCTTTTAGCAGTTCAAGGAACGCGCCTTGTGGCCGTCAAAGACAGAAACACACCTCTGCCCGCAGCCATTCAATGGTGCGAAGGATTTTACTCAGAAGGGACTTTTCGATTTTCTCACGTACAAACTTCTTGGTAATGTTACGTTCGTATGTAGGTATGTTCGAGTCAAAATGGCGCCAAATACTTATGTAGAGTGAAGAAGATACAATTTTAGTTGTATTAACCCATTGCTGCCGGGTACCAGTTCTGCCCATAGGATTTTGATAAAATTTCATACACGACCTAGAAGTGACCCAAAATGATCAGAAATTCAGCTTTATATCTCTGCACGTTGCTGAGATAGTCGTTAGATATTTTGTACCCATTACGCAGCAATGGTAGCTTTTTTCCATACTTTGTGAAGTGATAAGCTAAACACGTGAACAAAAGTTGTATTTTTTACAGGTGAGTTAGGAGGCAGATTTTTGTGAAGTTCTAAGGCCACTACGT
The DNA here is from genome assembly GCA_963668005.1 of Melieria crassipennis. Taxonomy (NCBI): domain Eukaryota; kingdom Metazoa; phylum Arthropoda; class Insecta; order Diptera; family Ulidiidae; genus Melieria; species Melieria crassipennis. The sequence goes on along the minus strand of OY764961.1, from coordinate 57,050,921 downwards.
TTCGCCACATTTTCCACCTCCGGAAAATTCACGATTTTTGGAGTCTGGTAACTCGAGCTAGATGGTGAAATTTTAGGGTGACCTTCACTAAGTTAAGGTAGTTCCATCTTTACCCTAACTATCCCTATCAATGGTTTTGAGAGATCTCAAACATTGACTTTTTTGTGATTTTTTTTTTAAATCAATTTATATGGGTAAAATTTTACCCATTAGGTAGCAATGGGTTAAAGACAGCAAACATTGTAGTAAGATTGAACTTTAGGATTGAAAGCTTTAAAGCTATGTAAAAGAGAGAAAACATAAACAATGTTTATGTTAAACTTTTCGCGACATCGTTCAGCCAAACGCGGACACAAAATTTCGCAACCAATAAATCGCATATTAAAACTGAACATTTGCTAGTTTATTCCACAATAAATTCATTGAAAGCAGCCGCAGTCTTGGCAATATTATGTCCAAATAATAATCAGCCAAAGACCGGTTGGCGGTGCGGCGGCTCACCACATTTGTATGTGATCGATTTTATCGAAGGCGCAAACCCACAGCCAGCGCCCTACTAGCCCTGCCCGTTTTTCCCCCTCATTTCAATACTCTGGAAATCAAAACAAAACTGGAGAAGAAACGGAGCAAAAATATAAATCCATACAACGACCAGAACCGGCCGTGCGGGCAGAACACAGATTGAAAATAAAAACAACGCCAACACACACAACACAATAAAAACAAACGACAGACGACATCAAGCCGACGACTGACAACAGAGACGACGACATTAGGGCGTTGAACCAAGCATAGTGGTGGCAAAAGAAGAAGCAGAAAAAGCACAATAACAACTTCTTGTATTTTTAGGCCTAACATGCAGCGACGGAGCGAGGGAGGGTTGTTTGGCTGGCTGTGGCTGTGTTATTGCCCGGCTGGGTTAGGCGTTGTTGTAGTCGACGCCGCGCAAATGTAGTGCAAACGACTGCTGCACGGGGCGAGTGTGTTGATGGCACAAAACAACAACAACAATAACCACAATGACCGACGACATTGACAGAGCACAAATACGCAAGCGGTGGTAGGCCGTGGCGGCATACTTGCAGTATGCAGGCCGGCAGCAGCAATCACGGCAGCGAGGAAGCAGGAGGTGCTGCTGCTCAATGAAAAATACGCTGAAATACGAACATAGCAAATTGCAACACGAAGGCAACGCGGCAAGAGCAAATGCCGAGGAGCGCATGAACAACTTCACGGCACGGAGAGAGCAAAACAGTGTTACCAGATTTCGGGTACAAAGCGCCAAACTCAAAACACCACACACAGTCAAAACACAGTTGGTTGAGAGGACATAAAATAGGGATATAGAAAAAGGATATGAGGTTACTTGACGTAGAATCAAATTTAAAAATAATTATGCTTCCGTTCGCACGAATTTTCGTTTCTTTGACAAAGAAAATAATGAGGAGTTTAGAAAATAAATGTGCGAAAAGTGGCATGTACGCCAAACTTTGTTTCTTCTGTATGCGCACAAATGTTTAGTGAAATGGAGACGAGGGAGACAAAACATTCATAAGAGAGAAACTAAAATCCAAAAGGTAAAGTGTGGAATAGAGAAATCGAAAAAGTTGCAAACCATAAGCAGGGCACACGTCCCTGGCGTTGTTATTATTATTGCTGATGACGACAATGACCGAAGCGCAGCAGCCATCGTCGCACGAACTAGCCGAACTAACGACCGGCTAACTACAAATTCGACGACCGTCGGTGTTATTTTTAAGGTCATTCTCATTGTCGTTTACAGAACGTCTCTCCCTCTTCCTTTTTTTACGCTCGCGCACACATATTCCACGTCCACAACGCATCCCGTCTCGCCCCCTGAGCGACAAGCGAGCGAACACAAAACCACCAACAAAAACAAAAAACCAACAGACACGCCAACCCTACGCAAAAGCCGTCAGCCGAATAGACAGCAAAAACGAAAAGAAGCGCACTGCGCAGTCGGCAGCCCTCAAATCAAGTGTTGCCACCGCACCCCATTCGAAAGCACAATTAAAATCGGTTCAGACTGGTTAGGTCGAGTGCCACAGAAACATTTTATAGACAAATACGGGACCTTGGGGCAGGGCACACATTCTTGTACAATGTCGCGTACGAGTGTAGCAACCGAATGTAACTGCAATTAGTTAAATTGTTAATGAGTTACCACACACACACACACACACATTCAAATAACACAAAAGCTAATTTCAATTAACATTTTATTAAGGTTACTTTAAAGTGCGGTTTAATTACACAAAACCACAACAATAACTACAACAACAAAGCTCTGACACATTTCATCAGCGACGGGTCAAGAGATGCTGAAAATTGTGAAAGCAAAGTGACGCACAGAAGAAAAAGAGTGAAATCATAGTTTAAGTACTGTAAATTAGATAACTTATATTAAGATATGAAATCATTATTCATCGATAAAGCCTAGCTTGGTGAGCAAAAGCTTGTTCAAAAGCTAACCATTTCTGTTCAGACATTAGGCCAATTGGAACATGTTGATTAAACTGGGACAAAACAATTCAAAACTTTACATTTTGAAAGAGTAAACCGAGTTGTACTTTTTGAGTTTTGGGTGATTTTGCTGGATCACATTTCCAATGATTGCATCTTGAATGGTATGACTCACATAGCTCAAGAATTTCGTTCAGTTCAGGCACACCATAAAACAATAACACACTAAACTTTTTTTTTCTTTGCCCTTAATGTGTAGACGAAACTACTTATTAAAAGGTGTCACCAAGTTAAAATAATGCAATTAATGCGCAGAAATTATATACACCAAAATCACTGCCCACTTTTCACACTATTACCTCCACATCTGCGCGCCGCACTACACGCTGTCGCTCGCAACTAGCAAAATCACGTTAAAAACTCATTACACAAATGAAATCTAATTATGAAACCACTAATTGTAAGAAGAAACTTAAAAGCTTTAAAACACTCCAACCTTTTACTGCGCCACCCCCTCTCGGCACTTTCTTTCGCCTTTCGCCTCGATGACTGCACCTTGCCTTAACTTTCTGCCAGCTAAAAGCCAATTTTAATATCAACTCAAAACACATTTGCGAGACAGCGGCAAGGGCGGGGCGTGACAGTTGTGGCCCGTTAGTGCAGCAACCCACCCAGCCACCGACGTCCACACCAGCACACAGCGATGACAGCTACAAATCAATTTTCAAAGTTCAAAGTATGAAAGTCTGAAAAGTGCGACTGCCGCACTGCGTCGCTCCGCTCTGCGCCTTCGACTTTCGTTGACACAAAGTGTGTAAAAATGGGAGTGGTGCCTAGTTAGTAGTGGCTGAGGAATGGCGCGGAGGCTGACTAGTAGTGCAAGCGAATGACAGAGTCAATGGAGACCGGGGAAATATGAGGGCACCGAACGCAAACACGCCTCAAGTTCTAACTAAACTAATTACAAGAATGCAGGCACCAACAAGGCAAAGGGCTGTCGGTTGAGGTGGGCAAAAGTGGAGCAGAAGGCGAACGAAAGACGGACAATGTAGTGATGTTGCATGCATGTAGCTTTATCATCTTTTCCCTCCATTTAAATAGTAATTGGGAACAACACGCCGACAGGAGCGAGAACGTTCAAGTGAAGAAGCAAACAGTGTTATGGGATGGGGAAAAAATTGATTTTATGCGCCAACACCGAGCAGCGCCAGTGATTCTGATGACTTCTTAGACTACAGCAACAACAATAAAAGTCAACATCCAACATCATCACCATCATAATCATTATTGTCAACATGCAACAGCAAACGAGAGCTGAAGCGAAACACAATGCTGGCGGTGGTAGATGAAGGATGGCAGCTGGTATTGGTGGCGGCGTCAAATGACAAGTGTTAAGACGATTACATTTGCTATTGCAAAGCAGCAACAACAACAATCCCAAAGCATAGAAGGGAAACGTGCTTCTGGTGATGTTGCTGTCAACGGTAACGCCGAACGGACAGAGGCTGAGGAAGGGCAGGCGCTGGCATGCCAAAGCATACAAAATAGAAAAAAAAATGGTTACCTCATCTATGTGCGCGCAATATGGCCGCCTGTGGACGGACATCATATGAATAGATGGATGTTATGTGAATAGTGTTGGTTGCTGTTCAGGTTCAACAACCCATTTTAAAATCGATCAACGTACACCGCGCGCGGCAGCCATTGAGGCAACACGCTGACGACGACAACGTTGATGACGCTAGAGAAACTCACCGAGAGCTGAAGATGGCAAAGCACAAGCACACGAATCTGGTATTGTAGAAGTAAGTAATAATGAAACGTGAACGAACGACACAAACGGAGGGGGAAACAGGCGCAGTAATATATGAAATATAGTAATCGGAATGTGTTAGGCAGACGAGACCAGAATGGAGGAAAAAGGGACAGTTGAAAGCATAAAGTCAAGTAAACGCATTTAAAAAACTGGCATGTGTTATAATTATTATTTTGGGTGTTCGTATGAGATGCCGATTACGGCAAAATTATTGAATATGACTTAATAGAAAGTCAAAAGAACGTTTTTTTTACTTAATTACACTGTGCCTAAAATTACCCTCAAAAATTCAGACATGGGGGGACCCTACTGAGCAACTTTCTATAGGTATACTGAGTTGAGATCCACCAGCCGTTTGGCTGGATTGGCTCTAGTTTAAGAGAAATCCGACTTTGAAGTTTGCTCATTTTAGTCGATTTCGTCGCTTAAGTCTTCGAACGTTTAAATGCTAATAGGTTCTAACTCGTTCCGAATATCGCTTTACTGTCTTCGGCAAGTTTGTAGATATTTTAACGACCAACAAATTAGCTTAAGACACCAATCCAAGAAAAATATATTCAAACTGTGTTTTCGACAAAAATGTCCCAAAAACCCCACTATCGTCGAGGCATAAAAACAGTAGAGCGAACCCTCGTGAAAAAAATAAATTAGTATGCTTTTATATAGAGGGTTGGCTCCTGCATCTAACGAAAAATTTTGCCTGGGAAACGCCCATAAAAGGCGTGGCTCGGCGTCAAATTTCAAAGTTTTTATCAAAAAAACTCAATTAATCTCCAACTGATTTACACGATATGAGTATCAAACGAAAGGTATTTTTCATATCTTTCTTTTGGTGTCGAACATTAGAAACGTAAGATGTACTAATAAAAATTTTTCAGCGAAAAAAACATTTCTTTATAAAAATTTTATTAACGGATTTTTTCTCGAAAAAATGTACAATAAGTTTGCTACCATATTGTAGCCTGTGAAATTCCCTTTACAATGAAATACAGTTGTACAGTTTTAAAAAAATGTAAACCCACGATCTAACAATTAAGCCGCAGCAGCCGTTTAGTTCATAAATGTATCGGCTACATACTTCTTAAATCGTTCCGCAAGCGCACAACAATGACAGTAAATTTGTAGAAAAAAGAAAATACATTCCTTTTGACACTTGCAGCAATAGAAATTCCTGCAGTCGCAGCACAGCAATCGTTATTCTTTTCAATTATAAAAATGTCCTTCATGTGTGGAATGTAGCTTTAAAAGCAACAAAGCATTGCAGCATACTTGCTGCTGTGCTTGCCATATAAAATGCTCAAAAGCAGACAAGGATATACAACAACGCTAAACGCCAACAAGAAGAACAACACAACGGTGGTAAGAAAAATAAAATACTTGGAATTTCTGTGCATTCCTTTAACTGGCAGACAACTGCGTCCTCACTGTATTTAATAACCAGCAAAGCAAACTGTCTTATTGTCTATCCCGCTCGCTCTTCCACTCTCTTTTCGGGCTTGCAAAAATTCCTAGGCGTGTTCAAACTGCAGCGGCAACAACAACGCGGATACACAACCGCAGGAGATAAATGAAAACAAAAACTCAAATAAACGTTAAAAGGGGGAGAAAAGTGTACGAGACATTTCAACATTATAGAGCAGGGAAAATTCTGCAGAAAATTTTTCAGAATAAAAAACGTTCAGTATAATACATATTGATGATAGCTTACCATGCGTACCGTAGTGGTTGTTGCCAAAGGATGTAATAAATTGGGAAAATTTCACAATTTGTTCAAAAACAATCACCGATTGTAGTGAAATTATTTTTCTTTCAAATGTTACAACATAACAAACACCGCGAATGAAATATCAAAACCACCACTACTACTACCACCGCAGAGAAAGAGAAATTTATTACTGCCGCCATCAATAAAATGGGCTCGAAATGCAAGGCGAGAGTACATCCTGCTCAAATAAGGGAGTAGACAACGAAAATGTGTAAAGGAAAGCAATGATGGATACGAAGAAGTACATAAAACAAAAAAACTAAAACAAATTATTGGAGGATAAGCAAGGAACGAAGGAGCTGGTGCACAGGAATCAGAAAGCAACGAACTGAAGAGAAATGCCAACGAGCATAAAATTAACGCAGGAAGCAGCAGCATTTTCTGAGGCAGGAATGTGGCAAAAGGTGTCGAAAAAGGAACAAAAAACAAGACTATTTTCGGACGAATTATAGACAGCTGGAATAGGAAGGAAATAAAGTCAATGGAGAAAGAATTCAAATACAAGGACAGAAAGGTGGAGATATATAATGGAGGGTAAAAATGGAAATTTTTTTGGAATATTAAACAAAAAAATTGTTTAATACAGGGGGAAGAAAACTTGAAATCGACACAATAACCGCCAAGGTGATAAAAAAGCAAAGTGCAGAATGGAAGAAGATGTAAAACAAGCACCAGAAATTTATATTAACTTTAAAAAAAATTTATATAATTAAAATATTTCTAAGACATTTTGGAAAATTATATTATTAATTTAAAAAATCGATACCACACCGGACAAGGACAGTTAAAAATTCTATCAGAGAAAGCATGTTTGCTAAAATCTTAAATTTTTTTTAGGGAATTAAGTCAGCGCAGTTAGCAGGATTTGTCGGACCAAAACACAACGAAAAGGACTCGCCACTCCCCCCCCCCCCCCCCACCTCTCGACCAGTTAATATCTTAAATATTTTTGTGCATTTAGTCGGCTTATTTATACCGCCAATTGGACAATAATAAAGCAAACAACAACAAGCAGGCCAACTGTTGTTGTTTGTTGCCTGCATAACCGAATTGCTGGAATGCGGCGTGCATCAACGTTTTTCAATGTTTGCAACTGTACAAACCGACACAACAACTGCATAACGATAATAAACAACCAACAACAACTCCACAAACGCACAAAATAAGTTGTTATTCTGCAACTCCACAATATACAACAACAACAGGCCGGTCCACAAGGGTAGAGCCTAAACGAATGCCGAAGCAGCGGAAGAGGGCAACAACCAGCCACAACCAAACAGCACCAACTCAATGAAGATGTTATTGTTGTTGTTGTTGATGATGATGCAGATGCCACCGGCTAATAGTTGGCTGACTGACTGGCTGCGGCTGGCTGGGAATGCAGCATATTTTCGAAAACGAAAACACGTACAGTACTACACACAGCAAACTATGCGGAGAAATGAACAAAACAACAACAAATACAGGGTCGAAATGGAAGCAGAGTAGGAAACATAGAGAGCGAGATTGCATTGCCCAAATATTTGTGACAAAATATCAGTGAATAAAAATGCCAATTTTTGTTGAAGATTATTTTGATTTTTGGCGCCAAACCAGATGTCAATAGAAATGACACTAGCCAACATTAGCGACAATGCAATTAACAGTATAACCCTGTAGCCGGATACTACCCTGTCGAAAGAGCATAAAGGAAACGAGTGCGCGCGTACAATTGGATTAAAGAAGCAGAAAAAAGTGGACAACGTCGACGACCGCTGTAGCAGCGAATAGTGATGCCAACACAAACGCAGAAATGGCAGATAATGCGCAAAGCAAAGACAACACGTAAAGCGTTGAAAACGTAAAAAAAAATACAATACAAAACATTACAAAAAGAGAAGTTCATAAACAGGAAATGGAATTTACAAATAAACCAAAAAGTGGCGAATGCCAGCAGCGATTCGTTCGATGCGCAGACTCGCTGCAAAGCTGACAAATAACGAGTGGAACCTTGGAGCTGGCCTGCTGGCGAGTGGAGCCTGAGAACACAAACAAATGAATGGAGCGTCGAGCAGTGAACACAGACAAATGGAGAGCGCACAATAGTGTTGCCACAGCGTGCGAAAAGTTTGTGAAGTTTTTAAGACTTTGCTGGTAGTTACTAAGAAATAGTCAAGGCACAAGTAATAAAAAAGATATTAAAACACTTAAATGAGACAATAAAAAACAATGAAGAAACGCAGTCTTTTCAGGGAATCAAAAGCAGGAATGATGAAAAAATTGCGACTAATGGCGCCCATAAGAACTCAATATTATCTTTAATTAATAATAAAGAAGACGCCGACATCTTGCTGAAGCAAACATACTAATTTGCCAACAATCATTTGGCAACCCTAGCCGCACCACATCCCACCAAGACCACTCACCACGTCGTGCAATGCTCCCAACCTCTGCTGTACACAGTTGGGTTTTTTCTGCTTCTTTTTACGTTACATTTCGAATTGTACTACGACGTTGTGTGTTCCACTGACTACGAAGAGCAACAAAGTCGTCGCAAAGAGTGCATGGGCGCAAGATATTGGTGGCCGATAAGCGTAGCGAAAGAGTAAAAGATGTGTTGGGAATGTCGACGGACAGGTTGCCATTGTCGCTACTATGCCGGCGAATTGAGGACATTGCCTTGAATTGCAAACTGTCCAACATGACGACAACTTTATGGCAAACTAAACGCACGTGATGTCGTTTACTGTTCATCAACGACTACCAGCCAGCGTCGCATAGTGGAAAAGTCGTTTGGGCGCATTAAACACAACAACATCTGCTGGACAACATCCTGGTTTCAGGTTACACCAAAAAGGACACACGGCAAAAGACCTCACATTTCCAAAACGTGCAGAAACAGCAATATGGCACTGTGATGTAGGACGCAGCACCTGCCAATGCAACACCACACCTGCTGCTGTTAAGGAATTATGGCGCTGCCACTACTGCAACACAAACTTTTAAATTCGATCAAAACTTTGCAATTTTCCTCTTCGCTGATTCAACTAATTGCCAGCCAACAGGCAGGCAGACAAACCGACAGCCAACATATTGACCCAACCAACAGCGCATACAAGTCGTCGTCGTCCATTTCTAATAGATATAAAACACATAACGACGACAAAAAAAAAAGAGGATACATAAAAATGGAAATAACCACAAGACATAAGAAGGAAAAACACCCCACCAAATAACCCAGCTAACTGACTAGCCAACAGCCAGCGAGTTCGACAGCGGTACACTGCCGCCAACGAAGACCACAAACGACAGCGACTACGACACCGCCGCGGCGAATTCAAATCGCAGCAAAAATTCCATTTAAACCGCCGTTTTCCTCACCTCCGCCAACCAAACACAACCAACCCAACCAATCGACCGACCAACCGTCATCATCAGCTTCATGTGCCATACAATTGGTTTTTCATTTTTATGCTTTGCATTCTTTTGCCGTTGTTACTACTCCGGCTACTATTCTGTTTTTATTATGACGAGCAACGGCGGCGAGTCGACCAAAACACCAGCAGCACAGCACACAGCTCGCTGCCAGGTCGCCGACGCCTGCTGCTGCTGCTTTTGCTGCTACTGCTGCTGGTACTAGTTTTTCTCGGAAATGGGATGTGAATGAAAATTGTTGTTTTCAATCAAATACACACGCACACCTTAACACACATACCAACGTTACAACGCCGTGGCCCCTTTCGAATGCAATTGGAATGAAAGAGAAAATTGCATAGCACACCGACACACCAGCCGAACAGTCCAAGGGCGTAACAGAGCGCGCAGCAGTCGAGCCAAAAAACACAACACTCGCACTTCGACTCAAACTCAGCGCGCAGCGATCGAGAGCGCGCATGCAATTGCGCTCAATTATTTGCGCCGCGTTGCCAACTGCGCGCCTGCCAGAACGGCACCAATGCGCCCGCCAGAGACATTTGTGTGGGCAACACGCGGCGAATGTATCATTGGAAATTGCTACATTGTTGAAGGCGATGGGTGAGATGCGGTGGTGATTGGTGTGCCGCCGCCATCAGCCAACACGATGATGACGTCGTACAGTGCACATGTTGCGTTTTGACCCAATTCTCTGGGAAATTTATACGATCATATATTATTTTCGCTGTTGGCTGCCTTTGTTTGGTTTTGCTTTTAGTCACTTTTTGCGCTTTTTGTTTTCGGATAAACAAATTAAACAAATGCTATTTGCGTAGAGCACACACAATGGCACAACTGCGCCGCCTTCAACAACGGAAATACGTCGTTTGATATAGTAGCAACAGCAGTCGTCGTTTAAATATTGTGGAAGGCCGAATACGGAGCTGCGGTGCTCGGATATTTTCAATTTCGTTTTTGTTGTCTCATTCGATTTAGCAAATAATTTAAGTGTGTGTTTAATCTAGACGTTTTACTATGCAGACATTGCGCACAAACGACCTGATTTTAGCATTCATTTTTTATTCCTATATTTTGTTTTTAGGACCAATAAAATCTAAATGTTTAACGCCGTTTTCCGCAACACACGCGAGTTTCGATCTCGTTTGGGTTGCGTTAAGACAAATTTACTACTCACACAGTGACTCAGCATTTTACATAATTTTTGATTTTGGTTTGTTGCTGCGTTAGCATGTCACTTTCAGAGGTCGTTGTTTAAACACAAATTACCAGATGCTGCAAAGAGATTCAATTTTTACCTGAAGACAATTCGAGATTTTCAGTGCTAGTGGACAGTTTTCATATTTTACGTTACGCATCCAAAACTGGTTAAGATCTTACAATATACCACTTTTGCGAATTTAACAACCGGGTTTTGAGGTATACGTGTACATATGTATGTACTTTGTTTTTATGACTTTATCGATAGTGAGTTATTCACCCATCAAAATGGTTGGAAATAGTTTCCACGGAGTTTTCCCCCCGATGATTTTGGTTGTCTAATTATAATACAGAAGGCAAAATTAACATCCAAACTCTCAAAATCGAAAGCAGCATTCCCACACAAGCTATAGGACTTTGAATTACGATTATTTTGAAATGTAACAATGTTTTCAAAGTACTATAATGCAACAGAAAGTATCCCCATTCCATAGGCTCTCATCTTTTGCTTGTCTCTCGAATCATCATGTCATCTCAATTTTCAGGGTATGACTCAAACACTTCTTTGAAATAATTTTATGCAATCTGCAATATCTTTGCAGTAATTAAATTGAAAAGCTGTGTCGAGAAAATCAACTTGTCCATAGGTAAACGGTATTCCATAGGCCAAACGTAACGATGCCATGCAAATATTCGAAAATCACTACAACCAACCACAACATTCAAGTCAAGCTTGTACAACACAAACATCAAAGAAAACAATCAGCAGCAGCAGCATATAACATGCTGGCGTGCAACTTCACGCGCCAGCAGGGAACACTAACCTACGATAATAAAGCACTCGCTGTACCAGTTTGAATTGCACAGAATTGCGGGCAAAACAGCTACAAGTCACAAGCGGCCTAATACAAAAAACACAACAAAACAAACAAGTTGGCAACGCCAACACGCGAAATCATCGGGAGCACCAGCGCCACCGTCGCGTACGGCTAATGAGCGCACATGCAGAGAGCGAAGAGCGATTGGCATTCTTTCACAAATTTATGTTGTTTTTGTTTTAATGCCCATCGACAATTGCCATCGTTGCTAGTGTTGTTATTGCACTAAGGAATACAAAAACAAAGTCAAAATACTAAAAGGCAACAACCGCTGCTGCTGCCGCAGCTGAATGCTACAACAACCACAGACAGCAGATGCGGCGACTGTGCGGCGCACACGAAGAGACAATAATGAGCAAAATAAACAGCAATAGTGAGGCGAAAAAATAACAACGAATTAACAACTCGAAAAGGGGAACATGGCCAGACGACATATAGGCATACAGCCGTTGATGGACAGACAGACATTTTTGAAAACCATAAAAAAGGTAAAGAGGCAACACCACAAAGAATGCCAGAAGAACGTGGGGAGGGGAGAACAACAGAGGAATAAGCAAGAACAAAATTCGAAGCAGCAACAAACGGCGCACTTTTTGCGCATTTTTTTCCTTTTTCTACTAAGACGTTTTAATTTTTTTAGTTTTATTTCTTCTACTGATTGTTGTTGTTCTTGTTATAGACATGCGAACCAGACAACGCAGCCACAGACAGATAATAGCGACGAGTGGACTAGAACAGGCGAGCGGCCGCAACAGCGAAGGCATCCACGACTGCAAGAGGGGGGAAGCAAATCAGACAACGTAAACGCAGTTTACGCTGGAGCGTTCAAGTCGTTTCGTCGAAGAGGGAAGTACCAAGAGGCAATGAACGAAACAAATTGGATTGAGTGATTTTTTTCGTCTTCGCAACGCTGCTGATGGTGTCGCTTTTAGTTTGTTTTTGAAAATTTTTCGAACATCGTGGATTTGGGTTTGAAATGGCTCATTGGCTTGCCAACTGCCTGGAGAAGGAAAAGTAAATGGAAGTGCGAATTGGTGTGCGTGCGAGCGTGTGTTTGGACCCCGAGTGTATGAGGAGGCGGGCACGAAGGAAGTACGTTGGTTGAATAGGGGACAGACAACTTGTGCTGGATTATAGCGAGGAAGAGGGGTCGCTGGTTTGCATGTGTGGTGGAGAAGGAAATTAATTCATTATCCCATTTGGTTTTAGATACTTTTGCCTAGCGAAGGCCACACCGACCGACTTACATCTTCGTTTGGTTCAGCTGTCGTTTTTCGGCATTTCCACTTCAAGACGAAAACGCTTTCACCCATTCACCGTCTGCGCAATGGTAGTGGAGGTGTCAGTTTTTCTTTTCAAAATTTTTCGATTACTTTCACAGCAAATTTGTCGACTTTCTTTGCTTGACTTTAATTTGCGAGAAGTGTGATAAATGTGAGATATTTGTGCGCAACGTTTTTTCTTTCTCCGGTGTCTGACTGGCTGCGCGACGCACAGGGTGTACACACTGCCTGCCCGCCTGCTGCTGCTGCTTTTCCGTTACCACCACTGTACACACACGCACAGCACACCACCAAACAGATATAAATTGCGTAGCGGTTTTTATTTTACTTCCACTTCGTTTCGCTGTTTCTGTTAGTTGCTTTTTCGTTCAAATTGTTTTCTTTACCCAACTTCTTTCAAGTGCTTGTTTCAATTGTTATTTTTTGTTGTTGATGATGTTTTTTGGTTTTCGCACTGCACAATGCTCGAAAATGCCGCTACACCAACACACTCAGTACAACAAAGTATAAAAGTGCAGCTGAATGAAAAAAACAACTGCACAATTGTTGGACACAGTTCCGTTTGATCAGCTTGTGCGCTTACTTTTGTTTAGTTAAACAAAAATTAATACCAATTTGTCGAAAGTTATTATTATGTGTGTGTTTGTATTTTAATATGCAATCAAGTGCCGGATATAAAATTTCTACACTTTTGCACCACTAAATCGACGACGACAGCGGCAACGACTCTACGTGCGGGTTGTATCGAGTGTGCGAACCAAACGAGCGCACGAACCAACAAGACGAGGCTGACAGCCGTCGCTGCCGAAAATTCTCTGCTACACTCGGCTTGACTTTGTTTTTCACTCGCTCACGTTTGCATTTCGTTGGCGTTGCGGCGGCTCCATGCTCAATTCTATTCAATTTCGAATTGAGTGCGACCAAGCGAGATGGCACTAGCTGGGGAAACACAGCCGCAGCGAGTGCGAAAGCAGCAGGCGAGAGCAATGTGGCGAGTTCGTGGCAAATGAGTGAACACCACATGAAAATGTGTGTGCATAACTCAATATTAAACAACGAGACGAGTTTGAGTTGAATTCTTCGACTCGGTGCTGGCGCGTCCGAACGCTGCTCTGCGCTGCGGTGCGTTCGGTCGACCGTTGGTTGTGTACGTGATTCGGGTGCGTTCCGCCGCCACACGCCGGAACTACCGTCTATTCCCAACAGGTTCGGGTTCGTGGCTTATTTGGTATTGTTTCACATTCGACCACGACAACGTGTTTGTAGAACAGTTTGGCGACCCAGCAGAATGTTAAGGTTGCCAAAACTTGAGCGGAAATTTGCGGTTAAATCAATACTCCATTTTCAAATGATAACTAGACAATTTTTTTGAATACCCTGAATAATTTTTCACGTGGAATTACATATATCTAGAGAAATTGAGACATTTTCCCTTGTTTCTCTTTGTATGATGAATAAAATCAATAAAATAATACAAAAATGTCTTTAAATAATTGAAAAAGGAACAAAAACTTCTAAATGCGATATTTTTGACCCCAACAAAAATCATTTATTTTACCTTTAATTCAATCAATAAATCATAATCGAATTAATCAAACGAACTATTGTCTTGTTGTCTTAGAAATTTGAATCCTTCTATACAATACAATACTTCAAATTTATTGAAGTGCGAATAAAAAAACTATTTTGCACACAATTCGGTAACTCTGGCCAAAGCACATGTAGAAAAGATACTGCAAATAAAAAACGTCTTCGCTTTGAATGACATTTTTATTTCCGTCCACTCGTTTGTTTGTTTGCTACTATTTTTATTTAGTGAGTATTTATCATGTCATGTTAGGAAATTTGTCAACATAAAAATATTCGCGCTTATGTTTTATTGCATTGTAGAATGGACAAAGCAACGGCATTACTTTGAGCACAGTTCAAGAGGCATTGGAATTACAGCAACACTATCTGCTGTGCGCGCTAAACAAGCTACTTTGATACCAAAGTTTATATTCTATTTAATGTCGCCGCCCTGGCTTTCGCTCCCAACAAATAAATCATTTATTGAGCAACAAGGAATGAGCCCTATTTCCGTTTCCAGCACAGTTCCAAAGTCACTGTGCTGTGCAAGTCAGTCTGTCGAAGGGCGTCGATCCCGCGACGGCAACGGCTCTCTGGGGGCCCCCCCCACATAATTTCTCTAAAATAACTAAAGAAATAAGAGTGAATGAAACACATGCCACGCAGAAAATGGCAAACGGCGGAACAGCACAAAGCGAACGGCAACAACGGAAACGTGAACTCATGCAGCAGAAATTAGGGCGTCGTCATTTATTGCCGGACGACCAGCCATCATGACCTCGCGCCGGCGTCTGCTGCACATAAACGCTTCCTCTGTCTGTTGCGCCCGTTTACATTTTTGCTGCTTGCTCTCTACTTTGGCGAGAATTCTCAAATATGCAAAAATTCTTCAACTGTGGCTGCGGCTGCTGCAAAGTACACATGGCGCAACAAACAGACAGACTGCCCATGCAGCATTGTGCATGCATTCACATCAACAGCAACAACAAACAAACAAACAGACGCATCGATATCCAGCGCAATAACAACGAGCGTGGCGTTTAAAATTCTTCAACTCAATACTCCAGCACTTCGCTGCGCCCCGCCAGCTGCCTTCTACCGTCTGGTCTGCTGGCTGTTGTGCAGTTGTTGTTGATGGCGGTCTGCAGTCAGGCAGTCATTGCACCGCCAAACCACTCACAAAAAAAAGGCCCCAATTTTCATTTCATCAATTAAAATCGCTCGCAATTCGTTGCTGCCGTCGCCGCTCGCGTTCGCTCGTACCGTATGCGCAGCTCGCACGCTGCAAGCAGGAAGTTGAAATGTTGGCTCTGGCTGGCAGTCGTTTGCAGTGTGTGCGCGCCAATGAGCGGGGCCATAGGTGCCGGCGGCGGGGGCCAGCATGCATGGGCACAGAAATGAATGAATGCGTCTGTCCGGCCGTTGCGTTGCGCGTACACTCGTTTCGCTGCTGCGGTTGTATTGCAGTGAATGGCATATTGCGCGCTGTGCAGCGGCACAGCCGGCAAGAATGGCGACGCAACGCTTGCGTCTTTTAAAATTTGTACTTTCTGCCGCTTTTTCAGTTTTCTTTTTTTGGGGCGACTGTCTGACAATTTTACTGATAAACGGAAGTACTACTTATGGGATTCCTATGCCGGTTGTCGTCTACGCGCGCGTACGTTGACGTTTGTTCAATGAAATGAAGAAAGTCGAAAAAGCCACTCCACGCGGGAATGCGAAAACTGTGCATTTTCATATTTATTTATACAGTTCACTATGTGCACATCTTAACGTTGAGAATGTATGTAAATGCAATTGTAGATGCACAAACATTTAAACCAAATTTCTGCTTCACTTTCAGTGATTGCAGCAGAGCTGCGGTTTATTCATTCAAGCATCCCGCGAACCAGGAAATACATCCGTTTTTTCGATCTTCTTCCCTACTTAAGCAAGACGAGTAATTCAAGACTAAAAGCTACATTAAGATGTCAACCAAGAACGATTTGTGCAAACTCGTCAATAACTTGTTAGACCCACCAAATATTCATGAGAACCAAACTATGCAATTATTGGGCCTTATTACCTATTCATCTCTAACGTATTGACGTGATTGCCTTCACTTCAGATTACGGGTATATGCATAGTCATAACTATAGACCAGTGTAGCTTCCTTCTTCATACTCAATAGAGCCTAACTTAATAGAACCTAATAATTCCCATTTTCGTTTCTTGTAAATGCCAGTTTTATTCAATAGTAATAAGCAAACTGATTAACTTTTATCTAAAAGCAAATTCTTTCATCTTTAATGTTAGACGCAACTTGATAAAAAAACTTGTGTCATTAATGCCACACTACAGTTTTCCATAGACAAACATTTTTCAACAAATAATGTTACAATTTATTTAAAACAACTGCACTCACCACTATTCCGAATTAAGTTCATTTGGTCGTGCTTACAGTGAGAGCAAAGCGCTCAAGTACTGCTCCAACACCGCCTGCGCTAGCACAGCACCATTTTCCACCGCCAGCGAGTAGGCCGTATCGCCACTCTCATTCGACGCCGTCATATCCGGATCCTTGGCCAACAGTTCGTTGCACGTGTGCGGATGATTGCCGGCAGCGGCGTACATCAGCGCAGTATTGCCCACAATGTCCATGTGCGATGAGCGCGCACCACGCTCCAGCAACAGACGCACCACCTCATGGTGCCCTCCACAGGCAGCCAGCAGTAGCGGCGTGACAAGCTCCGGGGCCTCGGCATTCACATTGGCACCAGCGTCCAGCAGCAGCAGCACCGACGCCAATTGTCCATAGTAAGCGGCCCAATGAAGTGCATGAAAGCCAAACGCATCATTGAAATCAATGTTGCCATCGTGTCGTTCCAATTCCAAACGCACCGACTCCTCTGTGATCTCACCCTGACCTGCGCGCTCGTGAAACGATAAGCTGATCTCGACGGGGCAAAAGGTGGCCTCCGTGTTGCCGCGCTGCAAATTGGTCAGCACAGTGGCATGCGGACGGTAGGGTAGAAATGCACTCTTCCGTTTGGGACCACCACTACCACCGCCGCCGCTGGCGCTGCCGGTTACGCTACCGCTTTCCGATTGCAGTATGCCGACAGAGTAGGAATGCAGCGAGGTGGGCGTGGACAGAGGAGTGGAGGTGGACGAGGGTGAGGGTGTGTCCAAGTGACGTTGACTGGGCCATTTAGAGCTAGAAAACAATTACAAAGAATCTATTTAAAATCACATATTTCTTTGTTTACTGGGTTAAGTTTCTGAAAAGTAAACTTTTATTCAGATAAAATAAAGTCTAAACTCAATTCAAAAAGTTTACCATAAAACTACAGAAAGACTTCCATAAAAGTGGATAATTTTGATTTAAATTCATGGTTCTAGTTATTTTAAACTCAACTTGGTTTTGTTGTAATACATAATATTTCGCTAAATTCCATCAAATTGTAGATACGACACTGCGACAAGGGCAACCAAAGTTTTGGCGCTCGAAATGCTCTGCACTCAGTTGGCAACGCCATGGCGACATTCCATTTGCAGAAGAAACGAAATTCCAAGGCAAAAGGCGTTGCCCTCCCTCCCACAAACCCCACTAACAAATTGCTCCACCACACCCCTCTCCCACAACACTCTACACACGCACATTTCCTCGCGGTAACACCACTTCGAAAATGGCGGCAAAATCTGTCAGTGTTCACTCGTGTCTTTCGTCAAGGTCCCAAGTCACCATTGCCAATTAAAGAACTTTCACACAAAGTCGTATCCCAAACCACTTTCATTTCTTAACAAATCCTAATTCTTATTTTTACTAAACACATTTTAATTAATTAACAATAGAAAATTCAAATATGTAATTGTCATATTTCAACTGGCCACTTTGCTCGTTTCGCCCCATGCCAAACGACTACGTCCGAAGCTTCATTTTTTCTTCAGCTTTTCCCCTTCCCTGGAATAATACATTTCCCCACTTACCGGCTCTGTTCGTCATCTGAATTCGAATTTGTTGTTGGCGAATTTGCCGGCGAAGACATTTTTTGCGTTTCTCTTCCCTTCTTCTTCTCCGCCCGTCTTTTCTATTGGCTCACACGCGCACGCATACACCTGCAACACCGTTCAATGTGAATGAACTGCAAGAGACAAAAACGCTGAGCATCAAGAGACGAAGCAACGGGTCAAAGCGGAACAGCAGAGGAGGAGCAATGTGAGCTTCTGCTGCTTGTTCTTCCACTTCTGCACACACAAAAAAATTGCAACTACTTAATTAAGCGGGCACGAACACACCGGACGACTGCAATTATTATCCAAAATTTTATGCGTGGCGGGCGGCTGCGCGCCTATCTGCGCCACAAAGAAAAAAATGGCGGCCGGCGGCGGCGCCATCTTGTCCGTCCTATTCATCCGTCTGGGCATCGGTGGGCTAACCAACCGGCCACTGACGATGGCCCTTTCAATTCTCCACTTAATGTTCAACGATTTCACTTTATGCACTCACCAATTGAGGTACTTCAACAGTTGTGCGCCATTTCAGCGAGCAATTTTGCAGCTTAAAATCCAAATTTATTTTGCGCGGAATTTGTCGGAATTTTTCTGCTTCTGCAGAGCACAAGCCGCACGGAAGAGAAAACGCGAAAAAATATGCGAACAAAAAATGTGAAGGAGAATGCGGAATGTCTTGTGGACTGAAAGTGGATGGCATTTAGCGGCGGCACGCACCGGCCATGCGGACGCAAAAGCGAAACGAATAGAAAGTCCATGAGAGAAGTGAAACGAAATGGCATCGAATTGGTCGAATGCTGGTGTTTCGGCCAATTTCTGCACATTTAACAGAAATGTTATGAAAACTGAACATTTATTTGAAATTGTGATGAATTGGTGGGAATAATTGTGAAAAATTGCAATACGAAAATTTTGCACAATAATTGGTTGAATAACAATTGTTTGAGCTCATGTGTCTATGCATTTTAGTTATGTTTCGAAAATTCTCGTTGTATGTTACTAAAAATCATCAAAATCACCATTTAGTTGTAAAAACTGAAAAGTAATTATTTATTTTATACTAAGTTCAAGCTATAAGAAAAAATATTCTTAACTAACAATGAACTCATTGAACTGGTCATGAATGTTATCGAATATATAACAAATTTCAATTTTAGGTTGAATAGTTCATTACCCTAAAAAGCTATTATTTAGAAATTCAAATAGCTAAAAACAGTTATCTTTTACATTAAAGATATCGAATATAAATATTATCAAATGTGTCAAATGTGTCTTTATTTACAGACACAATTTTTTTTTACTTTAAGTTGTGGGTTACATGTAAATAACAACTGCAAAATTGCAAAATTTAATTCCAGATGTTTTGCAAATATTTAAAATCAGTTAATCGTTAAGTGAGAAATAACAAAATGCTATGCCAATGCTTGCCTATTTTTTTTTTAAGCCAATCGTGTATTCTTAAAAATTGAACAACAACGTTGCTCTCTTCAATTTCATTCCATTTCATTCGAAGCATACAATTCACATTCCATTCGCTTTCAAATACACATGGTGGGTTTGTGTCTCAGCTGCATGACTTCCACTTGTTCAAACACATGTTCGTTTGCATTCCACAGAATTTGTGCCTGGTTATCTACTTAGCTTTTTTTGTCCGTAAAATCCGATTTTTTAATCTCTAATAGAACTAGCAAATGATATAATTTTTTAAATTTTATTTTTATTTGTAAAATAAATCTAAATAAAGACAGCCCACTCAAGTACAGTACGCAGTAAAACTCACTTATGGAACCTGATTATCATGTTCTACACAGTTGTCCACATAACAGCTGTTGCAACTGTCAAATTGGACTCGACTCGTCAGGTACAACAGATTTGGCACCACAAAAGCAGCAGAAGCAGCTATTGAAAAAACTCGGGGTCAGTAAAAATTGCAAACGTTTCCGAATCATGGCGGTTCCACAGGTTGCCATAACGTCCCATGCGCGCCAGGTTTGCAGTCTGTACAAGCGGGCGCTGCGCAACCTGGAAGCATATTACGACCGCCGGTAAGTGTTCGTCGAGCGAAGTGCATTCAAAACAATTTGTTATGTAATTTACGCAAAATTCGTACATTTTTCCTTAATTCCAACAGACATATCTTTCGTTATCGTGCGGTACTGTTGCGGCAACGCTTCGAAAAAAATCGCTGTGTGACGGATATGGCGGAGGCCAGCCACTTGCTGGCATGCGCCGAGCAGGAACTATTCGAGAAGCAGCACTACCAGCCGAAAAAGTGTAAGTAGCGCGGAACGGCAGCATGAAAAGACTGTAAAGACATCATTGTTGTATTTTTTGTTTCATTGTAAACAGTTGCCAACAGTGTGGGTGGCTGTGCGTATGAACGTGAGGTAGTGCCGCCCGACTGGGTGTTGGACTACTGGCATCCGCTGGAGAAGGCACAGTATCCGGAATATTTTGCAAAGCGCGAGCAGCGCAAGAAGGAGTTTGTAGCCTGGTGGGAGAAACAATACGGCAAACCAGATCCAAAGGACTTGGGACATCACTGATCGGGCAGTTAGAAAGTGATCAGTGTCGGCTGAGTGTAGTTGCAAATTCTTGTTAGCATTAATATTCGAAGAGTGTAATCGAATCGAGCACATTGGCTTCTAATAATACAAATGCAAAATATAAAATATTGAACTCGACTTAACCGATGGAGCTGACAAAAAACAAATTGAACCGGTTTTAATCATAAGTGAGCGGGCCGGAATTCCTTCGTTATACTTTTCTGTTTGTTGATATTGTGCAGATACATATGTTGCCTGCCGATTGGAACTTGAGCGTACAACATTTGACTCAGTTCTATGCAACTCACTCAACCGTTGCCCACTCACTGCGTGCGGCAGCCTTGAGCGGTGCTGCCAAGTTTGTTTTATTTAAGCGGAAGAAATCAAATAATGTTAGCGTTATTTATATTTATTACGACTTCAGATTTTTTTTAAATATGCGGCTTTCGATTCTTACAAAAATTGCTTACATATTTCAAAAAATACCTAAAACTAAATTAATCGCTAAAAACATGTTTGCAAATCGAAGAAGCTTACAAAGTGATTGCAAAAAAAGTTCAGTGTTCTTTTCATTATAAAAAGTTAGGTTACTGTTTACTTTGTCTGTTGTTAGTGATTTGCGGCTGTTGCATTGCTGTATTAAGAAAATGTTGACTGTCCTTTGAATCGGTTGGTTGGTTGGCTCAATGGTTGGTGGCTTGTTAATGTTGAAAATTTCAAACCAAACAGATAAGCAATAAAGTACAAAATAAAGGAGAATCCCAAAACGTTGCGATTGCATCTGGCGCAACGCTTGCTTTGCGCTTCGTCCCCCACCCGACATGACTTTGGTCTGCAGCTGATGCGCTTCAGTTCATCTCGATCGGTTCCAGGCGCGGACGTTTCTTACAGCTGTTGTTCGTGGTACCGTTGCCAGTGGCGCCGGACGTGCCGTTGGTTTCGCTGTTGTTGTGGTCGCGCTTGCGCGGCAGCGTCTTCTTGTCCCACTGCTGCGAGAGGTAGCGCAGCAGCACGCAACGTTTGTCCATCACAATGTGCTGCTCTGAGGGGTAGTCCTCGGTTGGCAGATAGACCGAGGGTCGTTTCTGTGAGGTGCGCAATCCATGTTCCATGTTGAATTGCGAGAAGTTCTGCGCATTGTGACAGGGCAGGTCTTTCAGGAAGTCGGCTACGGACATAGCGGTGGCGTGGCTGATGCTGCTGCCGCTGTTGCTATTCGCTCGCACGTTGGCCACTTGGAAGCCGTGAGAATTAGCTAATTGTCGTACTGACCGCACTTTTGCTTCAGCTGGAGGCGTGGCGACACGCTGTGCTGTGTGGGCGTCACTCCTACGGGTTTGGCTGTTGCCACTGCAATTAATTCCTCGTGCGTGTTGTTGTTGCTGCCAAAATTTGACTGCTTCGACACTTTCGCAGCAGATTTACTGCACTGCAAACCAGGTTTTTCACTTGTTGTTGGTGCTATTTCACTGCTACAGTTATGCCACTTTATAATTTCGTATGCTTTTGTAGATTACTCGTTTATATTCGTGCGATTTCTGTGTTTTTCTTCGGTGCGAAATTGGGAAATTGGCTTTTGTCTGCCTGCTGTGTGTAGATTTTCTGTTGTTGCTGTTGTTGGTGGTGGTGCTGATGTATGTTGACAGCTCGTTGTTGCTTCAGAGACAGAGTTGTTGCGTCGCCGCAGAGTTGCAAAACAAAGGCTCGAAATTATCCACTGCCACCGAAATGTAAAACTAAATGTAGACAATGAGTAGAAAAGACTGAGCCATGTCGAAAAATTTGGAAACTCTGATTGGATTTTACGAAAATCATTAACAATTCGAAATTAATACAAAATTATAAACAGATACTTCAAAATTTCAAGTTAAAATTTGATGATGCAAATTTTGAGGAAATTCTAAGGATTTTGTATTGGAAATTTCAAATAAAACAAAACTGGATATTTATCGTTTTGCTTTATTTTCAATATACGGACCACACACATATCAATTTGTAATGCAAAATGCGCACATACAACTAACTCTATCTAGTGATAACTATAATGATTACATTATCTCAAAATTGGAATTTTTCGTTTCATCTTCAAAAATGCCACTTCGAGCGCATCAAAAAACTGTTGAGGCAAATTATCGCATCGCAGCTTTATGTGGTGGCAAACAGATACAGCAAATTCTTAGCAAACTGCACAATCTCTGTGCCGCCCAGCTTTGAAGTGCCATACACACGATCTACGAACGTAATGGGCACCTCGCCAATGCTAAAGCCATGCTGACGTGCACGCACCAACATCTCCATCTGGAAGACATAACCCTTGGAAACGCAACTGGCAATGCATTTCTCCAGCACCTGCTTTTTGTACAGTCGAAAAGAACCCGTCAAATCGGAGGCGTTCGGACGTAGCAGCAATTGGGAGAGAAAATTGGCACCGCGCGAAATCAGCTTGCGTTTGAAATCCCAACCAAAGACGCCGCCATTGCCACTGTAACGAGTGCCCGAAACAATATCGAAATCCTCGCTAGCCTGCAGTTCTATGAATGCCGGTATGAATTTCGGCTAAAAGAAACATGTACAATTATTTAATAATGTTTGCATTATAAACAGTTTGTTCACACAACTCACATGGTGACTTAAATCGGCATCCATGATTATAATAAAATCACCAGTTGCATGTTTTATGCCGTGAATGTAGGCAGTGCCTAGGCCCAGCTTGGAGGCTCGCGGACGCAATACTATTGTTTCCTCGCCATAGATTTTCTGCAGCTCCTTGGCCACATCCAAGGTACCGTCTGGACTGCCATCGTCAATGACTATCACCTCATATTTGTAGCCGCTGCAGAGTTGAGAAGCACAATTAATGCGAAACATTTATGCAAGTCAAATCACTCGACGCTCACCTTTCGTTCATGTATTTGACAATCAGCCACACTATAATGGGCAAATTATCCTTTTCATTGTATGTAGGCAGCAAAATACTGTATTTGTGATCAATTTGCGGCATTTTGTGAGATAAGCAGTTTTATTAATTCGTGTTTAAATTGCGAAAACTCAACCAAATCAGTGAAGAATGTCGGCAGCGTACAAGTTGACGTGTTGTTGCTATGAAAAAAAAACAAAAAAAAAAAAAAAACAGCTGTGTACAGTTTCAGAAGCATTGTAGGCATTGTTAATGCGAACATAGAGTTGCATGTGGGAGAAGTAGAAGCAAAAGAATAAATAAACAATTCCTTATTAATTAGGAATAAATGAAACCAATTAAAATGTATTAAAATAAGCTAAATTGTAAAACAAGTAATCATAATTTATTCAGAGATCCATATAGCTTTAACTACAAAACGGCTAAAAGTTTCTAAAGTTATTTGAAAAATTCAAAAGATTAAAAGTTGATTTAAAATTATGATATAATTATTCACTGTGGTTTACTATCTGAGATCATGTAATTTAAAAGCTTATCCTAAATTTCGGGCAGATTTCATTAAAAATTAAGAGCAAATGAAAATAATACTAAGCTTAGGTAAGGTTATGTCATATTAAGGAGGCGAACTACCTCTAGCAGCCTTAATAAGTCAACGTTATCAGTAATTCCTAAATACTTTTTAAAAAATTCTTGCTTTTCATTGTTGTGTCCAAATACTTTTAGTCTTTCCCTTTTTTCTCCTTTTCCTTAATAAACAGCACAAACCTCATGAAGCAACACCCATCACATAACACATATAGAAATGCACACGTGCAACAACAACCCAACAAGTAAAAACATAACTCTTGACTCAAAACAAAAATCAGCTGCTTTTGACATTTCATTAATGCGCAAGTGCACTTTTCAGCCGTTACACAGATGTCGCTGCAAGCGTTTAAAAGTCAAACATGGCTGTCAAAACGTAGCAACAACAAACAGATTTGGGGTTGAAGGAGAGTTTTTTTTCCCTACACAAACACACACATCCGGGACGTTTAGAGTTAGTCGTGAAAAATTTCCAAACCCAAACGAAACGGCACAAAAGTGGCAACGGCATTAAATTCCTCAACAAAAGCAAAAAATATATTTAATAAAAATTATTTCATACAATTGCAATAAAATGTGACTGCAAAATATACAAAATATTGCCACTAGTGTATTTTTGTTATAAAATTATTTTTTATATAAGAAAAAAATTGCTTAAAATGTAGGCCTCTATTTTGATTACGAAGCATATAAATAAAAAAAGAAATTTAAATCAATTAAAAATTTCCTACTGTCTGTGCTTAAAAGCAATCTCGATGAAGTTTTAGTGAATTTGTGTGTGATTTGTAGTGAAATTAGCTAATTATGGCCAAAAAGATACCATACAATGTGGTTTTTGCAACGGGTATGTGAACATTTTCTACTCCAAACATATTTTTAAGTTTGCAATAACTCTAAAAATGAGTTTTCGAAAACAGCTATTATGAAGTGGCGACATGCTCGGCCTGATTGCTTCAAGGTGCAGCGCTAGTCAAGGCAGTGGCCGTTGTCTGTGCGTTCTATTTTCTGGTTACTTGTTTTTTTTATAGGGGAGAAATCGATAAATCATGTCATCCCGTACCCGACAACACACATTTAACCCTGTCGAGCACCTTCGTACGCGCATTCCAGTGCATTTAATGCACTTTTATTCGGCATAAAACTGTAGCTTGTGTGGCGCTAATGTTCAGATGCGTTGCACTGAATCAACGGTGACAAGTGCTGAAATCTCGTGCGTGATTTATAGCGAGTTTTTATGGGCATGCCGCGTGCTCACATTAACACATCCTATGCTCCTTGCTGTCCTTTTTGTGGGTTGTACAGTTGGTGAGTTGGGGCGGTCGTGTGCAGTCAGTATTTGCACCTGCGGCAATTGCTCCGGCGACACACACACACACACACACGCACTTAAATGAATATCCTTGCTCGCTTGTGCTTGAATAATTTACTAGGCACAAATGTTGTGAAATATTGATGAGTCAGTGCTCTACTCAATTCAGCTCAACTCCATTTCGCTTTCTCGAAAGGGCTCGCACCACAGCCCTCAGATTGCGATAATACTTCTATATAGTTTCCGGTTATTACATCGTTGGTTTTGTCTGTTTGCATTCACTGCTAGTGTCGTTTATTTATTTGCTGTTTCGTGAGACGTCGATGGTAATTAAAGCAAATGGATAGCAACTCTTCAACATTCGAAGGACATTTGACTGGATAATGAGACTGTCGGCGACTTTCAAATGAAGGGTTGGATAAATATTTGCCATGAAATTTGCATAATAAACGAATTGAAAGTATTATGAAAATAAATGTTTTGCAACAACTTCAAAAACGTGTGAAATAAGCAGTTTATAAAATACTAATTGTAATTCCTATTGTATTCCTATGACTAAACACCATAAATGCTTTTCCATCAGACTCAACAGCACTTCCCCTTTGCGAGCCAAGTGCAGCCGTTTCCAATATGCACGCAATGGCATATAACATACACATTTACATATACATACATTATGAGACCCGCACGGGCACGTCTGTTCCACACCTGTCGTTAATTGTTGGCGCTCAATGTACAGCGGCCTCTACCAGTCTTTTCCCTGGCCATTTGTGTGTTCGATTGAGCTTGTGACCAAAACAAAAGAGCAATTGAACACACAGCGTGTAGCATTAAATTGCTACAAAAAAAAACAAAACATACACTTGAGGGCAGCAACTCGTATCGAGTTGAGGGCGTAGTGTTCCATGTGGCAGTGTGTGTGTGAATGGGAATGAGTGCGAACAAATGTATGAAAGCGAAATTATATTTGCATGTTTCCGAGCGCAAATGTTCAAGTACTATAATATTAGTTTTATTAGTTGATTTATGTAGTTTTGTTACTTAAGAAATTTAATTTAATTGTAATACAGTCGTGTCTGGATATAGTGAACTAATTATTGCAAGGCCTGTTCACAGTATTGAGGTTGGTCACTATATCAAGGTTAATATTTTTGTTCAAAAACTCGTTTTATTTGCTCAAAATACATTTTTTGCTTTAAATTGCTTTCAAAATTTTGTTCATGATTTAGAGGCTCCATGTCAAAATTTGGGTGTTCACTATAACGAGGTGTTCACTATATAGGGTGTTCACTATACCCAGACACGACTGTACTAATTAAACCAGAGACCTAAAATAATTATTATCAATATTTTTGGAAATAAAAAAATTGCCCTAATTTAAGATATTTTTATAAATATTGCTTTATAATAATTATTTCCAATAAAAATTTGTTTACATGGCCTGTAAATATTATCATGTAATAAATATTTTTACGTTGCGTAATAAATGTTATGAAAAAAAAATATTTTTTTCGTCCTCGATAATTATTATTTTGCGATTTTTTTTTTACGTTGCTTCATAACTTTTATTAAAGACACATTTTTTTTACGTTGCCTTGCCACATTTTGAGTTCAAATTGATTTTTAATTGTTCCAATTCATTTATTTGTAGTACATAATTATCGAGAACGAAAAAAATTGTTTTTCATAACAGTTATTACGCAACGTAAAAATTAATTGTTGGAAATAATAATTAAAATCAACAAAAACAATTTATGTTGCATAGTAATAGTTACGTTGCAATTATTTTCTTAAGAAACTTATAATAGTTAAGTCCCTGAATTAAACACAATTTTGGTTTGGTTGAAAGTTGGCGACATCATTGTCCATTGTGACTGCTCTCTGTGAATGAAAACGCCTTAGAAAGTTATTAAGGCGGGTTTCGGTCAGAAATCAACGGTACTGAACCATTTGTTTGTAATTGTGGCGGTGCCATAATTTTAACCCTTTCGACCTCAAAGTTACCTGAGAGCAACTTCTGCCCTCTCATAGCAAAAGCTACGATTAATTTATCGGTTTAATTTAAGTAGGCACCAACAAATTAATATTTTAAGAAGTGAATTAAAAGCAAATTACAAAAATGTTGCTGTTATTCCCCAAAATAATTTCCAATAACTAATTTGCAGCGATATCAGGAAAAGTTTGTGTTCTAATTGAAGTCTACGAATTGGGCACCTTTGATCAAAACCCTGTTTCTTTAATTATGGTTAAATAAAATCAAAAAGTGATAATTTTGTATTTTTTCATAAATATTAAATAATTTTTCTGTAGCTAAAAAATATTGATACAAAATTTATTTAACACGTTTTTAGTTTTAGCTAAAAACGTGTTAAATAAAGTGTCAAAAGTAAACTAACTCTAGAACTCTAACAAAGAGGCGTGGCGACTTCAAATGTAATTTGCACACTTCATTATTTAAGTACCAAAAAGTAATATCGTAACACAGGCTGAAATTCGGGGTCGAAAGGGTTAATGACGTTATCTCTTTTGAGTCTGTGAGAAGGCCACGCTTTCTTACAGTCCTAACAGAGACAAAATTATGGCACCTCTACAATTTCATTCTAACAGACCTAAACAAGATAACGTGAGCCTTGAAGCTTTGACTGTTTACCTTACCAAAGTGTTCGACTATGGTTTTAGATATTGGCATGGAAAGTGGTAAATCGATTCCGTATTTTCTTCATCAGGACCACTTCTGCAGAGACTCTACCCTAACTGTCGTTAGTTCAAAGAGTTACTGAGAGTAGCTTTCAGATTCAGAACCAACGTTTTCTCGAAGAAATTTTGTTAAGTCTGCCTACTGACTTCGGGTATGAAATGTTGCAAGAGGTGGAATGGAAAGGTTTACTGTTTTATCATTTTTCTCCTTTTTTAATTTATTTTCGCAAAGCACTCATTCACAGCTACACATCAAAGGTGTCTTTTTGTATTATTTAAGGATATCAACCAAAATCTTACACAAAATTTTGCATTACACATAAAAAAAGGCTTTTCATTTTCACACTTCTCTTCGTTTTATGTGCAAATATAATTAATTAAATTTGTTTAATTAAAAAAAATACTTAACTGAAAGGCTGATGAATAAATTTTAAACTATGTACTACTGTGCCACAAAAAGTTCCCTTCAAGTTTATGCGCCCAAATTGAGCTACCTACAAATAACTAAAAATGCTATCCAACTAAGCAACGTATTGAAGTACTTTCACATTATCCAAAGCTGACGATTAGATAGTCGAAAAATGGGCATCGCATTGCAGAATTAAATGAAATTTTCTCATTTCAATCGTTAAATTGCATTTGGTTTGCCTATTTTTAGGGTCGTTTTGTTTTGCTGCATTTCTTATTTTAAGTTACGTAAAAAAATACTATCAGGCACCACACACAGATGTGCGATTTGATAGAGAAAACTTTACTCACATAACGCAGTTGATTCGACCCTCTTTGCAAAGTTTGCTGGCATCATGCGCCGACTAAACCGGTTTAAGGCCTTTTCATTTCATTTACTTACATCATTTACTTGCACGCACACTAACTATAATACATACACATTGGCAGCGCCGAAAAGTGCCACAAAATGACTAGCACACTTTTTGGCGTTTGCGTTTTTGCCGCAACTTGGCGATTTAAAACTGAAAATTGCATTTTACTGTCAATAATTGAAAAATATAGGTTCTCATTCTTTGCATGAAAACTTATGTGCAGTTGTGTGTGTAGGTATGTAAAGTACTCGTGTGAATGTGCAGGACTGGCCACAAAATGAGCTGCAAGTGTGCGCAACTGTATGCAGTGGACGCTGCGCTTTAAATCATACGTTTGACATTCGCTGTAATGATTATGGCACATTTTAGTGCATATCTTTAGGCGACACAAAAAATCAAAATTGTTTTGTTGGTTTTGTGGAAAAATTGCTAGTACAAGATTCTGCGGTACTCTGGGCCCTGCTGTGGCGCGCACGGAAATGCCTTCAGCCAAGAATGTCTCTGTTTGTATGGGCAGGTCGGCAATTTCCTGGCAGTGCTGCATTGTTGTGTCTGCCATTTTTTAAGTGCTATAAATGTGGTATTCGAAATGAAATGTAGAAATGCTAGTGTGGGATAAAGATCTTGACAGATTTGTTTGGCTATGGGCCAAAAGTTGAATAAAGAAACAGGCAAATTGATAAATTCAACTGAAGGGTTTTTAAGCAGCAAAAATTTAAAGTGTATAAGTGTTTGATTTAATATTTGGTAAATTAATTTCTATTTAAAATTACAGTCAAGCTTATTTATAGTGGATCAGCAGGGGATCATGTTTTATAGAAAATTCGTTAGACTCAAATCTTAGATCACTAAACACAGGCAACTGCCATCAAAATTGTTAGCGATTGGATTTTCTTTTGTTTCTTTTTCTGTCATTATTATTCTGTATTTAATTTTCATATTAAACTAAAATTAATTTGCAGTGAAATCAATCCCATGGAGGTGAAGTGTAGAACATGACTGTATATTGAACTTTTGGGAATCCGCTAAAAAAAGTTTTAATTTGGTCTCGGTACAATGTTTTATTGAAATGCATAACAAAAAATTATTTGAAAAAATTGGTTCTATGAAAAACTAAATTGCATGAAAGTTTAATTTCCAGTTGAAAAATTTGTTTTTTGGAGAGAAAAATTCGGTATTGCATGAAAGTTTCATTCCTAGTTGAAAAATTTGTTTGTTGTAGAGAAAAATTCGCTATTTGGAAATTCGTTATAAGGAGATTCAACACTAAAAGAAGAACAAAAAAGTTGTGTTCTTGAAATCAATTCGCAATAGGTAGAGATTCGTTGAATAGATGTTCGTTATAGGGAAGTTCATCTTACATTAAAGAAGGACATCACAAAGGGGGTCCAGTTAAGTTGCCTGTTTCCACGAATTCCAAACCAGGGGTTTTTTTATTAGCCGGCAGGAGATCTGGCATAACTATCGAATACGCTACAAAAGTATCTTCGAAAAAATTGTCATCTTACGTAAAAAAACATAAAAAGAATTGAAAAACCATAGCAAAGTTTTTCTTTCCCTCTAAGTTGTTCTCTTTAATCAGTTAACCCTTTCGCTACAGGTTTTTACTGGGGAAAGTTAAAATTTAAAATTTTACGTCTTAGGCTTCTATGTGGTTGTATTAGCAACATTCCATAAGAAATTTTTAAATTTTTATACTCGGACCCAGTATTTTAGAGTGTTTTTCTATGAGAGCGACCACATCGTTGTGGCTGTAATAATTACTTAAACATAAAACTTTTTACGCATAACGGAAATTTGAATATTTCTTCATTTACTTCAGCCAAAATTAAAAAAAAAGTATCTAAATTAAAAGAAAACGTCAAATTAAAAAGTTCTCTAATTTTTTCTGCTTCTTCTTCCTTTACTCTGTCAAGATATACCATAAAAAAACGTGTATACTTCTCTTTTTTAAACTTAAATATTCAGTTTATTAATTTCGTATTTTTCCTAAAACTTCAAACTATTCTAAAGACCAACAAAAAAATGTATTCTTGCAACCATAGAGGATGTAGACGTCCACAAAGTAGCATGTTGCCATACGGCAATAAAATAGCGAAAGGGTTAAAGGTTGATGTCATTAGCAAAACTTTTCTCCACTAAACTAATCAGTATTTGAATTGAAATCAATAAGTATTGCCAATGCTTTTATAATTATAAACAGCCTAAAGGACACTGTGGTTAATTATAAATATGCGTTCTTTATAGAATTTTTTTTTCGCGAAAGTTGAAGGTTCCACTAAATTTGTAATTCACGAGAAACCTTCCGCTCAACAAAAGCTCCACAATCCATATTATTTAATCTATTAGAACATTTATTTCATCTATCTATTTTACTTACAAAATCCACCGAATTACACACAAACTACATTAAAAAACAAAAAAAACCTAAATAAATACATCAATTGCACATTTTTGTCTATTTTCTAACTTTTCGATATTTCAATTTATCCAATAACGATCGCGCCGGCGCAATCATTGTGAAAATGTACACTAAAACTGTGGCCATACTAATTGCCACTATAAATTCGGGATCCACATATTTATAAAAGAATTTCGTGCGATATCCCAGAAAGATGGTCGCCATAGCCAAGCTGAATGTCACCATGCCGAAGAGATTATGTCGGTATTTCAGCTCGGCAGGCGAGTAGAGTTTGTGTGCGAATTTCGGCTGGAAATAGTTGAAAATGCCGCCCACAAGGCTGGCAAAACACATGAAACCGGCCGCCAGTCCTGAAAATGAAATAAATAGATGACAACAAATATTTATATTTAATTGGTAAAAATAAAAAACAGGCATGAAAAATTACTCACCAAATTTACCATGCAACGTGGTAAAATGCACCTCGGTGCTGGAGATTTTACCGAGTATGCCCAGCAGCGCCATGGAGCCGCCGCACAGTTGCAGAATGCCGTGAATTTTCGATTTGGTGCGATGCGAGAAACGTTGTGTTATCGGATTGATGGGATAGTGGCACATTAACGCCTCGGCGGCAAGTACGTGAAACTGTGGACAGAGCAGAAAATCATTCAACTGATTTTGGATGGAAATACTTTACAGCAGTTTGATGACCTCTTCGGGGTTCAGTCTTAAGACTTGTAAGGGTCGGGGGTCGAAAAAGTTAACTACTGTCATATGGTAACCAAATAACGAAAGGATTAAGTTAACTTTTTAGAAAGAAAATCTTTCAGTGTTTACTGTCAGATTTTGCACTTAGAATTGTAGATATGGTTGAAGAAGTACAGCAATTGCTGGTCGACACATCGTCAAAAGAAGTATGTCTATAAAAGTCAATCATTTCCTTTTATTCTACGCAATAAGATTAAATTTAAAGTCTAGAAGAAATTTAAAGTCTTTAAGCCTAGAAGGCGCACTGTGAAGAAATTCATTAGTTGCCTTCCGAGGCAATTAAAACCCAACAATTGAATACATCAGTTGCCTAAAACCGATCGCTTGATGTAGCGCAACCAATCCAAAATCGATTGCTCTATACTTGTGTTGCAAAATCATTGCAATGCAGGAACAATTTTACTTTCTTCTCATTGTTTATAACTTCGAGTTTATATTTATTTATTATAAATTATTTTAGTTTTACTACAAGTCTCTATTCACACTTATAAACATTCAAAACTAATTTTCGTTTAGCATAAAGTTGGCAGTCTCATAAAAAAAGGCAGGGAATTTAAATAAGTCTGTACCTACTTAGCTTTTATGTCGTGGTTATTTTTACCTTAAACAGTGATATGAATATCAGAAAAATCAATGTTTTGTGGAAAAAAATGTTTGTCAAGCAATATTCTGTCTACAACGAAAGCCTTCAACCGATAAGATTAGCTGGCAATACGTTTGCAGCACAGGTCAAAGGTTTACTAATTCCTCGTAACTTTTCATTGAGCGTACCAAGTTTACGTGGAAATCAAATCAGCTTAATTCGGTTTCGGTTCCCTTTTCGGCTATGCAAACAATTTATTACCTACATCGAATTTTCATCCATAGTCTGAGCACTTTTAAGTCAGCTAATTATAGTTTGAGACAAACTAACACTATTTATACTAAAACACTCATAACTTGGCCCAAGTCAAAAGCCGGCTGTCAAGGTCCAAGCTTTTGCCCACGTCTGACTCTACTCGAGTGTGAGGCAACAACCCGATCGATTGGGTGCCTTCCACTTACCCCAATGATGGTCATAAAGGCGTGCATTGCTGTGTCTTTAAAGTCGAGGCTGCCTGCCAGAACCGTAATGTAGACCGCCACTAAGACAATCAGTGTGTGATTTATAGTGTTGAGCAGGCTTTGTATCTGCAGCCATGCCGATAGTGGCGCTCGCGCTGCTGTTGCGCTTTTCTGCGTCTGTGCACTTGACGTCGACATTTTAGACGATTCTATTAACAATTCACAACTATTTATTGAGTTTTAATAAAACTGAATTGAGGAAATTATGTCAAGATGGGCGAACAACGCAATGCTTTCTTTTTCAGTTGCGATATTCGTCGTTTATAAAGTCAACCACACAATCGCGGCTTCTGCGGGTAACTGGTGGCGCGAGAAGTTTTGTGTATTTTGCAGCTATACGAGTATGTGGCTAGAGCGACAGCCATATGGTTATCGCTCGCATGGAGCATGAGCGCACACACGAGAACGTTACCAGGTCGTGCCAAGTCCAATGTGCTGGCAAGATGTGCGCTCAAAGCCACACGTCTTCAAAATACTTAACTAAATGTTGTAGTTGTGTTTCCTATTCTATGCTGACAAGTCATCTACAGTGTTGTTTTTGTTGTGCGTTTTTTAATGTGCAGCCGGTGGTGCTGCGCAGAGCAGCAGCAGGGTGGGGCCAGCGGTTGTGTCGCATTCGCCGGCTTAGTTACTTAGTTCATTGGTTTGTTTATTATTTATTTATTTTGTTGTTGTTGATTTTGTTGTACTCTTGCTGCTCTCACAAGTGATTATGGTAATTGAATGGAGCGTGAAATGGCTGGAGACAAACTCATGTTGGCGTGTGCGCTGAGCGGAGCGTTCGTATGGGAACAGGAGTGAGAGTATGATTCGTCATATAACGCAGCTTAAGGCGGTGATTACACTACCGTTTTGCTGGCTGAACAGCATGAAATTATTGCTGTGTCAAGCTTGAAGTGCGAGCCTCTCATGCCCATTACATTCGGTGCCATCAAGCACCGAGCATGAGAAAAAACTGTTCGACATGTAAGATTTTAACAACACTACAGATGAAGGGGACCCACTGTCAGGGCAAAGAGTATAATATATGAAGAGTGTCTATATAGGAAAGATTTAATTCTTCGATGTTGCGTTAGTAGTGAGAATGAGTAGGTATAGGAAACGAAAAAGCTATTTTGTACGCTAAAGTTTTTGTTTAAAACTTTTACGTTCTATGAAAACAAGGAGGTTAAAACTGAAAAAGTTTAAGTAAGACTCTTTCTTTTTTAAAAATATCTTTACATTTATCTTTACTTTGAGCATGTTTTCAACGGAAATGTTGTCATTCTTCTTCATTCAGTTCAAGAAGTGAGGTTGTGAAGTTTAAGTAAAACTCTTTCTTTGGTTTAATTTTTAAAAATATCTTTACATTTATCTTTACTTTAAGCATTTTTTAAACAGAAATGTTGTCATTCTTCTTCTTCATTCAGTTCGAAGGGAAAAACTCGAAGGGGATCTGATGTTGACTTTTTCGTTAGTCATTGAATTATGGTCTGTTTCTATTAATTCTCAAAAAGTCTTTGCCATTTCTTACTGCGATTATACACATTTTTACTAGGAAAATTTGTTTCCTAGTCGAGTTCGTAAAAGTCCGAAAAGCTTCATTTTTATTTCTGTAGCAGGAAATACAAAATTCGGCGGCTGTCCTTTCAGCAGGAAATGGCAAACCTCTGAGAGTAAAATTCCTTATGAAAAAGTATAGGCATAAAACTATAGGTCCCTTCCAATCAGTCAATTATTAATTACACCGTGCGACAAAAATTAAAAAAATGTTTCACACCGGAAAAAATCCATATGGACGTGAAACTAGAGACCAAATATAGTAATAGTGCGTACTCAGTTTTTCATTTCTAAATCCTTTGTCCTTTTAAAAGGACTTCAAAATTTTGAAGGGGATAAAAAATAAAAAAAATACTTAACCCCCCAAATGAAAGAGGAAAGGCTCAAGAGTTTAAATAAAATGGATTTTTTATCTATTTAAAAACAAATAGAAATCCTTTTAAAATTGTAATCCTTTATATCCTTGACATTTTATATAGAATTTTCTTAAAAATTAGCTATGTTAAAACCCAAAATCTCCTTGATCACGTGTCAAAATTGCATTACTCTAACTTTATTAGTTCGAAAGTTATTAAAAAAAAGGCTGAAG
Organism: Melieria crassipennis; assembly: GCA_963668005.1. NCBI lineage: Eukaryota > Metazoa > Arthropoda > Insecta > Diptera > Ulidiidae > Melieria > Melieria crassipennis. The sequence continues at coordinate 57,015,246 of OY764961.1, read as the reverse complement.
CTGCAATTCTAATTAAGTACAAAAATTCTAATTTATGTGAGTATCAGTATTTTAAATAATAAAAAGATACAAAATCAATGAAGCGAGAATAATCAAAATTTGACACGTGATCAAGGAGATTTTGGGTTTTAACATATTTACTTTTCAATAAAATTCGATGTAAATTTTCAAGGATATAAAGGATTCAAATTTTCAAAGGACCTTTTTCATATCCTTTTGTTACTAATTAATTTTATTTAAATTCTAGAGCCTTTCCTCTTACATTTGATATACATATCGCCATATTCTAACGAGGTTAAGTATCTTTTATATTTTTGTAATTTTTTATCACCTTCAAAATTTTGAAGTCCTTTCAAAAGGACAAAGGATGTAGAAATGAAAAACCGAGTACGCAGTATTACTATTTATATTCGGTCTCTAGTTTCACGCCCATATTGATTTTTCCCGGTGTCAAAAATGCTGTCGCATGGGGTTATTAGCAATTTAGCAGTGTGGTAATGTGTACGAAAAGCGGAAACGGAAATGCTGAAATCCTAGTTGAAGTAATATTCGTCAATAGTAAAGTTTTAGAGTGGATTTTTCAACTAAAAAATTAATATTTTACTGGTTCTTGATATTGATTATTACATAAACTTAAATATTAATTATTATTATTAATATATTACAACATATTTATATTTATTTATGTTTTATACATGTTTTCCTATTTTCTTATATACGAAGTTTTTATAGGTATATATTTTTTTAAATTATTGCACACTTTTCATCAAATTATAATTAATCCCCTTTGCATTGTTTCCTTGCTTACAGACGAAGACTGCGCATTTCCGGCCAGTGAACTCAACACCCACGGGCCAACGGTGCATGGTTGGCGTAGCGCACCGGGCAGCACACTAACGCCGCACGACATTGTCCTGCGTTTTCACAAGCCGGCCAAGATTTGTCGCATTCAAATACTGGCACATCAGTTTTTAATACGTGAGTGCATTGGCGCCAAATTCTGCCTTACTACCTCATTGACTAACGACTCCTTCTCTACTCCGCACAGCTGAGAAGGTCGAGCTATGGCTGCACTACTCGCCCAAAGGCATTCCCAGCACCCCCTCATCGCAGTGTTTCGACTTTCTGGGCTTTGTTGCGCTCTCCGACAATGCGGCGACGAACTATAAGTCACGGGAGCTGCAAAGCGTGTCCGTGAATCCGCGCAAAGGCACACATCTGAAGCTGCGGCTGAGTGCCGCTCATCGCAATGTCTACAATCCGGACGGTCAGATAGCGCTGATAGCAGTCAATGTGCTGGGCGAGGAGTTGGAACGTAGTGCAGCAGTTACGGAGGCGGCATCGGATGAACAACAACAGCAACAGCCGCTGCCTACAAACGGCACTGGCGGCGAGCAAAACAACGCGGACAGTATTGGCGCCGAGTGCGCGCTGTCCTCCATTTGTGATGATCTGCTCTTCTCCATGTACGTGGAGGAGTCCGTTGCGGACATTGTACGCGAGATGGAGCAGAAGAAGTCGAAGGCGGTGAGCGACGAACGCTTCGAGTATGCACGCAAGTTGAAGCTGTGCATGACGGCGCTGCGCACAGCCGGCGAGCGACTGGGTCGGTATGCGCTGGCCAAACGGCAGGCGGTGCAGCAGGAGGACTTTACGACGGCGCGTCTACGCAAGGAGCAAATCGAAATGTACAAGGCGGCAGTGCTGAAGCATTTGTTGGTAGACGAGCTGTTAGAGGCGGATGGCGTATTGGCAACGAACGACTTGTCGTGCGAGGTGTACGCTACCAAACCGGTATTGCCGCCGGCGCCGAGTCTGCAGGATGTGGCACAAGCGCTGGCCGAGGCACACTTTGCGGCCGCCATGAGCCCGAAGAGCACACATGACGACAAATCTTCGACGGACGGTGGCAGTTCCGTTGGCGTGGGCAGTGGTGTGTGTGCCGGTGGAAGCGTGTCAACGGGCGAGAATTTGTCGCTGCATTCGAATGCCAGTCTGCGCAAGTCGCACGACGAGATACCCGTTTCGCCGAAACTGGGTAAGGGACGCAGTCCCAGCCGCCACAGCTCGCCGATGTCCAGTCGGCAGGGTTCGCTGCGGCGCCGCAACAAGAGTGCACCGCGCAACTCCTACGAAGACTACGAAGAGCGCGCCATACCCACACTGAGGCAGTAAGTTGGATGTCGATGTGACTGCTAGCTAGCAACTTGTGTGTAGGCGTAGTGAGTTAGACTAGTTGAGCTGAATGTGGCGTATGTACTCGTATCTAGTCGGGCAATGGATGAGCTGACTATGTATTCAAATGTGTATTTATAAAGCTACGTAAAAACGTAATTTAATGATGGAATGCATCTCGGTGTCGCATGATTCTACGATAATGCAAAAAAAAATTGTACATATAGCATACATTTCAATTTTTTTCATCACTAGCTTAACTAGTATTCCCATCGGCCAGCACACAAATATATACTTTACATCCTTCATATGGCGGTTCAATGACTTTACAGTTCAGAGATGCTGCCAAGAAGTATGCAATTTGCTTTAATACTGCTGTCATATTGTCATACAACGTTGGAGGCATTTTGCGGTGCATACTTTTAGGGTGTCTTGAATTTGTAAAGCCATCAGTTTTGCGTTACAAATAAACATTTCACAATGACTACAACTTCATCTACATCGCAATATAATTTAAATTTTTGTTTTTATTCTTTTTTCACTTCTTTTCTTTTTTCTTGTTTGTCTTTACATATCTATATCGTTGTGTTGTTGCTTACCTATGTTACGTTATTCCCATAACGTATTGCAGTTCAAATACTAATGAATTTTTAAGGGAATGCCAAGGTACAGCCTTGCTGGAGGCCGATCCGAATCGTGGACGTTCGCGTCTCAACGATCGCGAACGTCGCCAGGCAGCTTTGCCAATCTTGGTGTTCGGTAATGACATGGTAAGTGATCTTCTCATACGGCACCGATCAACAATTGCTAAAACCGCAAACGTTTATTTTTTGCATCCAGGTCGAACAGTTCTATTCGCGTCAGTTTCAAGATCGCGAAGATGGTCTCATACGTCTGCGCAACTTCCTCAAGGGACAGGAGTTGGAGTCGGTTTTGAATACGAACAGCGACAGCGCCACCGGTACCAACAAGGTGGCGCGCAGTGCCGCTCTGTTGCTGCATCGGGCCGTACGCGATGCCGTCTATTCGGTGTTTAGTCAGGCCACCGAGACGGTGCGTTGTCTCTTTCTGGAATTTGTGCCGGGACGCGTGTCCCAAAGCGAAGTGGCGCGCTGTGTGGATCGTTTGCTGCCCGAGCTGCTCGCTAAATCCGGCGATCCGTCGGCACGCATACACACTCTGGCCCAGCACACCATACTGAGCATAGCTGCCTGCCCCGAAGTGGTCGAACAGCATCTGGTGGCGCCAGCGCTGTCGCGCAGCGTCAGCTCTGGCACACATCCGCGCCTGGCACTCAGCCGCATGCAGATGCTCGAGCAGCTGGTGCTGAGTCAAGGCATCAGCACCGACAAGCACAGCGGCTTGACGTGCCGCGCCCTGTCCGAGTGCGGCTGTTCGGGCATACATCATCCCGCGGAGCCGGTGCGCAAGGTGGCCGAGCGTATTCTGTTGCTGGTTTACAAAGTGAATCCACGACTGGTACGCAAGCAGCTGCCACCCGACGACGACATAACGCGGCGCAATCTGCTCTACCGCCAACTGTTTACTGAATTCGATAAACTCGATCTGGAGCGCAAGAAGGAAATGTTGGAAGCGAACAAGTGCGCTGGTCACAGCTCAAGTGATCCGACATCGCCGCCGTCAAATCGCAGCGCCGATGCGCGTCGCAGTCGCGCAGAAGCGGACCAACTGCAGCTGGGCGCCAGCAGCGACAGTCGTGGCAGTCCCTATGGTTATGGCACAAAGTCGCCGGACTCGCAATCCAGTCCCATGCGTCGCTCGGAAACGCGCATACTGAAGAGTAAAAGCGGCCACTCGCTGGGCGTCGGCGCCAATGCCAATGGATACGCGAGTGGAAGTGGTGGTGGTAGCGCCGCCAACAGCTTTACCACCTGCAACGGCAAGCAGCAATACAACGAGCAGCTGAAACGTTCAATGATATCGGCCAGCAGCTCGCGAAAAGGCTCCAACTCCAATTCGGAATCTCTTGAGGAACCGGCAGACTTGATGTAAGTAGTGTGCTCGATCGAATAACGAAATTTCAGTTAATTTATTTATGACTATGCACAGACGCTGTCCTTTTTGTGACTGGTCCTGCAGTGGCGGCGATCAATCGCTGCTGGATCGACATTACTGGAAGTCGTGCCCGTTTCTCACCAAATGTCCACAGTGCAGTCAGGTGCTGGAGGTGGCCGCCTTAAACTATCATCTAACGAGTTAGCGCTGATACAAACTTTAGGAATACAGTATTTTTCAATTGTGTTGTTGTTGTATTTTGCAGAAGAGTGTGAAGCCAAGGAGAGCTACGTGATGTGCGAACGGTGCACTGAGTCAGTGCACAAGCAACTCTACGACCTACACCAAATGGAGGACTACTGCCGAGGTAAGGTCTGAGGTGTATTATCGCGGAATTGACTAACCCATACTGAATGTGGCTTGCGATGAATTTAATTTCCACAGAACTTAAGACGGGCGCTGCCAGGTGTCCATTATGTCACGACGACGTTCATCTGCCGTTGGACGGTGGCTGGAAGCTGCATCTCCTTAGCTCGACTGGTTGTCCCGGCAATAGCAGAAGACGTGCAAAGAAATCAAATTAATGCGGTGAAGATCGCACCTGAATATGAAAAGAAATGCGCCAAATGCCTTCATTCTCATGTTGCATCATAGCAAATTATAGTTGCTTAGAAGTAGATATTTAACGCTATAAATAGGGTTTCTTTTTCTGACGCATATCCGCTTACTTGGATATATTTTTCCAATACTAAACGATAAAATTTTCTCAGAAATCGGAGATTCACTCAATGCGGGGAACTCCCAATTTCATTTGAACTTCAAATCTGTTGTATGGAAACCCTATTTATGAGTTGAGATTTCATACATGGCTGCATTTTAGGACACGTGCAATTACACTTACAAAAATTCATAACGAAACTGGTAACATTAATTATTATCTAAGCAAGTTTGTATCTCGAAACCTATACGAAATGCACACTCAAACACATTCGTACATACAGACCTATGCATATTGGTTATTATGGATTTGTATTGTCCTATTATGTAATGAAAATCAAAATGTCCTTGTACACTATATTATGTTATTGAAAACTCGCGCATTTGTTGCCAATTATACTAACTTCAATTTTGTTCACTACATACAAACATTTTTATTGCATTTATGATATTTTAGTTAAAGTGGTGCATAAATTCCTAATTTTTAAATGAATTGTTTTATTTTGATACTTTAATCTAATCGTATAAGCTTTAGAATCAATTCAATATTTTATATTTAAAAACGTCCACTAAGTGAAGTAAAGTGAATTCAGAACCCATCCAAAAAAAACTGACGCAATATGATTGAATTTAAAAGTAATGAAATGAAATAAATATTAAAGCAACCATTTACTAACTAAAACAAAGGCTAATTTATTTCATCTGCTTTAAAAACTGGGATTTCGAGTAATACGTGACTCCGTTTAACACTCCGATAACCGATAATTTTTTAAACGATCAAAGCCCAACAAGGTCCCCAGGGACCTTTTTTGTAATATTGCATATGAGGCGTGTAGTTGTATAAGAAAACATTGTTTCTAGAAAAGCGCTTAAAGACTTGGGGATACAGCGTGTTATTTTAACATATTTTAATGAGTGAATGAAAAAATACATGCTGAGCTGGTTGTTGATCCGAATCTACTTTGAACATTTTAAATGAACAGATTTGGTGTGAATTATCTTGAAATGTTTGTTTTAATTTGTAATGAGCACTGGGATGGATTTAAGTCCTTTTGATATAAACAACTGTGTAAACTTTTAAGACAAACTTTATTTGCGTGTTCTAACAATGGCGTCACAAGTAAAAGTAAAGGTAAAACGTAAAGGTAAAGGACCAGCATGAACTTAGCTGCAAGCCCGAGTTGCCACACTGCTTGACAAGCCCAACCACAACAGGGTTGCATTCACCATGGCACCACCTCCACCAATACACTACAACTCGGCCTAACCTGACATTCAATCGACCTCGATTGCTTTTACAATGAATCTTCTTCTAGCTTATCATCTAAAAATTCATAATCTGTACATTCATCACTTAAATTATCACCATCTGTGTTGCCTTCTGAGTCCGTTTCAACTGGCCTACCTCGAGGTTCCAACCATTTCTTCATTCTAGACGAATCAATTACATTGTCATATGGCATCTGAGTAACCTGACAATTTTCAACATCCGTAACAACATAACGATCATGACCTAATTGCTTACGAACTACATAAGGGCCTCTGTACTTCTGAATTAGCTTCTTATTCTTCCCTACCGTAGTGTCTACATTTTTAACCACAACTAAATCTCCTGGTTCAAATTGTTTCGCTGGCCTATGGCTCCTCTCGTAATATTTCTGATTGTACAACTGAGACTTCTGTATTGCAAGCTCTGCCTGCTCCCTTATTTCGGACAAATTAACTTCTTCTCTTGAATACACATCATGCAAATACTCCGTCAATTCATCAACTACTTTGCCGCGCTGCTCAACGCCAAAAAGCAGCTTACTAGGGGTCGTCTTTGTGGCACAGTGTACAGTATTATTCATTGCAAACTCGACATCCGTCAGTTTCTGTTTCCAATCTACATGGTTTATAGGGTCAGTCGTTTTGGCCAATATTGCTTTCAACACCCGATTCACCCTCTCAACCTGACCATTCGACTGTGGCGAAGCTACCGCATTCAAAACATGTACAATGTTATTGTTCCCGCAAAAATCCCTAAACTCCGATGACGTAAAAGCTGTGCCCCGATCATCTATGATTCTTCTGGGACGACTGTATTCAACAAAATATCTCTTCAACGCACAAATCGATTCTTTCGCACTACTATTCGTAGCATACATTTTGACAAATTTTGTGAAAGCATCAATCACCACAAACACATGTTTATGCTTTGAGTTCACACTCTCCAATGGCCCGAAATGGTCAATGTGCACTGTATCGAACGGTTCTGGCTTCTTTGGAATACTATATATATTACGCTCATTGCTTCTAGGCGACGTCGAATAATAAATGCACTTCAAACAATTTCTGATGAACACATTCAGCTTTTCGCGCATACGGGGAAACCAATAATGCTTCCGAATCTGATTTGCACATTTCTCAATACCCAAATGACCATATTTCTCATGTATCAATCGCATAATGTTCTCTTCCATCTCACCCGGCACATACAACTGTCGATTCTGACCACTGACACGAAAGACTAACCCATTCTCCAACTCATATCCTGGCACTTCCCCTTGCTCTAATTCTTCCCGCAGTTTATGAATCACAGGATCACGCGTCTGTATAATCTGAATGTTCAAATCAACCTCATTCTCCTCAATACTACACACAGCTGACAACCGGCTCAATGCATCAACATGCTGCATCTGTTCACCCTTTCGGTGTCGAACTGAAAAAACAAACCCGGCGAGACCCAATGTCCATCTGGCAATTCTTGGATTAATTGTTTTCTTCTCCAATGTCAAGACCAAAGAGTTGCAATCAGTCACAACTACAAACGGAATTCCATCCAACATAGTCCGGAATCTTTCCAATGCATTCACAATTGCCAATGTTTCCAACTCAAAGCTATGATAACGCGACTCCGGATCCGTCGTTGTTTTCGAATAAAATGCCACTGGGTGAAACCTGCCGTCATCTTGCTTCTGTAACAGTATAGCACCATACCCTCGCGAACTTGCATCCGTATGCAACTCTGTCTCCCGCCCTGAATCAAAGACACACAGTACAGGGGGCTCAGTCAATTTAGATTTCAAGGTCTCAAACGCATTCCTACACTCTTCTGTCCATTCAAACTTTACACCTTTTCGCGTCAAATAACTCAATGGGCGCGCAATCTGAGAAAAATTATACACAAATCGTCTAAAATATGAAAAAAGACCCACCGCCCTCTGCACCTCCTTTATGTTGGTAGGTACTGCGTAATTCTTTATCGCTACCAAATGATCTTCATTCGGACGAATCCCCCGTTCACTCACACAGTAGCCTAAATACTTCAATTCTCTATATGCAAATTTGCACTTCTTCAGATTCAAGCACAATCCAGCCCCTGACAATAATTTCAAAACTTCTGCCAAAACCACATAATGTTCCTCAATAGTCTTCGTGGCAATGTTAATATCATCTAAATACACCACAATCCTCTTCGCATCAATCAACGGCCGCAACACTAAATTAATAAACCGCTGGAACACTGGTGGAGCATTAGTCAAACCAAATGGCATAAACCGATACTCATACTGTCCCATCGGAGTCACAAACGCAGTTATCGGTATCGATTCCTCATGCATCGGCACCTGGTGAAACCCATTCCTCAAGTCCAACGTACTGAAGAAACTCTTCCCACCCAAATATTCAATACAATCCTCAACTAACGGCAACGGATAATGATCTCTGACAGTCAACTTATTCAACGCCCGATAGTCAACACACATTCTCAATTCACCGTTCTTCTTCCGCACTAACACAATCGGAGACGCGTATGGAGACGCACTTGGCTGAATAATGCCCTGAGCCAACAAATCATCAATTGTCTTCTGTACTTCTGTCTTTTCCCTATATGACAACCGGCGCGGACCACTGTACACCGGCGCATCACTCTTCAACTGAATTTTCATGCAATAGCCACTCAACTTCCCCCCCTTGTTCTTCATTTTCAAATAGTTCTCAAAAACAACTGATTTCAAAGCATCTGCATCTGTTATAGACAAGTTTTCGTCCACATCAATTAGATCACCAATTTCATCCATCTCAGTTGCACCTACCATCAATATTACTTCATCATACAAATTCAAGTCTTCCGTTCCAACTAAATTTACAACTCCGATACACGACTCAAGTCGAGTTTCACACAAATTTGAATCACCAATTACATTTACCTCTGCATTAACTGAATTAATTTCTGACTTGCCACACTTATCATCTGATTTCAATAACTTAACTTTGTTTGGAACCTCTGTTATCTTAACTACTGGACTCTTTAATAAATTAAACAACTTAAGTGCACTGATATTCAACGGAACTTCATTTTTATTGGCATTATTAATCTCCAGCAGAGTACGTCTACTATATCTCACTGTGTCCATTTGGCACAGGCTTATATTCATTGCCTTAAGTAAATCGCGTCCAAAAAGTAGGGGCACCACTGCCTCTTCATCTGGCAAAACAAACAAATTATGGTCAAATTTACGGTTATCAAACACAATTTTACAAGTCACAAGGCCGTACGTACTTAAATTCATATTTCCCATCCCCCGATACTCTGTCACAGTCAATTCACCCGTCACTTCAAATGGCACAAGAGAACGCTTCACGAAACTAGTCGGACTGCCATTATCAAATAAAGCAAAACACGGAATTAATTCAGTGCACTTATTCTGTTTCAAAAAGGCAACACTTACAAGATTTCGGTGTTTCAGCTGTCGGGCTAAACGTCGGACCTCCTCTACCTCCGTCAATGGCGTCCCTGCCTCCCACTCCTCGACCTCTGCTACTGGCTGCTGTTGTTTCGGTACGGCTGGCATCCGTGTTTGCGTCTGGTTTAGTGTTGTATTCTGCATCCGACTACGACGTGGGCACTGCTGGCGCATGTGGCCTACTTCATGGCATATGAAACACGAGTTCGGTGGGCGTCGCGGGGCCCCGCACGCACTTTGATAGTGCCCATATTGAAAACAGTTGTAACACCTGACGGCCGACAAATCCGTGACTTTTGCAGCTGTGTTAGCAACTGGCACTGTTGTATACGACCTCGGCCTAGGCACGGCACCCGACATGACACTGATCTTCGGCACAACCACTGGCGCAGCTGCCCGACGCTTCTTCTCGTAACGCTCCATCAACCCCTTCAATTCACGCAAGGAAGTGGCACTGTACAGCATCGAAACCATATTCGTATCGTCGTTAAGCCCCTCGATGATAATGTCGATTAGGTCCGTTTCTGACACATCGGCGCGGCTGGCAATGTACTGCATCTCAACAATATATTGTCGTGGTGTTTCGTCTGGTCTCAGGACACGGGCACGTAACTGTTGCAGCACATCTCGAACCGTGAATATACGACGGTATTCAGTCATCAAAGCCATCCTTAGCTCACCATAGCTGCGAACACGAGTTATGTCCGCGAACCGCTTCGCTTGCCCAGTTATCAGATGTCGTGCGGCAACCAGCTGGTCTCGCTCACTGTACTGGAAACTCTCGAACACATTCTCCAAGTCGGCCAACCATTTGCTAACGTCCTGCAACTCCGAACCATCAAATTTGCTCATCATCGCGTCCAGTACACCCAGGTCGATTCTACGACTCTCGAACTCGTTCAACTCACGCTGCAGCTGGACAAGCTCACGTTTCTTGCGCATGATCGCCAACTGCCGATCTAACTCAGCCTCTTCAGCCTCAGTACTGGTCACATTCACCACACTCCCTGCATCAACTGTATCATCTTCTGTATCTGGCACATTCATGGGTCGCTCCCTCTGGCTGGCCCCTGGCATCTGTCGTCTAGTCGTCTGCACACTCTGGCTGGCATCTGGCATCTGTTGATTCAGCGGAACATCAGGCTCGCTATCCGCTCTGGCCGCTCTTCCGCTACCTCCGACACGACCTGCTACCGCTTGTTCATACACTGTCCGCAACTGAACCATCGTGGCGTCTTCCTCGAATTCAGCTCCCGCAGCCCGTAGTGCAGCAATAACCGCATTGCGCGTTAATTTGTTCGCCATTGAACCACAATAACTTTAGAACTTAGATAGAAAAAAAATTCCTGCTCGAACCCCACACTTGACGTTGTAATGAGCACTGGGATGGATTTAAGTCCTTTTGATATAAACAACTGTGTAAACTTTTAAGACAAACTTTATTTGCGTGTTCTAACAATGGCGTCACAAGTAAAAGTAAAGGTAAAACGTAAAGGTAAAGGACCAGCATGAACTTAGCTGCAAGCCCGAGTTGCCACACTGCTTGACAAGCCCAACCACAACAGGGTTGCATTCACCATGGCACCACCTCCACCAATACACTACAAATTATTATTATTTTTTGTTTCAATCAACTTAATCTTAGTTCATAAATAATTTTTTATTATCTTGTAATGAGCACTGGGATGGATTTAAGTCCTTTTGATATAAACAACTGTGTAAACTTTTAAGACAAACTTTATTTGCGTGTTCTAACAATGGCGTCACAAGTAAAAGTAAAGGTAAAACGTAAAGGTAAAGGACCAGCATGAACTTAGCTGCAAGCCCGAGTTGCCACACTGCTTGACAAGCCCAACCACAACAGGGTTGCATTCACCATGGCACCACCTCCACCAATACACTACAACTCGGCCTAACCTGACATTCAATCGACCTCGATTGCTTTTACAATGAATCTTCTTCTAGCTTATCATCTAAAAATTCATAATCTGTACATTCATCACTTAAATTATCACCATCTGTGTTGCCTTCTGAGTCCGTTTCAACTGGCCTACCTCGAGGTTCCAACCATTTCTTCATTCTAGACGAATCAATTACATTGTCATATGGCATCTGAGTAACCTGACAATTTTCAACATCCGTAACAACATAACGATCATGACCTAATTGCTTACGAACTACATAAGGGCCTCTGTACTTCTGAATTAGCTTCTTATTCTTCCCTACCGTAGTGTCTACATTTTTAACCACAACTAAATCTCCTGGTTCAAATTGTTTCGCTGGCCTATGGCTCCTCTCGTAATATTTCTGATTGTACAACTGAGACTTCTGTATTGCAAGCTCTGCCTGCTCCCTTATTTCGGACAAATTAACTTCTTCTCTTGAATACACATCATGCAAATACTCCGTCAATTCATCAACTACTTTGCCGCGCTGCTCAACGCCAAAAAGCAGCTTACTAGGGGTCGTCTTTGTGGCACAGTGTACAGTATTATTCATTGCAAACTCGACATCCGTCAGTTTCTGTTTCCAATCTACATGGTTTATAGGGTCAGTCGTTTTGGCCAATATTGCTTTCAACACCCGATTCACCCTCTCAACCTGACCATTCGACTGTGGCGAAGCTACCGCATTCAAAACATGTACAATGTTATTGTTCCCGCAAAAATCCCTAAACTCCGATGACGTAAAAGCTGTGCCCCGATCATCTATGATTCTTCTGGGACGACTGTATTCAACAAAATATCTCTTCAACGCACAAATCGATTCTTTCGCACTACTATTCGTAGCATACATTTTGACAAATTTTGTGAAAGCATCAATCACCACAAACACATGTTTATGCTTTGAGTTCACACTCTCCAATGGCCCGAAATGGTCAATGTGCACTGTATCGAACGGTTCTGGCTTCTTTGGAATACTATATATATTACGCTCATTGCTTCTAGGCGACGTCGAATAATAAATGCACTTCAAACAATTTCTGATGAACACATTCAGCTTTTCGCGCATACGGGGAAACCAATAATGCTTCCGAATCTGATTTGCACATTTCTCAATACCCAAATGACCATATTTCTCATGTATCAATCGCATAATGTTCTCTTCCATCTCACCCGGCACATACAACTGTCGATTCTGACCACTGACACGAAAGACTAACCCATTCTCCAACTCATATCCTGGCACTTCCCCTTGCTCTAATTCTTCCCGCAGTTTATGAATCACAGGATCACGCGTCTGTATAATCTGAATGTTCAAATCAACCTCATTCTCCTCAATACTACACACAGCTGACAACCGGCTCAATGCATCAACATGCTGCATCTGTTCACCCTTTCGGTGTCGAACTGAAAAATCAAACCCGGCGAGACCCAATGTCCATCTGGCAATTCTTGGATTAATTGTTTTCTTCTCCAATGTCAAGACCAAAGAGTTGCAATCAGTCACAACTACAAACGGAATTCCATCCAACATAGTCCGGAATCTTTCCAATGCATTCACAATTGCCAATGTTTCCAACTCAAAGCTATGATAACGCGACTCCGGATCCGTCGTTGTTTTCGAATAAAATGCCACTGGGTGAAACCTGCCGTCATCTTGCTTCTGTAACAGTATAGCACCATACCCTCGCGAACTTGCATCCGTATGCAACTCTGTCTCCCGCCCTGAATCAAAGACACACAGTACAGGGGGCTCAGTCAATTTAGATTTCAAGGTCTCAAACGCATTCCTACACTCTTCTGTCCATTCAAACTTTACACCTTTTCGCGTCAAATAACTCAATGGGCGCGCAATCTGAGAAAAATTATACACAAATCGTCTAAAATATGAAAAAAGACCCACCGCCCTCTGCACCTCCTTTATGTTGGTAGGTACTGCGTAATTCTTTATCGCTACCAAATGATCTTCATTCGGACGAATCCCCCGTTCACTCACACAGTAGCCTAAATACTTCAATTCTCTATATGCAAATTTGCACTTCTTCAGATTCAAGCACAATCCAGCCCCTGACAATAATTTCAAAACTTCTGCCAAAACCACATAATGTTCCTCAATAGTCTTCGTGGCAATGTTAATATCATCTAAATACACCACAATCCTCTTCGCATCAATCAACGGCCGCAACACTAAATTAATAAACCGCTGGAACACTGGTGGAGCATTAGTCAAACCAAATGGCATAAACCGATACTCATACTGTCCCATCGGAGTCACAAACGCAGTTATCGGTATCGATTCCTCATGCATCGGCACCTGGTGAAACCCATTCCTCAAGTCCAACGTACTGAAGAAACTCTTCCCACCCAAATATTCAATACAATCCTCAACTAACGGCAACGGATAATGATCTCTGACAGTCAACTTATTCAACGCCCGATAGTCAACACACATTCTCAATTCACCGTTCTTCTTCCGCACTAACACAATCGGAGACGCGTATGGAGACGCACTTGGCTGAATAATGCCCTGAGCCAACAAATCATCAATTGTCTTCTGTACTTCTGTCTTTTCCCTATATGACAACCGGCGCGGACCACTGTACACCGGCGCATCACTCTTCAACTGAATTTTCATGCAATAGCCACTCAACTTCCCCCCCTTGTTCTTCATTTTCAAATAGTTCTCAAAAACAACTGATTTCAAAGCATCTGCATCTGTTATAGACAAGTTTTCGTCCACATCAATTAGATCACCAATTTCATCCATCTCAGTTGCACCTACCATCAATATTACTTCATCATACAAATTCAAGTCTTCTGTTCCAACTAAATTTACAACTCCGATACACGACTCAAGTCGAGTTTCACACAAATTTGAATCACCAATTACATTTACCTCTGCATTAACTGAATTAATTTCTGACTTGCCACACTTATCATCTGATTTCAATAACTTAACTCTGTTTGGAACCTCTGTTATCTTAACTACTGGACTCTTTAATAAATTAAACAACTTAAGTGCACTGATATTCAACGGAACTTCATTTTTATTGGCATTATTAATCTCCAGCAGAGTACGTCTACTATATCTCACTGTGTCCATTTGGCACAGGCTTATATTCATTGCCTTAAGTAAATCGCGTCCAAAAAGTAGGGGCACCACTGCCTCTTCATCTGGCAAAACAAACAAATTATGGTCAAATTTACGGTTATCAAACACAATTTTACAAGTCACAAGGCCGTACGTACTTAAATTCATATTTCCCATCCCCCGATACTCTGTCACAGTCAATTCACCCGTCACTTCAAATGGCACAAGAGAACGCTTCACGAAACTAGTCGGACTGCCATTATCAAATAAAGCAAAACACGGAATTAATTCAGTGCACTTATTCTGTTTCAAAAAGGCAACACTTACAAGATTTCGGTGTTTCAGCTGTCGGGCTAAACGTCGGACCTCCTCTACCTCCGTCAATGGCGTCCCTGCCTCCCACTCCTCGACCTCTGCTACTGGCTGCTGTTGTTTCGGTACGGCTGGCATCCGTGTTTGCGTCTGGTTTAGTGTTGTATTCTGCATCCGACTACGACGTGGGCACTGCTGGCGCATGTGGCCTACTTCATGGCATATGAAACACGAGTTCGGTGGGCGTCGCGGGGCCCCGCACGCACTTTGATAGTGCCCATATTGAAAACAGTTGTAACACCTGACGGCCGACAAATCCGTGACTTTTGCAGCTGTGTTAGCAACTGGCACTGTTGTATACGACCTCGGCCTAGGCACGGCACCCGACATGACACTGATCTTCGGCACAACCACTGGCGCAGCTGCCCGACGCTTCTTCTCGTAACGCTCCATCAACCCCTTCAATTCACGCAAGGAAGTGGCACTGTACAGCATCGAAACCATATTCGTATCGTCGTTAAGCCCCTCGATGATAATGTCGATTAGGTCCGTTTCTGACACATCGGCGCGGCTGGCAATGTACTGCATCTCAACAATATATTGTCGTGGTGTTTCGTCTGGTCTCAGGACACGGGCACGTAACTGTTGCAGCACATCTCGAACCGTGAATATACGACGGTATTCAGTCATCAAAGCCATCCTTAGCTCACCATAGCTGCGAACACGAGTTATGTCCGCGAACCGCTTCGCTTGCCCAGTTATCAGATGTCGTGCGGCAACCAGCTGGTCTCGCTCACTGTACTGGAAACTCTCGAACACATTCTCCAAGTCGGCCAACCATTTGCTAACGTCCTGCAACTCCGAACCATCAAATTTGCTCATCATCGCGTCCAGTACACCCAGGTCGATTCTACGACTCTCGAACTCGTTCAACTCACGCTGCAGCTGGACAAGCTCACGTTTCTTGCGCATGATCGCCAACTGCCGATCTAACTCAGCCTCTTCAGCCTCAGTACTGGTCACATTCACCACACTCCCTGCATCAACTGTATCATCTTCTGTATCTGGCACATTCATGGGTCGCTCCCTCTGGCTGGCCCCTGGCATCTGTCGTCTAGTCGTCTGCACACTCTGGCTGGCATCTGGCATCTGTTGATTCAGCGGAACATCAGGCTCGCTATCCGCTCTGGCCGCTCTTCCGCTACCTCCGACACGACCTGCTACCGCTTGTTCATACACTGTCCGCAACTGAACCATCGTGGCGTCTTCCTCGAATTCAGCTCCCGCAGCCCGTAGTGCAGCAATAACCGCATTGCGCGTTAATTTGTTCGCCATTGAACCACAATAACTTTAGAACTTAGATAGAAAAAAAATTCCTGCTCGAACCCCACACTTGACGTTGTAATGAGCACTGGGATGGATTTAAGTCCTTTTGATATAAACAACTGTGTAAACTTTTAAGACAAACTTTATTTGCGTGTTCTAACAATGGCGTCACAAGTAAAAGTAAAGGTAAAACGTAAAGGTAAAGGACCAGCATGAACTTAGCTGCAAGCCCGAGTTGCCACACTGCTTGACAAGCCCAACCACAACAGGGTTGCATTCACCATGGCACCACCTCCACCAATACACTACAATCTGCAAATTTTTTGTTTGCTATTGCAGGATTATCTACGTAGGGGCTTTTTTTTGATGGGCTGATTAAGGTATTCCAACTAGGAATTCGCTGGTTAGTGTACAGTAATTTGTTCTAACCTCGCTCTGCTATCACTTAGGTCCTAATGGATCTGTGCGTGACATATGATTGTTTGAACCAAACCAAATAGAAAAAGTGTTAGTTGTGCTTGTGTAAAACAAAAAGAAGTAAATTTGTCAATGTCAAATGTCTGAAAATGTATTTTTTCGATAAGCGCCTCACATATGTTTTCCCAGAACTGATGCCTAATCATTAATATAACAGTTGTTTTGGCAAATTTTTAACACAATGGCAACGCTGAAAACGTACTACTTTTCAATGATGCCAACTCTATGGTTAACACATTAGATTTTACAGCTGCCGATTGTTTTCACAACAAATTTGGCGCCTCGAAACTTCTATTGAAGTTCAGTTTACTTTGGCTTTATTCTTGAAATCATTTCCAACTTCTATGTGCCAAATGCTTCTTCTGACTGACAAATTTAAATTAAATTTATTTAAAAAATCTCAGCCACACACGCGTCTAACTTTAGTTCAACAAGCTCGGCAACACTGCTGATTGTGCTCAATCGAAGTGCCAAATGCTCATTTGCTCTCGTATAGAAAACAGCCGGTGAACGGGACGTACTAAGCGGAGCGCGTTTTGCATTTTAATTAAATGAATTAAGTTGGGCGAAATTCCCGTTTCGGTTGCGCAAAAAATACAGCAGAACTCGATTGTTTCATTGCAACGCGTGAGCGAGATGTGGTGGAGGCGCTAGATCGAAGAGATTGTCAGCGTATGCTATAGATGCGCAGGGGGACGAGTGAGGATAGAATTTCGTGAAAACGTGCCTGAGCTGTTGACGCCGTGGTGTGCACATACAACGCTACTATTGTCACCGCCACTATCAGCAGCGTCACCATTCATCGGCACCCACGCCAAGTGCTGAACACGTCAAACGCACAAACAAAAAATCGCCACATTATATTATAAAAGTGAATTTCTTCAATTAAATGATTTGAGTAAAAAAAGTACAACAATAAACGAACGCACAACGCGCAATACGCGGCGCGCTTCCACATTTCCCCGCCCCTGCATCATTTCAACGCTCCGCTGGTGTCACCAGTTTCACGTCTTCATCATTTCCACACCACAATAACAAATCAACAGAGCAAAATGACGCTGCAGCAGTTGCTTAATTACAAATACTTAAGTCAGGAGCAATTGAGTGGTTTCGACAATTACAAGGTAATGTCCTGCTGTCCATCTGATCCCTTCAGCGTTTGCCACATGTCCATTAATGCCTGCTACACTTGGCTTTACAGTACAGTGCACGTGATACCTCGCCGCTCAGTGTGTATGTGATGCATCCGTTTTGGAATTGGACTGTGAAGGTAAATGGGTCTCCCCTCCCCAAGTTTCGTTGCGTGGCGATTGGCAATTGTCAATCGGTCGGTGGCAGCTGACTCAATGCGGTGATTTTTCGGTTTCACTATACGGAGGCAGTGGTGTCGGAGGCTTTACTGTGTTTTTATGGTTGCAGAATATGTTTTGTTTGTTGTAGTTAGCCAGGATAAAGCAAGGAAAATCAATAATAACAAAATGCGGCTCATGGTGGGGCACACCATGTGACTGTAGCCGTTGGGCGCCAACTGTAACGAAAAAAAATTGAACGTGTTTGTGCTGGTCGACAGTGGCTAACAAGTACACTGCCATTGGTCTAGGAATTATGCGGATTTGCTGGACTATTGACTAAATTTTGAGCGATTTTTTGCTAAATGCTAAATAGTACTTTATTTAATTTATTATTTTGCTGAATTTTAATAATACTTCATTTAGCATTCAGCACAAACAATCCACAAAACTTGTGTTTATTTTTTTTAATTAGTTTTCCAAACCTGTTTTGTTTAGACTTTCTTATTTGCATTTTTTTCATAATTCACATGTAACGAAGTAACTGTTAGCCATAAATTACACATTTAAACTGCACGAAGCGTATGTGACGTAGCGAGCTAATGTAGCCATAAATTATAAGTTTACTGTGGTAAAGTGTGCGAAAGTTATCATTTAGTTAATGCTTGGTGCTTACTTTATTAGAAAACTGAAGAAAAAACTTTAGCCAGATAAGTCTTATATTTAACAACAGTAAACAAACCATTGCCCTTTTTTATTTTATAATTTTTTTTTAAATTTCTTACCATATGCCACCAACTGCCACAGTTAGTCCTATTAAAATACAATATACAAATTCGAATGTCGTCCAATAACGTATCAAATTCTTTTCCATTTAACATTATTCAGATTTTTCCACGTTGGCTGGCTCCGAATGTGATGACATTTCTCGGCTTCCTGTGCACGGTCCTGAACTTCCTCCTACTCTCCTATTACGATTGGGACTTCTACGCCAGCTCCGGACTGCCTGGTGCCACGCCCATACCGCGCTGGGTGTGGCTTTGTACGGCGATTAATATATTCCTTGCCTACACGCTGGATGGCATCGATGGCAAACAAGCGCGCCGCATTGGCTTGTCCGGACCGTTGGGCGAACTCTTCGATCACGGCCTAGACTCATACACAGCAGTGCTGATACCTACGTGCCTGTACAGCATATTCGGGCGCAGTCCAGTGTATTCGGTGGCGCCCATACGCATGTATTACGTCTGCTGGATGGTGTTTTTCAATTTCTACGTCTCGCACTGGGAGAAGTATAATACGGGCGTGCTGTACCTGCCGTGGGGCTACGACCTGAGCATGTGGGGCTCTACAGCTATGTACCTGTTGACGTGGTGGCACGGCCACGAGTTCTGGCAGCGCATATTGCCGCTTGGCATCACGCTGGGCCATGCCATGGAGTTTATGTTGCACTTTAGCGCCATGGCCAACACGCCTATGGTCGTGATTAATGTCTACAAGTGAGTGCTTTGTATGTGCATTCTAGGTATCAACAATTGATTGGCTGTATTTTTTAGTTCCTACGTGCAGCGTACCGGCAAGATGCGCTCATTCGCGGAGGCTATGCGCCCGTTGTGGCCGCTAATGGTGGTCATGGTGCTGCTGCTGGTGTGGCCCATTATATCGCCTGGTAACGTCATTGAAAAGGATCCGCGTGCGCTGTTCATGCTTAGCGGCACAATTTTTTCCAATGTCAGCGTAAGTCTGTGCATCTTTCACCTCACTTCCGAACGTTACAACTCTGCGATAATGTCATGCGAGGTGTTATGGCGTTATCAGTTGAAATTTTTCATTTTGTTTGATGTTTTTGTAAATTATTTTAAAGTTATGCTCAATGAGTCAATGGGGTGATCGCGTGGTTGCCTTGAATGACCGTTGTGATTCATGTAGACGTCAGCATGTGCGACCGCGGTGTTTATCACAAAACTATTAATATTTTGTTAGCATATTCAATCACTTGGCGGCCACTTTTCTTATCAAATTTGTTTCTGATAACGATTATATGTTGTTTTTGTTTGTTGGCATATATGAAGAAGTTCGAGCTGCAATTACGCTAAGATTCATTAAGCACAATAAATAATGACTTGCTTCAGGATAACGTTTATGCGGCTAGGACAGGTGTGCCAATTGTTACAATACTTAAGAGGCGAAGTCGCTCAAATTTTGCATACCAAAAAAAATTCATTGGGGTTGAAGATGTGACGATTAAAACGATGTAAATATTTATGAAATTATCTCTTGTTATTATTTCCCTAATCGCATATATTAATTTTTGTGCTCAATAATTGTGAAATGTTTAGTCTGTGTAATGGTTGATAAGCTCGCTGCAATATAGCGTGAGTTTGACTTGTTGTTATCGCTATGATTGCGTGTCTGCGTTTACGAATTATTAAAATTTTCAATTATTCGAGCGGAAATTAAAAAAATTATTAACACACTTTTCACGAGTTTTTTAAGGTCGATTACGTCAAACACATTATTTTAGTGGGCAGTGGATTAATATGTCATGTGACCAATTGCATTATAAATTGATTTTGTGTACCTTTTGAACAGATATAACGAACAAGTAACGCAAACAACGATTTAACAAAATTTAGTTGATAAGTAAAGTGACATAATATTTGCACCGTTGGTGATTTAGGTCAATGTGGTAGTTTTATTTAATTGCGTTGTCAGTAATTATTCTTTAATTATCTACTATTAGAATTTTTAAAATGAGTCTACATTTTATAAATGTATTGTGCGATTTATTATTTTAATTATTGACTTCTATTTCACTTTAAATATAAACCTGGCTAAGCAATACTTTTTTTTATTTGTTTAATGAAAAATCTTTAGTCTCTATAAATTTTAAATCACTATATTCTCTTTTCTCTCTCGCAGTGTCGTCTCATTGTTGCGCAAATGTCCAACACACGCTGTGAATGTATACATTGGATGACACCAATTTTTGTTGCGTGTATTGGACTCTGTTTTTGGGCGCCCATACTGGAGCGTTTTATGGTGTATTTTCTACTGTTGATTACCACATTGATGCACTGGCATTACGGCACTAATGTGGTGAATGAAATGTGCGAGCATTTTAATCGCATTTGCTTCAGCGTACACAAACGCAGGCCAGAGATGTCGCCACAGACCACCGATGTGGAGCAAGACAAGGAGAAGGCTCGTCTGTATGATATGGAGAAAACGGATTAATCGCTCTGGCCGATGCTGGTGATTGAACTAAATGAGGCTGTTTGTTGGATTGTTGCCTTTCGCTTGTACTTGTTTTTGTGCATTTCCAAAAGTCGAATTAATTTGCATTTTCTGTGTGCATATTCATATGTAATAATGAATTTTTAACTTTTATTCTCGATTGCCATCTTAAGCTTTATGCGCTAATTCAGTTGCTCTCTTTAAACGTGATCTTTCTTAATTTTTGCTCTGAAAAGACTTGATATTTTTTCGTTACATTTAAGCTCTAGAGTAGTGTCAACAAAATGAATACATGACAAACATGTTAAGGAATTTAACTGCTTTTCCGTGCTTTACTTGAGCGCTCGTTGTGCTATTTTTTGTGTATAAAATCAAATTGCATTCAGTTTAAGTTCATCTTACTTTTGTATTGAATGTTGGTTTTTTGCGCGCGATTTTCTAGTAAAATTTAAAGGGCAATTCAAACACCAAACAAATTTGAACGAAATCGAAGAAGCTTAAGAATATTTTCACTGCATTTCCATGTCATTTTTTTTAATTACAATTTTCAGTTTAATTTGAAATCATTACTAATTTTGTACAATGTTGCACTATTTAAGTTTATAGTATTTATTTTGTGTATTATTTTTAAAACTAATTTAAATTAGCGAAAATCCGTAATTTACAATAACCGCTGAAACCTCTTGTAACGCTTTATGTAATTTAATTTAAATTTGTTTTCTGTTATGGCGTTTTACGTTACCTCTTTTGCGAATATGTAATGTATAATCAGTTAATCGTAAATGTGTACTCGTGCCAGTTATAGCTCGATACGCTGGAGGTGATGCAGATTTTACTTCCGTTTTGTATGCGTTACGCGTTATGTGCGCTGTGTATTTATGTCTTCTTGTATAAAACAACACACAAATCTTTAGATTTATTTAGGCTAAGAGTTGCATAAACATAAGCACAACAAAAAGAACAAGAAGAACTTGAGGAACGAACGTCACCATATTAAAGCGAAAAAACTGCAAAGAAGCAACGTGCAATGATATTTTGCTAAACGTAATTGAACTATATTTTTGTTTGTGACAACCAGTAAACAAAGAGTGATTACCAAATTTGCTGCTGCTCATGGCTGTTTATAATTCAAATAAAAGTCAATAACAAATAAAAAGATAAAGAAAAATAAAGATAATAGAGATACAAAATAATTGAATAAATATATAGAAAAAGGCAAGTTAGTTGTTGGCTAAATTGTAGCGGCGTTTTGCAACAATTTATTGCAAAAGACAACATAGAAAACACAATAAAAGAAGCAACAAAGACAAAGACAAACTCAGAAATTACACAAGCATACATATATCTACCTACCTACATATAAATACATATATACCTATGTATAAGAACGCAAATAAATATTGTCAATATTTTGAATGTTTGGGCGTTTTTAATGTTTTTATTATTTATTAATATTATTCATTATTATTTTAATTTTTTATTTTTAGTTTCATCAAAAATATTATAATGTATTCTATACGTGTTGGTTGTATGGTGCAAAAGCATTGCCACGGTCTATAATTGCCTCTGTTGACAACAGAAAGCCTCACGAAAAAGCTTCCATGTGCTTTTGGGGAGAACGCGCGTAGTAAAAAATCGGTGCTTCAAGTTTAGTTGCTTTTCGCTGCGTTGCTGTCACAGTTTTACTTTTACAAAAGAATCAGAAAACAAACTTTCAAAGCTTGCGTTGTTATTTTTTTTGTAAGATTCTCATGCAAAAGACCCATTTCAATTATTCATCGAACGGACCACCGTATTACGTAGCTGGAGTCAATGCCTGCAAGCTTAAGTGAGGCAAAAAACTGTTATTAAAAATAATATAAAAGTACACAATGCCAATAACAGTTCATGTTGTCAATGTACGAAACATGCAACAACATTTGTATATTTGTGCTTTTTAAATAAATGTTTATTAACAAAACAATAATAGACGCTGCAGCTTGTAAGCGAGCTGAAATGAATCGTCGATAAGCGGGCAGCATGATAGGCAATCAAATGCGCTATTGATTGTGTATATGTAAATAAGTGTTGATAGTTTGATAGAGATAAAGTTGGACAAACATTGCTTCTGAAAACATTGCTTCACGTTTTATGGCATACACACTGCGGCAAGTGATCGGGTGGGTTATTGCTCTGGCAGAACTTCAATCGATTAACGTAGCTAATAAAAGAAATTAGTCTTGCTGAGGCACAGAAAAAAATTTTGTATTGTATTCATGTTTTCAATTATTTGAATGCATTGCAGCTTACAAGTACTTAATTAAAGGGTACAAAAATATGCTTAAACATCTTGTAAGTACAGTTCTACTACTTGACTACTTTGGAAGGGAATATAGATGTATCAAATGTATAAAACACTATAGAGAAGTTAAATGTTTTCTTTTTAAAAATGCTCTAAAAATGAAGCGAAGGAGAAGTTGCCCAGGTGATCAGGGCCTTTTTTAAGTAGGATAGATCTGGCCAAATGGCCACGTAGTAGTTCGAAGTGGCCACGTAGTTATAACAATTTGGCCACTATAAAAATGTTTGTTGAAAAGGATAATGCGCTTTTGAATAAAATAAAAACGAGGTCGTCGTATGGAATCCAGAATTCATAGGGCAATTACCAAGTACAGAGAATCGATGAGTACTATTTTTTGAGTTAAATTTTTTATTGCCAACATTAAGATGATCTGGTACAAATTAGTTACAGATTTCGAACGACACATACATATAACGAATGATGGAATGAAATTACAAACCAGAATCTTTTCGAAAACATTTTTGGATGAAACTCTTTCCGAGTAAAAAGTTAAATCGGGCTCACGGTAACTTCTTTCTTTCTTGTGAAGAAACTCTGCTGCAGCTGGCCTTGGGTAATAAATCGCCAGTTTTTCAATGATTTCACAGGTCAACATTTAATATGGAAAAAATCATCAGACTTTACGTAGGTAAAACCCAGAGTTTTTGGGGTCGCTGATTCCGATACAAGGGTCGGCTAAGCTCTATCACATAATTTTCAAGGTCATTTGAAGGGCAAACTAAGAAATGTTGGTTTAAAACAATCTGAAAAATTCATACATGTATGTTATAGAAGAACGACAAGAATAATTTTGCAGCATCAATGCATAAAATTGCTGAAAAAATACTGTTTCCTAATTTGTATTTCGAATTTATCTAAAAAAAAGATAGTACATTTTTCTGATATAGACTTGTAAGTATACTGCAAGAAATACAAGAATTCCTATTAATTTATTTTTGATTAATACCTGTTAAGTGAATCTTTGATTCCTATTGAAATAATAATTTCCTTTGTATGTATATTTGGAGGGGGTCACACCTCCAGGGGGGATTTTGGACACCTAGTGAAAAATCGTTAAAAAATGCCCTGCAGGTGATTTTTCCTTCTTCTGGATAAAGCAAGACAAGAGCATAGAAGCCGAAATGCATTTTCTTCCCCTTTCTCGTCTATACAGCTACGACAGAAGTCGTTTGAAAACAATCCCAACCTTTTGGCGTGGATGCCAATAGAGCAGTGACCCGTCAGAATACCAAACATGGTTCTGATCTGGTCCCTATTTAGTGAGAGAAGCGCTCAAGTTAAAGGTTTAATTATAAAAATACACTAAAATAAAAAACATTACAAAATTAAAACACTAAAATTTTTGCTGATTTCCGCCTTTGTTCGAAGTCAACGCCTTGGCAAAAAAACTCACGTATTAAATATTTATACAATATGCTAAAAGTAGTCAAGTAATTGTCTTAAGCTTTCGCAAAACCGAAACAAAATATTCACTACAGTTTTCCATATTATTATTATTTTAAATTCTCCTTAATTGCAATACAAATATGACACATATAACCAAAATTGTTTTCATTTGCGCAAAGCCAAAATTAAGCTCAGCTTCGATTAAAAGTAGTAAATAATAAATAACAGCATGTAAAAGAATATGAAAAAAAATTAATGAGTGGAAAAGAGAAAAACCAAAACAAAAAGTCAGTCACATAGAGAAATGAGCACACCAAAAGCAAATTGCCGACCACGCCAGTGACAGCTGGCAATGAAAGCCGAGTTTGAGCTGCGACAACAGGCGGCCGCACACAAAATCTTCACTTGTAGCCATCGATTGCAGTGCGCATGCGCGCAGCGGCGAAAGCCGCACAGACAGCGGCTTAGTAAGAAAATAAATATCAAGAAAGAATATAAATAGAATCCAGAACTGATTCCAGGGCAGCGGTCACAACGTACAAGCTGGAGTCAGTAGCCGCTCAGTCAGGTGTGGTGTGGCGTAGTAAGTCGAAGCGAAGCAAAGTGAAGTAAAGTGGCGACAGGTTAAGCCGCGCATGCGTGCGACGTTTTAAGTTTTCACGCGCACATCTCGGCGAACAGTTGCGTTTGGTTGGCGTGAGCGTTCAGAACGTTTTTCGAAGTACACTCAGAACCCACTTTCTGTAACGAGTTTTATTTGAAAATCAATTAAAAAAAGAACGTTAAGTTTAAAACGCCTAAAACTGAAATTTTCAAACGCTGCAATGCATTATGCGCTTCTATTGAGTGCGCTTCTTGTCAGCTCGGTTGCGGCCTATAGATCGTCCACCTCGGGCTATGTGGTTCCGCTGCGTGGTGTCACGCGTCCACGCGATCTCACTGCAAACGCTGCCGAGTCGCATGAATCTACCATTGCAAACGACGAGCCCGCTGCCACAACAACAATGACTGACAGCAGCACTGGCAGCAGTAGCGTCAAGCCCACTGCTCCAGCTGTGCCGTTGACAACGCTGGCGGCGCTTAAGCCCAGCAGCACTGAGCTGCCACCCAAAGAGGATCCAGCTTCGACGGAATCGCCCACTGTGCAGCCTGCCCCATCGCTGATGCCCTCCGACAACGATGCCAGCAATCCGGACGCCGATCCATCGAAGCGTCGCATCATCACCTACGATCAGCGGCAGGAGGGTCAGTACAATATACGCGCGGATTTGGAGAATTTCATGATTGTGCTAATACCGCCCAGTCCGTCGGATGGCCTCAGTCTGCTTGATTTATTGACCAAGTCGGCGCTGCGCCGCAGTTCACTACCATCGAAGCAGCGACGCAAACAATTCGGCGCCCTACAGTCAGCCGCCAGCAACTACCGGCACCCGATCCGTCCGAACGCCCAGTCGAATTTGCAGTACGTTTCGCGTCAGCCCGTCGATGCGGCGGTTTCACGCAGCGGCTATCTACAAGCAGCGCCGTATGCGTCCGGTCAGGCGGAAAGCGTGTCCGTCGCCGCTACGCCGCATCGGCTCTCCGACTACATTGAGGGCCGCACGCCATATCATGTGGACATCTCTGCCAGCGACGACGAACAGGCGCGCCTGCATCCTGATCGCCAGGTGGACGTATTGCCGCCACCGTATCCGCTGGCCTATCAGCACCTGATCCGGCCCTACCATCTGGAGGCCGAGCCCACAGTCATACAAGCGCTGCCGCCATCGGAGCTCAGCGGTGCCACGCACGCTTCCGGCAATTTTCTAGAGAGCTACAATCAGTTGTTGGCGTCCAATTTGCCGGGTACTGGCGACTTGCAAGCGCCACCCATTACCACCACCGCCACCTCGCTGAGCGCCAGCGATGGCAACGGCTACTTTCGCTTCTCGCGCGCCATACGCGGCGACAGCTACTTGGACACGAATCGCATTACTGCGCCGAAAAGTCGGAGCAGTGCGCCGCGCTATGTTGACACGCAGCCCATCTATCGTGCCGAGCATTCGCTGGGCGCAGCCGAGCTGTATCCGCCCATCGATGTGCCACACCTCTACATCACGCCGCAGCTGAGTGCGCGCAATTTCGAGCTGTCGGAGGCGGACAATCGCGAGCAGGATCTGGACGATGTGGACGCGCATGTGGGGGAGTACATTGTGCCGCCGGCGGATTTGCCAGCCGAGGACGACATTGAGTGGGGCCGCATGCTGGACACGTTTGTGAAGGACATGAGCACGGCCCGCTGCGCACCAGGACATCGACGCGACAGCTATGGAGTGTGCCGCGAAATCGAAGGATACTGAGCGGAAGCGAGGCGCTGCTTTTTCGACTGCCTAAAATATATAGTTTTAAGTTTTTAGCTAAATCGTAAACGCAATTTTGTAGTTTTTTTTTAAGTATAAGAAAAGCGAAACATGGTCTTCCATTTTGAAGATAATATTAATGAGAAATGTTAGTTGTAAGAATTTAAAACAGATTTCAACAGTTTATTGGAAATTATATGCATTTCTTATTTTCAATAAATTTACCATGAATATGGATAGTAAAAAACATTTAAACACAGAATTGCACATTATTTATTTATTAAAAAAAATGAAAAATATCTTATTATTTTCTTGTTAAAAACACAACAAAAAAAATAAAAAACAAGAAAAAATCCAGCAAAAAACGGAACAAAAAAATAAAAATAACAAAAATAAATATTAAAAGAAAAAATAAGGAATAGTATTAAAATAAAAAAAGAATTTTAAAATAAAAATATAAAAATAAAAATGTAATAAAAAAAGTAATAAATAATATTTTCATATTCTTTATATTGTCAAATAAAAAAGATTTTAATTAAGGCTTGAAAAAAAGACTGAATTATACATTTGGAAGATTTCTGAGGATTGAAACCCTTCAATGCGTCATGATTTATGCTAATCTGGGTTTTCAAGAGCAGTGGCTTGTCCTAAATTTAAGGCTGATCCTAACAAGAAGGTTGATGTCGTTTGAAAAGCTGTCAGACATTTTGTCAGCTAACATTTTAATTCTAATGTTTGCATGAAACGAAATAAGTACATAGATCTTTGTAATTTTAGGACTGTTGCGCAAGAATGAAGAAATACAAATTGGTTTTAACCCTTAAATGCATGGCGTACCATATATGGTACAATCCTAAATCCTTCGTACATCTGTTGAATCAATTTAAATCATGTTTGTGCTTGCTCTAGATTGATTCGAAAAAAATTGCCCCATGCATTTAAGGGTTAAGTGTGTAAAAGCAATTAAGAAAACAAAGATGAAGGATAGAACAGATTTTCATGATTATTTATGAGTTCTTACGGTTAGAACTCTTGAAGTATTTTGTGCTCAGAGTTCTGGCTAGAAACTAGTAAGAGAGATCGGCGGTTAGTAAATATTGTTCAAAATATTGTTTAGAGAGTATTAAAAATTGAGAACGCAAAGAAGAAAGATGGAAGAGATTTTCGTGTTGATATATGAGTTCTTATGGTTAGAGCTCTCTTCTGCTCAGAGCTTTGGCAATAATACCAATGAATTTATTTGATGTTAGATTATGAGGAACACGATCCTATAAATCGTCGTTTAGTAACTTCAAAATACTGTCTGTTGAGTTTTAAAAGTCCCACAAAGTTTTGTTTGGAAAATATTAAACTTCTGATCAAAATACAATCGGAATTGTTCAATAAAACGAAAACGGTTAAATCAATCATCGATATCCATTCTAGTTCCTACAAAGTAATTTTTATTGCAAGCAAAACACATATTCCAACGATTCTTCCAATCTTGAAAACAATTTTCATAGGTTGATTTTGGCATCGCCTTCAGCTTCTTTTGCAAATTTCGCTTTATTGTCTCAATCGTTTCGAATCGCTTTCCGCCAAGTAGTAACTTGAGTCGTAGGAGTCCCAAGAGAGCTTGTGGAACGGTATGAACGTTGTTTTTGGTCAAATAGTGACATGTGTGAACTGGTGCAACTAAATTCGACATTTCGAAATTCGTAGAACGCAACAAACACTGGAAAGGAATGAAAATGAAAGGACCTACAGCTGTATGCCGATTTCTCATATTGCGTAGGGTCAATTGGACCCTGTTCACCTTCATAACTATTGAACCTTTTGACTCTATAAAAAATCTGTGGTATACTTTGAATATTATTTTAACAGTTTATAAATATTACACCGAGCGACAACAAATTTTACACACGAAAAAATCGATATACTCGCAAAACTAGGGGCCACATGTAGTAAAACTGCGTTTTTAGTTTTTCTCTCTGACGTCAGGATTTTTTTGTAAAGGACTTTGAAATTTCAAGGACATGATTATTTCAAGAAATTATTTTAAAAATTCAGCGCATTGTAGAATAACATTATGGGTATCAAATGAAAGGGAAAAATCCTTAGAATCTTAGAAAATTTTATGTTTTGGTGCAAAAGGACGAAGAGGTATTGAAAATGTCCTTTTAAAACTTTATCCTTGAATATCCTTGCAAATTTCCAATAGTTTTTTTGAAAAAAATATATCTTCAGGACTAATATGTACACTACTACATCCTTGAAATTCGTCCTTCTATCTTTATTAATTTAGGATAAAAAAAATTTAATAGGTACTTCTTTAAAAAAAAATCCTGACGTCAGAGAGAAAAAGTAAAAACGCAGTTTTACTACATTTGGCCCCTAGTTAAGCGAGTATATAGACTTTTTCGTGTGTTTTGAAATTTTTTGATTTTTGTCGCACGGTGTTATAGGTACCTTTGAAATTTGTAACTTACTAAAAAATTTACGAAAGATCAATTGGGATCAATTGAAACCTAAACTGCCTCCAGAAAATGTCAAGTGCTGACCTATGAAAAGTACTGAAGGTGTAAATACTCTAAAGACCTCAAAAGAAAATCTAATAAGTAGCTACATTTTGTATTCTTATATTTCACATATTATATTTATAACACTTTATATATTTGCTTTTACATATGTTTAATATAATTTGTATTTAATATTACAAACTTTCTTAAGAGTTTTAATAACTTTTAAATGAATCTCAAAATCCAGTGGTTGAAATTCGTTGTGTGCTGTGAACGCATAAATACTGAATTGCCTGCAAATAATAAGTAACATATTTGCTTTGCTTACAAAAATATAAAATTTAAGCGAAATACTGCGCATGCATTCGCAAAAATGTACAGTAGCACTTGACGAAAAGGTCAAGCACGCACAATCAATAATATTTATGAATAACTCATGTAAAAACTCTGGAATAGTAAATAGTGAATAATTGATTTAAGACATTAATTTTTTTATATTTTTTTGTATACCCTTCAATGAAGATGCGTTCATAAAATTGTGAGAGGCACAAAATATTACTCAAAGTTAGTAGCGGGCAAAAAACTTAAATGAATGTATGCATTTTCAATAAATGCTAACCGTGAGAATTCTCAATGAAAAACTGCGGAAATGAAATCGAACGCCAGCCATATGGACAGACACACATAGCCGCGGGCAGTCAGTCATTAGTGGCTCGCCGCCATGCCGCACAGTGCTGATGAGCTGAGCCAACGCCAGCGCCAGCATTTGTGGATGCGACTTGTCAGCGTTGCTGGCGATAATTTGATTACCAGCTGACAGTAGAAATTAGCAAGTACAGCATAGTTGGCCTCAAATTAAATTCAATTGCGTGTAGAGTGGGATTACAGTAGTGCGTACAAAGGCGCAGTGAACGGTGACAAGTGGCGCGCACTCATGGCGGACAACTGATTCCTCAGTATGGTGATAGGGTTACCACATTGTTGTATGCGCAGAAGTGGAGATTTAAAATTAAGAAAAGTTATTGGTTTTAATTTAAGTTTGCCGTTCAAATAACCGATCTGGTAGCCTTATACAATAATAAGCAAATAATAGTTGTAGCTGGTACTGTTATGTCAACAGTTGCACAACAAATATTGACTTTTCAAGAATTTTAAGTACTTGAGAAAACGAACAATCTCAAAGTTTCCTATTCTATCTTCGTTTTTTTTTGGCAGATGTGGTCGATTGCATTGCGGATGCAGTGTCCGCTTTTGATTGACAGCCAACAAACGGTTGTCAGTTACAGTTAGTCGCCAGCTTGTTGGCTGTCAATTATGGCATTGCACTTTGTATTCTTTTGTTGACGTGGTGCGCATTTTTTTCGGTGTAATTATGCCATTAACACATTTGATGCATTCAATTTAATAAAACTGCACGTTTTTCACATTTCCACGCCAGCGAGTCAGCGACGCTTGCCTAGTGTCAAGTTCAATGACTTCGACTGGACCGGCACTTGCTCTCAACAGCGCTGTGATTGTTGCTGTCTGCGCACGTATTGTAGGATCTTGTTTGCCAGCGAATTCTTTTGCGCTTTTCCACTTTTCCGCTTCCCGCTAACCATCGCCAGTCAGCGTGGACTGGCCGCTGCGCGCTGGTGGCAACTGGTTTTCGGATTCTGCTGCTATGCATTATTGCAAGTGCAGCTAGAAAATAATATGTTGTTGCTATTGGCCGTTGTTGTTGCAAGTATTTTAGCCATCCATGCACTACACACGGACGATGATATTTATCTGCTGCAATGTCAGCGTGCTTCGAATTTGCTTCCTTGTTGCGTAACATTGTACCCACTCGTATAGTATGTCTGCATGTAGGAATTGCAGAACGCAATGGCGCAGTCCGATAGTGGACTTTGAGTGTTGAATATTTATAGAGATATGTATGTATTGTATATGGTAAATGGAAATACAATATACATATACAATATTTATAGAGATATGTATTGTATATGGTAAATGGAAATACAATATATATTTGGAAGGTAGTCGAATTAGCTGTCTAGTCGTATTGTTGAGTCTAGACTGAGTGAAATCAGGTTCAATTAAAATGATACAAGAAGGAAGTCCTATTCGAGAAAGCGATAACTGAGGAACATAATGGAGCGAATTGCAGAAGTTCGCAGTTACTATAAAACTTTTCTTAAAATCCTAAATTGACTTTAGTATCCATTAGCGGCATTCACGAGTAGCTGGTATGACGAGAGAGAAGGCAATCGAAGCTATTTTTCCTGGAATCGTAGCAAAAAGTCTGTGATCTTAATTGGCAGCAAACTTCATTTTTACAGTTCAACAGATTTAATTATTTATGGGCTTTTCAGTTAAAGTTGTACTTCGCTATCCCTGTGCTCCGAATTTCTCAACAACTACATCGGCAAATGATTAAATTTACCCTTAACACCAACAAACCATTTCGATTGCTCTTTTCCTATTGCAAAAAACTGCAAAAAGTCAAGAACTCGAACTGATCTGCCAAATCCAAATGCAATCCTGAGCTATAACAAAAGTATACAACAATTGGCTCAAAAGCTCGAAAAGATCTCTCAGATCAATATGCAATCTTGAGCCACAGCAAAACTAAACAACAATTGGGTTATTTTTTCAAAGTTCATTCACTATCCGAACTACCAATATTTACGGCACCTCATATGGACAAATATTTATATGTAGAAAGCTGCTAATTGTAACAGTTTCAACAATTGTCTTATTGGCTCAAGAACTCGAATTGATCTGCCAGATCAATGTGCAATCTTGAGCCACAACGAAACTAAACAACAACTGGCATAAAGCCTCAAGAACTCGAACTGATCTGCCAAATCCAAATGAAATCCTGAGCCATAACAAAAGTAAACAGTAATTGGTTTATAGCCTCAAGAATTCTAATTGAATTAAACAACAATTGGTTTATAGTCTCACGAAATCTAACTGGTTTGGCAGATCAAAATCTAGTCCAAAAGCATAGCAAAAGTAAACAAGAATTGATTTATTTTTTCAAAGTTTATTCACTATCAGAACTAACACAGTTTATGGTACCTCATATGAACAAATTTTTATATGTAGAAAGCTGCTAATTGTAACAGTTTCAGCTAAGAATCTAATTACAAAAATAAACAGACAACTATTAACCCAGATAAACAAATAAATAAATGTTTTTATTGCGTGCTAGTGAGCCATGTGGAAATGACCATCAGAAATATAAACAAATACAATTTTTACAAATTTTATTGCCTGATTTTACTAGCTGTGCATTGCAATGCGGGTTTCGGTGAAAGCCAAGAGATGTGTCGTAGTTAAGTCGGAAGTTATTAAATTATTAGTTGACTTGATTCTCGTGGACTCAACGTGAAGAGAATTTCATTCAACAGCACCTGAGCGATTAAAGCAGTTGCAATCTTCAAAAGTATCTACGTATCTAAGACCATCTGTGAAGAGAGGCAACAACCGGTTAAGCCTAAAATTTCTATTATGAGCAAACATGTTTTTGAAGGCATTTCAAGTTATATACATAATGCATTTCTATTCTAAATTGACTTAGGCGTTTCTTTTGAAAGCTGCTTTATTCCTTATGGGGTTTTGTCCCGACAAGTCTTGTGGGGTCTATTGGCGCTATTCGAAGTTGTGTTTCAAATATAAACTTTAAAAACTTCTTTAGTCATCCTTTACTAATTTATTAGTTCGTAATGACTTACTTGCTTATTGGCAATTAAACATTTTCAACCATTTTTTTTATAATAACAATTCCAGTTGTTACTGGGTCAGTACCATAGTGACATTATTAATTTAAATTATTAAATATTATTTAAGTTTTTATAGAAATTTGCACTTTATGATAAGAATTTTAGGCCAAAAATCTACTTATTTTTAGCAGTATTTTAGTACTGATTTGAAATAACCATCACACAGGCATTGCTAGCATCACTTTTAAGTTGCCTGAAAAAAAATTGTGTATTTTTTATTCGCTTTAGACCGATTCATTTCAATAGTATAGAGGAACATATGTCTGCGCTATAATGAACAGTTTTGTTTTAATGAGGTATGTGCCACACTTGGGAGCCTTGGAATACTTAGTACGACAATCCATTTTTTTTTGTTACAAAGGCAACTCTGCTTAAAAACTAATACGATTTGGTTGAGTGTGATTTGGGTATAATTAATAGTATAAACAGGATCAAATCGTCGGCCGAATTTTACGCACCGAAAAATTACGTCGCTGCGTCAGTCGTCGTGAAAACACGCACAGTTAAACAGAATGGGTGCAAAATTCGCATCAGCATCAAAAAATATTCCTGCAAACACACTTCTTCATTCACACTTTCTTCTTCCTAACTTCCTCAATTAGCAGCTCCGTCTTGTCGATTTTCTAAAACATTCGAAAGGGAAAGACAAAATTGATTATTTGGCACAATTCTTTATTGAAATTTTAAGCACTTACAACTTTTCAACCTCAAAGTAGCACAAACCAGAAAATGTTTGCCGAATATTTTCTTTGTTTATATTTTTGATTTTCACCTCTGACAGCTGCACAGCTGATTTGTTCGCACAACGACTGCGACAAAATAAGAATTTGTTCTATCGTCGGACGACCGGTCGTTGGCCGAATATCGCAGTCGTCGTCGTTGTGGGCAATCACATGCACTGCTGTGTTTTAATTTTGACAGCGTACGCTCGGTGCGTAAAATTCGGCCGACGATTTGATTCTGTTTATACCATAAATCGAAGAACCTGCAATTATTTTCTTTATTATGGTTTTTGTTTTATGTACTCAGAGCTCTTTTACAATAAGACATTTGTTTGTGGACACAAAACACTGTAAAAGGGTATAGTGAAAAATTTTTAAATAACACCTTAAAATTTAAAAAAGTTGAATATTTAATATTTTACTCAATTACATTGTTAAAAATGTACCCAGTCGTTTTAATAAATTAAATAAAAATATGCTAAAACATATCTAAAATATTGCATCACTTTCAATATTTGAGCGGCATTGCAATATTGAACAAAACGCCTTACACTAAAACAATACGAACTAAAATTTTTATGGAAAAAATAAGAAAATGTGCATTTCTATGGTTCTGGTTTTTTCCAATTTTATACACACAACTTTTCAACATGGCACATACTGTAACGATTCTTGTTCACAGCGGTACCTAAACTGACTTAGGTACACCTTCTTCGTGGCTTCTGTTGGATAGCAGTCTGACAGCAACCAGTCTGTGATCTTGAGCCAAAAAAAATTATATAGGGTGTTTTTTTTAGAGGTTTGTTTTTCGAATAGAGATAAAACTGGCATTTTGTGGTCAAATCTGGCAACTCTAATGTCATTTATGTTCAGTTTGGTTTGCCATTTGATCATGAACAGGTTGGCAAAAGAACAACGCTTGCAAATCGTGCAAATTTATTTCGAAAATAATGGTTCAGTTCGCGAAGTTTACCGCAAGCTCCGTCCATTTTATGGTCGACATAATCGTCCATCAGAGCAATTAATTCGGTTAACCATGGGTCGTTTTCGCACTACGTTTACTCTATGTGATAATACGCATCCGCAGAGACGTCGAACAGTGCGCACCGAAGAAACAATTGCCGCTGTAGAGCAAAATGTTGAAGAGGACCCAGTCAGAAGAGGAGTCAGTTACCGTTAATGGAGACCGGTATAG
Source organism: Melieria crassipennis (assembly GCA_963668005.1). NCBI lineage: Eukaryota > Metazoa > Arthropoda > Insecta > Diptera > Ulidiidae > Melieria > Melieria crassipennis. The sequence continues at coordinate 56,979,685 of OY764961.1, read as the reverse complement.
AGCCATGATAACCGACTATTTTGTTCCCGAATTGGATGGCATGAATGTGGATGAGTTGTGGTTCCAACAAGACGGCGCTACATGCCACACAGCGCACGTCACAATCGATTTATTGAAGGAAACATTCGATGAGCGCATAATTTCGCGGAATGGACCTGTCAATTGGCCACCAAGATCGTGTGATTTGACACCATTGGATTATGTTCTTTGGGGATATGTGAAGTCGCTCGTCTACGCCAACAAACCAGAAACGTTCGGGGACTTGGAAGCCAACATTCGTGGCGTTATTGCCGACATACGGCCCCAAATGCTTGAAAAAGTGGTTGAAAATTGGACCTGTAGAATTGGCTTTATTCGAGCCAGCCGCGGCGGCCACATGCCCGAAATCATATTTAAACATTAATGACATAAAATTATCCTTCCAATAAAGCCAAATTGATGGACATTAAAACGATTTTCTTGTGTTTTATTTCAATTCGAAGTTCTATACCTCTAAAAAAAACACCCGATAGTTAGAAACTTTGAAAACGTTCAATGACTCAAAAAGACGAAGCAATCTCTAATCTCTCTAATGTTACTCAATCTATAAAACAGAATCAGAAAACTTTCGATTAACGTTTAAGTTAAATGTTAAGAAATCGTTTGGTGAACGTTTAAGTTAAACGCTGCTCAAGTAACACTATGACTAAAGCGCATTCTTTCGATCAACAATATATGCCAAATATCATTCGGAGGAAATATAGTATTTTTCGAAAAGTTCCTTGAAGTTAGCCGCGTATGTTCCTTGATTGAAAACACGTATGAAAACATTTCTGGAAATCTTTCTTTCGAACGCAATCGATCACATATATATATATATATATATAAAAGAATCGCAGCAGACTTTTCTCCCGATTGTTTGCGGCGACCAACAACAAGAATAAAAAATCAGCTAAAAACTTTTTCTCCATAGAGAACCCATTGCAAACATTATCCTTTTTCGAACAACAACAAACACAAATACTGATGACAATACAATTTTGTAAAGAATTCATTCCAAGCGGGTGCTGCTTTATGCCGAGTGTGTCGATGTTTACGTGGTTGGTCCAATAAGTACTTAGTCTACAAAAGAAAAACGAAAATTTTGGAAAAGTGGCGATTTATTTCTCAACGTAGTCTCCTTTCAACTCGATACACTTGACCCAGCGATGCTCCAACTTCTTTAACCCGTCTGAAAAATACTTTTCTGGAGGTCTGCAAAGTAGACCTCCGTGGCGGCGATAACCTCCTCATTCGACTCAAATTTCTGCCCGACGAGTGACTTTTTCAAGTTTGGAAACAAAAAGAAGTCACACGGGCCAAATCTGGAGAATACGGTGGATGGGGCAGCTGTTCGTAGCCTAATGCGACCAATTTGGCGAATCACCGACCGATATTGCTCTTTTTCCATTTTTCTAAAATCCGCGGACATGTTCGTTTCCACACGCGGTCAAAACAAAACTACAAATCCAATATGGCTGAAATTTTGACAGTAGCCGTCTACGAGGATGTACTACACGATAGTAAATTTCTCTTACGAGAATGGCACCATCGGGCGGTGGGCTAAGTACTTATCAGACTGCCCACGTACATATCTGCGACATTTCTTTTTACACATCGTTCAGAGCAGAACATAAGCTACAAATTATATGTTTAGTCAGTACACCAGTTGTAATGTTCGACATGTTTTTGATTATTTTTTTCAACTATATTTTGCTTTTTAGCTGCAATAAATCTTCTTAGTAAATAATATAGCAAATATCTCATATTCTAGCTTTTGATTTGCTTAAAACCAATGAAAATTGCTGGTGAATGTTTCATTTTCTATTTAAGAAACTTGTTCCAGTGAATCGGTTGAAAATAAGCAATTCGTGCCATCTACAGTGTAACACTAAAAGTGATTGTGACGATCCACGTAATATTTTTCATTAGTAATCATTTGGTTAATTTAATTATGAGTGCTCGCTGAACTCATTTACGACTCCAGTTGCTTCTCCTTTATTGCTGACAGCAGTCCGATGACCGATCCAGCGGTTCTGCAAATCTGCAATTATCACAAAAATACAAAAAAATATCCGATTATAACTACTTAATCCATGCCATTGTCTTTGAAGCAAATCATCGAATATACATAATTATTTTATTATTTCATATCACATCTCATGACGTCCTCTAAGATTTCTTCAAGAAATATTATCACACTTACTGCACAAATGCTTGTATCAAAAAAAAAATATATATAATATAAAAAGTATATAGTATTCGCCTTACCCACACCATTAAGTTGCGATCCACCACAAATATGTAACCAGACAACGTTTCGACTTGTTGCGAACGCATTAACGGCAGCAACAACAAACGTTTCATTTGAGGCGTGAGCCGCTCCCAGGGAAATTGCAAATAAATGCTTTCGCTGAACTGTTCGCTCTGGAATGCCAAATGTATATAATTCTTAAAATGGAAAACAAATATATAACTGTGGAACGCACCTCCGTCTTGAGTTTTTCACCACCAAAAAAATACATCAGCAGCTGCACGAAAACAATAAGCATCAACAGGACCATCATAAAAAAAAGTGCCGGCTCAATGGTGCTGCCAGCTTGAAGAATGCTAAAACACAGCTTCAGGCAACTAAATGAGACTTCAAGAAAAATGATGGGCGCAAATATAGTCCGAAACTCCTTGATTAGTTCGACCAAACGCCGATGATAGGCAACGGTAGAGGCGATGCTACGGCGAAAGTGTTCAAAATTGTTCTCGTCCAGTTCGTTGACAATGGTGCGCAACTGTTCGCGTAGTATTTGAAAATGGGCGCCACTGTTGTAGATGAACCAGCAGAATAATGAATCCATGCCTACCAAGCCGCAAAGGACGTAGGACGATGTCAAACCGCACCACAGCCAGGTGACTATGTACCCCGGAACGTTGTTGTAGTCGTACGGATAGCTGTGAATGCAGTACGTTCGAATCAAATTTCAAAGTAAAATGTCTACAACTTTTGAAGAAAATTCATTAGAGCGAATCATGTACAGGTAAATTTTACTCATTTGATCCGTTGTGACACTTTCTGAAATAATGTACTTTTATATTTTTCAACTTGTAAAAAACAGGGGTCTGGCAATGATTGTCCGACCAAACGATCAATTCAAGGAATTATCGCAAACTGCAAGCAAAGCGATTCGGTTACTGAACTTCCAATATATGTACTTACAGCGCATTAAATGTCATAAGGTAAATGTCTTTGCCATTGACTTGATTAATGATTGTGTACACCAGCGACACCATGGAGTAAAAAACGGCAGCGCCACAACATATCATGAAATAGAATTGTGAAATAGTTTTTTGCGTTTTATTGGCCTGTATCCATAGCTGACGTTTGGCAATGTCGACTGTGAAGAAATTAAAAAATATATATATGTACCCTGTATGCTTTCTCTCCGAAATATAATTATCCACCAACCCTGCATTGCCATCTGATTCAAATCGGCGATTATGCGAATATATTGTCGGCTTTTGCGCATAAACATGAGCGACTTGAGCATGCCCAACACTGCCTGTAGAAATACGGTCAGCACCTTGGCCAGTTCGTCCACTTCGTTGAAGTATTTGACAGTGAACGCGGCCATTGCCAGCGTCATCAGCAGTGTTGCGGTAAATTGCACGAAAAAGCGTACCGGATATTTGAGGATTTTGGTATTTGGACGGGCGTGCAAATCAATGCCGAGGCCGCTGAAGCACAAGCGTTGAATACTTAGAAACTTGTACGAGTCGACAGTTTCTGACGCGGACATTTTGCTTTCGTTGTGGCATGATTTCGCTTAGGGGTTTTTATAGATCTTTGTTTTTCCGAAATGAAGAACATTTGTCATCTGTTACTTTTGTTTCGACAAGAAACCAACAATTAACTGTCAGTTATTTGCATAACGACTGGGCTGTTTTAATTAAGCCGTAATGACATGTTGTGAAAATTGCAGTTAAAAGTCTGCATACAACAGCAAACCAATGCAATGTGAGAGTTATTGACGCAAATATTGGACTTGAAAATAATAACAGAGGAAGAAATTACCAAATTGGCGCGTTTCCGTGCAACAATTAGCAGCTGTCGTGGTCATACAGTCATACAGAAAATATCGAGTACAGGTCCAAATAATAGCGGACAGGATGCCCAATATTCAACGTATGGAGTGTAAATTACATTGCACAACAAAATCAATTTTTTTTTTAAATAACAAGGTTCTGACAACGGATTCTGGTAGAGGGGACCAAAAAAAAATATTCGTGTATCGGCGTTTTGAAAATTTACATCTGCATTTTTTTTTAGGGGGGATCAAAGTTTTCCCCCTTTTGCACATTCTTATGTTGAATCGGCATACGAAAACCATGTAACCTTACATTTGATGTAAAATACTACGAAGAATATTTTTGTGGAGCATTTTAACCCTGTAGCTACTATTTGTATGGGTCAATTTTACCCTTTTTCTCTAAAATGCCAAAAATATCCTATAAAACAGGACTTTTTAAGGAAAAAATTTACCACGAAAATATTCACCATAAAATTCTACTAGAGGTCTCTGAATACATCAAAGCTGAGAAATTAACTTTAACCCCAAGATTTAACACAAAATGAAAATGTGTTTAAGTGTTTATTTCGTACTTATTCAGAATTGGTACTAAAATGTCCTACAAAACTTGATTTCTGAGGGTTAGTGTGTATGGAAAAAATGTCTATAAGTCACCGCACAAAAGGAAGCTCTAGATATAATCACTATATATAAATAGAAAAATGAGAAAAATTTTGGGTATTTAAGGTATTCATTATATGTTTCGTTTAGCTCTTGGCAATTCCACACCGGTATCAAACAATGTCCAGCATACATCAGCTTTAAAAGAATATTAAGACTATTAATACTCTTGCCTTTATACCGTTCCTCAATGGGAATGACTTCATATAATTTAGGCTTGGCAGCAAATGGGTTAAAGAATTACTTTTTGAAACCCCCCGAAATATTTTTCTGAATCCGCCCCTGATAGGCCACATGTCTGATGAAATCGGTCCCCATGTTTATCGGATTCTGTTGCCAACTGATGTTCGAAGTAATCCATATGAGAATTCAGAAAATAAAATTTTGGTGACAGCAGCAGAACAATTCTTGCCTAGAACATTGTCAATGACTCCTTTAATGCTTTTCCATGCGACAATCTCATTTGGTGAAAGCATTTGATTGAATTCGGCGCTACGCATAAGCCTTTTTATCTCAGGACCAACAAAAACACCTGTTGTAATGAAAAACCGAGATTTTATAAATTTATTGGTATGAAACCAATATGAAAAAGTAAAGTTTTAGCATTCATATCTTCTTTTCTCTTTTCTTCCCTTAGTTTTGGAAACAATGTCTTCAGAAAGTCGCCGATCCATTTGTATCCAAACACTTAACAAAATGGTTTACCACACCAAGTTTTATATGCAATGGTTGTAAAAGAATTTTTTTGTTGGCATAAGCGGTGGATGGAGAATATTATGCTCGCCTAATGTCCCTTCAGCTCTCGTCTCCCTTTGTTTTGTGGAATATTGGTTGCCCTTCCATCTGCTATTCCACGTGCAAGTTTTGTAGGACATTTTAATACCAATTTCGATGAAGGGGGTAGTCAGGTTGAATCGACCATATTTTTAAATAATTTTTTTCATACACATTTTTATTCCACATTAACAATTTTTTTTTTTTTATATGTTATTGTACATAGTTTTGAGTACTGAAAAAAATTGTTTTTATAAATTTTCGTTTATATCCGGGGGAGATATGGGCGACCGGAAGACGCCATTTTGAAATCTGGCTGACACGATTTCTCCATTTTGGATGATCTGAAACATACCAAACAAATTTCATTTTGAAGTACAAATGAATGGCTCTCGTTTGAACTACAACGGTAAACAAATATTAATAAATAAACATTTAGTGCAATTGTAAAGTTTTTTTCTCTTTTTATGCTTGTTTTTTGTTAATAATTGTGTCATAAATTTGTTACATAGAAATGGACAATAATGATCGTTGTTCATGCCTTTTCTTTTCTGAAGATATAAAAAAAAAGTTTAAGCAAATCGATCTACTGCATCGGCCGTAATCGTGTCAGCCAGCTCAAAACAACAGCATCTACTTCACGCGCCAGGTGTGCGATTCGAGCGCGCGGGCCCTTACAGCTAATCATATTTTCAATCACTTTCGGATACTATCCGAGGTAAAGGAAGGTTTCTACATGATTCCTATTAGGTCTATTCCTAATAGACCAAAACTGCAAAAAAAAATTGTCGATTTTCTGAAAAAAATCTACCTGACTACCCCCTTAAGTACGAAATAAACACTTAAACACATTTTCAGTTTTGGCTTAATTCTGGCGTTGAAGTTAATTTCTGAGCTTTGATGTATTCAGAGACCTATAGTAAAATTTTATGGCGAATATTATCGTGGTACATTTTTTCCTTAAAAGTCCTGTTTTACAGGACATTTTTCGCATTTTAGAAAAAAAGGGCTAAATTGACCCATAAAAATAGTAGCTACAGGGTTAAAATGCTCCACAAAAATATTCTTCGTAGTATTTTACATCAAATTGCTGAACCCATCATATACCTAAAATGTAAGGTTACATGGTTTTCGTATGCCGATTCACCATAATAATGTGCAAAAGGGGGAAAACTTTGATCCCCCTAAAAAAAAATTCAGTTGTACACTTTCAAAACGCCGACACACGTATATTTTTTTTTGGTCCCCTCTACCAGAATCCGTTGTCAGAACCTTGTTATTTTTTTGTGTTGTGCAGTGTTATTAGTAGTGCATATTTTTTTGGAGCATCGGATTTGAACGGGACCAAGACAGAAACCATTTTTATTGAAAAATATTAAGAATGAGCTAACATATGCACTGCATATTTTGCATATTTTTGCATATGTTGCATATTTTTTGCATATTTTGCATATTTTTTGCATATTTTGCATATTTTTTGCATATTTTGTATACTTTTTGCATCTTTTGCATATTTGTTGAATGTTTGGCATAATTTTGCATGTTTTTTTTTCATTTTTTGCCATATTTGGCGTAAGTATGTACAACATATGTATGTATAAACATATTCATATAGACTTATTTTTTTCTATGCAAACTAACAAGAGTGATGTTGGTGTGCTCCTGTGTGTAGGGGTTGGGATGGGAGTTAAATTGGACAAGCCCAGACTTTTGTTATTCCGAGAATGATGTTCTTACGATCATTATTGTTGGTGTTGTAGTTTGGCTTATTCAGCTATTTTTTGGGGTCAGCATACAAGAATAATGAACATTTTCGTACTCCACGAGCTGGTGTACGGCATATGCTGACCGTAGAAAACTTGGAGAAAATTTTAGTTATTTACTGTAATAAGAAGTTAATTTTTTACATTTCATTTTAAGTTTTGTTATTATTTGAGTTAAGGTTTTGTTTTGAATTCTATTTAAACACAATGATTTTGTAACTTTTTTTCGAACTTCCCAAATTTCACAAAATTTCTGGAATATAAGAAATACTACCAGTTATCCGTGGCTCTGCACAGAAGAGTTTCATACTTTTATTAAAAAAATTTTCATTCCACAACGAGCAGGACCCCGCGGTTGTGCACGCGAAATTTTAAGACAATGGTGAGCCCATAAATCAAGTTTCTCTTAACACTTTGCTGTCCACACGTCTTGTAATTATTTAGTCGCTTGGCGCCGGCAGCGCTAATATGGATTACTTGGCTTGTCGCCGGCCGTTTTTTACATTACCGGGAGATTATGAATAGTTAAGTTTTACTAATCTCATCGTTAGTTCTCATAAGTTCTCAACCTTGAACCCCTACTTTCATGAAATTTCGAAGATATACATAAGTACATAAGTAACTAAATACAAAATTTGTTTGTTTTTTGTAATTCGCGCACGACACCACTGTGGTGTCGCTGGCTGTTGGCCGCAAGTTTGCTCATGAGACCACTGTGGTGTCACCGGACGTCATAGTGTTAATCCTTCGTTGACCCAGTCAGATTCGTACGAGAAAATAATTGTCTAATTATATCTTATTTAAAGGGCTTTCGCCATATTTAAAGTATTTTGAACGCTTAAATCATGTTTCCCTATACAAAGTCTTAGCCCATCGTTGACACCGTCAGATATCGATTTTCGAAAAAAAGAAACACGTTTCGTTTTATTTATCATTTAATGCACTTTAACCAAGTTTGAAGACAAAACCACCATTAAGTAAATCATGCTTATCCATACAAAGTTTTAACTCTTGATTTATCGATTTTCAAAAAAGGGAAAGTCACCTTCCGAATTGTTTCTCACTGAGAGTGTTTTCACCACGTTTGAAGTCAATAGGCCCATTAACCCCTCTGTTACCCTAGGAAAAACTCGCACATTTGACCCTTCGGGTCATAAAATGACCCCGATTTATTTCTTTGTATTTTGTACAAAAAAGTTTAGACAATGTGATTTTAGCAATTAGTTATTACTTTTATTATTGTCAAGCCACTATTTGGCCTTACTGGAGTCAAATATGTTCAACATGGAGACCATGTCCAGGTTCTTGATATTCTTCTCGGGCACTTTAATTCTTGCGATTTCTTTAGAAGTTAAAACTATATCGTAACTAATTTTTGGACAATTATATTATATATAACAGATAATAATCATTAATCGTTAATCGCCCAAAAATAAATGATTTCGCAAGTAAGCCTGCTCCCGTGGACTGGGTCTTCCCTGCGTGGGAGAAAATACTGGGCTCTAAAGCCAACTCGCATCGTCCAAATAGGACTTGATGCATTTTAGTCTTATTTCAGACAGATCAGCTAGAGAGCTAATCAGACTGTTCCCCAAGGAATTTAATCTTTTAAATGCTAAGGCAGGGCAGCCGCAGAGGAAGTGTTCGAGTGTCTCACTCTCGTTGGTTTCTCGTCAGCTTCTGCAAAAGGGGTTGTGGGGGATTCCCAATCTCGCTGCGTGTAGGCCAATCGGCCAGTGACCCGTGATCACGGCCGTTAGCCTAGAAACATTCCTACGAGCATTTAGCAGCAGGTCGTTGGTTCTGTGGGAGTCGTAGCGTGGCCAGATCTGTCGAGCTACTTTGCAGCTGGAAAGATTGCTCCACCTACTATCCGCCTTCCTAAGGAAATATTCCTTTATCTGTTTTAGCCTTGCACTTAAAGGCGGTGCCACCCTTTCGGGCTGTGAGTCCATGGCGGATCCCACCTTGGCCAACTCGTCAGCTGACTCGTTTCCGCTGATACCCGCGTGACCGGGTATCCAGCAGATGGTAAGATCCACCCGGCCGCCCACCAACCCTAGCAATTCTTTACAGTCTCTGACCAGTTTAGATTTCACTATGGGCTTGGTGAGTGCCTTGATGGCTGCTTGGCTGTCTGAAAAGATGAAAACATCCCTACTCTGGATTTCTTGCTGTAGGAGAATCCTGCAGGCTTCTCTTATTGCAAAGACTTCCGCTTGAAAGACGCTGCAGAAATCCGGTAGGTGAAAAGCTTTTTCCACTACCAGATCCCTGGAGTAAACACCTGCCCCAACACCACAGTCCATCTTTGAACCGTCTGTGTATAGGGAGGTTTCTACGTTTGTAAAAACGGTTGCGTAACGCTCCCATTCCCTTCTGGAGGGAAAGAGGCTGGAAAACCTAACACCAAAGTCGGCTCATTCTTTGATGTAGTCCGTATCTCCCCTTAGGTCCGTCGGAACCTTCGTGAGGATGTTACTGTGTCCGTAAGGTCTTTCCGCCCATTGAGATGATTCTCTCAGTCTCAATGCGCTAGAAGCGGCGGTCCGTCTAATTAAAGTTTCAATCGGCAGCAGATGAAGAAGCGTATTTAAAGCATCAGAAGGGCACACCGCTTCGTACGTGAGAATTGGTCGAACTATCGCTGTATAGGTCCAACGCACCATCTTCGGTTGTAGGCCCCATTTTTTACCGAAGAGTCTGCTGCACGAGTAGTACGCTACCAGTGCTTTTTTGCCCTCTCCTGTATGTTAGATTTCCAGCTAAGTTTGGTGTCTAATATGACTCCAAGATATTTAGCTTCTGAGGATAGCCTGAGCTCGCTACCGTTGAGCTTTGGCAGTCGAAATGGGGGAACTTTGTACTTTCTTGTAAACAGTAGCAACTCTGTTTTGGTAGGATTAATCCCATGCCCGCGGCCCAGCTGCTCAGAGTCCTCAGAGCACCCTCCAAGATGCCACTAATTGTGTCTAGGAAGGGCCCTGTCACCATAATGATGATGTCGTCGGCGTACGCAATCACCTTGACCCCACCTCGGTTAAGAGTCATTAGTATGGGGTTCAAGGTAATTAGCCATAGCAATGGAGATATTACCCCTCCTTGGGGTGTCCCCCTCTTTGCATATCGTGTGATACTCGAGTTGCCGAGTTCAGCCTGGATCTGTCTGCTACTTAGCAGAGCCGAAATCCACGAACAGATGCAACCCTCGACCCTTGGTGTACATCGTTAAATTTAAATTTTCACAAAAGTAAAAATATATGTTTAATTATTTTTGATTATGAATGTTTTCTGCAATTTTTAAGTCAATAGGCCTATCGGTTCATGTTTTTGTCGTAGTCTTTCCGTATACGAAACTTAACCCTTGGTTGACCCCGTTAAGTTTTGATTTTCGAAAAATTGAAAAATACATGTCGAATTATTTTTTATTTGAAGTGTTTTCACCAAATTTGAAATCATTAGGCTCATTAAAATGCGTTTCTTCATACAACACCTTAACCCATGGTTTGCCCTTTTAGACCCAGAATTTCAAAAAATCCTTTTTGAACGAAGGTTCATTTTTTAAGATGTACCTACACTGCATATTTCATGTTTGTAGCTTCAGCGGTGCGACCTGGATGGAGTGCATATGTTTTGCATATATTTTTCAAATATTTTCATATTTCGCGCATATTTCGTGTGCATATAAATCCGATACCTAGTTATTAGTAAGGAATGTGGGACATTCTGCGGCGCAGATAAGGAGGGTTTAGGGGTGCAGATCCCCAAATTTCAAAATTGCTGGTGAAAAATATGATGGTGAAAATATGATATTGGGCTCAAAAGTTTTGCACAAAACCCCCACAAAATGAGTTTCTGTGTGCGTCACTGGGTATCACAATGGGCAAAAGCTTACAAATGTGTAAGAATTTTATTTATTTTTGCTTAGTAAGAAAATGTGTTTTTCGAAATTATAGAAAAAAATATAGATATAGATAATATATAAAAAAAAAATATAGCAAAATATTTGAACAATACAGAAATATTGTCTGAACATGATTTCACCATAGAGAACCTATCGCAAATGTTATACTTTCTTCAAACAACAAAAAACACAAACATTGGTGACAATAAAATTTTGTAAAGAATTTATTCGGAGCGGATGCTTTTTTTAGTTGCGAAATAGTTGTGTAAATATTTCATACTTTAGCTTTTGATTTGCTTAAAACCAATGAAAATTGCTGGTGAATGTTTCATTTTCTATTTTAGAAACTTGTTCCATTGAATCGGTTGAAAATAAGCAATTGGTGCCATCTACAGTGTAACACTAAAAGTGATTGTGACGATCCACGTAATATTTTTCATTAGTAATCATTTGGTTAATTTAATTATGAAAGCTCGCTGAACTCATTTACGACTCCAGTTGCTTCTCCTTTATTGCTGACAGCAGTCCGATGACCGATCCAGCGGTTCTGCAAATCTGAAATTATCACAAAAATACAAAATTGTCCGATTATAACTACTTAATCATCAAATTATTACTTAAGTATCAAATCATTTGTATTATGACGGATCATCACGGATTGGATCATGACGTCCTCTAAGATTTCTTCAAGAAATATTATCACACTTACTGCACAAATGCTTGTATGAAAAAAAAATAAATATATAATATAAAAAATATATAGTATTCGCCTTACCCACACCATTAAGTTGCGATCCACCACAAATATGTAACCAGACAACGTTTCGACTTGTTGCGAACGCATCAACGGCAGCAACAACAAACGTTTCATTTGAGGCGTGAGCCGCTCCCAGGGAAATTGCAAATAAATACTTTCGCTGAACTGTTCGCTCTGGAATGCCAAATGTATATTGTTCTTAAAATGGAAAACAAATAAATAACTATGGCTCACACCTCCGTCTTGAGTTTTTCACCACCAAAGCAATACACCAGCAACTGCACGAGGACAATGAGCATCACCAGGACCATCATACAAAAAAGTGCCGGCTCAATGGTGTTGCCAGCTTGAAGAATGCTAAAACACAGCTTCAGGCAACTAAATGAGACTTCAAGAAAAATGATGGGCGCAAATATAGTCCGAAACTCCTTGATTAGTTCGACCAAACGCCGATGATAGGCAACGGTAGAGGCGATGCTACGGCGAAAGTGTTCGAAATTGTTCTCGTCCATTTCGTTGACAATGGTGCGCAACTGTTCGCGTAGTATTTGAAAATGGGCGCCACTGTTGTAGATGAACCAGCAGAATAATGAATCCATGCCTACCAAGCCGCAAAGGCCGTAGAACGATGCCAAACCGCACCACAGCCAGGTGATTATGTACCCCGGAACGTTGTTGTAGTCGTACGGGTAGCTGTGAATGCAGTAAAGAGCTGCGCAAAAGGTTCTATTGGGCACACTTCACTACTGCACAGTACTGTCAAGTACTGTACTTCAGTGTCGCGGCGACAGCAAATTCAAATGCGCAATAGTTCTATTCTGCAACAAAGCAAGCACTGCAAACCTTTTCGCTACAGCAACGACAGTGCTTGTGTTCTGTTGTGAAGCAAAACATCAAAACAGAAAGCGATAATGAGTTTAAGTAACGGTAAATCATAGCAAGCACACCGAGTGAAGTAGAACTTCTACTTCACACCGAGTGAAGCAGAACTTCTACTTCACAGCGAGTGAAACAGAACCTCTACTTCACACCGAGTGAAACAGACTTAAATAAATATCGAATAAACATGTTTTAAACCTGCGTTTGTTGTTGTAATGCTTGAAATGCAGCCCAAATTCCATACAAAATACCAAAAACAAACAACAGCTACTCCGATCGTGCAAAACAAAACACCGTATGCTTGAAAATGTTCTATTTCAGTGCTTCACTTCAGTGTTGTTCTACTTCAGTGTTGTTCTACTTCCGTGTTGTTCCACTGCAGTATTCTTCTACTTCAGTGTTGTTCTACTTCAGTGTTGTTCTATACTTCAAGGTGCTTGAAGTTCTATTGTCGTTTCGTGCAGTATTCGTATGAATATCAAAAGCTTTCTTCACTGCAGTGCTTGTTTTGTAGTGAAAGTGAAGAAGAGCAACCGTATTTGAAAGCACAGCGATGGCTTGCAAGTCATTTTTATAGTGCTTGCGCCGCTCTTTAGAATGCAGTGCGTTCGAAGATTAATCAAATTTCAAAGTAAAATGTCTACAACTTTTTAACGAAATTCATTAGAGCGAATCATGTATAGGTAAATTTTACTCATTTGATCCGTTGTGACACTTTCTGAAATAATGTACTTTTATATTTTTCAACTTGTAAAAAACAGGGGCTTGGCAATGATTGTCCGACCAAACGATCAATTCAAGGAATTATCGCAAACTGCAAGCAAATCGATTCGGTTACTGAACTTCCAATATATGTACTTACAGCGCATTAAATGTCATAAGGTAAATGTCTTTGCCATTGACTTGATTAATGATTGTGTACACCAGCGACACCATGGAGTAAAAAACGGCAGCGCCACAACATATCATGAAATAGAATTGTGAAATAGTTTTTTGCGTTTTATTGGCCTGTATCCATAGCTGACGTTTGGCAATGTCGACTGTGAAGAAATTAAAAAATATATATATGTACCCTGTATGCTTTCTCTCCGAAATAGAATTATCCACCAACCCTGCATTGCCATCTGATTCAAATCGGCGATTATGCGAATATATTGTCGGCTTTTGCGCATAAACATGAGCGACTTGAGCATGCCCAACACTGCCTGTAGAAATACGGCCAGCACTTTGGCCAGTTCGTCCACTTCGTTGAAGTATTTGACAGTGAACGCGGCCATTGCCAGCGTCATCAGCAGTGTGGCGGTAAATTGCACGAAAAAGCGTACCGGATATTTGAGGATTTTGGTATTTGGACGGGCGTGCAAATCAATGCCGAGGCCGCTGAAGCACAAGCGTTGAATACTTAGAAACTTGTACGAGTCGACAGTTTCTGACGCGGACATTTTGCTTTCGTTGTGGCATGATTTCGCTTAGGGGTTTTTATAGATCTTTGTTTTTCCGAAATGAAGAACATTTGTCATCTGTTACTTTTGTTTCGACAAGAAACCAACAATTAACTGTCAGTTATTTGCATAACGACTGGGCTGTTTTAATTAAGCCGTAATGACATGTTGTGAAAATTGCAGTTAAAAGTCTGCATACAACAGCAAACCAATGCAATGTGAGAGTTATTGACGCAAATATTGGACTTGAAAATAATAACAGAGGAAGAAATTACCAAATTGGCGCGTTTCCGTGCAACAATTAGCAGCTGTCGTGGTCATACAGTCATACAGAAAATATCGAGTACAGGTCCAAATAATAGCGGACAGGATGCCCAATATTCAACGTATGGAGTGTAAATTACATTGCACAACAAAATCAATTTTTTTTTTAAATAACAAGGTTCTGACAACGGATTCTGGTAGAGGGGACCAAAAAAAAATATTCGTGTATCGGCGTTTTGAAAATTTACATCTGCATTTTTTTTTAGGGGGGATCAAAGTTTTCCCCCTTTTGCACATTCTTATGTTGAATCGGCATACGAAAACCATGTAACCTTACATTTGATGTAAAATACTACGATAAATATTTTTGTGGAGCATTTTAACCCTGTAGCTACTATTTTTATGGGTAAATTTTACCCGTTTTTTCTAAAGTGCCAAAAATATCCTGTAAAACAGGACTTTTTAAGGAAAAAATGTACCACAAAAATATTCACCATAAAATTATACTATAGGCCTCTGAATACATCAAAGCTGAAAAATTAACTTTAACCCTAAGATTTAACCCAAAATGAAAATGTGTTTAAGTGTTTATTTCGTACTTATTCAAAATTGGTACTAAAATGTCCTACAAAACTTGATTTCTGAGGGTTAGTGTGTATGGAAAAAATGTCTATAAGTCACCGCACAAAAGGAAGCTCTAGATATAATCACTATATATAAATAGAAAAATGAGAACAATTTTGGGTATTTAAGGTATTCATTATATTTTTCGTTTAGCTCTTGGCAATTCCACACCGGTATCAAACAATGTCCAGCATACATCAGCTTTAAAAGAATATTAAGACTATTAATGCTCTTGCCTTTATACCGTTCCTCAATGGGAATGACTTCATATAATTTAGGCTTGGCAGCAAATGGGTTAAAGAATTACTTTTTGAAACCCCCCGAAATATTTTTCTGAATCCGCCCCTGATGGGCCACATGTCTGATGAAATCGTTCCCCATGTTCATCGGATTCTGTTGCCAACTGATGTTCGAAGTAATCCATATGAGAATTCAGAAAATAAATTTTTGGTGACATATGAATACCTAGTTTTTCGAATGCACTCATCATGATGTCGACGTGCATTCGAGCAGCAGCAGAACAATTCTTGCCTAGAACATTGTCAATGACCCCTTTAATGCTTTTCCATGCGACAATCTCATTTGGTGAAAGCATTTGATTGAATTCGGCGCTACGCATAAGCCTTTTTATCTCAGGACCAACAAAAACACCTGTTGTAATGAAAAACCGAGATTTTATAAATTTATTGGTATGAAACCAATATGAAAAACTAAAGTTTTAGCATTCATATCTTCTTTTCTCTTTTCTTTCCTTAGTTTTGGAAACAATGTCTTCAGAAAGTCGCCGATCCATTTGTATCCAAACACTTAACCCTTCGATGGGCGGTAATTGGTTGGTTGGTTGAGGTGACTGACTCACAGTCCCCCTGCAAGTCACAATTAGCGCATAGACGCCGTTTTGGTACCACATGCTCACCGAAAACTAAAACCTTGTTAGTTGTATAACTAAATCCACCTGGTAGAATTTAGGTATCCAAGAAGATTCCCCAGACTAACTGTCGAGCAGTCGGTCAAACAAGTGAAGAAGTGTTTCTCCATAAACTTAAATCTTGTCCTTGCCAGAGCTGGGCAGTGACAGAGGAAGTGATTTGGTGTTTCTTTCTCTTCTAAGTTCCCACAGCTCCTGCAATGGGTATTGAAGGGGATGTTTAGCCTTTCCGCATGTGGACCTATAGTCCAGTGGCCTGTGATGATCGCCGTAAGCCTAGCGACGTCCGTGCGTGGTTTGTTAATAAGCTCGCGAGATCTCGGCTCGTTGTAGGAGGGCCACATCTCCTGCGAGGTACGGCAGGAAGACAGCGACTTCCACCTCCGATTGGCAAGGCTGAGATAGTGTAGATAGCAGCCCCTCCTGACGACTCCCAAAGGCGTCGGAACCGAGACAGCCAGTGATGCGTCAAGCGAGGCCCCCGAGCGCGCCAATTCGTCCGCTCTCTCATTCCCTTCAATGTTCCTATGGCCGGGAACCCAGATGAGGGTGATATCAGCGCAGCGACTCAGCGCGCCCAGATCCGTCCTACACTCCTCGACCAACCTTGACTGGACCGTGGTAGAATGTAGAGCCTTTATTGCTGCATGACTGTCAATG
The DNA here is from genome assembly GCA_963668005.1 of Melieria crassipennis. Classification (NCBI taxonomy): domain Eukaryota; kingdom Metazoa; phylum Arthropoda; class Insecta; order Diptera; family Ulidiidae; genus Melieria; species Melieria crassipennis. Next base: position 56,962,930 of record OY764961.1, on the reverse strand, counting down.
AATATTGCAACCTTACACCTATCAATGATGTGTCTCTCTACCAGTCGACAGGCCTCCCTGACCGCCAAGACTTCTGCCTGAAATGAATTAGTTACTACACATTTGCACTTTGTCGTCTGGCCAGACGAAATCTGAGTGAGGCTTCTGACAAAGGCAAAGGTGCAATGACAGATGAAGTTTATTATGTTTATATGGTAGGCAACCTTTGTAAGTATATATATATACAAATTATGTTCATATATACTTACTTAGTTACCCACAAATACACTGTAAAAAGAAGATAAATCTGTGAATTTTTTTACTTTCTTGAACCATTTCGTCTGGCCAGACGACAAAGTCCATCCGAGGGTTAACAAAATTGTTTACCACACCAAGTTTTATATTTAATGGTTGTAAAAGAATTTTTTTGTTGGCATAAGCGGTGGATGGAGAATATTATGCTCGCCTAATGTCCCTTCAGCTCTCGTCTCCCTTTGTTTTGTGGAATATTGGTTGCCCTTCCATCTGCTATTCCACGTGCAAGTTTTGTAGGACATTTTAATACCAATTTCGATGAAGGGGGTAGTCAGGTTGAATCGACCATATTTTTAAATAATTTTTTTTTCATACACATTTTTATTCCACATTAACAATTTATATGTTATTGTACATAGTTTTGAGTACTGAAAAAATTGTTTTTAAAAATTTTCGTTTATATCCGGGGGAGATATGGGCGACCGGAAGACGCCATTTTGAAATCTGGCTGACACGATTTCTCCATTTTGGATGATCTGAAACATACCAAACAAATTTCATTTTGAAGTACAAATGAATGGCTCTCGTTTGAACTACAACGGTAAACAAATATTAATAAATGAACATTTAGTGCAATTGTAAAGTTTTTTTCTCTTTTTATGCTTGTTTTTTGTTAATAATTGTGTCATAAATTTGTTACATAGAAATGGACAATAATGATCGTTGTTCATGCCTTTTCTTTTCTGAAGATATAAAAAAAAAGTTTAAGCAAATCGATCTACTGCATCGGCCGTAATCGTGTCAGCCAGCTCAAAACAACAGCATCTACTTCACGCGCCAGGTGTGCGATTCGAGCGCGCGGGCCCTTACAGCTAATCATATTTTCAATCACTTTCGGATACTATCCGAGGTAAAGGAAGGTTTCTACATGATTCCTATTAGGTCTATTCCTAATAGACCAAAACTGCAAAAAAAAATTGTCGATTTTCTGAAAAAAATCTACCTGACTACCCCCTTAAGTACGAAATAAACACTTAAACACATTTTCAGTTTTGGCTTAATTCTGGCGTTGAAGTTAATTTCTGAGCTTTGATGTATTCAGAGACCTATAGTAAAATTTTATGGCGAATATTATCGTGGTACATTTTTTCCTTAAAAGTCCTGTTTTACAGGACATTTTTCGCATTTTAGAAAAAAAGGGCTAAATTGACCCATAAAAATAGTAGCTACAGGGTTAAAATGCTCCACAAAAATATTCTTCGTAGTATTTTACATCAAATTGCTGAACCCATCATATACCTAAAATGTAAGGTTACATGGTTTTCGTATGCCGATTCACCATAATAATGTGCAAAAGGGGGAAAACTTTGATCCCCCTAAAAAAAAATTCAGTTGTACACTTTCAAAACGCCGACACACGTATATTTTTTTTTGGTCCCCTCTACCAGAATCCGTTGTCAGAACCTTGTTATTTTTTTGTGTTGTGCAGTGTTATTAGTAGTGCATATTTTTTTGGAGCATCGGATTTGAACGGGACCAAGACAGAAACCATTTTTATTGAAAAATATTAAGAATGAGCTAACATATGCACTGCATATTTTGCATATTTTTGCATATGTTGCATATTTTTTGCATATTTTGCATATTTTTTGCATATTTTGCATATTTTTTGCATATTTTGTATACTTTTTGCATCTTTTGCATATTTGTTGAATGTTTGGCATAATTTTGCATGTTTTTTTTTCATTTTTTGCCATATTTGGCGTAAGTATGTACAACATATGTATGTATAAACATATTCATATAGACTTATTTTTTTCTATGCAAACTAACAAGAGTGATGTTGGTGTGCTCCTGTGTGTAGGGGTTGGGATGGGAGTTAAATTGGACAAGCCCAGACTTTTGTTATTCCGAGAATGATGTTCTTACGATCATTATTGTTGGTGTTGTAGTTTGGCTTATTCAGCTATTTTTTGGGGTCAGCATACAAGAATAATGAACGTTTTCGTACTTCACGAGCTGGTGTACGGTATATGCTGACCGTAGAAAACTTGGAGGAAATTTTAGTTATTTACTGTAATAAGAAGTTAATTTTTTACATTTAATTTTAAGTTTTGTTATTATTTGAGTTAAGGTTTTGTTTTGAATTCTATTAAAACACAATGATTTTGTAACTTTTTTTTTCGAACTTCCCAAATTTCACAAAATTTCTGGAATATAAGAAATACTACCAGTTATCCGTGGCTCTGCACAGAAGAGTTTCATACTTTTACTAAAAAAATTTTCATTCCACAACGAGCAGGACCCCGCGGATGTGCACGCGAAATTTTAAGACAATGGTGAGCCCATAAATCAAGTTTCTCTTAACACTTTGCTGTCCGCACGTCTTGTAATTATTTAGTCGCTTGGCGCCGGCAGCGCTAATATGGATTACTTGGCTTGTCGCCGGCCGTTTTTTAAATTATCGGGAGATTATGAATGGTTAAGTTTTACTAATCTCATCGTTAGTTCTCATAAATTCTCAACCTTGTACCTCTACTTTCATGAAATTTCGAAGATATACATACATACGTAACTAAATACAAAATTTGTTTGTTTTTTGTAATTCGCGCACGACACCACTGTGGTGTCGCTGGCTGTTGGCCGCAAGTTTGCTCATGAGACCACTGTGGTGTCACCGGACGTCATAGTGTTAATCCTTCGTTGACCCAGTCAGATTCGTACGAGAAAATAATTGTCTAATTATATCTTATTTAAAGGGCTTTCGCCATATTTAAAGTATTTTGAACGCTTAAATCATGTTTCCCTATACAAAGTCTTAGCCCATCGTTGACACCGTCAGATATCGATTTTCGAAAAAAAGAAACACGTTTCGTTTTATTTATCATTTAATGCACTTTAACCAAGTTTGAAGACAAAACCACCATTAAGTAAATCATGCTTATCCATACAAAGTTTTAACTCTTGATTTATCGATTTTCAAAAAAGGGAAAGTCACCTTCCGAATTGTTTCTCACTGAGAGTGTTTTCACCACGTTTGAAGTCAATAGGCCCATTAACCCCTCTGTTACCCTAGGAAAAACTCGCACATTTGACCCTTCGGGTCATAAAATGACCCCGATTTATTTCTTTGTATTTTGTACAAAAAAGTTTAGACAATGTGATTTTAGCAATTAGTTATTACTTTTATTATTGTCAAGCCACTATTTGGCCTTACTGGAGTCAAATATGTTCAACATGGAGACCATGTCCAGGTTCTTGATATTCTTCTCGGGCACTTTAATTCTTGCGATTTCTTTAGAAGTTAAAACTATATCGTAACTAATTTTTGGACAATTATATTATATATAACAGATAATAATCATTAATCGTTAATCGCCCAAAAATAAATGATTTCGCAAGTAAGCCTGCTCCCGTGGACTGGGTCTTCCCTGCGTGGGAGAAAATACTGGGCTCTAAAGCCAACTCGCATCGTCCAAATAGGACTTGATGCATTTTAGTCTTATTTCAGACAGATCAGCTAGAGAGCTAATCAGACTGTTCCCCAAGGAATTTAATCTTTTAAATGCTAAGGCAGGGCAGCCGCAGAGGAAGTGTTCGAGTGTCTCACTCTCGTTGGTTTCTCGTCAGCTTCTGCAAAAGGGGTTGTGGGGGATTCCCAATCTCGCTGCGTGTAGGCCAATCGGCCAGTGACCCGTGATCACGGCCGTTAGCCTAGAAACATTCCTACGAGCATTTAGCAGCAGGTCGTTGGTTCTGTGGGAGTCGTAGCGTGGCCAGATCTGTCGAGCTACTTTGCAGCTGGAAAGATTGCTCCACCTACTATCCGCCTTCCTAAGGAAATATTCCTTTATCTGTTTTAGCCTTGCACTTAAAGGCGGTGCCACCCTTTCGGGCTGTGAGTCCATGGCGGATCCCACCTTGGCCAACTCGTCAGCTGACTCGTTTCCGCTGATACCCGCGTGACCGGGTATCCAGCAGATGGTAAGATCCACCCGGCCGCCCACCAACCCTAGCAATTCTTTACAGTCTCTGACCAGTTTAGATTTCACTATGGGCTTGGTGAGTGCCTTGATGGCTGCTTGGCTGTCTGAAAAGATGAAAACATCCCTACTCTGGATTTCTTGCTGTAGGAGAATCCTGCAGGCTTCTCTTATTGCAAAGACTTCCGCTTGAAAGACGCTGCAGAAATCCGGTAGGTGAAAAGCTTTTTCCACTACCAGATCCCTGGAGTAAACACCTGCCCCAACACCACAGTCCATCTTTGAACCGTCTGTGTATAGGGAGGTTTCTACGTTTGTAAAAACGGTTGCGTAACGCTCCCATTCCCTTCTGGAGGGAAAGAGGCTGGAAAACCTAACACCAAAGTCGGCTCATTCTTTGATGTAGTCCGTATCTCCCCTTAGGTCCGTCGGAACCTTCGTGAGGATGTTACTGTGTCCGTAAGGTCTTTCCGCCCATTGAGATGATTCTCTCAGTCTCAATGCGCTAGAAGCGGCGGTCCGTCTAATTAAAGTTTCAATCGGCAGCAGATGAAGAAGCGTATTTAAAGCATCAGAAGGGCACACCGCTTCGTACGTGAGAATTGGTCGAACTATCGCTGTATAGGTCCAACGCACCATCTTCGGTTGTAGGCCCCATTTTTTACCGAAGAGTCTGCTGCACGAGTAGTACGCTACCAGTGCTTTTTTGCCCTCTCCTGTATGTTAGATTTCCAGCTAAGTTTGGTGTCTAATATGACTCCAAGATATTTAGCTTCTGAGGATAGCCTGAGCTCGCTACCGTTGAGCTTTGGCAGTCGAAATGGGGGAACTTTGTACTTTCTTGTAAACAGTAGCAGCTCTGTTTTGGTGGGATTTATCCCCAGCCCACATCGAGCGGCCCAGCTGCTCAGAGTCCTCAGAGCACCCTCCAAGATGCCACTAATTGTGTCTAGGAAGGGCCCTGTCACCATAATGATGATGTCGTCGGCGTACGCAATCACCTTGACCCCACCTCGGTTAAGAGTCATTAGTATGGGGTTCAAGGTAATTAGCCATAGCAATGGAGATATTACCCCTCCTTGGGGTGTCCCCCTCTTTGCATATCGTGTGATACTCGAGTTGCCGAGTTCAGCCTGGATCTGTCTGCTACTTAGCAGAGGCGAAATCCACGAACAGATGCAACCCTCGACCCTTGGTGTACATCGTTAAATTTAAATTTCACAAAAGTAAAAATATATGTTTAATTATTTTTGATTATGAATGTTTTCTGCAATTTTTAAGTCAATAGGCCTATCGGTTCATGTTTTTGTCGTAGTCTTTCCGTATACGAAACTTAACCCTTGGTTGACCCCGTTAAGTTTTGATTTTCGAAAAATTGAAAAATACATGTCGAATTATTTTTTATTTGAAGTGTTTTCACCAAATTTGAAATCATTAGGCTCATTAGAATGCGTTTATTCATACAACACCTTAACCCATGGTTTGCCCTTTTAGACCCAGAATTTCAAAAAATCCTTTTTGAACGAAGGTTCATTTTTTAAGATGTACCTACACTGCATATTTCATGTTTGTAGCTTCAGCGGTGCGACCTGGATGGAGTGCATATGTTTTGCATATATTTTTCAAATATTTTGCATATTTCGTGCATATTCGGTGTGCATATAAATCCGATACCTAGTTATTAGTAAGGAATGTGGGACATTCTGCGGCGCAGATAAAGAGGGTTTAGGGGTGCAGATCCCCAAATTCCAAAATTGCTGGTGAAAAATGTGATTTCAAATGGTATTGGGCTCAAAAGTTTTGCACAAAACCCCCACAAAATGAGTTTCTGTGTGCGTCACTGGGTATCACAATGGGCAAAAGCTTACAAATGTGTAAGAATTTTATTTATTTTTGCTTAGTAAGAAAATGTGTTTTTCGAAATTATAGAAAAAAATATAGATAAAGATAATATATTACAAAAAAAATATAGCAAAATATTTGAACAATACAGAAATATTGTCTGAACATGATTTCACCATAGAGAACCTATCGCAAATGTTATACTTTCTTCAAACAACAAAAAACACAAACATTGGTGACAATAAAATTTTGTAAAGAATTTATTCGGAGCGGATGCTTTTTTTAGTTGCGAAATAGTTGTGTAAATATTTCATACTTCAGCTTTTGATTTGCTTAAAACCAATGAAAATTGCTGGTGAATGTTTCATTTTCTATTTTAGAAACTTGTTCCATTGAATCGGTTGAAAATAAGCAATTGGTGCCATCTACAGTGTAACCCTAAAAGTGATCATTTGGTTAATTTAATTATGAAAGCTCGCTGAACTCATTTACGACTCCAGTTGCTTCTCCTTTATTGCTGACAGCAGTCCGATGACCGATCCAGCGGTTCTGCAAATCTGAAATTATCACAAAAATACAAAATTGTCCGATTATAACTACTTAATCCATGCCATTGTCTTTGAAGCAAATCATCGAATATACATAATTATTTTATTATTTCATAAGCAAATTTACAATGACACCATACAAGTATCAAATCATTTGTATTATGACGGATCATCACGGATTGGATCATGACGTCCTCTAAGATTTCTTCAAGAAATATTATCACACTTACTGCACAAATGCTTGTATGAAAAAAAAAGAAATATATAATATAAAAAATATATAGTATTCGCCTTACCCACACCATTAAGTTGCGATCCACCACAAATATGTAACCAGACAACGTTTCGACTTGTTGCGAACGCATCAACGGCAGCAACAACAAACGTTTCATTTGAGGCGTGAGCCGCTCCCAGGGAAATTGCAAATAAATACTTTCGCTGAACTGTTCGCTCTGGAATGCCAAATGTATATTGTTCTTAAAATGGAAAACAAATAAATAACTATGGCTCACACCTCCGTCTTGAGTTTTTCACCACCAAAGCAATACACCAGCAACTGCACGAGGACAATGAGCATCACCAGGACCATCATACAAAAAAGTGCCGGCTCAATGGTGTTGCCAGCTTGAAGAATGCTAAAACACAGCTTCAGGCAACTAAATGAGACTTCAAGAAAAATGATGGGCGCAAATATAGTCCGAAACTCCTTGATTAGTTCGACCAAACGCCGATGATAGGCAACGGTAGAGGCGATGCTACGGCGAAAGTGTTCGAAATTGTTCTCGTCCATTTCGTTGACAATGGTGCGCAACTGTTCGCGTAGTATTTGAAAATGGGCGCCACTGTTGTAGATGAACCAGCAGAATAATGAATCCATGCCTACCAAGCCGCAAAGGACATAGGACGATGCCAAACCGCACCACAGCCAGGTGACTATGTACCCCGGAACGTTGTTGTAGTCGTACGGGTAGCTGTGAATGCAGTACGTTCGAATCAAATTTCAAAGTAAAATGTCTACAACTTTTGAAGAAAATTCATTAGAGCGAATCATGTACAGGTAAATTTTACTCATTTGATCCGTTGTGACACTTTCTGAAATAATGTACTTTTATATTTTTCAACTTGTAAAAAACAGGGGTCTGGCAATGATTGTCCGACCAAACGATCAATTCAAGGAATTATCGCAAACTGCAAGCAAAGCGATTCGGTTACTGAACTTCCAATATATGTACTTACAGCGCATTAATTGTCATAAGGTAAATGTCTTTGCCATTGACTTGATTAATGATTGTGTACACCAGCGACACCATGGAGTAAAAAACGGCAGTGCCACAACATATCATGAAGTAGAATTTTGAAATAGTTTTTTGCGTTTTATTGGCCTGTATCCATATCTGACGTTTGGAAATGTCGACTGTGAAGAAATTAAAAAAAATATATATGTACCCTGTATGCTTTCTCTCCGAAATAGAATTATCCACCAACCCTGCATTGCCATCTGATTCAAATCGGCGATTATGCGAATATATTGTCGGCTTTTGCGCATAAACATGAGCGACTTGAGCATGCCCAACACTGCCTGTAGAAATACGGCCAGCACTTTGGCCAGTTCGTCCACTTCGTTGAAGTATTTGACAGTGAACGCGGCCATTGCCAGCGTCATCAGCAGTGTGGCGGTAAATTGCACGAAAAAGCGTACCGGATATTTGAGGATTTTGGTATTTGGACGAGCGTGCAAATCAATGCCGAGGCCGCTGAAGCAGAAACGTTGAACACTTAGAAAATTGTACGAGTCGACAGTTTCTGACGCGGACATTTTGCTTTCGTTGTGGCATGATGTCGCTTGGGGGTTTTTATAGATTTTTGTTTTTGCGAAATAAAGAACATTTGTCATCTGTTACTTTTGTTTCGACAACAAACCAACAATTAACTGTCAGTTATTTGCATAACGACTGGGCTGTTTTAATTAAGCCGTAATGGCATGTTATGAAAATTGCTGTTAAAAGTCTGCATACAACAGCGAACCAATGCAATGTGTGAGTTATTGACGCAAATATTGGACTTGAAAATAATAACAGAGGAAGAAATGACCAAATTGGCGCGTTTCCGTGCAACAATTAGCAGCTGTCGTGGTCATACAGTCATACAGAAAATATCGAGTACAGGTCCAAATAATAGCGGACAAGATGCCCAATATTCAACTTATGGAGTGTAAATTACACTGCACAACAAAATCAATTTTTTTTTTGAATAACAAGGTTCTGACAACGGATTCTGGTAGAGGGGACCAAAAAAAAATATTCGTGTATCGGCGTTTTGAAAATTTACATCTGCATTTTTTTTTAGGGGGGATCAAAGTTTTCCCCCTTTTGCACATTCTTATGGTGAATCGGCATACGAAAACCATGTAACCTTACATTTTAGGTATATGATGGGTTCAGCAATTTGATGTAAAATACTACGAAGAATATTTTTGTGGAGCATTTTAACCCTGTAGCTACTATTTTTATGGGTAAATTTTACCCGTTTTTTCTAAAATGCCAAAAATATCCTGTAAAACAGGACTTTTTAAGGAAAAAATGTACCACGAAAATATTCACCATAAAATTATACTATAGGCCTCTGAATACATCAAAGCTGAAAAATTAACTTTAACCCTAAGATTTAACCCAAAATGAAAATGTGTTTAAGTGTTTATTTCGTACTTATTCAAAATTGGTACTAAAATGTCCTACAAAACTTAATTTTTGAGGGTTAGTGTGTATGGGAAAAATGTTGAACGTAAAATTTCACTATAAGTCACCGCACAAAAGAAAGCTCTAGATATAATATATATATGTCGAATTCTCCATTGTACAACGTTCTACTTTCACGCGCTTTTCGTTTCTGCCCTTAAAAACACAATTCTCACATTTTTATTTTTCGCTTTTTCCTAAGTTTGCTTGATTCTACTGAACAAGTGTTTTTCTACACAGTAGAAAAACACAATAGACGTTACTACTCCGACATATATATAAATAAATATATACTGAGCAAATGAATTCTACTCCTGTGCTTACGCGCCATCAACGTGCCAACTCATACTGTGCTCAGCTCCTAGCCTTGGAGGAGAGGCTTAAGGCGAATGCGAAAGAGGAGCTGAGGCAACTAGAAAGTCGCAGCAGTTAGTCGGCTCTCTGACGAAGTTACTCGCATTGTTGGTAAGCTCGAAACTGAAGTGCGCGCTTTTGGTGCCAAATGCGCCGAGTATGATAAAAATATTCTTATACTAGAGGAGAGCGTTTGTGCCCTGGGGCTGCGCTGCGATAAACTCACTGAGCAGCTAAATAAAGTTGTCAGCAACACTAGCAACAACATAAGTAGTGAGAAACCCTCAGTAGACTACTCTTCGGATGCTGTCTTGTTTGGAGTGTCGTTCTCTAAGGAAGAAAATCTGAAAAGCGTCTTTAACTCGATCTGCCGCTCAATTGACTTCTTATCTCTGCAACTAAAAGACGTTTTCCGAGTAAAAAGTAATTCAAACAACTCAAACTCGCTGGTGATCCTCAAATTCTACACGCCGTATGATCGTAATCGTGCATTGAAGGCTTTCGGTGATTATCGCAGGCGTACCAATAAGGCGGTTAATCTAAGAGATGCTGGGCTTGAGTACGACAACAATGTTTACATCCATGAGAGCCTTACCCTGATGTTAGGAAGCTTGCAATTGCATGTAAGCGCAATAAAACCATCTATAATGCGTTTACAGTCCGTGGCTCTGTGTATATTAGAATGCAAAAAGGCGGCGATGGCATTAAAATCAGCGCTGTTGATGAGCTTCCTGGTGCTAAAAGTGTTGCTGCTACAGACTAGACTAATCTATTGTACTATTTTACTATCTATTATCTTAGTACTTTTTATTTTACTATTCTTTCTTTCACTATATTCTTCTTCTATCTATATATCTTTTCTTAATGCTTACGGCTTGGCCACCACTTAGCTTTCTTATGGTGACTGCGAATAAATCCAATTTTAATGCTAACGAGAATTACAAAATTATGATTGATGTTCTTAGTAGACAACACTCTGGACTAAAAATCGTACATTTCAATGCCAGAAGTCTCAACGATTTCAAGCTTGACTGCGCCAAGTTCACTTTTGCTGACTCTTCTGTCGATATAATCTGTGTCACTGAAACTTGGTTTCAAGAGGATGTAAAGGATTCGTCTCTAAATATAGTAAATTACAAACTTTTTCACAATGACAGATCTGACAAAAGAGGCGGGGGTTGCAATATATTGTAAATCTCATCTCAATGTTAAGCTTCTAGGGAAGTCCTGTGGCTCGGAGGTGGAGTTCCTATCTGTTGAAATCAATGACCACCAAACTAAGGTTTTTCTATCGTGCGCATACAATCCTAATCATAGTTGCTGTTTAGATCCATTTTTTGATGCTATGTATACTGACCTGTGTTACTGAATATGATCATTTTGTCTTGTGTGGAGACTTTAATATTAATCTTTACAACTCTAGTCCTAGTCTGTTAGATTTGTTTGTTGTCTCGGATGTTTCGCTTGTGCTGCTGTTTGATCAAATTTCCTTTCTATCCGATCATGATCTGATTTTTTGCACTTTGAATATTAGCCTCGCCCCTGAAATCTCTAATACATTTTAATCTTTTCGGGACTACAAATCAATTGATTATGTTTCGCTGCTCAATGACTTGTCTTGTATAAGTTGGTCGGATTGTTGGTTTCTGCGTACTGTTGATGATAAGCTGAATTTTTTCATTGAGAAGGTCAATAATTTGTTTGAGCTACATGTTCCACTTCGTACAAAACGAGTTCATGGCTCAGCTCATGCGTGCCCCTGGTTCACACATTGCGTGCTCTTGGCACTAAAGAAGCGGCATAAGGCATACAACAAATGGAAACGAAATCCTACTGCCTATAACTGGGAAACGTATAGGAGGGCCAGGAATGGTGCTACTTCTGCTGTCAGCATTTCGAAAAAAAAATTCTTCATGTCGAAACTTAGCCCGTCACTTCCACCGAAAATGCTATGGAATAATTTTAGGCAAATAGGTATTTGTAATAAGGAAACTGAGGCATGTCGGATTGATCCCAATATTCTTAATGATCATTTCATTTCCAATTCTGTTTCTAGCGCGCCTTTTGCATCCGTATTTCAGCGTACTCGAGTCCCTAAAATTAAATTTCAATTTGACGCGGTTAGTGAAATGGATGTTGCTCGCTGCATAATGAAAATCAAGTCGAACGCTATAAAGTTTATAAAAATCATATTGCCCGCTGTGTTAGGTCCTCTAACTCACATCATCAACCACTGTTTCACTACTTCCAGATTTCCTGAAGTGTGGAAAGTAGCAACAATTATTCCAATAGCAAAAAATCAGCAGCTCGTGAACCTGGTGATTTTCGCCCCATTAGTATTCTGTGCTCGATTTCCAAAGTATGTGAGTCAGTCATGGCTGAGCAGATCACCACGTACTTGAACAAGTTTAGCCTTATGTCTTCTTTACAACCAGGCTTTCGGTCAGGACATAGCTGTTCTACTGCTGTGGTTAAAATCTTAGATGACCTTAGAGTTCCTTATGATATGGGCTAAAAACTTGCTAAAAAGCTACCTGGTTGGCAGATCTCAAAGAGTGAAGGTTGGTGATGCTTGCCAGTGGGGTGCCTCAGGGTTCTGTCCTGGGTCCCCTACTGTTTACGATGTTTATTGATGATATCTTCAGCAGCTGCAGTCATGTTATCATGCATGCGTATGCTGACGACCTACAATTGTACTTGTCGAGACCAATTGGGATGGTAGAGGATTTATGTGCAAGAGTTAATGAAGACTTAAGGGCAATAGGTGAGTGGGATCGGGAAAACAAATTATTTTTGAACCCCTTGAAATCATTTGTCTTACCCATATCGAGAACTGTCTCTCACTGTTCAGTTCTACCACCTATTCTTCTCAATGGCGTAGAACTGAAATATGTTAGCAAAGTTGTAAATCTTGGGTATCACATCAACTCTTCACTGTCTTGCGTGGACCACATTAATTCTGTTGTGTCGAAAGTCTATTATGGACTACGTAATCTGAGGCGGACCTCGGGGTTTGTACCAGTCGAAACTAAACGGAAGCTAGTCATTCAATTGTTGCTGCCTATTATAACATACTCAAATGCGGTGTATAGCAAATTGGATTCCAGATCCATGCATAAGATACAAGTTGCTTATAATAATGTAGCTCGGTATGTTTACTGTGTCAAAAGGTTTGACCACATCTCAATCTACAGAAACAAGAAACTGCATCTTTTTGCATAAAATTGTCCATACCAAAAGACCCCAGTATCTGTATGAAAAACTTCAGTTCTCTAAGTGTCACCGACATATGAACTTGCTACCTTCAGCCCGCAATTTACCCAACTCCAGTCGACTATTCTTTGTTAGCACCATTAGATTATGGAATTCGTTGCCAATACAAATTAAATCAATAGCCAATAGACGCCACTTTAAGCATTCTATTTTCAAACACTTTTCTTAACTCTGCCCTTCTCTCCTTTTCGCACCCTTTTTTTCTTCCTTTTCTTTCTTCTCTTTTTAATATTAAGATTGATTTGAATTGTTATCAACTTGTTATCAACTTGTGGCATGCAAAAGAACTGACTCTTAAATGCCGATGTTTTTGTAATGAAATAAATCAAAAATTAAATGAAATAGAAAAATGAGAACAATTTTGGGTATTTAAGGTATTCATTATATTTTTCGCTTAGTTCTTGGCAATTCCACACCGGTATCAAACAATGTCCAGCATACATCAGCTATAAAAGAATATTAAGACTATTAATACTCTTGCCTTTATACCGTTCCTCAATGGGGGCCAGTGGCGGATTCAGGGGGTTTTGGGGGTTGAATCCCCCGAAATATTAGGATAGATTTAGGTTAGGTTAGGTTGAGGTGGCTGCCTCTGTATGAGACACACTTAGGCCTCTTAATGGGCCCGTTGTGATACCACAGATTCCACCCGTTTGAAATGCGTATGCAACATTGTTTTTTCAACATGTGATACACCACACATTTCAAACGGATGGGGAAAGGGAGGGGAGCGGACCTACAGTTTAACGCCGAATCCGAACGGCGATGGGCAGTTTTTCTTTCACACTTGGAGGTTTTGCCATTGCCTGCCAAGAGCGCACTTGTGCGATTCTTGTAATTCTCATTCCCTTCATGTGGATAGCGACAGAAGTAGATGAGTGTTTTTTCCAGCCCAAGCCAGGAATCGAACCCGGGGCGCTCGGTATGAGAAGCCAGCGCGCTACCCGCTGAGCTATCGAGGCCGACCGATAGAGGCCGAGGATAGATTTAAAACTACATACAAATTAAAAGGCATTTTATAAATATTAAAGAATTACTTTTTGAAACCCCCCCGAAAAATTTTTCTGAATCCGCCTCTGATGGGGGCATATGTCTGATGAAAGCGTTCCCCATGTTCATCGGATTCTGTTGCCAACTGATGTTCGAAGTAATCCATATGAGAATTCAGAAAATAAATTTTTGGTGACATATGAATACCTAGTTTTTCGAATGCACTCATCATGATGTCGACGTGCATTCGAGCAGCAGCAGAACAATTTTTGCCTAGAACATTGTCAATGACTCCTTTAATGCTTTTCCATGCGACAATCTCATTTGATTGACTTCGGCGCTACGCATAAGCCTTTTTATCTCAGGACCAACAAAAACACCTGTTGTAATGAAAAAACGAGATTTTATAAATTTATTGGTATGAAACCAATATGAAAAAGTAAAGTTTTAGCATTCATATCTTCTTTTCTCTTTGCTTCCCTTAGTTTTGGAAACAATGTCTTCAGAAAGTCGCCGATCCATTTGTATCCAAACACTTAACAAATTGTTTACCACACCAAGTTTTATATGTAATGGTTGTAAAATAATTTTTTTGTTGGCATAAGCGGTGGACGGAAAATATTATGCTCGCCTAATGTCCCTTCAGCTCTCGGCTCCCATTGTTTTTTGGAATATTGGTTGCCTTTCCATCTGCTATTCCACGTGCAAGTTTTGTAGGAGATTTTAGTACCAATTCTGATTAAGTACGAAATAAACAATAAAACACATCTTCAGTTTTGGCTTAATTCTGGCGTTGAAGTTAATTTCTGAGCTTTGATGTATTCAGGCACCTATAGTGGAATTTTATGGTGAATATTTTTGTGGTACATTTTGTCCTTAAAAAGTCCTGTTTTACAGGATATTTTTGGCATTTTAGAAAAAAGGGTAAAATTGACCCATAAAAATAGTATCTACAGGGTTAAAATGCTCCACAAAAATATTCTTCGTAGTATTTTACATCAAATTGCTGAACCCATCATATACCTAAAATGTAAGGTTACATGGTTTTCGTATGCCGATTCACCATAAGAATGTGCAAAAGGGGGACAACTTTGACCCCCCCTAAAAAAAAAATCAGATGTAAACTTTCAAAACGCCGACACACGTATATTTTTTTTGGTCCCCTCTACCAGAAACCGTTATCAGAACCTTTTTATTTTTTTTGTGTTGTGCAGTGTTATTAGTAGGGATCGGAATTATGTATATGCAAGTGCATATTTTTTTGGAGCATCGGATTTGAACGGGACCAAGATAGAAACCATTTTTATTGAAAAATATTAAGAACGAAAAATATTAAGAATGATGCACTGCATATTTGCATATGTTTGCATATTTTGCATATTTTGTGCATATTTTGCATACTTTTTGCATCTTTTGCATATTTGTTGAATGTTTTGGCATAATTTTGCATGTTTTTTCCATTTTTTGCCGTATTTGGCGTAAGTATGTACAACATATGTATGTATAAACATATTCATATAGACTTATTTTTTTCTATGCTAACTAACAAGAGTGATGTTGGTGTGCTTCTGTGTGTAGGGGTTGGGATGGGAGTTAAATTGGACAAGCCCAGACTTTTGTTATTCCGAGAATGATGTTCTTACGATCATTATTGTTGGTGTTGTAGTTTGGCTTATTCAGCTATTTTTTGGGGTCAGCATACAAGAATAATGAACGTTTTCGTACTCCACGAGCTGGTGTACGGCATATGCTGACCGTAGAAAACTTTGAGTAAATTTTAGTTATTTACTGTAATAAGAAGTTAATAATAATAAAACTTACATTTCATTTTAAGTTTTTGTTATTATTTGAGTTAACACTACTAGTACCGGGCTTGGCTTGGAGAAATGTTTCATTGTAAGCATTAAAACAATGTTAAATAAATATTTGTATACATTTATTTATTTTGAATGTAAAAAAGTATAGTTTTGGAAAATATTTCAATAGTGAAGCTAAGTGACGTCTCGCCGTGAGGTCGTCGAGGAGATTAGCCTCCTGCCTCATGAAGTCGAGGGGATCGATGCGATCGACCTCTCGATGCTGAGCATGGCCGCTGATGATGAAGACTCCAGAGTCACCCTATCAGACCTAGACAAGGAGAGCGGTCTGACGGAGGATGAAGGCGGCGCCGAAAAACCTTAAGGGGGGTTTCTACCTTGTGCGGTAAAAAAAATCGATTTTTTTTCATGCATTTTTGGATTAATACATGATTGCAGAATGCGCTCCCAAAATTTGAAGTTGAAATCTTTCGAATTACGGAAGCAATTTATCGAAACAGGTAGCCGTGTCGAGCGCGCCGAGCCGCTGAAGCAAAACTTTGAACGCGTTTTTCTCAAAACTACATTTTTTGACCTTGCGGAAGTGATTTAGGCCACACGAGTTGAGCAATAGCTACGAAATTTTAAACAGTCATTTATCAAGGTCTTAGCTATGGCACGAACTAGGATCTTCAAGAAATAATAATTTTTTCTCATTAAAAATAGAAATTTGTATTGAAAAAAGTAGGTAAAAATTGAGTTTTTTAGTCAAAATCGCATATATCCTTCATTTTTCATTTTTTTTTTAATCCTAGTTCCAGCCATAGACAAAAGGATACAGAATAAGAAAAAATTTCATTTTTGTGTTTCAAGTCATCTCAAACAGCGGCAGGACTTCCGCGAGTAAGGAAGGCCTGCCGCCATTGCTCGATGGCCCCCTCCCCCTCTTTGCATATTTTATCTTGAAACTTTTTTTACTTGTACAATAAACATATACCTACAACTGAAAAAATTTTCCAGTGTTTATCTTAAAAACCTTCCCATCAAAAATTAAAAAAAAAAACATGTTTTCTCGGCCGCACAAGGTAGAAACCTGCCTTAAGGCCGCCATGACCAGCACCGCAGTTGCGCAGATTAATCTGCACCACGCGAAGGCCGCTTCTGCGGTCATCGCCAGGGCAACCCTCAGAAATAAACTGAGCGTGGTGCTGGTCCAAGAACCCTGGGTGTGCAGGGGCCAAATCAAAGGTTTGGCAGAAAGGAACATACAGGTAATTTGGGACATCAGATGTAATAAACCAAGAGCCTGCATGTTAATAACCAATGGTTTGAATTTTATATGTCTTCCAGACTTCCTTTCTAGGGATTTGGTTGCGGTACAGATACCGGTGCAAATAAACGGGACCGCGCAGGACATAGTAATGGCCACAGGTTACTTCCCAGGAGAGGACACCCTGGCTCCGCCAGAGGCAGTCTCTAGACTGGTGAAGTACTGTGAGCGGAAGAAGCTGCCACTTATACTGGGTTGCGATGCGAATGCGCACAGCGAAGCCTGGGGAAGCAGCGATACGTATCAAAGGGGTGAGTACCTTTTAGAATTTATTATTAGTAATAAATTAGAAATTTTTAACGTGGGAAATATACCAACGTTTGTAACCAGTTCGAGAGAGGAGGTCCTAGACATTACCCTAGGAAATACTCTAAGCTCCGAGCTGGTTAAAAACTGGAGGGTGTCTGGGGAGCCTTCAATGTCGGATCATAGAATAATACGTTTTGACATTGAAGGTTCTGCTTCAGTTAGGAAAATTTTGAGAAATCCCAGGAAAACAGACTGGGGAAAGTTCCAGGAAACACTGAGTCTTAACTCCGCCAACCTTGGGCTGGGGGAGAATATCAGGAACTCTATGGAACTAGATAATATGGTGAACTGCTTTAATAAGGTAGTCATCGATGCGTATGAGGACAGCTGCCCGGTCAGCAAGATTGCTTCCTCCAGGGACGTACCCTGGTGGAATAGGGACCTCAGCATACTGCGAAGCAAGGTTCGCAGGTTATTCAACCGGGCTAAACGTACCGGGAACTGGGTCGAGTATAGGAGTACTCTGACACTCTATAATAAGGAGATCAGGGAATCCAAGCGAAGAAATTTCAGAAATTTCTGTGAAAACATAGAACAAACCTGTGAGGCATCCAGACTCTTTAAGGTTATGGCAAGGAGCCACAACCTGACCTCTACCAACCTCAGGAAAAGCAATGGGGAATTTACCGAGAGTGAGGAAGAGAAGGTTCAGCTACTTCTAGATACTCACTTCCCGTGCTCCACTGCTTGGGGAGGGGCAGGGCAGGCTGAGGCGCTATACAGGATCTCTAAAAGAGACTGGAGAGTGGCAAAGGAAATCTGCACGGAGGAAAGGGTACAGTGGGCGGTTAACACCTTCAAACCACTAAAATCACCTGGACCCGACCAGTCTGGCACTGGGTTATATACCAGAAGCCTGGAGGAGGGCAAAGGTAGTTTTTATACCAAAGGCCGGGAAGAAGGATCCACTTCATCCGAAATCTTTCAGGCCAATTTGCCTAACTTCTTTTGTACTGAAAACTCTAGAGAAAGTTGTGGACAACTACATAAGGACGACAGTCCTATTAGACAACCCTCTGCGTACTTGCCAACATGCTTATAGGGCAGGTCGTTCCACCGAGACTGCTCTGTACCAGCTGACGAGTGTGTTACAGGAAAGTCTAGAAGAGAAGGAAATGGCACTATGTGCCTTTCTGGATATAGAGGGGGCCTTTGACAATACCTCGCATGAAGTCATAGACAATTCTTTAACCAGCAGGGCCTGACTAATACTTTAAGAGGCTGGATACATAGCATGCTCGCTACTAGGTCGGTGGAGATACAGACTAGTACGGGTGGCCCAGTTTTAGCAAACACAACCCGGGGCTGTCCGCAGGGGGGAGTACTATCACCTCTACTGTGGAGCCTCGTGGTTGTGGACAACTACATAAGGACGACAGTCCTATTAGACAACCCTCTGCGTACTTGCCAACATGCTTATAGGGCAGGTCGTTCCACCGAGACTGCTCTGTACCAGCTGACGAGTGTGTTACAGGAAAGTCTAGAAGAGAAGGAAATGGCACTATGTGCCTTTCTGGATATAGAGGGGGCCTTTGACAATACCTCGCATGAAGTCATAGACAATTCTTTAACCAGCAGGGCCTGACTAATACTTTAAGAGGCTGGATACATAGCATGCTCGCTACTAGGTCGGTGGAGATACAGACTAGTACGGGTGGCCCAGTTTTAGCAAACACAACCCGGGGCTGTCCGCAGGGGGGAGTACTATCACCTCTACTGTGGAGCCTCGTGGTTGATGATCTTTTACAGGAGCTAACTAACGCTGGCCTAACGGTCCAGGGTTATGCGGATGATATTGTAATCCTATGCAGGGGAAAATTTGAAGATACCCTGCGGGAAAGGATAACCTTAGGACTAAGGTTAACCAAGAAATGGTGTACAAAAGTGGGGCTGAATATAAATCCGGCGAAGACCACCGCTGTACCCTTCACAAGAAAATACAAACTTGATGCTCTTAGACCTATACGTTTGGATGGGGCGGAGATAGAATTCCAGAAGGAGGTGAAATATCTAGGCGTTATACTAGATCAGAAACTTCTCTGGAAAGGACACCTAGAGGCAACGATAAGGAAGGCCACGAGGGTCTTCATGACCTGTAGGTCCATATCAGGTAAAAGTTGGGGTTGTACTCCGACTATACTGAGATGGATTTACACGGCGATTGTAAGACCCATGATAACGTATGGTTCGGCTGTCTGGGTAAGCAGGACCAGCCAGGCGACCACTATCAAGGCGCTTAGTAAGCTACAAAGACTGGCATGCGTGTGCATAACAGGGGCTATGAGAACGTGTCCAACAGCATCCTTGGAGGTTCTTTTGGAACTTACACCTCTTCACTTATACATACAGACCCAGGCGAAGAGGGCTCTCCTACGGATGACTGATGTTAATATCGGGGCTGAGGGATTCCTGAGTCGTAAGAGGATTGATACTCTCACGCTTCAGCATCCCGAAATCGCAATACCGAGGGACACAATCTCACCGAAGTTCAGCTTTGTCAAACGGTTCAGAACTGAACTTAGTAACAAAAGGAAATGGGTAGGTATATCGGAAACATATCGGATAGACCAGCACATGATATCCTGGTACACAGATGGCTCCTTAACGGAGGAAGGTACCGGGATAGGAGTATACGGGCCGAGGATACGATACTCGGAACCTACTGGAAAGCACACTACTATCTTCCAGGCGGAAATATACGCCATTGAAAGGTGTACCCATTTCAATCTGGTGAAGAATTACCGGAACCGGAAAATTGCCATCCTTTCTGACAGCCAAGCGGCTATCAAGGCTCTTAGATCCTACCAGGTGTCCTCGAAACTGGTATTGGAGTGCCTTGAGAAGCTGAATGAACTTGGCCGTTACAACAAGGTGTGGGTACTTTGGGTTCCGGGCCACACCGGCATTGAAGGGAACGAACGGGCTGACGAGCTAGCAAGGAAGGGAGCTTGCACACCCTTTGTCGGCCCTGAACCTTTTTGTGGGTTGGGAAAAGGAGCCTCCTCCATTCTACTGAGAAAGGACGAGATAACCAGAAGGAATCAATACTGGGAAAATCAACCAGGTCTAGAGCATTCGAAGCTGGTTATCGGATCCTATAATAGAAAACGTTTCGAGGAGTGTATGACCTTGTCAAAAAATAATCTAAGGATTATCACGGGAATGCTTACAGGGCATTGTAGATTGAACTATCATCTAACGAAACTAGGAATCCGTGAAAACGGGTATTGCAGGTTCTGCTTGCAGGAAAACGAGACTGCAATACATATACTAGGAAAATGCCCTGTACTCATGCATAAGAGAAAGAAGCACCTGGGAGACCATATCATATGCGGTGCAGACTGGGTATCCAGAGGCTTAGGAAACATACTAAAATTCCTCTTGGATACTGGACTCACTGACAGTCTTTGAGGTCCAAGAAGGGGGCACAATAGGTCGCAGTGCATTATCCCCATTAATAATAATAATAATGACGTCTCGCCGATAAAATCATGCTTTCACACGCAACGAAAATTGACTTTGGAATTGCAATAACAAATTCAGTTCAATAAAAGCAAGAAAACATCCTTTCTAAAAAACAATTGTTTGCAAATTTTCAAAAAATTTTCCCTCGAGGATTGCAATATTTAATTTTTAACTTAACATTTTGTGCAAAGTATGCAAATACAAAATTCTAAGTTAAAAATTCAATATCACAATCTTAGAGTTTGCTTGTAAACTAGTGCGAATTACGCAATTAATTAACCTCATTAAACTTTGTAGACGTCAAATAAATTTACAGTTATTATTATTATTTTTATAATTATTGGTTGGATAACAACACACCGTCCCGGAAATCCGGTTTTCTTCTTTGATAGACTCTTCTACGAAAGCAATTCTATGCTCCTTGTAAGTTAGCTACTGCTACTGGGTTTTATAAAATATTTCTGTACATTTCTAAACTACTCGACACGAAAAACGCACCTAAAAATAAAAGTGTTTGCTAGACTGGAACTTTGAAATAGAATAAAATTTCGATGTAATATATGAATCTACAGACTGAAATTCAAATCATGTATGTTTTCCCTACCTGACATATTTTGGTCCTGAAACTTCAAAATTGAAAATTTAGTTAAAAGGATGTCTTTCATTTGATACCCATATTTCCATCATTGCACAACCGCATATATTTAAAAAAATATTTGAAATGTGTATGTCCTTAAAATGTGTAAGTCCTTAAACTGTTTTAAAAAGAACATTGGGCCAGAAAATGAAAAACTGGCTATGCCAGATTACTATAAATGATCGCTAGTTTCACGTCTATATCCAAATTTGGATAGGTTTCGGCAAAAAATAATTTTTCGCACAGTGTAATTAATGTAAAGTTGGTGTTTTTACTCACTGCATCACAACTTTGTAAGTTTTCTTTCAATTCTATTGAAGTTAGGCTTAATATTTGCTCAAGTAATATATTTGGTAAAAAAATATATAATAATAATATATCTTTCATCTTAGATTTTAAAACTAGGGGAGATCATTTTTTTATCCATAAAAAAAATATTCGAAAATGTATGATTTTTTTGACGAAAAATTCACTTTGTTACAACTTTCCTTTGGGGAAGTTACTTGTCAGTAACTTCCCCAAATCTCATCTGATTTGAACAATATATATATATCACATCTTCTTCTTGAACGACGGACAGCTCGTGTAAATCAGATAATTCTTTCAGGAGATATGTGCTCATAACTGAAACAACCGGAAAAACTCGTTTTTCGAAGATGTTTTGAAAACGTTTTGTGTTCAGCGGCCAAAGTTAGTCTAGAAAACACTTTATCTATGCACGCGATTGGCCCATTTTTTGTCGAGTAGTGTAATGATGTTTTCCTAATTTCACGAAAGTTTTTATCAAATTTGGATAGATTTAGTAAGATTATCCTTTTATCAATTTTTCATTTTTTCTCTGGGATTCTATTGCTTTCCATAAAATTTCAAGCACATATACGTTTCAAAATAATTTGTCCCTTTACTGTCCATTTACTGTTCAATGGAATACAAATTTTCAAAAAAAATTAAAAAGCATAACCGGAAATTCCAGTTATTAGTTTTGTACGCAAACTTATTCTGCACCGTTTGTGGGGGCCCATCAGCCGTCGCCGCCCCGGGCCACCGAGCACCTTAAGCCGCCACTGCTACGTAGTTAACCGTCATTTGATCGCTCATGGTAGTAGTAGGTAAAATCGATGATAAAAAGAAAACAGATCGGCGCAGTGATTTCAAAATTTTAGAATATTAAGCTTAGTGCAAAATATTAAAAGTCAAGGAGAACTAAATTCGTAACTTAAACCGTTTTCGAGCTACGGTTAATCAAAAACTGAAAACCATCAAATGACCGCTCCCGGTAGTTCTAGTGTTAAGGTTTTGTTTTAAATTCTATTTAAAACACAATGATTTTGTAACTTGTTTTTTCGAACTTCCCAAATTTCACAAAATTCCTGGAATATAAGAAATACTACCAGTTATCCCTGGCTCTGCACAGAAGAATTTCATACTTTTATTAAAAAAATTGTCATTCCACAACGAGCAGGACCCCGCGGATGTGCACGCGAAATTTTAAGACAATGGGCTCAATAAATCAAGTTTCTCTTAACACTTTGCCGTCCACACGTCTTGTAATTATTTAGTCGCTTGGCGCCGGCAGCGCTAATATGGATTACTTGGCTTGTCGCCGGCCGTTTTTTACATTATCGGGAGATTATGAATAGTTAAGTTTTACTAATCTCATCGTTAGTTCTCATAAGTTCTCAACCTTGAACCCCTACTTTCATGAAATTACGAAGATATACATACATACGTAACTAAATACAAAATTTGTTTGTTTTTTGTAATTCGCGCACGACACCACTGTGGTGTCGCCGGCTGTTGGCCGCAAGTTTGCTCATGAGACCAATGTGGTGTCACCGGACGTCATAGTGTTAATCCTTCGTTGACCCAGTCAGATTCGTACGAGAAAATAATTGTCTAATTATATCTTATTTAAAGGGCTTTCGCCATACTTAAAGTATTTTGAACACTTAAATCATGTTTCCCTATACAAAGTCTTAGCCCATCGTTGACACCGTCAGATATAGATTTTCGAAAAAAATAAACACGTTTCGTTTTATTTATCATTTAATGCACTTTAACCAAGTTTGAAGACAAAA
The DNA here is from genome assembly GCA_963668005.1 of Melieria crassipennis. Taxonomy (NCBI): domain Eukaryota; kingdom Metazoa; phylum Arthropoda; class Insecta; order Diptera; family Ulidiidae; genus Melieria; species Melieria crassipennis. The sequence goes on along the minus strand of OY764961.1, from coordinate 56,939,356 downwards.
CCACCATTAAGTAAATCATGCTTATCCATACAAAGTTTTAACTCTTGATTTATCGATTTTCAAAAAAGGGAAAGTCACCTTCCGAATTGTTTTTCACTGAGAGTGTTTTCACCACGTTTGAAGTCAATAGGCCCATTAATTCATGCTTTTTCACAGTTTCTTCATACACTCTTTTAACCCTTTACCCTGTTTGATTTCGATATTCAAAAAACTGAGAAACACGTGTTTGATTATTTCGCATTTGAAGTACTTTTACCAAGTGTGAAGACAAACTGGCTAAACAATTTTATTTCTCCATACAAACTTTTAACCCTTGGTTTACATCGTTAAATTTAAATTTTCACAAAAGTAAAAATATATGTTTAATTATTTTTGATTATGAATGTTTTCTGCAATTTTTAAGTCAATAGGCCTATCGGTTCATGTTTTTTCGTAGTCTTTCCGTATACGAAACTTAACCCTTGGTTGACCCTGTTAAGTTTTGATTTTCGAAAAATTGAAAAATACGTGTCGAATTATTTTTTATTTGAAGTGTTTTCACCAAATTTGAAATCATTAGGCTCATTAAAATGCGTTTCTTCATACAACACCTTAACCCATGGTTTGCCCTTTTAGACCTAGAATTTCAAAAAATCCTTTTTGAACGAAGGTTCATTTTTTAAGATGTACCTACACTGCATATTTCATGTTTGTAGCTTCAGCGGTGCGACCTGGATGGAGTGCATATGTTTTGCATATATTTTTCAAATATTTTGCATATTTCGTGCATATTCGGTGTGCATATAAATCCGATACCTAGTTATTAGTATGGAATGTGGGACATTCTGCGGCGCAGATAAAGAGGGTTTAGGGGTGCAGATCCCCAAATTCCAAAATTGCTGGTGAAAAATGTGATTTCAAATGGTATTGGGCTCAAAAGTTTTGCACAAAACCCCCACAAAATGAGTTTCTGTGTGCGTCACTGGGTATCACAATGGGCAAAAGCTTACAAATGTGTAAGAATTTTATTTATTTTTGCTTAGTAAGAAAATGTGTTTTTCGAAATTATAGAAAAAAATATAGATAAAGATAATATATTAAAAAAAAAATATAGCAAAATATTTGAACAATACAGAAATATTGTCTGAACATGATTTCACCATAGAGAACCTATCGCAAATGTTATACTTTCTTCAAACAACAAAAAACACAAACGTTGGTGACAATAAAATTTTGTGAAGAATTTATTCGGAGCGGATGCTGTTTTTTAGTTGCGAAATAGTTGTGTAAATATTTCATACTTTAGCTTTTGATTTGCTTAAAACCAATGAAAATTGCTGGTGAATGTTTCATTTTCTATTTAAGAAACTTGTTCCATTGAATCGGTTGAAAATAAGCAATTGGTGCCATCTACAGTGTAACACTAAAAGTGATTGTGACGATCCACGTAATATTTTTCATTAGTAATCATTTGGTTAATTTAATTATGAAAGCTCGCTGAACTCATTTACGACTCCAGTTGCTTCTCCTTTATTGCTGACAGCAGACCGATGACCGATCCAGCGGTTCTGCAAATCTGAAATTATCACAAAAATACAAAAAATATCCGATTATAACTACTTAATCCATGCCATTGTCTTTGAAGCAAATCATCGAATATACATAATTATTTTATTATTTCATAAGCAAATTTACAACGACACCATACAAGTATGAAATAATTTATATCACATCTCATGACGTCCTCTAAGATTTCTTCAAGAAATATTATCACACTTACAGCAGAAATGCTTGTATGAAAAAAAAATAAATATATAATATAAAAAATATATAGTATTCGCCTTACCCACACCATTAAGTTGCGATCCACCACAAATATGTAACCAGACAACGTTTCGACTTGTTGCGAACGCATCAACGGCAGCAACAACAAACGTTTCATTTGAGGCGTGAGCCGCTCCCAGGGAAATTGCAAATAGATACTTTCGCTGAACTGTTCGCTCTGGAATGCCGAATGTATATAGTTCTTAAAATGGAAAACAAATAAATAACTATGGCTCACACCTCCGTCTTGAGTTTTTCACCACCAAAGCAATACACCAGCAACTGCACGAGGACAATAAGCATCGTCAGGACTATCGGAAAAAAACGTGCTGGCTCAATGTGGTTGCCAGCTTGCAGAACGATAAAACACAGCTTCAGGCAACTAAATGAGACTTCAAGAAAAACGATGGGCGCAAATATAGTCCGAAACTCCTTGATTAGTTCGACCAAACGCCGATGATAGGCAACGGTAGAGGCGATGCTACGGCGAAAGTGTTCGAAATTGTTCTCGTCCATTTCGTTGACAATGGTGCGCAACTGTTCGCGTAGTATTTGAAAATGGGCGCCACTGTTGTAGATGAACCAGCAGAACAACAAATCCACGCCCACCACGGCGCAGATGCCGTAGAACGCTACCAAAACGCACCACAGCCAGGTGACTATGTACCCCGGAACGTTGTTGTAGTCGTACGGGTAGCTGTGAATGCAGTGCGTTCGAAGATTAATCAAATTTCAAAATAAAGTGACCACAAATAGGGCAATTTGTCCCATTTGCTCCATTGCACAGTGATTCGACTCCATACAACCGCAGGACAAAAATTAGAAGAAGTGGTCTATTCTTCTAATTTGGTATGCTAGTTAATCATGGACTGCTGAATTGAAATTCCTTTTTTTTTTTTTCTTAAACTTTTGTAGTTTGACAATGCCTAATGCAATTTTCGTAATTTTTGGTAAGCTATAGCACCAAGTGTGTTGACTAGATTTTTCAGATTTAACTCAATCAAGTCAAAATTTATAATTGCAAGGCAGAACAGAATTTGTATCGAGATCCTTTAGTTTTGCAATAAAAAGGATAATAATTGTTGTATAATATGTTTTGTATTTGTGCGGTGTTTTTTTCGTTTTTCATGTTGTTTGCACACTTCCAGAGAAAAATAAAACATATTTTGTCGAAAAATAGGTTTTTAGACCACTTTTCAAATTGCATTATTTTCTGAGATCGGAAGATATCGGAGGATGTAATTACATTATTCGACAAAGAAAGAATGCTTTTCAAAATACAAAAAAATCCAGAAATCCAATGATTGTTCATTAAATTAAACGAATTATCACAAAATGCAAGCAAAGCAATTCTGTTACTGAAGTTCAGGTTTAGCTGGGATATAGTACGAGTATGTTACGCATTCGGGGATGAACACTTTAACAATAAAATATTTTTACAAGTTCTAATAGCTTCTTCAATATACTTACAGCGCATTAAATGTCATAAGGTAAATGTCTTTGCCATTGACTTGACTAATGATTGTGTAAACCAGCGGCACCATGGCGTACACAAGACCAGTGCTACAACATATCATGAAATAGAATTGTGAAATAGTTTTTTGCGTTTTATTGGCCTGTATCCATAGCTGACGTTTGGCAATGTCGACTGTGAAGAAATTAAAAAAATATATATGTTCCCTGTATGCTTTCTCTCCGAAATATAATTATTCACCAACCCTGCATTGCCATCTGATTCAAATCGGCGATTATGCGAATATATTGTCGGCTTTTGCGCATAAACATGAGCGACTTGAGCATGCCCAACACTTCCTGTAGAAATACGGTCAGCACTTTGGCCAGTTCGTCCACTTCGTTGAAATATTTGACGGTGAACGCGGCCATTGCCAGCGTCATCAGCAGTGTGGCGGTAAATTGCACGAAAAAGCGTACCGGATATTTGAGGATTTTGGTATTTGGACGAGCGTGCAAATCAATGCCGAGGCCGCTGAAGCAGAAACGTTGAATACTTAGAAACTTGTACGAGTCGACAGCATGATGTCGCTTAGGGGTTTTTATAGATTCTTGTTTTTGCGAAATAAAGAACATTTGTCATGTGTTACTTTTGTTTCGACAAGAAACCAACAATTAACTGTCAGTTTTTTGCATAACGACTGGGCTGTTTTAATTAAGCCGTAATGGCATGTTGTGAAAATTGCTGTTAAAAGTCGGCATACAACAGCAAACCAATGCAATGTGTGAGTTATTGACGCAAATATTGAACTTGAAAATAATATCAGAGGAAGAAATTACCAAATTGGCGCGTTTCCGTGCAACGATTAGCAGCTGTCGTGGCCATACAGTCTTACAGAAAATATCGAGTACAGGTCCAAATAATAGCGGACAAGATGCCCAATATTAAACTTATGGAGTGTAAATTACACTGCACAACAAAATCAAATTTTTTTTAAATAACAAGGTTCTGACAACGGACTCTGGTACAGGGGACCAAAAAAAATATACGTGTATCGGCGTTTTGAAAGTTTACATGTGCATTTTTTTTTAGGGGGTCAAAGTTTTCCCCCTTTTGCACATTCTTATGGTGAATCGGCATACGAAAACCATGTAACCTTACATTTTAGGTATATGATGGGTTCAGCAATTTGATGTAAAATACTACGGATAATATTTTTGTGGAGCATTTTAACCCTGTAGCTACTATTTTTATGGGTAAATTTTACCCGTTTTTTCTAAAATGCCAAAAATATCCTGTAAAACAGGACTTTTTAAGGACAAAATGTACCACGAAAATATTCACCATAAAATTTTACTACAAGTATAGGTCTCTGAATACATCAAAGCTCAGAAATTAACTTTAACCCCAAGATTTAACACAAAATGAAAATGTGTTTAACCCTCTAGTTCCCAAGAAGGCCAGTAGACATCCTAAGCTTAAAAAAATTCTGTAAATTACACCTTATGATTTTTTTAGCTGATTTTACACGTATGGAAAGGGGAATCTCCATTTTATACAATAAATATTATCAGATAACGCTGGCACATGCACGACGGCAGTAATTGTAAGACAAAGTTGAAGTTTTGTGAGAAAGTAAGCAAATAATGATTTTTGAAATTATGTGAGAAACAAAAATTGTTTTAAATAAATTGTGAGCCTCAATAAAACTAAAAAAATTATTTATGAAAAAAAAAAATTATGAAAAAAAAGTTGTTACACTCCTCCTACCTAACCCAAGCCCGAGAGTATCTGGAGGCCGGCTTGGGACGATAAGCGTAAATAATTAACGGTCATTGATGAAATTTTTTCGCTATTTAAGCATTATTTTTCAATTTGAACCGACATTTTGATACACCGCAATGCAAAAAAGACCATATCACTGCAAAAATTTATACTAAGGCGTAGTCCGTGGGGGTAGATGAGAGAACTAGTCTCCCCTAGTCCTTTATTTCATGGAGTAGATTTATCGACATCTGTGTGAAAAGATAACAAGGCATTAAAAAATAATAAGAACTGCTATATATATATACCTATACCGATTTTTTTAGTTTTCCTAGTTTCTACACCCCCCAAAAGCAGTATATAAACTACCCCACGACGCACTACCCCTCGCCTTACCCCCACCCCTTTTAATTTATTGTCTATTGCACGCAGAACTGAAACTGTTACCCGTTATTTATGTTCACATATATTTAAAAAAAAATTAAAAATTTAAATTAATTAAAAAAAAATTTTCATATGAAATTTTTTTTGGCTTTGTTTCCCAAGCAGGCCTGTAGGCCTGCTTCTTTCTACACCCTCTATCACGCCTCCTATTGACATGAAATTTTTTTCCCCGAACAAAGATTGCTCCTCCACCACAAAACTATCACTGGTAATTTTTTCAACAAGATTAAAAACTTGGGTACTAGAGGGTTAAGTGTTTATTTCGTACTTATTCAAAATTGGTACTAAAATGTCCTACAAAACTTGCACGGATATTTTTTTTTGGTCCCCTCTACCAGAATCCGTTGTCAGAACCTTGTTATTTATTTTGTGTTGTGCAGTGTTATTAGTAAGGAATGTGGGACATTCTGCGGCGCAGATAAGGACGGTTTAATTCCAAAATTCCAAAATTGCTGGTGAAAAATATGATTTCAAATGGTATTGGGCTCAAAAGTTTTGCACAAAACCCCACAAAATGAGTTTCTGTGTGCGTCACTGGGTATCACAATGGGCAAAAGCTTACAAATGTGTAAGAATTTTATTTATTTTTGCTTAGTAAGAAAATGTGTTTTTCGAAATTATAGAAAAAATATAGATATAGATAATATATTTAAAAAAATATATAGCCAAATATTTGAACAATACAGAAATATTGTCTGAACATGATTTCACCATAGAGAACCTATCGCAAATGTTATACTTTCTTCAAACAACAAAAAACACAAACATTGGTGACAATAAAATTTTGTAAAGAATTTATTCGGAGCGGATGCTTTTTTTAGTTGCGAAATAGTTGTGTAAATATTTCATACTTTAGCTTTTGATTTGCTTAAAACCAATGAAAATTGCTGGTGAATGTTTCATTTTCTATTTAAGAAACTTGTTCCAGTGAATCGGTTGAAAATAAGCAATTGGTGCCATCTACAGTGTAACACTAAAAGTGATTGTGACGATCCACGTAATATTTTTCATTAGTAATCATTTGGTTAATTTAATTATGAAAGCTCGCTGAACTCATTTACGACTCCAGTTGCTTCTCCTTTATTGCTGACAGCAGACCGATAACCGATCCTGCGGTCCTGCAAATCTGAAATTATCACAAAAATACAAAATTATCCGATTATAACTACTTAATCCATGCCATTTTTCTTTGATGCAAGTCATCTAATATACAACATTATTTTATTATTTCATAAGCAAATTTAGAACAACACCCAACAAGCATCAAATCATTTGTATAACATCTCATGACGTCTCACATTAGGGGAAAACAGGCAAAAACGCTCGCACCGCCGGTTTTGAGCTCTAGAATCTAATCTACCAGGAGCTGGTACCTTACAGTCGGAAGTTAAGATTTTTAGAAATATGTACATATAATCAGAAGCAAAAAAAAATAAGTCAATATTTTGATAAGTGATTCTCGTAGAAGATCAAAAATAAAGTTACAGGTGTTTTAGCGTTTTTTAATTTGAGCATTTTTTCGCAGCACACGGTTTATGGTTTCCGAATGTATAACGAAAAATTTAATAACTTCGGAAATAAAAAGATAAGAGATTCAATTTTCGCATAACGGTTCTCCATAAGTAGAAGATGATTTATTCCAAAAATGAAAAGAATTCGCCTACGGCCACGCCTACTCTCCATACACAATTTATTTTTAAGAATATTAAAAGAGCTAACATTTTGTTGTCATGCATTAAAATCCTCTTTAGACGAAGAAATTTTAATTATGTGATACATAGCCACGCCCACTTTCATAAAAGTATGCAAACTCTTTCTTCAAATATGTACAACTTCTCAAACTCGATTATTCCTGTTAATCCGTCCCAGAACGAAATAAAAAGTACTTAATTAAATTGAAGCAGTATATTTTGGGCAAGCAATAAAGCTAAAACAAAATAAGCATTTACCTTAATAATAATAATATATTAAAATAATGACTTAGTAAGTATCATAAGGGAGGGAGGCATATTTAAAAAAAATTTTTTTATACAGCAACCCTGTTAAAAAATGAGCAAACCACGCCCATTTCAGGCAATATGTTGTTCTCATGATTTCCAAAGTTTTTGTACGAAATTTCAGTTTCGTGTCTCAACTTTTTCTAAAGCTATTTTGAATACCTTCCATCAAGCAGACGAGTTGGAAGACATATTAACGGACGGATATAGATAAATCAATGCGATATATATATATACACGTCTCAATTTAAATACATATTTATTCCTTTCAAAACCAGCCTTGCTGTTTTTCATACGTTATAGTTTTGCTCAGCAATTAAAAATATAGATATCGTTGCTCACCAGTGCTGAGTACAAAAAGTGCTTGGGTTGGCATGCGAAAATTGCTCGCATTCACGCTGACGCAGGACCCCGCAGATAAGTTTGATACCATCATTTAGCTGAATGTCCCACCTATTTAGTTTATAAGTATATCGTGGAATGCTGTGGAATCTCAAAAGTTACAGTCCACAGAAAATCCCGATTTTTCTCATTTTTATCAAAAAATGAGCCAAAGGTTAGATATGCTTTTTTCTGTCAAAATAAACATTTCTGAAATAAAAGTTCTTGACATATTAATTGCTTAAATATTTTAATCCCACATGTGAAAAACTATGGGATTTTATTAAAAAATATAGATTCAACGGTCATCTGAAGACAGCCTTGTTAACGATATTTTGTTAAAAGTGAAATAATATAATTAAACGTTCAACTTTGAAAGGCCGTAAAGTCCAGGTCATGGGATGAAGGGACTTGAAAAGTTGATTTTCTATCTAGCTAGTGTATCAATCTTACGACAAGTAAAAAAAAAATTCAGATTCGCAACTTTTGAATTTGCTCGAATGCGAGCGTTTTTTCCTGTTTTTCCCCAATGTGCGTCCTCTAAGATTTCTTCAAGAAATATTATCACACTTACAGCAGAAATGCTTGTATGAAAAAAAAATAAATATATAATATAAAAAATATATAGTATTCGCCTTACCCACACCATTAAGTTGCGATCCACCACAAATATGTAACCAGACAACGTTTCGACTTGTTGCGAACGCATTAACGGCAGCAACAACAAACGTTTCATTTGAGGCGTGAGCCGCTCCCAGGGAAATTGCAAATAGATGCTTTCGCTGAACTGTTCGCTCTGGAATGCCAAATGTATATAATTCTTAAAATGGAAAACAAATAAATAACTATGGCTCATACCTCCGTCTTGAGTTTTTCACCACCAAAGCAATACACCAGCAACTGCACGAGAACAATAAGCATCGTCAGGACTATCGGAAAAAAACGTGCTGGCTCAATGTGGTTGCCAGCTTGCAGAACGATAAAACACAGTTTCAGGCAACTAAATGAGACTTCAAGAAAAACGATGGGCGCAAATATAGTCCGAAAGTCCTTGATTAGTTCGACCAAACGCCGATGATAGGCAACGGTATAGGCGATGCTACGGCGAAAGTGTTCAAAATTGTTCTCGTCCATTTCGTTGACAATGGTGCGCAACTGTTCGCGTAGTATTTGAAAATGGGCGCCACTGTTGTAGATGAACCAGCAGAACAACAAATCCACGCCCACCACGGCGCAGATGCCGTAGAACGCTACCAAAACGCACCACAGCCAGGTGACTATGTACCCCGGAACGTTGTTGTAGTCGTACGGGTAGCTGTGAATGCAGTGCGTTCGAAGATTAATCAAATTTCAAAATAAAGTGACCACAAATAGGGCAATTTGTCCCATTTGCTCCATTGCACAGTGATTCGACTCCATACAACCGCAGGACAAAAATTAGAAGAAGTGGTCTATTCTTCTAATTTGGTATGCTAGTTAATCATGGACTGCTGAATTGAAATTCCTTTTTTTTTTTTTCTTAAACTTTTGTAGTTTGACAATGCCTAATGCAATTTTCGTAATTTTTGGTAAGCTATAGCACCAAGTGTGTTGACTAGATTTTTCAGATTTAACTCAATCAAGTCAAAATTTATAATTGCAAGGCAGAACAGAATTTGTATCGAGATCCTTTAGTTTTGCAATAAAAAGGATAATAATTGTTGTATAATATGTTTTGTATTTGTGCGGTGTTTTTTTCGTTTTTCATGTTGTTTGCACACTTCCAGAGAAAAATAAAACATATTTTGTCGAAAAATAGGTTTTTAGACCACTTTTCAAATTGCATTATTTTCTGAGATCGGAAGATATCGGAGGATGTAATTACATTATTCGACAAAGAAAGAATGCTTTTCAAAATACAAAAAAATCCAGAAATCCAATGATTGTTCATTCAATTCAACGAATTATCACAAAATGCAAGCAAAGCAATTCTGTTACTGAAGTTCAGGTTTAGCTGGGATATAGTACGAGTATGTTACGCATTCGGGGATGAACACTTTAACAATAAAATATTTTTACAAGTTCTAATAGCTTCTTCAATATACTTACAGCGCATTAAATGTCATAAGGTAAATGTCTTTGCCATTGACTTGACTAATGATTGTGTAAACCAGCGGCACCATGGCGTACACAAGACCAGTGCTACAACATATCATGAAATAGAATTGTGAAATAGTTTTTTGCGTTTTATTGGCCTGTATCCATAGCTGACGTTTGGCAATGTCGACTGTGAAGAAATTAAAAAAATATATATGTTCCCTGTATGCTTTCTCTCCGAAATATAATTATTCACCAACCCTGCATTGCCATCTGATTCAAATCGGCGATTATGCGAATATATTGTCGGCTTTTGCGCATAAACATGAGCGACTTGAGCATGCCCAACACTTCCTGTAGAAATACGGTCAGCACTTTGGCCAGTTCGTCCACTTCGTTGAAATATTTGACGGTGAACGCGGCCATTGCCAGCGTCATCAGCAGTGTGGCGGTAAATTGCACGAAAAAGCGTACCGGATATTTGAGGATTTTGGTATTTGGACGGGCGTGCAAATCAATGCCGAGGCCGCTGAAGCACAAACGTTGAATACTTAGAAACTTGTACGAGTCGAAAGTTTCTGACGCGGACATTTTGCTTTCGTTGTGGCATGATGTCGCTTAGGGGTTTTTATAGATTTTTGTTTTTGCGAAATAAAGAACATTTGTCATCTGTTACTTTTGTTTCGACAACAAACCAACAATTAACTGTCAGTTATTTGCATAACGACTGGGCTGTTTTAATTAAGCCGTAATGGCATGTTGTGAAAATTGCTGTCAAAAGTCTGCATACAACAGCGAACCAATGCAATGTGAGAGTTATTGACGCAAATATTGAACTTGAAAATAATATCAGAGGAACAAATTACCAAATTGGCGCGTTTCCGTGCAACAATTAGCAGCTGTCGTGGTCATACAGTCATACAGAAAATATCGAGTACAAGTCCAAATAATAGCGGACAGGATGCCCAATATTCAACTTATGGAGTGTAAATTATTAGTAAGGAATGTGGGACATTCAGTGGCGCAAACAAGTTATTAAATATTTAAACGTTGAAAAGAAAACGGTCAATTAAAAAAAATATAGAAAAACTCTCAACGTTGAAAGGATGATGGAAAATATTTGGAAAAATATTTAAATGTTGAAGAAAAGATGAACAATTAAAAAACATAGGAAAATATTTAAACGTTGAAAAGACGATGTTAAAGTTAAAAGTTAAAAGAAGAAGTTAAAAAAATATAGAAAAATATTTAAACGAAAAAAGATGGACTGTTAAAAAATATATAGAAAAATATTTAAACGTTGAAAAGAAGATGTTAAAGTTAAAAGTTAAAAGAAGAAGTTAAAAAAATATAGAAAAATATTTAAATGTTAAAAAGAAGACAGACAATATTTAAGCACTAGCTGGGCCCTGCGGCTTTGCACGCAAGTTCTCTTGTTTCCCCCGATACAAATACTTAACCCATTGTTGACCCTGTCAGATTTTGGTTAAAAAAAAAGCATGTGTCTTATTATCTTTGATTTCAAGTGTTTCCAAAAATTGTTAAGTCAAAAGGGCCATTAAATCATGTGTTTTCATATTTACTCTAAACACTTCTTAACCGTTTTTCAAAAAAATTAAAAACACGTTTTTATTATTTCCCGATTCCCGAAGTGAAAAAAGTGAAAACTCGTGTCAAATTATTCGTAACTAAGAGTACTTCCACCAACTTCCACCAAGTTTGAAGGCAATCGGCCCATTAATTCATGTTTTTTCACAATTTATCCACACAAACTTGTAACCCGTGGCTGACTTCGTCCGATTTTGATATTCGGAAAAATGAAAAACACGTATCGAGTTATTTTACATTTGAAGTATTTTCACCAAGTTTGAAGTCAAAAGGCTCAAAAGAATTTGATCTTCATTTGATTTGATTACTTGAAGTTTTTATCCCGTCGTTGATCCGGTTAGATTTCGATTTTGAAAATAATGAGAAACACGTGTCTAATTTTTTTATTTAAATTATTTGTACAATTTATAAAGACAAGAGGCCTATCGATTCATGTTTTTTCGGAGTCTTTCCGTAAACAAACCTTAACCCATTGTTGGCCCAGTTAAATTTTGATTTTCGAAAAATTATAAAATACGAATTATTTTTGATTTAGAGTATTTTCAGGAAGTTTGAAATCAATATCAGGGACCGTAACAGTTATAAGTTTTATTATAAAAATCAATGTTTAAGAGTTATTTATTGACTTTTATTTAATGACTCAACAAATAAAAGTTATTTTTTATTTATATTTAAAAAATCCATTAATAACAATTATTTTTTATTTTTTTCTTATTAGTCCACAAATAAATGTTTTTTTCGATTTTTATTTTAGTTGTCCTATGACGGCAGCCGCCGTGGCTCAGTTGATTAGTGCGTTGGACCGCGAGTCGCAGGCAGCAACCGCAGGTTCAAATACTGCCTGTAATAACACCTAAAAAAAAATAACGGGAAAACTCGTTTTCTCTTTCGGTGGCTGTCCTCTCAGCTGGAAATGGCAAACCTCTGAGAGTAAAAATTGCTTATGAAAAAGCTCCCAACCTGCCGTTCGGAACCGGCATAAAACTGTAGGTCCCTCCAACCCGTGTACAAATTCACACGCACAACACGGGTAGTTGCGGGAAGCTAGGCCTTAGTCTCGCGTAAGCGGGCTGTTGTGCCAGTCAATTATTATTATTATTATTGTCCTATGATAACAATTATTCGTGACTTCTATTTAAAAAAGTCATAAAAAAAAATCATTCAGAGACTTTTATTTATAAAAGTCATCAATAAAAATCATTCAATGACTTTTATTTTTTAAGTCATCAGTAAAAGTCATTCAGTGACGTTTATTTATAAAAGTCATCAATAAAAATCATTCAATGACTTTTATTTTTTAAGTCGCAATATAAAAGTCATTTTCATTAATTGCACTATTGGATTCATTAAATATCGAAATGTATATATATTCTTGATCGGCTTAACAAGACCTTGACAATTCTGGAAGAATCATAACTTTTGCATACATTAATGAAAATGACTTTTATATTGCGACTTAAAAAATAAAAGTCATTGAATGATTTTTATTGATGACTTATAAACGTCACTGAATGACTTTTACTGATGACTTAAAAAATAAAAGTCATTGAAAGATTTTTATTGATGACATTTATAAATAAAAGTCACTGAATGATTTTTATTGATGACTTAAAAAATAAAAGTCATGGAATGATTTTTTTGATGACTTTTATAAATAAAAGTCACTTACTGATTTGAAAAAAATAATTGTTATTAAAGGATTTTTAAAATATAAATAAAAACTAATTCTTATATTTTAATTTTTCCGTAAAAATTACAAAAAAAGGTTTATTGCCAAGTTTGATTCTCCTTGCGAAAAGAAATATATTGGAATATTTCATTTATTTGCATGATTTTTCCTTCATAGTAAAATTTTCAATTATAGCTTTCATAAACAACTGTTATTTCCTATTATTTTTATCAATATGTCTATTAAATCACGTTTCTTCATACAACACCTTAACGCGTGTTTTGCCCTTTTAGACTCCGGCTTTCGCATCATTCTTCAAGATCTATCTACAGTTCAAATTTCATGTTTGTAGCAGCAGTGTTTTGGGCTGGGGGTTGATCAATCAGTCAGTCAGGACAAACAATCTACATATGTATATAATAATGGAGGCGGTACCACGCCTCCTTGTGCAACTTTCTTCTAGTCGAATTGTGCAAGTAAGTGGAAAGTTCGTACCAAGTTTCATCTATGTGGTCCTACAGTACTGCGAAAAAATCTGTCAAAAGATATGACTAAATGGTAGGTTCATACCAAGTTTCATTGATGTACGACTTACAGTTCTGCTGAAATATTGGGTCATCAAAAATGTGCCACGCCCCTTATCCAACGCCCATCAAATTTTAACAGTAGAATGACACTTCTATGGGACGATGTCATACAATTCATCATGTCGATGTCATGTTACAATTCCGAAGCTATTCCATTTAAAAGATTTGAGTTGTATGGGCGGTGCCACACCCCCTTGTTCAATACCCACCCCAATCCCTCTATCGAAGGACATGATTAAATAGTAAGTTCGAACCAAATTTAATTGATGTGTGACTTATGGTTCCAAAGTTTTCTCTAAGAATGTATTTTGGTGGTGCCATGCCCCGTATTCCGGACTTTTCTTTTTTCCTAAACCTTCGTGTAGCAATTACAAACAAACCCGCTGAAGGAAGTATCCAATATGCAGTCGTTTTCAAGTTTTAAGCAGCCGAACGAACCAAGATTCATTTTTATATATATAGATGTATATAGATAAACGTTCTCATTTTACGTTAACGTTTAACGTTGGTAATTTTATAAGTGCGGGGGCTTACATAGGGGCGTGGCCAATGCCATAAAGCCATGCTTGCCGTAAGGAAACGCTGAATTGTTTGATATCCATATCGTCTTTCAAACAAATACTATAACTGGATTATTAAAGCGTGTCGAGAAGGCGTATAAGGTGGGCGTGGTCAATCGTATATATCCTAACTTAACATCAATGAAACACGGAATCATTTGAATGATGAATGTGTTTATAGTTGGTGTGGTTCCGCAGTTGCATCAAACGTATTCTGTTTTTCCTTCAGTGCAAAAAGTAGAGCGGTGAAAGAGCCGGCGGTCTTGAAAATCTGCAAGAAATTGGACAACAAAATATGTTTTAGGAATATGAAAAGCAAAAAGCCTTGTTCATGCTGCTCTACTTTCTACGTACCCATACTAGAAGTGCACGATCGGCTGTAAAAAAATACCCCGACAGCGTCATTGGGCGTTGTGAGCGTATTAGTGACATGACGAATGACTTTTGCATCTTTGGTGGCAACTTGTGCCAAGGTGTCAGCAAGTAAATGCTGTCACACATTGCGTCGTTCTGAATGAATCAAAGTTCCTAAAGTCGATATGAATATCTAATGAAAGTACCAAACCTTCTCACCTCGTTCTTTATCTTCTCGCCACCGAAACAGTAAATCATCAGCTGCAGCATAAGGGCGGCCAATAGCATCGAGAAGTTCAGATAGTTGGACGCGTCCGGTGAGAAGGCAAATTGAAATGTCAAACAACAGAGCTGCAGACAGCTGCAACCGACCTCGAAGAAAACGATTTGTGCAAACAGAACATCAAACTCTGATGCCATGATGATAATTCGACAATGATACTCAACAATTTGGGCAAAATTGCGTTGGAAATGCGGTGCCGACAGATTGTTGACTTCGTCAATGACACGCGCCACTTTCAGGCGAAGTATGCAAAAATGTGCAGTCACATTGCAGACATACCAACCGAAGAGACCCTCCACACCGACAACGGCATTGATGGCAAAATACATCAGACACACTAACCAAATATTGATCAATATGAAATAAAATGTTTGTGTGTGATCGAAGGGGAAACTGCAAGGAAGCACAGGTTAATAAGAATCAAATGAATGAATGGTGTGTTCACTTACACTCCTGGTATTGATAGTGTTATCACTATATCGTCATAGATAATGTAGGTGATGAGCAATTTTAGCAGCGGCATCAGCACAGAAATGATGACCGACATCCAGAGAGCGATGCTATAGGGTCGAATAATGGGCATGATACGCATGCTTTCCGTATTCCATACTTCCCGTTCGGCGCTGTCGGCTAGTGTTTTAGATTTATTATTAAATTAATATTTTAATAAGTTAATTTTGTTTAAATAATGCGGTTTTGTTTTCTACTAAAAACTGTATTTTTTACACCTTGCATGGCCAGATCCTCGAAATTTTGTATTAGACTTATGAATCGTCTGCCACGTGCCATAAAAACTACAACTTTAGTCGCAGTCAGAAACATTTGGGTCATTATGGTAAACGCTGACGCAACTTTTTCCACATCACTGTAGTAGGTGAACACGTAGTTGTATATGGCAAGGTTCCAGATAATTTTGCATACCGCAAGCGGAATGAATCTTAATGGAGACTTCAAAATGGGGCTGTCTGAAGAGGCGCGTATGTCGATGCCAATGCGCCTGAAGGCTGGTGGAATAGAATAGAAACATTTGGAAAACATAAACGTTTGTAGATAATTGCAGCTAACTATGCACACATAATAGACTTTCAGCAACGATAAAAACACAGATCTATGTTTTCGAGCTGGTATAGAATTGAAAAATTACAAAAAACAAAATTAAACGTATAAAATTGCACATATGAAAACATAATTTTAGACTTTCAGCAACAAAGTTATGAGCACAAACATCTATGTTTTCAGTTTAAGAAATATGCATTAGCTGTGATGAAAATACGTGGAAAATGTTTGAAAAGGTTTTTAATTATTCAATACTTAGTTTTTTCACATCTTTTAAACAGCAAATGTTTCAATAATTCAAATATTGCAATCAAACACAAAATTTTAACTTGAAAATTTAAAAGAAAAATATTCGATATAAAGATTGCAAATTGAAATTTGTGCACATTCTTCCAAAAATTTGCGCTACTTACAATTCACAATTACTGTCACATCCATAATTGTTGCGGTGGACATCTTGTTGTCAGAGTGTCAATTCGGTGACTAATGGTGTCGATTAAAATGTTTTAATTTCATTTAAGTTTTGCTCAGGTGAAAAAAAATGTATACGCCTACAACATTAATTGAACCTATAATTAAAAAGTTTCTAACCGAAGAGGCGTTATGATGCGACATATTTTCTGAGAATGTATAAGGAAAGGGTTGATTAATTGAAATTACTTGGAAATTATATGATACTTGAAAAACTTCGGGTGATAATTAGCTTTTTTAGTGTCCGACCGAATATTCGGTTTCGGCCTAAATAAGTGTTTCGGTTTTAGTTTCGGCCAAAAAATGCCCGAACGGCCGAAACCGAAACTTTCTAGAATATTTTTTACATTTTATTGTGTAGCGAGTGAACAGTGCGAGTTAGTGCAGCCGAGCAGATATTTAGTGAAAGGAGGAGTAATTTAGATGCTTTTTTAGCATATTGCTACGATAAGGCACTCTGTGCTGTGCCGTATTGTACTCTGCCTGAATGCTTTTCCAAGCATATTTTTAGACATGCACTTTGGAGTACGGCCAGTTGGCTGTTATTCCGATATGGCAAGGATGGTTCGCGAAAGGTGATGGACTTTGCTAGAACAATCGAGATAGAGACCACAACTAGAATGTGCAAGATACTTCGGCGCGATAAGAACACCAGTATAAAAGTAGCAGTGTGCAGCGCAGGGAGTCGAGTCTTAGCTGAGCAAGCAAAGTAGAAACACGTGTAGATACAAGCAAAGTGTAAATCTGTAAATAAAGTGAATGAAGTTGTTTTATTTTCAAGCACATCCAAAACGAACTAGGATTTTCGTAGCATTTGGTGTCAGAAGTGGGATTGTGCTACTGAAAGTAAACAACAACAAAATTTATAAAAAGCAGACATGGTTAAACTCGATCTGCTGAAGGTGGACCAGCTGAAGAAGGAGCTGGCTGCCTGGAATTTGCCGACTGCTGGCGGTAAGGTGGAGTTGCAGCTGCGCTTGCGAGAGGCGTCGATTGGAATGCGCACGAGTTCGGAACGCAGGAGCTAGAGGCGTCGGCCAAAGTGGAGGAATCGCCTGCGGGTGCTGCGTCGATGCAAAGTACGGCTGCAGCGGCTGCGCCACCACAAGCAATGGACATGAACCAGCTAATGGTTGCAATGAAAGGCATGTTCGAGAAACTGGAAACTACAAATCATGAATGTCTAAATGTGTTCGTTCCAGTGTTCTGTGGATCCTGCACAATTCAAATCCTCTCCCTTCCAGTCCCCCTATGTAGACATGTTCCACTTCCCACTTCCCACCGGCTCCGGCCGTTTGTGTTGTCCATTGTCATCCATTAACACTCGGATGCCCAACAACTTTTTAAACGGCCAAAGCCCAACAAGGTCCCCAGGGACCTCTATTGTAATATTGCATATAAGGCTTGTAATTGTATAATGTAGTGTTACATAATGTGTGTAGATGTGTTTGTATTATGTATTTTTTACTACAGACAGATGGCAAAAACGTATAAAATACAAAATAATTGTTTTTAAAAACGCCATAGGTCCCTACGGACCTTGTTGGGCATCGGAGTGTTAATGTCATTCGTGTTTTAAACGCCTAATAAAGCACACCCATAAACCGCAAACCCCCGCGCCTTAGTATTTTCAAGCGCTCCGCCGACGGCTCTTAGAGTACTTATTTATGGTCCTTCGAGCCACCGCGAACCCGCGAAGAAATATAAACACTTAACAAGTGAAACATAAAAATATAACAAAAACAAGTGACACAGTGAACGAAAACAGCAACAGTGACACAAAACATCCAAACTGTGCAACAATTACAAAACAGTGAACAGAGTGAAAAACAAAAGTGAGCAACGCACATCATAAAATTAAGGGTAAATCCCTAACAAAACAGAAAAAGGAAAAAGTTAACAGTGCGGTGACCCCTAACAAAAAAAAAAAAAAAAAACCACAACAAAAATATATACATACATACATAGTGCAGTGCAGAACAACCTCCAAACATCCAACAACAACACACCCAACGAAGACGAAGAAGGAGGCACTCAAGACAGACAATAGCAGCGGAACAACACAACGTTGGACGGACATCAACAACAAAACATAAAGGAAATCCCCATTCTCGGGCACTGGGCCCAAGAAGATAAGCCGAAAAATTTCTATTAAAAATCAATTAACACATACTCCAACACGTATTTTACACATTACAAAACATTTACAAAAAAACTACCCATATACACATACTTACTTACTTACTTACTTAACTGGCCATAACAACCCGTTATCGGGTTACGGCCTGCCGCAAAACTTCTCTCCAGGCGCCTCTGCTTCGCGCGCGCCTTCTCCAGTTGGTCACACCAAGAGATACCAGGGCCTCTTCCACTTGGTCCTTCCACCGGAGACATGGCCTCCCTCTTCGCCGTCGACCTCCAACCATCGCATCGAACACCTTTTTCGCCGGAGCTTCGTCGTCCATGCGGCAGACATGACCGAGCCAGCGTAGCCGCTGGATGTTAATTCGCTGCGCTACGTTCATGTCCTTATACAGCTCATACAGCTCGTTATTGGTTCGTATGCGATAGTCGTCACCAACACGAACAGGGCCGAAGATTTTGCGAAGTACCTTCCTCTCGAACACTCCAAGGGCCGCTATGTCGTTTCGTGTCATTGTCCATGCTTCAGCGCCATAGAGGAGCACGGGCAAGATGAGCGTCCTATAGAGTGCAAGTTTTGTCGGTCGAGAGAGGTCTCTACTTCTCAATTGCCTACCGAGACCGTAGTAGCACCTGTTGGCAAGAGTAATCCTTCGCTTTATCTCCAGACTGACATCATTGCTGCTGTTGATGGCGGTGCCAAGGTAGACGAATTCCTTGACAACTTCAAAGGTATACCTGTCGGCCTCGACGTGAGACCCTAGCCGCTGCGAGTCCCTGCGTGTAGACAGCATATACTTCGTCTTGCCCTCATTTACCACCAGACCCATTTTGGCAGATTCTCTTTCGATAGCAGCAAATGCAGCGGTGACATCTCGCTTGTTACGCCCGACGACATCAATGTCATCAGCGTAGGCAAGGAGCTGGACACTTTTGTTGAAGATTGTGCCATTACGATGTACACCGGCCTTGCGCAGAACACTCTCCATGGTGAAGTTGAAGAGGTCGCAGGACAAAGGATCGCCCTGTCTGAAACCTCGAACGGTATCAAATGGGTCGGAGAGGTCACTTCCAACCTTGACGGAGCTGCGCGTATTGCTCAACGTCGCTCTGCAAAGTCTAACGAGCTTTGCAGGGATACCAAGTTCAGACAATGCGGCATATAGGCGATCCCTTATCGGGCTATCGAATGCTGCCTTGTAATCGATGAAGAGATGGTGTGTATCGATTTGGTTCTCATGGGTCTTCTCCAGGATTTGGCGTAGAGTGAATATCTGGTCGATGGTGGACTTACCAGGTCTAAAGCCGCACTGATAAGGTCCAATCAGCGCCTTGGCGAGTGGCTTTAATCTTTCACATAGTACGCTCGTCAGGACCTTGTATGCAATGGGAAGTAGGCTGATACCCCTGTAGTTGGCGCATATTGTTGGGTCGCCTTTCTTCAGCACAGGACAAAGGGCACTGAGGTTCCAATCGTTGGGCATTCGTTCCTCCAGCCATATTTTGCAAATGAGCTGATGCATGCACCCAATCAGCTCACCGCCGCCGGCCTTGAACAATTCAGCTGGTAGCCCATCCGGTCCTGCAGCTTTGTTGTTCTTGAGTCGCTGGATAGCGACCCGGACCTCGTCATGGCTGGGCGGTGGCACATCCACACCGTCGTCGTCGATTGGTGCCATCTGGACATCTTCACCACTAGCGGTATTGTTCCTTTCGTCGCCTGCGAGCAGCTTGGTGAAGTGCTCCTTCCACAACCTCAGCACACCCTGCGCATCCGTAACCAGATCCCCGTTTTCGTCTCTGCAAGAAGATGCCCCGGGCTTAAATCCTTCCGTGAGACGCTTAACTTTTTGGAAGAATTTTCGGGCGTCATTCCTGCTCCTGCACTCCTCGATTTCCTCACGCTCGCGCCTTTCTTGCTCCCGTTTCTTGCGTCTAAAAAGGCACCTCTCTTTCTTCCTCTCCTCCCGGTATTTTTCTGTCATGGCTCGCGTGGCGGCCGACTGCAGGGTCTTCTTGTAGGCAGCATTCTTCACTGCAGTGGCTGCGCGACACTCTTCATCGTACCATTGGTTTTTTGGTGGTGGGCGTCGAAAACCAAGGACATTTTCTGCGGCCTCGCGCATAGAGTGGGATAAATGAGCCCATAATCCGCCGATGTCATCAGGTGGAGAGGGGGAGCGACCGAGCTGGTTAGAGAGTTGAGCGGAGTAGGCTTCGGCTACCCCTTGTGATCGCAGCTTACTGATGTCCAGCTTTCTTCGCAAACTAGGTTGTGCGGTCTTCGCTGCGCAAAGACGCATGCGTACCTTGGCTGCAACAAGGTAGTGGTCCGAGTCGATGTTGGGTCCTCGGAACGTGCGCACATCTAGAATGCTAGAAGCATGCCTTCCATCAATCACAATGTGATCAATCTGGTTGCGGGTGGATTGATCGGGGGATAACCAGGTCGCCTTATGGATATCGAGGTGCTGGAATCTGGTGCTACTAACTACCATGTTTCGTGCCGCGGCGAAATCGATCAGCCTCAGACCGTTGTTCGAAGTGGTCCCATGGAGGCTGAACTGCCCGACTGTGGGGCCAAAGATGCCTTCTCGCCCGACCTTTGCGTTGAAGTCCCCGAGGACAATTTTGACGTCGTGGGCCGGGCACCTGTCGTAGACGTCCTCGAGCTTCGCATAGAAGGCATCCTTGGTCGCATCGTCCTTCTCTTCCGTCGGGGCGTGCGCGCAAATTAGGCTGATGCTAAAGTATTTAGCTTTGATGCGGATCGAAGCCAGCCGTTCGTTCACCGGAGTGAACCGAGAGACGTGGTGGCGAAGTCTCTTGCTGACCACAAATCCGCAGCCAAATTCGCGCTTCTCCGCATGGCAGCTGTAGTAGATATCGCAGTCTGCTCGCTTGGAGCAACCTTGTCCTGTCCATCGCATTTCCTGGATGGCGGTGATGTCAGCCTTACATTTCGTGAGGGCTTCCGCCAGTTGGATAGAGGCACCTTCCCTATAGAGGGTCCGGACATTCCAGGTGCATATCCTCAAATCATGGTCCTTGAATCGTTTGCTGTGGTCGTCAACATTGTGGGTTCCTTCCGAGGCTTGCTTTTTGGCTTTCATTGGTAGATGATTTTCCGTGGCGGGCACCAAACCCTGCGCACAACCCAAATTTTAAGTCCTGGGGATTGGACTCGCTGCACACATTAGTTCACTATTCAGCGGATGCCAAATAGCTATCCAGAAGGGCCGCGCGGAGGCTGTGCATCAGCTTGGATTGGACAGGGACAAGGATCGTTCTGGCGTTCGCCAGGTTGAACGCAATCAGAGACTTTACCTTGTATGTCCGCTCCCTTCCTTCCAATATACACATATATTGCACAAATAACAAAAATTTGTAAATAAAAATTTAAATTTTCCAAATACTAACCTGCCAATTATTAAATTGCGGTTTAATACATATATACATAACCACATATCCAATTATTTGCCGTTGAATATTGTACATATATACAATATTCAACTGGATCAAAATTCCCGCAAAAAGCAGTTCCGCTACTGCCCAGTTTACATTTTGCTCATTTCCCCTGCGCATAAAATTAGCGCCAATTTCCATTTTCGCGCCTCTCCGTGTGCGCACACACTCCAATCTCTCCTCTTTTCTTTGTGCTTTGCACAAAAAATTAGCATCAAACTGCCCAGCTGCATATTCACGCACTTTTCCTTGCGCACTTTGTCTTTACGCTTGCACATAAGACCAGCAGCGACAGCCCAGCTGCTGTGTACATTGTGCGCGCCAAGTTCTGCACATATTTCCATATTTCCCTTTGTGCTATATCCGCACGCACTTGGCAGCACGCAACTCAGCTGCTTGGCCCAAATGCATATATACTTGTATACATAAACAAGAAAACACAAAGCGGGCACAGTGGGACAAGTTGTACACTTTCACGGCACATTGAACATTTTCTTCGACTTAGAAAATTTTCAATCGTGCATATATATACATATATACACGCATATTCACAATACACATACACATTATCACATACAGTGGGACAACAAAACCCTTCCAAAGTACATTGAAAATTTTCGACTTAGAAAATTTTCAATTTTACATAAACGTTCACTGCGCATACACTACACATACATACAGTGGGACAAAATCATCCCACCTGTGCACAAAATCAAAAAATTTGTTTCTACCTTATATATACACTCAAAGACATTTTACTAAATTTACTAACAAAATTAACAAATATTATATATTCAAAAAAATATTTTGACATACACTCATACACATATACACATACATACCCATACATATTGCCGCCCATTGACCTGCTGGCGCTTGAAATGCAACGCTTATATAATGCCGCCAACAAGCCGACGAGCGACGTGAAAGATACGAAAAGAAGCGCCACTATTAGAGACTGGCAGTACAGATGGGATCGATCCAGCAAGGGCCGCTGGACCTATGCACTAATCCCGGACATCGCACGGTGGGTTGAGCGTAGACATGGTGAGCTTGACTACAGCATAACGCAGCTACTGAGTGGGCACGGCTGCTTCAAGCAGTACCTCCACAGGTTCAAACGCGAGGACGACCCTTTCTGCCCGCAGTGCCCAGCGAAGCATGAGACCGCAGAGCATGTCCTTTTGGAGTGCCCGCGATTTAAATCCGTCCGAGGGGAATTAGAAGTAGCTCTTGGCGAGCATCCGTCCGTTTTAAACCTGACTGCACACATGTGTGACACCCCACGCAAGTGGGAAGCTGTATGCTCGGCCGCAGCCAGCATTATGAACGCCAACGTAGGGAAAATAGATAGTCCGAGGTGGTGGGCACGGTGCCGCACCCTACTGATACCAGGAAGTAATTCCTCGCCGGACGTTCCCTGGTATTAGTGTAGGAGATAGAAGGGTTTTTAGTGGGTGAAAGTCTCACACTCCGGCTTTCAATGCTTTTCCCTTCTCTAAAATAAAAAAAAAAAAAAAAAAAAAAAAAAACCCATACATATTTATTTTGTTTTTACATAAATTTTGTAATAAAATAAATACAAATACACATACACAAATAAAATTTATTGTCACTTGTTGTTTCTATTTTTACTCCATTAAACACAACACTTATCTCTATATTTCTAATTTCTATATTTCGGATTTCGCGGTTCAATTACACAATTTTTTTAATATTTTGTTGTATTATTCCCATACATTTAATAAAGTTGGCCAACCAATTAAAAGCATTTTCCCATTCAATCGAATAAATCTCACACATTCGTGTAATTTTTCGATTTTTTCCAATTTTAAGCCGTTCGTGCGGACGCGGCCAACTTTAACTCTTTCGTGTACTCCCATTCTCAGGTGGAGATTTAATTTCAAACTTTTGCACCAAACCCCCCTCTCTCTCAAGCTTCGCTTTCATTTCAATGCCGGTAGAGCGTTCGCCTAAGAAGCAATCTGACGCGATGGAGCCAACCGTCTCCAAACAACCCCCTAAGATGTCAACAGATTTATTTTTGACAGACCCTGTCACTCGTGAGCCGCCAAAAACGCGCTCCAAGTCCCCCATACTCAAAGCAACCGATCCAAGCGTTGCCAAATTTATTTTCGAGTCCGATCAGCTCGTGCAATTATGCACAAAGTTTTCTGCGACCCCCATTGAGGAACAAACGAAGTCCCTCGTCCAAATTCGTCAAAAGAATTTGGAAGTCCAATGGACTAGGCTTATGCAAGCATATGAGGCAGTCTCCATTGCGGAAGACAGTAGCCAGCCCGACGGTTTCAAGGAGTCGGCTCGGCAGAAGAACGAAGCCTGCATAGACCAGTATGAGTTGTGCATGGTTCAAATGTCGGACATCATTGAGATGCTCCAGCCTCCACCCACTCAGCATGCTGCGCATACGGAACAGGTTCGATCCTCAGAACCAACAAATATTTACTCCGAATATTTGTTTACAAGTTCCACCTTGCGATAC
The DNA here is from genome assembly GCA_963668005.1 of Melieria crassipennis. Lineage (NCBI taxonomy): Eukaryota > Metazoa > Arthropoda > Insecta > Diptera > Ulidiidae > Melieria > Melieria crassipennis. The sequence goes on along the minus strand of OY764961.1, from coordinate 56,914,740 downwards.
CGAAACATTTTTCGGGGGCTATGAGCAGTGGCCGTCTTCCGGGACATGTTTACGGCAGTATACATAAACCACCCCAAGCTCACTCCAGCCCAAAAATTGTATCACCTCTGATACAAGACGCAAGGCAAAGCCGGTGCAATTGTGAAGCAATTTGCCTTAAGCGATGAAAACTTCGGACTCGCATGGGAAGCCCTGAAATCCCGTTACGAAAACAGGCGCATATTGGTTGACAACCAGATTCGTTCCTTATTAAATATAACTCCGGCTACCACCGAAAATAGCGAAGCGCTGCAGCGAATTCAGAGCACGATCAACAATTGTCTCTCAGTACTTAGGTCCCAGGCCGTGGACACTGACAATTGGGATCCGCTGCTTGTGTACATTTGGTGCACCAAATTGCCCGAAGAGACATTAGCTCTCTGGGAACAATCCCTTACATCTCGTAAGGACCTGCCTCTTTGGTCGCAAATGGACGAGTTCTTGACCTGCAGGTACGAGGTGGTGGAACGGCTCAATAGCATTCGCCCCGCTAAGCCAAAACCACAACCCTCAAATTTTCATACTCCCCAAAATCGGCTTCAAAATAAATCTCAGCACTTCCACACTGAAGTGAAAAAAGACTTCGCGTGCAAACTTTGCAACGTCAACCACCCTATACGGACATGTCAGAGTTTCAAGAAGCTCACCCCCCAGAGCCGATTGAAATACGTCAAAGAGCACAATTTATGTGAAAACTGTCTTGCGACAACGCATACCATAAAGGATTACACAAGCAGTTTTACGTGTGTTTACTGCCAAAGGAAGCATCATTCCCTGCTTCATTTCCCCAACAATAAATCTCAAGCCCCGCAGCCGCTCAATAGGTCTCAGACGACCACTTCTCAGGTCGCAACAGCTCATCCACAACCGAACAATAACTCCACAACTCATTCCCCCACTTCAGATGCGCAAGTACGCCACTTCTTCCAGGCTAAGTACGCCTCAAGTACAAGCCCTACATTCCAATAATGGCACCCAATCCCTTCTGCCTACGGCACTGGTGTCTATTGCCCACTTAGGAGAATTGTTCAAGGTTAGAGCGTTGATCGACCAAGGCTCGCAACGCACCTTCATTTCCTCGAAGGTGCAAAAACGCCTTAAATTGCCAATTGAAAGATCTCACTTCGAAATTTCAGGCATGGGCGGAAAAATTGTGCAAAATGCGAATCACATTTGCTATTTGACGTTGGCAGTTCCAAACTCCAGCACGACCCTCAATGTGCAAGCAATAGTACTCCCCCAATTGACAAAATTGCTACCCCCATTCACAATTAGCCATCCCAATTGGCAAGAATTTGCCACGCTAAATCTCGCTGACCCAAGTCCTTTCGAGTCAGCGCAGATAGACTTAGTTATTGGCAGTGATCTGATACCCCAGATCTTACTCGAAGGTATCCGACGAAATGTGTGTGGCAGTTTATTAGCCCAAAACACCATTTTCGGTTGGATACTCAGCGGGCCAGTACCCCACACGGTGTCATCTTATTCGACATACGTTGCAGAAGTCTCCAATGAGGAACTTAGTTCGCAACTCAGGCAATTCTGGGAGCAGGAAGAAGTCAAACTCCCGACACCTGTCTCCTCGGATGACACTTATTGCGAAGAGTTATACCAGAAGACCACAACCCGTGGATCGGACGGTAGATATACTGTTAAACTTCCCTTCAAGGCAGAGTTTCCATACTCGATAGCGTTAGGCAATTCCCGCCCCAACGCCCTCCAGCAATACGTTAGCATGGAGCGAAATCTCTCCCGAAAGGGAAGCCTCAAGACCATCTACGATGACGTCTTAGAGGAATATATCACCCTTGACCATATGGAACTCACAAATCCCCGTGAGATAATCCAAAATGGCAAATACTTTTCATACTATCTGCCACATCACGCAGTCATCCGCCCCGAAAAAAAGACCACCAAAGTCCGAGTGGTTTTCAATGCCTCGAAGTCCTCAAGTTCTGGTCAGTCACTTAACGACGTTCTGCATACTGGCCCTACTCTTCAAAATGACCTCACAGCTCTCATTCTCCGATGGCGCCTTTACCGCTTTGTCTTCAATGGCGATATCCAGAAGATGTATAGGCAAATTCGGGTCCATAATGATCACCAGGAATTCCAGCGAATACTCTTTCGCAAATCCCCGGAATCTCCTATTCAAGATTTCAAATTGAAAACGGTGACATTTGGGGTTAACTGTGCGCCATATTTGGCCATCAGAACGCTCCATCAATTGGCCCACGATTCTCAGCCATCTAGCCCGTTAGCGGCAAAAATACTTCTCGAGGAAACGTATGTCGACGACATTCTTTCCGGAGGTCACGATCTTGCCACAACTAAGGAAGCCCTTTCTCAAGTGATAGCCACCCTCAACTCCGGGGGATTCCCTCTTAAAAAGATAACGGCTAATCACGCAAAACTCTTAGAGGAAATTCCCGAAGACGACCTTTTCGATTCGGAATTCCTCAAGTTCGATTCAACGAGTTCCACTAAGACTCTTGGCATCCGTTGGAATGCCCTATCGGACTCATTTTCATACTCTATCTCTCCCACTACTCCTGCAAACTCATTCACGAAAAGGCAAATTCTTTCGTCTGTTGCCAAACTTTTCGATCCCGCAGGATGGCTTTCGCCTATAATGATTCTTGCCAAAAAGCTTCTTCAAGAGCTTTGGCTTGAAGGCACTGAGTGGGATGAGTGCATAAAGCCAGTAATGGGGGTTATACTTTGGTTGGGGTGTTCGACAAGGAACATCAATTGCGAGCTGTGCTGTGCTGATTGGCACGAGACGGCGCGCCGCGGCGTACCGTTTGCAAATTCGAATATGCAAGGGTGTGTGTCCGTGTGAAAATAAACGTGCGTGTTGCTTGTGTATGCGCTGAGGCGATTGAAAACAATACGAGCAACTGCACAAGATGAAAAGCAAATTGAATTTCCATGGCTTTCGGTTCTGCTATGAATAATGAACCATGTGAATTCGCAAAGGCGTACAGTAGAGTGTGCGTTCTTATTGATACAAAAACAAAACCATGAATTTCTGCAGTGCAATGTTGGCATTCATGTAGGCTACGTTGCCTTCTGGCCTAATAAAATTCATACCGATAAATTTTTCAAATTCATGTATTAACAGCCCAATTCTTAATAAATTCAACATATTGACTATTTGTCAAGTTTTAACTATTTGTCAAGAATTGGCATTCTATTTCTAAAAGTAAAAGCTCTTTCCTTGATAAATTGTCAAAAGTGTAAATTCTATTGAGAATAGCTTACAAATTGAAATTTTTTGTTAATTAAATTAACAAAACAAAAACAAAACATGAATTTAATTATTGGTATTTATTATTATTATTAATTATTGTTATTTATTGTTATTATTCTTATTTAGTTGGTATTTATAACTTTTTCTTCATTATTTATTCTTTTTATTTCCTTAAAGTTTATATCATTTAGTATTTTTATGTGTTCTTTAGTATTTTTATTTTATTCTTATTTTTCGTTTTACTTGCAATGTGCTCTTTTAGCCAAATGCAATTTTTTCCAAGCAAAATTATTAAAAAGTCATCTAATATAAATTGCATATATTCCCTACAAGTAGACGGTTCTGAAAACCACATTTTGTATTCATCTACTTCTGTTACATTTGCAACACACAAATTGTACAAAAGCTTTTTTATATTGGAGGAATGAGGGGTTTCCTTAAAAAACGTATGGGTAGAAACATGGTGAGCAGGTCCAGGTGACTAACAAGCTGACTAGCAAGCTGACTAGTAAGCTGACTATCAGGTTCTGCTCGAGGTCATGTGCACATAACGGAGTAGGTTATTATTCGTTAGTCAAGATATTTTGTATAGGCATCAAGCTATATAAAACTTTAAAAATGAATCAAGATAGTTCTGAAAGCGAAAACGAAAGCGCAGTTACTAGTTGGTGGCTATTGGCAACCATTGGAAGAAGACAATACTCAGTACATCCACTAAATACAGACAGACTAAGTTATGGCGAGTTCCATCATTTATATAAAGAAATAAAAGAGCACCCGGACCAATTTTACGAATACCTGAGGATGACTCCCGATACATTCAAATATATTTTGGACATCATTACCCAAAAATTATAAAGCAAATCAACGATTTCTCCAACTTCGTCCTAGTATTTGTCCATCAAGAACCTATTCAGATGGTCCTTATTTTTGGCATCCCAAATAGGGACCCTATCATGGACGGCAATTATCAGTTTTTCTTTTTTATTTGCGCACATTTTCTTCACACATACAATGCTTGAGTTCAAAAACTGTTCACTGCTTGAGAAATTTAGCTGACTACCTGACTGACAAAAACAAACATGTAGAAAGTCAGCAGAACTTTCTAGTTAGCTGATTAGTTAGCTGAGTAGCTAGCTGAGCATGATGTGCGCTCTCGTATTGTTTCCTATGTTTGTTTCGTCAGTCAGCTTACTAGTCAGCTTGTTAGTCACCTCGACCTGCGCACCATTTTTTTACCCTATGAAATGTGTTGTAAAAGATTTTTGAAATTAATAAAAAATGAGTCGCTTGGAGCTTTTGCTTTTAAACTACTATTAAAATAGTTGAAATTTTTGAAAAATATAAACATTTCGTTTCCTTGTAAATTACAAGGCTTCAACAAATTATACAAATTACATTCATGATAAAAACTTGATGGTCGTTAACAAAATTTTTCAATTTAAACAACTTTTTTGGGGATTCAACCACGTCAGAATTCGTTTAAATTTTTCAATTCAATCAAATTTCATTTGGATTCATTTCAAAACACGCAACCAGACCAGTGACTACGTGACGCGAAACTCGGAGGAGAAATGATTTTCGGACCATTTTTTGCTTTTTCCAATCGTCCGATAGTGTACGGGTTTTTTTACCCAAACATTCGTACAGCACCGGTTACCAGTCAATTGTTTGCATCTTAAAGTGCTAGCTTTTCTTATTCGCTGTAAATATAGCATTGCAAACCAACTTGTTTTACTTGTCTAAGTAATTTTGATTGTAAACAGAAATTTTGTTTATGCAAGTGTGGCAACTTAATCAATTAATGAGGACAATTTTTCCAATTTGTGTCCAATATTTCGATGCTGCTTTAGGCATTCAAAATAAAATGATAGACTTCGTTGAACATCCAGATGAGTCAGCTGCTGGAATGTTCAACATGATTAAGGCCGCATTGGAAAAACTAGACTTAACAATAAAAAATGTTGTGTGCCTGCTGATAATACGAATGCAAACTTTCGTAAAAATAAGTCCCTTTTCGTTAATCTTAAGAATTCAAACCAAAATATAATAAAAGGCAATTGTCACGCGCACATAATACAAATTGCATTAAAAAAAAAGCAATGTGTGATCCAGGGGCGTAGCCAGAACTTGGTCATGGAGGGGGTTTAAAATTTTTTTCGCCAGTTTAGTATTACGTGTTTTTTAAAGTTAACTGCACTTTCCAAATAGGGCATTTTGTGGTGGCTTATGTGACTTAATGCATTGGAAATTAAATTTTTCCCGATTTTTAGTACAAATTTCATGAAATTTGGTGCACTGGAAGCGAAGTTATTGCAACTAAAGTGAAAGTAAGTTTGTGTCATCGTACAAAAATGAGCATCGAACAAAGACCCAATATTAACTTTTGTTTTAAAAATGTTTAAAACTTTAACCGAAGCATTTGAATTTATAAACCAAGTTTATGGTGATGATTGTTTATACCGTGGTGGAGTTCATAAGTGGTAAGCGCGATTTAAAAACGATTGTCAGGACATAAATGCTGACCAACGTGTTAGCGAACTGAAATTCGCGACCACCGTAGATTCCATCTGGGCGGTAATTCATAATTAGTCAAAATCTTCATTGAAATTCTTGAAATTGGAATTACCCTTCGCTTTACTTATATCCACCCGAGTTATCTTTTTAATATTCATGTTTAATATCTGCCAGAGTATTTAGCTATAATTTAGAATAACTGCACAAATTTGAAGGTAATTTTCAATAACATGAACAAATATTTTTTTTTAGAAATTTTGTTTAGGTTTAAACTTGAATTTTGACATTTTGTATACAAAATAGCTACCCGGGTGATCCTAGGTGCGTTCACCTCACGCTCACCATAAATGTTTTTTTTTGCGTACCTCATTATGTGTTAAATAAAACACCTGGAAATATATTTTCTAATATTTTCCATACTTGCAAAATAAATCATTTTTTCGAAAAACAAACTATCGCCAGATGAAGATACTAAATGCTGAGGTTTGAAACAAATTTATATATTATTATATCTTAATTGTGAGTTTTAATCAAAATATCGGCGGAAGGGCCTGTGGCCATCCGAGTGAACGACATTGGTAAACGACGTATACAAATATTTTTAACTGAACATTTGTCTATCAAAGGATGCCATCTCGGGGATCGACACTTGTTTTGACTGTTTTTTTGTTTCCTAAAAGTCGAATTTTAACAAATACTACTCGCTTTCACCTGATGCGGAACCGTGCGACTTTCACCTTTTCAAAAAATGTATTTACCGATGAAAAAACGCGTTTAGAGAACGAGGAAACTATCCAAAAGGCTTGTACCGACATCCTGAAGGATATTCCGGTCGACGAACTAAACTACTCTTTATATATGTTTTTACATTATGCAAATTGCTGTATTGAGCCTAAACGGGACTATTAAAAAAACCAATTAGTTTCGCTCAAACAATGTTTTACTATTATTCTTTTAAATGTTTAAAAATGAAAGACCTTTTCTGCTAATGTGGGAACGTACATACGATGCATAGTGATTGAAAATGTTGACAAATTATAGGCTATGGGGGGGGGCGGTTCTGACACCCTAAACCCCTCCCTTGGCTACGCCCCTGGTGTGATCTCGATGTTGATATTGAAAATATTGTTTGATATTGTTGATTTCAGTCGCACAAATATTTGTTTGGTTTTATTTTTTCAAGTGGTTAAAAAGTTAAAATTTACATGTGCTTTTAGGTTTTCTCTTTTTACACTTAACAATTAATAATTGACTGGCACGACAGCCCGCTTACGCGAGACTAAGGCCTAGCTTCCCGCAACCACCCGTGTTGTGCGTGTGAATTTGTACGCGGGTTGAAGGGACCTACAGTTTTATGCCGGTTCCGAACGGCAGGTTGGGAGCTTTTTCATAAGCAATTTTTACTCTCAGAGGTTTGCCATTTCCAGCTGAGAGGACAGCCACCGAAAGAGAAAACGAGTTTTCCCGTTATTTTTTTTAGGTGTTATTACATGCAGTATTTGAACCTGAGGTTGCTGCCTGCGACTCGCGGTCCAACGCACTAACCAACTGAGCCACGGCGGCTGCCGTCTCTCTTTTTCCGTCTCTCGTTTCTCTTTTTACACTTGCATTTTCTAAAAACATGGTGAAATATTGAAGGAATGTGATGTCCTCCTGAAACAAAATAGTTCCCATATAAAGTCCTCCTCAAGCCAAATTTTGTCCTCCCTAAATCGTTTTAATAGTTGGGAAGCCTAGTCAGGACAAACAATCTACATATGAATATAACAATGGAGGCGGTAACACGCCTCCTTGTCCAACTCTCTTCTAGTCGAATTGTGCTACTAAGTGGAAGTTCGTACCAAGTTTCATCTATGTGGTCGTACAGTACTGCGAAAGTATTGGGTCATCAAAAATCTGTGAAAAGATATGACTACCAGGTATGCGCCTATGAAACCGGTAATTATTTTTGAAAAAAACACGTTTATTGTGAGGAAATGATTACAATTTTATTCTTCAAAGTAATGGCCATCGCTAGCTACACATTTTTCCCATCTCTCAGGCAATTTATGGATGCCTCGCCAAAAAAATGTTTCGTCTTTTGCCTGAAACCAATCATCGATCCATTTTTTGACTTCTGCGTGAGAATTGAAGCGCCGTTCCGTTAATGCGTGGCCCATCGATGCGAACATGTGATAATCCGAAGGCGCCAAGTCTGGTGAGTAAGCCGCATGAGCAAGAGCTTCCCAGTTGTATGATGCAACCAATTCTTTGGTGGCTCTAGTGCGGTGTGGTGGTGCGTTGTCATCGAGGAAAATCACTTTGTGTTGCCTGGCTTCATATTCTGGGCGTTTTTGGCGTATAGCACGGTTCAAATCGGCCAATTGTTGTTGGTGCCGTAAGCTTCCACAAGCATTCGATGCGATTCAGAAGCGGTTTTCTTCAAATGGTAACACAAAATTAACTGTGTCCGCAAATCGTAATTTGTAGGCACGTAATCCGAGCGTCAAACAATGCGTTGTTGGATGAAACTTGACAAATTGTGAACTGAATATTTTTGACATATGACAGAAGAAGTAAACATGACATTTGGTCATTTGGTTCCGAAGTTTATAAATATTCGGCTATTTACCTCTAGATGTCGTTACCGGTTTCATAGGCGCATACCTGGTAAATAGTAAATTCGTACTAAGTTTCATTGATGTACGACTTACAGTTCTGCTGAAATATTGGGTCATCAAATATTGGGCCCCTTATCCAACGCCATAGAATGACACTTCAATGGGACGATGTCATACAATTCATCATGTCGATGTCATGTTACAACTCCGAAGCTATTCCATTTAAAAGATTTAAGTTGTATGGGCGGTGCCACACCCCCTTGTTCAATACCCACCCCAATCCCTCTATCGAAGGACATGATTAAATAGTAAGTTCGTACCAAATTTAATTGATGTGTGACTTATGGTTCCAAAGTTTTCTCTAAGAATCTATTTTGGTGGTGCCACGCCCCGTTTTCCCGACTTTTCTTTTTTCCTAAACTTTCGTGTAGCAATTACAAACAAACCCGCCGAAGGAAGTATCCAATATCCAGTCGTTTTCAAGTTTTAAGGAGCCGAACGAACCAAGATTAATTTTTATATATATAGATGTATATAGATAAACGTTCTCATTTTACGTTAACGTTGGTAATTTTATAAGTGTGGGGGCTTACATAGGGGCGTGGCCAATGCCATAAAGCCATGCTTGCCGTAAGGAAACGCTGAATTGTTTGATATCCATATCGTCTTTCAAACAAATACTATAACTGGATTATTTAAGCGTGGCGAGAAGGCGTATAAGGTGGGCGTGGTCAATCGTATACATCCTATATTAACATTAATGAAACACGGAATCATTTGAATGATGAATGTGTTTATAGTTGGTGTGGTTCCGCAGTTGCATCAAACGTATTCTGTTTTTCCTTCAGTGCAAAAAGTAGAGCGGTGAAAGAGCCGGCGGTCTTGAAAATCTGCAAGAAATTGGACAACAAAATATGTTTTAGGAATATGGAAAGCAAAAAGCCTTGTTCATGCTGCTCTACTTTCTACGTACCCATACTAGAAGTGCACGATCGGCTGTAAAAAAATATCCTGAGAGCGTCATTGGGCGTTGTGTGCGTATTAGTGACATGGCGAATGACTTTTGCATCTTTGGTGGCAACTTGTGCCAAGGTGTCAGCAAGTAAATGCTGTCACACATTGCGTCGTTCTGAATGAATCAAAGTTCCTAAAGTCGATATGAATATCTAATGAAAGTACTAGTGTCCGACCGAATATTCGGTTTTGGTTTCGGCCCAAATAAGTGGTTTCGGTTTCGGTTTCAGTTTCGGCCAAAAATGGCCGAATAGCCGAACCCGAAACTTTCTAGAATATTTTTTACATTTTATTGTGTAGCAGATATATAGTAAAAGGAGAAGTAATTTAGATGTAAACAAACTTCAGCAATGTAAACAAACTTCTTTTTTTAGCGTATAATATTAAATTATTTCATTTTGAATATTATCGAGTAAGGTACGAAAGGGTGATTTCTTCTTGTTTACGTTTTTAAAAAATGAATAAATTGTTTTTATTAATAAGTATTTATTTATTTATGCTATGTTTGTTCGTTTGTTCTTTATTTACTTAATGTAAAATTCGTTTATTGAAAAAAGTGCTTGATATGGTGATTTTTATTTCAACTAGAAAGTTTCGGTTTCGGTTTCGGCCGAATATTAAAAAAAAACCGAATATTCGGTTTCGGTTTCGGTTTCGGCCCAAAAAAGTGGTTTCGGTCGGACACTAGAAAGTACCAAACCTTCTCACCTCGTTCTTTATCTTCTCGCCACCGAAACAGTAGATCATCAGCTGCAGCATAAGCGCGGCCAATAGCATCGATAAATTCAGATAGTTGGACGCGTCAGGTGAGTAGGCAAATTGAAATGTCAAAGAACAGAGCTGCAGACAGCTGCAACCAACCTCGACGAAAACGATTTGCGCAAACAGAACACTAAACTCTGATGCCATGATCATAATTCGACAATGATACTCAATAATTTGGGCAAGATTGCGTTGGAAATGCGTTGCCGACAGATTGTTGACTTCGTCAAAGACACGCGCCACTTTCAGGCGAAGTATGCGAAAATGTGCAGTCACATTGCAGACATACCAACCGAAGAGACCCTCCATACCGATAATGGCATTGATGGCAAAATACATCAGACACACTAACCAAATATTGATCAATATGAAATAAAATGTTTGTGTGTGATCGAAGGGGAAACTGCAAGGAAGCACAGGTTAATAAGAATCAAATGAATGAATGGTGTGTTCACTTACACTCCTGGTATTGATAGTGTTATCACTATATCGTCATAGATAATGTAGGTGATGAGCAATTTTAGCAGCGGCATCAGCACAGAAATGATGACCGACATCCAGAGAGCGATGCTATAGGGTCGAATAATGGGCATGATACGCATGCTTTCCGAATTCCATACTTCCCGTTCGGCGCTGTCGGCTAGTGTTTTAGATTTATTATTAAATTAATATTTTAATAAGTTAATTTTGTTTAAATAATGCGGTTTTGTTTTCTACTAAAAACTGTATTTTTTACACCTTGCATGGCCAGATCCTCGAAATTTTGTATTAGACTTATGAATCGTCTGCCACGTGCCATAAAAACTACAACTTTAATCGCAGTCAGAAACATTTGGGTCATTCTGGTAAACGCTGACGCAACTTTTTCCACATCACTGTAGTAAGTGAACACGTAGTTGTATATGGCAAGGTTCCAGATAATTTTGCATACCGCAAGCGGAATGAATCTTAATGGAGACTTCAAAATGGGGCTGTCTGGAGAGGCGCGTATGTCGATGCCAATGCGCCTGAAGGCTGGTGGAATAGAATAGAAACATTTGGAAAACATAAACGTTTGTAGATAATTGCAGCTATGCACACATAATAGACTTTCAGCAACGATAAAAACACAGATCTATGTTTTCGAGCTGGTATAAAATTGAAAAATTACAGCAAACAAAATTAAACGCATAAAATTGCACATATGAAAACATAATTTTAGACTTTCAGCAACAAAGTTATGAGCACAAACATCTATGTTTTCAGTTTAAGAAATATGCATTAGCTGTGATGAAAATACGTGGAAAATGTTCGAAAATGTTTTTAATTATTCAATACTTAGTTTTTTCACATCTTTTAAACAGCAAATGTTTCAATAATTCAAATATTGCAATCAAACACAAAATTTTAACTTGAAAATTAAAAAAAAAATATTCGATATAAAGATTGTAAATTGAAATTTGTGCACATTCTTCCAAAAATTTGTGCTACTTACAATTCACAATTACTGTCACATCCATAATTGTTGCGGTGGACATCTTGTTGTCAGAGTTTCAATTCGGTGACTAATGGTGGCGATTAAAATGTTTTAATTTCCTTTAAGTTTTGCTCAGGTGGAAAAAATGTATACGCCTCCAACACTTATTGAACCTATAATTAAAAAGTTTCTAACCGAAGAGGCGTTATGATGCGACATATTTTCTGAGAATGTATAAGGAAAGGGTTGATTAATTGAAATGACTTGGAAATTATTCTTGAAAAACTTCGGGTGATAATTAGTTTAGTGTCCGACCGAATATTCGGTTTCAGCCTAAATAAGTGTTTCGGTTTCAGTTTCGGCCAAAACATGCCCGAACGGCCGAAACCGAAACTTTCTAGAATATTTTTTACATTTTATTGTGTAGTGAGTGAACAGTACGAGTTAGTGCAGCCGAGCAGATAAATAGTGAAAGGAGGAGTAATTTAGATGCTTTTTTAGCATATAGCAACGAGCACAACCATACGCTGTACTACTGCGAGCTGAAGAACCGCAGGCAAAGAGCAAACGAGGCGCTGCAGACATATGCAGCAGACATTGAGCGGCTCGTACAGTTGTGCTACCCGGAATTCGGCGCTGATGATGTCGAGAGGATGAAGATTGAAGCGTTTATTGAAGGTCTTCATGATCCGGAAACACATCGCAGTGCGTTGATGATGGGCAAGCCGACATTCAAGGAGACGGCGACCAGCGCGATTACATACGAGGCGACATGGATTGGAGGCACGCGGTATGCACCTGCAAGGATACGCCAAAGCCAGCCGGACAGCGACATTTCGATCCAGGCCATAAGCTCTGAGACACCGGGCAGGCCACGGGTTGTCTCCTCTAAAGTTGTTTGCTGGACATGTGGCAAGCAGGGTCACATAGCACGAGACTGCAATCTCGATCGCAATCGCCTGAAGCGAGGAATACTGACAATCGAGGCGCAGCCAACAAGCGCAGGGCTGAGGACGACGAGTCGTTAAACTAAAACGGGTCAGCCCAAAGGGGCGTGAGCTGATCCCCACAACCTGATGCCCCACCGTCCTTGTCTCGCAGTTGAAACGACAACCCAGCAGCTTGACGATTGAAGGAAAGATAGATGGAAAGTTGTTCGTGTTGACACTGGATACTGGAGCGTCATATTTGATCATAAAAAGGAAGCTTCTGAAGAACTGGGAACCACTGCATGGCATACAGCTGAGGACTGCGACTGGCGAGAGTGCGCCGGTAAGAGGGAAAGTAACAAAAACAATTGCTATCGGCACCAGCAGCCTGGAACATGAGTTCATCGTCGCGGATATAATGGACGACGTGATTATCGGCGTGGATTTCATGATTAGGCACGGTTTTACGCTGGAGCTGAAAGAAAATGTGCTGAGGTATGCCAACGTTGAATTCCCCCTGCACACCGGCTATGAGCGAAGCGTGGCGGTAAGGAAAGTTGTCTCGTGTCAACACCAGAAGATACCAGCGAATTCCGAGGCGATTGTGTGGGCGAAGGTGGACGAGGACGATGGGACAAGTCGGCTGTGGGTTGTAGAAGCGCCAAAACAAGGATATGACAACATAATTATCGGACGTACATTAGTGGAACCCAAAAATGGCAAAATACCAGTCAGGATGCTCAACCCACTGAGCACACCCAGATATGTCGGAAAAGATGCGGTCATTGGCGAGTATAGAGAGGCTGAAGCAGTTGTCAATTGCGAAAGCAGTCCACCCGGAGGAAGTAGGAAACGCGGTTCTAACATGGACGCCATACCGCAGGAGAACCAGTGGAGCGGCGAATTGATAGCCGAACAGAAACAGAAGGCGCGGTCACTCCTACAGCACTATGGGTCAATATTTGCAGCAGAAACCGGCGGAAGAACAGCCATAGTGAAGCACAACATCGACACCGGAAGTGCGAACCCGATCCGCCAACAGCCAAGACGAGTTTTTTTTTTTTTTTATAACACGAACAAACGCGCAGGGGATGACCCCTATTAATGCGAAGCATTGCGTTGGTTCAGGAAGGATATATAGGTTAGGAGATAGGGTTATGAGTGAAGTGGTTGTGGACTCTTGCCTTGAACCCATCGAGATCATAAGTGCTGGGGAAAATATCTGCAGGGAGACCATTCCACAACCGCGCTGTACGGGCCAGAAACGAACCTTCTCTGTAGTGCGTAGTGCGCTGGAACATCGTTTCGACGTGGAATGCATGGGCGCCAGTGTTCAAACGGGTTGCCCGGGGGAATACCCGGAGTGATGGCATCAAGCTGCTCATCTCCACTGAGCAATTACCGAAAAAGTATCGGTAAAATAACACCACACATGCCACGTTTCGACGATGCTCCAAGGAGCCAATAGAGGTGGATGCCCTACTGTCCCCTATAAGTTTAATCGCACGGTTTTGCACCCGATCGAGGAACTCCAAATGGGTTTTTGAAGCCCCCGCCCAGAGGTGCGAGTTAAACTCCATTTTGGGTCGGATATAGGTAGTGTAAATAATGCGGAGATCAGACGGAGTGAAATATTTTTTGCACCGCTTTAGGAAGCCGAGGCACTTGGCTGCTTCTTTCGACACGCCAAAAATATGATCGTTCCAACGAAGATCGTTCTTAATGGACATGCCCAGAACATCAAGAGCTGCCGATTCCGCAATACCCACACCACCCATAACCAGGGATGTGTTGGGATGTGGGGAGACTCATTTGTGGGATAATAGGCAACATTGGGTCTTGCGGGGGTTAAAATCGACCCTGTTCGCTTGACCCCACTTGGAGATTGTTTGAAGGTCGCTATTAAGTGTGTCATTCATACGGCGCCGTTCTCTCTCAATCTCCACAGAGCTCGGACGCTTTGTGAAGGAGTATGAATGACAAATGGTGCTGTCATCCGCAAACGAGTAGATGGGATTCTTCGTCGACGACAATAGGTCGTTGATGAAGATAAGGAAAAGGGTTGGAGAAAGGACCGAACCCTGCGGCACTCCCGCGCTAAGGGAATGTTTTTCCGAGGCTATGCCGTCTATTACAACACGAATAGAGCGATCATGGAGGAAGCTCGTTATCCAACGAGAGAAGATACTACCGACACCATAGGCAATCAATTTTGACACGAGTGCTTTATGCCACACCCGGTCAAAAGCCTTGGAAATATCCAATGCAACAACCTTGCTTTCACCGAGGTTTAGAATGCTATGGTTCCATTTCTCGGTGAGGACCGCCATAAGGTCTCCCGTCGATCGCTGTCTTCGGAAGCCGTATTGGCGGTCACTTAGCAGTCTATTGTGCTCCAGATATTTCACAAGGTTGAAGTTTACAATGCTTTCCATTGCTTTGGAAAGCACCGAGCAAATTGCTATAGGTCGGTAGTTCGCAAGGTCAGTAGTCTTGCCTTTTTTGGGAACTGGTTGAACATTTGCTACCTTCCAACATGTCGGAAATACACCTGTGGTGTATGACATGTTGAAAAGTTTGCGTAATGGACAAGCCAGCGAAGTAGCGCACTTTTTCAAAACAAGGGCTGGAATGCCGTCCGGCCCTGAAGCCTTATTTACATCGAGATTTGCAAGCACTCTTTTAACTACCCGTGTCCGAAAATGAATTTCTGGCATAGAGCAAGATACGTTTTCGACTACGGGCAGTGGTTGATCGCTAGGGGGCAGAGAGGAATTCTCTGCGAAAATTTTAGCCAATAAATTAGCTTTATCAACCGAGTGAGTGATGATTTGATCATTGTCAAGAAGAGTTGGAATTGAAGACGATGTTTGGTTCTTCACCTTCTTAACGAATGACCAGAAGTTCTTACTACCACGCTGGCATTGAAGAACTTTTTTCCTTTGGCGCTGTTCGTGCAGAAACTTTTGGCGCCTTAGGATGGCATTGCATCGAGTTCCTCTGGCCAGGAGGGAAGAGGTCACCACTTTGATAGAAAACATGGGTAAAGAAAAGGTCATAGAGCCTTCGTCAGGACCTTGGTGTTCGCCGGTCGTGCTAGTCAAGAAAAAGGATGGCAGTACCCGTTTTTGTGTGGACCATCGGAAGCTCAATGACGTAACCAAAAAGGACAGTTCATTACCTCGAATCGATGACATCCTGGACACACTGTCAGGCACACAGTGGTTTTCCACGCTCAACTTACGCAGCGGCTATTGGCAGGTGGAGCTTGCAGACAAGGACAAGGAGAAAACGGCTTTCAGTGTTGGCGATGGTTTGTGGCAGTTCACCGTCATGCCTTTTGGACTCTGCAACACACCAGCGACATTCGAGCGGCTAATGGAACGTGTGCTAAAGGGGCTGCATTGGCGGACGTGTCTGGTCTACCTGGACGACATAATCGTGATGGGTAAAAGCTTCGACGACCACCTGGGAAAGCTGAAGGAGGTATTCGAGCGAATACACAAAGCCGGGCTTAAACTTAACCCAAAGAAGTGCTCGCTGTTTCAAAAGGAGGTCAAGTATCTGGGTCACACGGTTTCCGCCCGCGGAGTACATACGGATGAAGGCAAAATCACAGCGGTGAAAGAGTGGCCCCGACCACGCAATCCACACGAACTCCGCAGTTTCCTGGGCCTGTGCACATACTACCGAAGATTCGTTCTTGGATTTGCGAACATACCTGGCAGCTTGCACAAACTGACGAAAAAGAATCAAGCCTTCGCGTGGGGCGAAGAGCAGGAGCAGGCTTTTGCACGACTGAAGGAAAAACTGTGCACTGCTCCAATTCTGGCCTTCCCCGTGCCTGGAGAGACGTTTGTGCTGGATACAGATGCAAGTGGGCATACTATTGGTGGTGTGCTATCACAGATAATAGATGGCCAAGAACAAGTGGTAGCATACTACAGCAAAATTTTGTCAAAGCCTGAACGCAACTACTGTGTGACACGAAGAAAGTTGCTGGCAGTATTGGAATGCGTGAAACACTTCCACAAATACCTGTATGGGAAAGAGTTTCGCCTGCGCACAGATCATGCTGCATTGAAATGGCTACTGAACTTTAGAGATCCTGAAGGCCAACTGGTGCGGTGGATCGAGCGGCTGCAGAGCTACTACTAGACTATAGAGCATCGTAAGGGTAGCAGTCATGGAAATGCCGATGCCTTGTCACGCCGTCCGTGGAAAACCGAATGCAGGCATTGCTAGGGAACCGAAAGCAAAGAGCAGACAGTGGACGTCCGATTGGTAAACGTTATGCCTGAGGAAGAGTGGTCTGCGGAGAGGATACAAAAGGACCAGCGCGAGGATACGGATATTGCAAAAATCATTGAAGGCAAGGAGCTGGGCGCACGTCCAGACTGGCAGGAGATGGCCGATGAGAGCCCGATCGCGAAGGCTTACTGGGCACAGTGGCAAAGTCTGCGGCTGACTGATGGCTGCCTATACCGCGAGTGGGAGAGTGAGGATGGCCGGATCAGCAATTCTCTAATTGTAGTCCCGAAATGCAGGATCAACGAGGTGATCGAAGCATACCACAACGACTCCAGCGGAGGGCATCTAGGCATCACAAAAACTGTCGCCAAACTGTCTGTAGCCGATTGGATTAAGAGCTGTGAACGATGTTCGGCTGCGAAAGGGCCGACAAGAAGATATCGGGGCCGCATGCAGCAGTACAACGTGGGAGCGCCCTTCGAGCGAATTGTCATGGACGTCGCCAGGCCATTCCCACTTAGCACTCAAGGCAACAAATATGTGCTGGTGGTAATGGACTATTTTAGTAAATGGCCCGAAGTGTATTCTATTCCTAACCAAGAGGCCACCACGGTCGCGGAAATGCTGGTAAACAACTGGGTGGCCAGATTTGGAGTTCCGCTGGAGTTGCACTCGGATCAAGGCCGGAATTTCGAGTCTGTGGTATTCAAGGAAGTGTGTGAGCTACTAGGAATAAGGAAAACTCGCACCTGTCCTTTGCATCCCCAGCCCGACGGCATGGTGGAACGATTCAATCGGACGCTGGAAGAATATCTGCGGAAAGTAGTAGGTAGAAATCAAAAGGATAGGGACACGCATATTCCGCTGTTCTTGATGGCGTATAGGTCAGCCCCGCACGATACGACATCACTCACTTCAGCCCGAGCAGTGTTCGGCACGGAGCTGAGGTTGCCTGCTGACTTGAAGTTCGGAGTGGTCAGCACGACGGAAGGCGCTAGGACTGATTACGCAGTCAATAAGCGGTCGGAGCTGGAAGAAATCCACCAGTTTATAAGGGACCGTATCCAACTGGTCAGCGATAAGATGAAAGCCAGATATGATCTACGGGCTAACACAGCGGGTTCCAAGATGGCGATCAACCCGCAGCGGAGGAAAGGTTTGTCTCCAAAACTTCAAACGTCATGGGAAGGACCGTACAAGGTCGTGACCAGGATTAATGTCGTGGTGTACAGGGTTTAATGCTCCTGCAACAGAAACGCCAGGTTGAAAGTAGTCCACTTTGAGCGCCTGGCGTCTTACTCCGGCGGAGCCTCGGCACTTGTTCGGGACGAACAAGTCATAGTGGTGGGCAGTGCTACGATAAGGCACTCTGTGCTGTGCCGTACTGTACTATGCCTGAATACTTTTAGACATGCACTTTGGAGTACGGCCAGTTGGCTGTTATTCCGATATGGCAAGGATGGTTCGCGAAAGTTGATGGACTTTGCTAGAACAATCGAGATAGAGACCACAACTAGAATGTGCAAGATACTTCGGCGCGATAAGAACACCAGTATAAAAGTAGCAGTGTGCAGCGCAGGGAGTCGAGTCTTAGCTGAGTAAGCAAAGTAGAAACAAGTGTAGATACAAGCAAAGTGTAAATCTGTAATTAAAGTGATTGTTGATTTTTGACTGCGTTTGCGCTGAATTGAATGAAGTTGTTTTATTTTCAAGCACAATCAAAACGAACTAGGATTTTCGTAACAATAGTATAGATATAGATGAGGTTCTTATATTTTCTTATTAAGCAATTGATTCAGAGAAAATTTGCTTGCAACATTTATTATCGAGCTCATTATTTTTTTAAAGCAATACTCAACTCATAACATTTAACAATGAAGTTCGTTCGAATGTGTTTATAGTAGGTGTGGTTCCGCAGTTGCATCAAACGTATTCTGTTTTTCCTTTAGTGCAAAAAGTAGAGCGGTGAAAGAGCCGGCGGTCTTGAAAATCTGCAAGAAATTGGACAAAAAAATATGTTTTAAGAATATGGAAAGCAAAAAACCTTGTTCATGCTGCTCTACTTTCTACGTACCCATACTAGAAGTGCACGATCGGCTGTAAAAAAATATCCTGAGAGCGTCATTGGGCGTTGTGTGCGTATTAGTGACATGGCGAATGACTTTTGCATCTTTGGTGGCAACTTGTGCCAAGGTGTCAGCAAGTAAATGCTGTCACGCATTGCGTCGTTCTGAACGAATCAAAGTTCCCAAAGTCGATATGAATATCTAATGAAAGTACCAAACCTTCTCACCTCGTTCTTTATCTTCTCGCCACCGAAACAGTAAATCATCAGTTGTAGCATAAGCGAGGCCAATAGCAACGAGAAGTTCAGATAGTTGGACGCGTCAGGTGAGTAGGCAAATTGAAATGTCAAAGAACAGAGCTGCAGACAGCTGCAACCAACCTCGACGAAAACGATTTGCGCAAACAGAACACTAAACTCTGATGCCATGATCATAATTCGACAATGATACTCAATAATTTGGGCAAGATTGCGTTGGAAATGCGTTGCCGACAGATTGTTGACTTCGTCAAAGACACGCGCCACTTTCAGGCGAAGTATGCGAAAATGTGCAGTCACATTGCAGACATACCAACCGAAGAGACCCTCCATACCGATAATGGCATTGATGGCAAAATACATCAGACACACTAACCAAATATTGATCAATATGAAATAAAATGTTTGTGTGTGATCGAAGGGGAAACTGCAAGGAAGCACAGGTTAATAAGAATCAAATGAATGAATGGTGTGTTCACTTACACTCCTGGTATTGATAGTGTTATCACTATATCGTCATAGATAATGTAGGTGATGAGCAATTTTAGCAGCGGCATCAGCACAGAAATGATGACCGACATCCAGAGAGCGATGCTATAGGGTCGAATAATGGGCATGATACGCATGCTTTCCGTATTCCATACTTCCCGTTCGGCGCTGTCGGCTAGTGTTTTAGATTTATTATTCAATTAATATTTTAATAAGTTAATTTTGTTTAAATAATGCGGTTTTGTTTTCTACTAAAAACTGTATTTTTTACACCTTGCATGGCCAGATCCTCGAAATTTTGTATTAGACTTATGAATCGTCTGCCACGTGCCATAAAAACTACAACTTTAGTCGCAGTCAGAAACATTTGGGTCATTATGGTAAACGCTGACGCAACTTTTTCCACATCACTGTAGTAGGTGAACACGTAGTTGTATATGGCAAGGTTCCAGATAATTTTGCATACCGCAAGCGGAATGAATCTTAATGGAGACTTCAAAATGGGGCTGTCTGGAGAGGCGCGTATGTCGATGCCAATGCGCCTGAAGGCTGGTGGAATAGAATAGAAACATTTGGAAAACATAAACGTTTGTTGATAATTGCAGCTATGCACACATAATAGACTTTCAGCAACGATAAAAACACAGATCTATGTTTTCGAGCTGGTATAGAATTGAAAAATTACAACAAACAAAATTAAACGTATAAAATTGCACATATGAAAACATAATTTTAGACTTTCAGCAACAAAGTTATGAGCACAAACATCTATGTTTTCAGTGTAAGAAATATGCATTAGCTGTGATGCAAATACGTGGAAAATGTCCGACGTTGATTTTAATTGTTCCATACTTATTTTTTTCACATCCTTTAAACTGAAAATGTTTCAATAATTCAAATATTACAATCAAACACAAAATTTTAACTTGAAAATTAAAAAGAAAAAATATTCGATATAAAGATTGTGAATTGAAATTTGTGCACATTCTTCCAAAAATTTGTGCTACTTACAATTCACAATTACTGTCACATCCATAATTGTTGCGGTGGACATCTTGTTGTCAGAGTTTCAATTCGGTGACTAATGGTGCCGATTAAAATGTTTTAATTTCATTTAAGTTCTCAGGTGCTCAGGTGGAAAAAAATGTATACGCCTACAACATTAATTGAACCTATAATTAAAAAGTTTCTAACCGAAGAGGCGTTATGATGCGACATATTTTCTGAGAATGTATAAGGAAAGGGTTGATTAATTGAAATGACTTGAAAATTATACTTGAAAAACTTCAGGTGATAACTAGCTTTTTTTTAGTGTCCGACCGAATTGCCGATTTCGGTTTCGGTCTAAATAAGTGTTTTGGTTTTAGTTTCGGCCGAAAAATGCCCGATCGGCCGAAACCGAAACTTTCTAGAATATTTTTTACATTTTTTTGTGTAGCGAGTGAACAGTGCGCTTTAGTGCAGCCGAGCAGATATATAACATAGTGAAAGGAGGAGTAATGTAGATGCTTTTTTTAGCATGTATTATGAAAATATTTAATTTTGAATATTAGCGAGTAAGGTGCGAAAGGGTAATTTTTTGATGTTTATGTTTTTAAAAAAATAAATGAATTGTTTTTATTAATAAGTATTTATTTATGTTGTGTTTGTTTGCTTGTTCTTTATTTACTTAAAGAAAAATTCGTTTGTTGAACAAAAATGCATGAAATGGTGATTTTTATTTCAACTAGAAAGGTTTGGTTTCGGTTTCGGCGGAATATTAACAAAAAACCCAAATTCGGTTTCGGTTTCGGCCTAAAAAAGTTGTATCGGTTGGACACTAGTGTTTTTAAATAAAATTTACTGAACGATTGGCCATGCGGTGAAAGAAAATCACCGAATGCTTGAAAAAATAATAATAAAAAAAATAATAAAATAATAATAAGCAACGATGTTAAGTTCAGAGTAGACGTGTTTTCAAATTGCTGCAAATCAATAATGTTTTACTTAAATTCTACCGTTTGAATCACAAAAACGACTCCGCAAAAGTTTTGGTGAACTTCCGGGCAGCCCTCATAGCCCGAAAGTGATGGCGAAGGTGAATATGAAATGGCTTTGGACCCAGAGTCAAGTTAGAAAAAATTTAAAAAATTTATATATTTTTATATTTCGTTGTAAAGGAAATTTCACAGGCTACAATATGGTAACAAACTTATTATACCTTTATAATGAATTTTTTCGAAAAAAATCGGTTTTTGAAAAATCTGTAAAAAAAAAATTTGTTTTTCGCTTAAAACTTTTTATTAGTAAGTACATACTACGTACGTAATGTTGTACATTAAGAGAAAGGTATGAAAAAGACCTTTCGTTTGATACCAATATCGTGTAAATCAGTTTGAGATTAATTGACTTCTTTTGATAAAAATTTTGAACTTTGACCCCGGGCCACGCCTTTTGTGAGCGTTTCCCAGGCAAATTTTTTAGTTTGTTAGATTCACAAAAATAAGCTGTATATGGTCCAATTTTCCGTTTTTTTTTTCATGAAGGTTTGCTATACTGTATTTGTTCCGAGTGTGCCCAGATGTACAGCGATATGCGTCTTTTGGCAGCGCAGCTAAATGAATGTGAACACAATGTGGTGTCAACGGATTTCATTATTAGTGGGATTCCTCACACACATACTATAATGACAACCTGGGCGAAATCTTCGCTCAGCTTTGTCGTGCAATTCAGCTGAATGTTCCGCCATTTCGAGCTGCTTTTCGGGTGCGAAAGGTAAACAAAAATTAGGCGCCCGTTATAGTGAAGCTTGTCTCTCCCAACGATCGCTCTTTGCTATTCAGCGCAATTGCCCGTTTCTACAAAGTGAATAGAAGGGCGCTTGCACTGTGTGACATGGGGTATGAAGGGCATGAAAAAGGGAGAATATTTGTACAAGTTATCGAAAATTATGCTAACGCCGCAAAACTTAGCGCCGCCTCTGCAGTGTTTATGTCAACAACCCTACAATGTTGACAAATAGTGCTGACAGCGCTTCTGCGATCGTTGACTTCGATCTGCTGCGTTCGACGTGCGCAGCAAAAACGCTGATAATGCGTTTGCGAATATCGAATATCGCAACGCATGTTCGGCTTGGATGGTTAGCTTCTATTCATTCTAATTTTGGTACCCAATAAAGGCGGACGTGCCGCACTAAAGGGAACTTAAGTGTTTTACTGAAATGGAATAACTTACACGAATGCCTCACAAAGAACAACCGTGACATATCTTTAGGTTAGTACAGAAATTTAATTTATAACCGTCGCATATACATTCCATTATCAATATTCAATCATCAATAACACTACTCGACACAAAACATGCTTCTAAAATTAAAAGTGTTTTCTAGACTAACTTCGTGCCGCTGAACACGAAACTGAAGATCAAAAAATTTTTATAAGAAGCGTTTTCGAAAAATCTTCGAAAAACCAGTTTTGTTGTTTCAGTTATGAGCACATATCTCGTAAATGAATCATCCGGCTAACACAAGCTGTCCGTCGATCGGAAGATAATACCTTAGCCTTTCCAGAGATATACAGATTGTCCAAATCAGATGAGATTTGGGGAAGTTACTGACGGTGAAAATTGAAAACAAGTGAATTTTTCGACCGATTTAAAAAATCATAAATTTTCGAATGGTTTTTTTAATGGATAAAATAATTTATCACCTCTGGTTTTAAAATCTGAAATGAAAGATATATTATTTGAGCAAATATTAAGCTTAACATCAATAGAATTCAAAGAAAAATGACAAAGTTATGATTCACTGAGTGAAAACACCAACTTTACATGTATTACATCGTGGGAAACAATGTTTTTTTTGTCGAGACCCATCCAAATGTTGATATAGATGTAAAACTAGGGGTCATTTATAGTATCAGGGCTTAGTCAGTTTTTAATTTTCTGACCCAAAAACCTTCTTAAAGGACTTTAAAATTTTAAGGACATACACATTTCAAATATTTTTTTTAATATGCAATGTGCAATGATGTGCACTGATGAAGATATGGGTATCAAATGAAAGAGAAAAAAGTATTAGTTGTAGATTCCAGCGCGTTTTCCATGCTTCGTAACATTTCTGGAACGCTTCGACTGGGATGTCCGCGAGTACCCTCGTCACGGCCACCTGGATGCCCGTAATCGACTCAAAATGGGTTCCTTTGACCACCGATTTTGTTTTAGGGAACAAAAAAAGTCACAGGGTGACATATCGGGCGAATAAGGCGGCTGTTGCAACACGGCGATCCATTTAGAGGCCAAATACTGGGACACGCTGATGGCGGTGTGGCACGGCGCGTTGTCGTGATGAAGGATCCAGTTACGAGCGATGTCTGGCCGCACCCTGTTGACCCTGACTCGTTTTCGCAATCTTTCGAGTACTTGGCGATAGTAGACTTGATTTACGGTTTGCCTCGATGGAACAAATTCTTTATGGACGATTCCACGGCTATCAAAAATGGCAATAATCATCGGGCAATGACGAGCACCACCAGCACACGTCTACTCAACACGACACAGCAGGCGAACTAAACAAGCTAGAGCGATGGTAAATATATCAAGGAAGGGAATTTCAAAGTCGCAGGTTTACCACAAGCGCGGCGATAAAACCAGGCTCAGTACTTAATTGTCACACTTCATGTGAAAAATTTCTATCGAAACAAATGAAAAACTTGAATGAAAACAATTTGATCTCAGAATTTCAGTCAGGATTTAGATGTGGTCATAGTTGTGCCACGGCTAAGTTAAAGATATTTGAGGATTTACGGTCTCCGTATGATAATAATGAGCTGACAATTCTGGTGCTTCTAGATTTTACCAACGCATTTGACATGGTTGATCACAGAATACTTTTACTAAAATTACAACATTATTTCGGTTTCAGTTCTTGTTCTTTTAAACTTATGAAAAGCTATCTTTCCGAACGTCATCAGCAAGTGCAATGTGGTAAAAGCATTTCTAGTTTAAAGCTCATTAAATTCGGAGTACCACAAGGATCCATCTTAGGACCAGTTGTGTCTTGCTTAAATAACATTAAATGACTACACAAATGATTAGTGATTTAATACAGTTTACTAGGGCGTGCATATTAGTCAGCAATAAACTGAGTACATTTCTGCTCTCGAATTACAGCAACGGGGACATGGTAGCGGCAAGCATCGAGCTCGATTCGAAGAAGATTTGGATCGTCTCGGCCTACTTGGCACACGACCATCAATCCCTTCCAGAAGACGGCCTATCCAGGTTAGTACATCATGCTGCTAATGATAGCGTAGATTTGTTGATAGGTTGTGACGCAAACGCGCATCATGAAGTGTGGGGCAGCTCAGATATTAATACAAGAGGCGAAGTTCTTTTCGATTTTATCCTCTCCACTAATCTTCACATATGTAATAAAGGTAAAGAACCTACCTTTATTACTAGAAACCGGCAAGAAGTTCTCGATCTCACTCTTGCCTCTCAAACTGTATCGAACCGACTGAGTAATTGGAGGGTATCCAAGGATCACTCCTTCTCGGATCACAGATACATATTATGGGAGATCTTGGATAATGTCCCAAGTCAACCCCTCTTTAGGAACTTAAAAAAGGCCAACTGGCCTCTTTATTACGATACGGTCCAGTGCCTTCTCCCAACTGATATTCCAGGACCGCTCGACAGTAAGGATGCACTTAATGAGTCAGTTGAGTCATTCACGTCGATGCTGAATACGGCCCTAGACGTAGCTTGCCCATTGAGGAAGCTGTCCATGCAGAAAAGATTCAGACCCCCCTGGTGGTGTGCTGAAATCAGTGAGCTCCGCAGAGCAGCCAGGAAGTCATTCAATAAAGCAAGACGGTCCTGCACGGACGAAGTCTGGCTAGAATACAAGCTGGCTCTCAAAGCCTATAAAAACAGGCTAAGAATAGCTAAGAGGGAGTCTTGGAGAGACTTCTGTGGTAACATAGAGCTTACTACCGAAGCCTCCAGGCTCAGGAAATTACTCTCTAAATGTCCACTTAATACCTCTTACCTCCAAAAGGAAGACGGGTCATGGGCTTCTAGTAGTGAAGAATCACTTGATATTCTGCTAGACACACACTTCCCAGGTGGCTCTAGGGACTTGACGGACCCCTGGTCGGGAAACCGTCCACCGGTCTCAGAAGTCGACCTCATTGTGACTAGACAGAAATTGTTATGGGCGGTAGATAGCTTTTCACCCTACAAAGCGCCGGGGCCAGACGGCGTTGCCCCGATAGAGATTCAGGTCACCAAGAACCTAATTCTTCCATGGTTACAGGAGATCATGAGGAGCTGCCTAGTCCTGAATCACATACCCAGTATCTGGAGACATGTGAAGGTAGTTTTAATACCTAAGGCTGGCAAAAGCTCGCATGTTCATCCAAAAGACCTCAGACCGATTAGTCTCTCCTCTTTCCTTCTCAAAATCTTGGAAAGGTTAGTGGATATTCATATTAGGCAGTTGTTGGTCGATCGACCAATCTCGCCCTCACAACATGCGTACTGCAGGGGTAAATCTGTAGAAACCGCTCTGCACTGCTTAATCCATACCATAGAGAAATCACTTGAGTGCAAAGAATTCACTATGGTATCTTTTACGGATATTGAAGGGGCCTTTAACAACATCAGATCGGAGGCCATCACCGACGCACTTGCAGACCTAGGTGTAGGTGTGCCGCTAGTCACTCATTGAGCAGCTACTTCATAGCCGCGTCATCAATGCAAGTCTTGGTACCGCATCTGCACAGAGATCTGTAAAAAGGGGGACACCCCAGGGAGGGGTCCTCTCGCCTCTTCTTTGGAATTTAGCGGTGAACACACTGCTAATACGTCTGGAGAGGGCGGGGTGCCGGGTGGTCGCCTACGCAGATGATGTTGCTATTGCGGTCTCCGGAAAGTTTCCTTCAATTATCAGGGATGTGCTGCAACATGGCTTGAACATCCTAACAAATTGGGCTATAGAATGTGGTCTTAGCGTCAACCCACATAAAACGGAGCTAGTTCTCTTCACAAATAAACATAGAATACCTGATATTGATCCCCCGCGGCTGCTAGGGATCGATCTCAAATTCTCGGAAACCGCTAAATATCTGGGACTTGTGTTAGACAGGAAACTTAACTGGAAACCCAACGTCCTGGAGAGAGCTAAGAAAGCCAGTATTGCCCTTTATACATGTAAAAGGATGATAGGCAATGTATGGGGTACAAGACCTCATATCGTACACTGGCTGTATACCGCCGTTGTTCGACCTCTATTGTTATACGGGATAGTAGTCTGGTGGCCTTCATTGGCCAAAAGGTCTCACTCCCAAATACTTGCTAAAATTCAAAGGTCCGCAGAGTTATGTATAAGTGGGGCCCTGCGGACTACTCCCACTAATGCTTTAGACGTTGTGCTTCACCTAATCCCATTGGATATCCTGGGAAAGCAATTGGCCGCCAATGCTGCCATCAGGATGCGAGCCTCTGCGCAATGGAGAATTGGGCGGTACGGGCACTCTTCTATTCTAAATTATTTCAAAGGCATATCTCAGAATGTTGACTACATGACACCCAGCCTGTCCTTTGATAAGGACTATCATGTTTTAATCCCATCTAGAGCCGAATGGGAGCTGGGTGCGCCCCCTGCCAGCGGTGATATCCATATTTATACGGATGGATCGAAACTGCTTGGTCAGGTGGGCTGTGGTATCTACTCAGAAGGATTAAACCTTAATTTAAAGCTCAGGTTGCCAGATTACTGTAGTGTCTTTCAGGCTGAGGTCACAGCAATCTGTGCAGCCTCCGATTGGCTCAGGGTAAACAGGATATCGGCTAATGGTATCCTTATATTATCGGACAGCCAATCAGCTCTTAGAGCTCTGGATGCGGTCAAAATAACATCAAAGACCGTTCTTAGCTGCAGCAAATCTCTTAACGAGACTGCCAAGCAGCTTCATATTCGCCTATGCTGGGTTCCAGGTCATAGGGATATTCCAGGGAACTGTAGAGCGGACGAGCTCGCGAGACAGGGCACTACTGAGCAGTTAGGCCAGGAGTTGACCACGCTCGGTGTCCCTCTTTTAACTTGTAAGCTTCGTACTCATGCGAGCTCTATACACGATACGAATTTAAGATGGGTTGAAGGCAACACAAGCCTCCTTGCGCGCCAAATTTTAGCCAACATTAAATACTCGACGTTCTAAAGAACTCCTCTCACTAAACAGAGCCCAGATCAGAACCATGATCGGTGTCCTTACGGGTCACTGCCTAATCGGTACCCACGCAAAAAGGATGGGGCTGTTTTCAAACGACTTCTGTCGCAGCTGTCTGGACGAGGAGGCGGAAGAAAATATTCCTCACTTCCTATGTTACTGTCCTGCTTTATCCAGAAGAAGGCAAACCCACTTAGGTAACTTCTTCTTCGGAAGTCTAGAAGATCTAGCTGATAAGACCATACGCCGTCTACTAAGCTTCGTTAATAGCTCCAAATGGTTTAACGAGTGAGAGAAATGATGCTCGATCTCATGTGGTATCACAATGGGCCGCCTGGCCTAAGTGAGCTCCTCCTGGAGCAGCCACACCTACCTACCTACCTACCTAATACAGTTTAACTAACGATTAAATATAGCTCAACTAATTTATTTTCGTTTAGTTGGTTTAACTAATGATTAACTGCAGCTCATCTAATTCATTTTCGTTTCGTTGGTTTAACTAATGATTAACTATAGCTCAACTAATTCATTTTCGTTTCGTTGGTTTAACTAATGATTAACTATAGCTCAACTAATTCGTTTTCGTTTCGTTGGTTTAATTAATGATTAACTATAGCTCAACTAATTCTTTTTCGTTATGTTGGTTTAATTAATGATTAACTATAGCTCAACTAATTACATTTTGTTTGAATTAATTCTTTGTGAACCAAGTCGTTTTGATTTCCATTTCCATCATTTACAGCCGACAGCAGTCCAATGACCGAAGCTGTTGTCTTGAATATGTGTAAAAGAATAAAATGATTTTGTTTCTACTTCAGTTATGCCAATAAACAGAATACGTAAGTGTAGATTGGGATTTTTTGGTGGCATAAAATCACTGAACTTTAAAATTCTCATGGAATAAAGATTATTTCCATGAAATTATTATCATTTCAACTTCTCATTCTATGCCATAATAATAATAATTGACTAGCACCACAGCCCGATTACGAGACTGAGGCCTAGCTCTAAAGGACTGTTTGGTTTCTATTATTCAATAAAGCAACATCGGTCACACTTAAAGAAACCTTAAATAGCATAATTTTTTAAGTCTCCAGGTGGTCAGAGGTGAATTGAACTGAATCCGTGCAACGTCTCAACTATTCCACTACACTCCATAGTGGAACGCTTGAAGAGTAGAGTGTGCTGCCATCTTTGAAGGCGATCTTTGAGGTCTTTAAGATCTTTGCTTAAACAATGTTGCGAGCAGTTTCGTCACTGCATTCTTGCTGGCAGAACGTTTAAAAAGTTGGGCATAGTAGCTGATGAACTTTTGAAGGGGATCACTTGATTTAGGTGAATGGAAACCAATAAAAACCACATAATGATACTCACTATATAGTACATCCAGACTACACACTGGCCTACTTGTGTCGACAATGCAATCCTTCAATTCCACTTCATGTACAAATTCATTCAAGTCTCATAGAGTCTTTCAAAACAACATCAATTTTTTTTCACACATATGTACTTAAATTTGACCAACCTTTTGACTTTAAATCATTCAAATTCTTTAGCAATCGAATAAAACGTGGAGATTTTGCCAAGAAGACAACAATCTTCAATACGGAGAGTGTGCCCTGCAGTACCACTGTCATCACTCTGACGAGCTTCTCCACTTGTGTGTAGTTCTGGACGGTGAAACAACACATCAAAAAAGTCAGCAACAGCGTGGCAAATGTGGACATTAAACATCGGACGGGCCATTTGAGTAAGTGAGTGAGTTTGAGACCAAGCACCATAAAACTCCAACGTTGAGTTTGAAAATATTGCACTCGTTTATTGCTGTTCTCCTGCGTCATTTTAAAAGCAACTAATCTGGCTTTTTTGGGAATAACTGCCTTTTATAGGGAAAAGACTGGCATTTGTTGTGCTTTTCTTTGATTCTTTCGCATTAAACGCTCTAAGTTTAATGCGAGGGGCGCATTGTTGTTCCCATTTAGTTGAACTGTTGTTCAGTCAATAGTACCGAATTACTTAACGGCAAACGAGTTGACCAATGCCCCCCGTAAGTATAAGTAAATACGTGAGATTGTGTGTATGTGTGCGTGTTGGGGACAGTCGAAGGGAGTCGATGAATTTGTGAGAAGTGCGGAAGAAGTGGCCAATTCATTTGTAATATGTTTTATTTGGTATTATTATTATTATTATTTATTTCTTTCGGTCTACAGAACGAATTCTTACAGACTAATTAAAAATAGTGAATAAGTTAAGCTTAAATCTAGAGAAAGATGAATTTAAATCTATGATGTTACTATACTTGTTGCACAGGCGTACGCATCTAGTAATTTGGAGGAGACAAACAAATGTGTAGTGGAAATAAATAGGATTTTGTAAAAATATATATGTAATAAATTTTTAAAGCGTAATTCAGATATCAAGTTTTAATGTTAAAGTTCAGCAATGAATATTAAAGGAAAATCAATATCGGAAAATATAAAATATTTAAAATATTATATAAGAAAAACCTGAAAATAAGCCAATGAGATGGCTGGCATAATTTTAAGTATGATTTACCGGGTTTGCACAACCCTACTGAAGCACAACCCTTGAATACTTAGAAACTTCTACGAGTCGAAAGTTTCTGACGCAGACATTTTGCTTTCGTTTTTGCGAAATGAAGAACATTTGGCATCTGAAACTTTTGTTTGGACAACAAACCAACAATTAATTGTCAGTTATTTGCATAACGACTGGGCTGTTTTAATTAAGCCGTAATGACATGTTGTGAAAATTGTTGTTAAAACTCTGCATACAACAGCGAACCAATGCAATGTGAAAGCTATTGACGCGAATGTTGAACTTGAAAATAATATCAGATCAAGAAATAGCCAAATTGGCGCGTTTTCGTGCAACGATAAGCAGCTGTCGTGTCGAGTACAAGTCGAAGTAATAGCGAACAAGATGCCCAATATTCAAGTTAGTGTGTGTAAATTATTAGTAAGGAATGTGGGACATTCAGTGGCGCAGACAAGGAGGGGTTTAGGGGTGTAGATCCCAACATTTTAGACTGCTGGACTGCTATTCAAATAAATCAGGATCTTATCATTACCGTAAAATTTGAATACTTCCTTGCCTTTGTAGATCTGGATGGTCCTTAGTTATTACTTCCAACTTTGAGAACAATAAATTCATTGGTCTATTTTCGAGGCCATCCATTGGTCGTTTTTTTTGTTTTAACGTAGACTTGAAAGTCTAGTTGTTGCTGCATTTGTCAGTTTTGTAAAAGGGGAATCAATCTTGCATCACCATGCACTACACTGCTCGGCTCTTTGTTAGACTCGCATAAAACACATCGGTTTTTTCTACTCAAAATATTCATGGGTTGATATCCGTCATTGTAAGTTCCGAATGTTTTTAGTTCTAAGAAGCGTTAACGGGCTAAATCTTGCGAAGGAATAAGAATTTTCTTTAGATTTGTTTAGTAAGGAAATTTGTTTTCAGAAACAAGAAGGGATCGGTTAAGTTAAAAAAAATTTAGAACAATTTTTCAACAATACATAAGTTGAAAAGAAGATAGATAATTAAAAAAAAAACATATGAAAAAATATTTGAACGTTGAAAAGAAGATTGATAATTAAAAAAATATATATAATAGAAAAATATTTAAACGTTGAACAATTAAAAACTTTGGACAGTTAAAAAAAAATATAGAAAAATATGTCCACGTTGAAAAGAAGATGGACAATTAAAAAAAATATTTAGAAAAATATTTAAACGTTGAAAAGAAGACACAATATTTTAAACATGAGGTTCCTTATATTTTGTTACTAACAAAATGACTCAGAAGAATGTTTCCACATTTATTATTGAACTCATTCTCTTTTTAAAGCATTACTCAACTCATAACATTAAACAATGAAGTTCGTCCGAATGTGACTATTGTATGTGTGGTTCCGCAGTTGCATCAAACGTTTTCTGTTTTTCCTTCAGTGCAAAAAGTAGAGCGCTGAAAGAGCCGGCGGTCTTGAAAATCTGCAAGAAATTGGACAAAAAAATATGTTTTAAGAATATGGAAAATAAAGAGCCTTGTTGATGCTGCTCTACTTTCTACGTACCCATACTAGAAGTGCACGATCGGCTGTAAAAAAATAAGCCGACAGCGTCATTGGGCGATGTGTGCGTATTAGTGACATGGCGAATGACTTTTGCATCTTTGGTGGCAACTTGTGCCAAGGTGTCAGCAAGTAAATGCTGTCACACATTGCGTCGTTCTGAACGAATCAAAGTTCCCAAAGTCGATATGAATATCTAATGAAAGTACCAAACCTTCTCACCTCGTTCTTTACCTTCTCGCCACCGAAACAGTAAATCATCAGTTGTAGCATAAGCGAGGCCAATAGCATCGAAATGTGCAGATAGATGGACGCGTCCGTTGAGAGGGCAAATTGAAATGCCAAACAACAGAGCTGCAGACAGCTGCAAGCGACCTCGAAGAAAACGATTTGTGCAAACAGAACATCAAACTCTGATGCCATGATGATAATTCGACAATGATACTCAACAATTTGGGCAAAATTGCGTTGGAAATGCGGTGCCGACAGATTTTCGACTTCGTCAATGACACGCGCCACTTTCAGGCGAAGTATGCGAAAATGTGCAGTCACATTGCAGACATACCAACCGAAGAGGCCCTCCACACCGATGATGGCATTGATGTCAAAATACATCAGAAACACTAACCAAATATTGGTCAATATGAAATAAAATGTTTCTGTGTGATCGAAGGGGAAACTGCAAGGAAGTACAGGTTAATAAGAATCAAATGAATGAATGCTGTGTTCACTAACATTCCTGGTATTGATAGTGTTATCACTATGTCGTCATAGATAATGTAAGTGATGAGCGATTTTAGCAGCGGCATCAGCACAGAAAAGATGACCGTAGTCCAGCAAGCGATGCTATAGGGTCGAATAAGGGACATGACACGCATGCTTTCCGTATTCCATACTTCCCGTTCGGCGCTGTCGGCTAGTGTTTTAGATTTATTATTAAATTAATATTTTAATAATTTAATTTTGCTTAAATAATGCGGTTTTTTGGTACTAAACACTGTATTTTTTACACCTTGCATGGCCAGTTCCTCGAAATTTTGTATTAGACTTATGAATCGTCTGCCACGTGCCATAAAAACTACAACTTTAGCAACAGACAGAAGGAGTTGGGTCAGTATGGTAAACGCTGACGCAACTTTTTCCACATCACTGAAGTAGGTGAACGTGTAGTTGAATACGGCAAGGGTCCAGATAATTTTGCATACCGCAGGCGTAATGAATCTTAATGGAGACTTCAAAATGGGGCTGTCTGGAGAGGCGCGTATATCAATGCCAATGCGCCTGAAGGCTGGTGGAATAGAATGGAAACATTTGGAAAACATAAAAGTTTGTAGATAATTGCAGCTATGCACACATAATAGACTTTCATTAAGACATAAGGAGTGCGTCGAATAAAATTGTCCGTTACAAAAATGATGAAATCTTTTGAACCAGTAGTCCGATTTTTATGAATTAAAGTATTTTTGTTCAAAAATTGTTTACAGATTTCAAAACCAAAGTAAAAAACCAGATATTATGTTTTTTTAATTAAAAGTTTTAATTTTTCAGGAACCCCGTCCATTAACGTTTTTATGGTAGTGTCCGACACCCTCATAGCTGATGAAGGCCACTTTCTCTTAAAGTCTTGAATGTCTTTGGCCACTTTTTTGGTTACCTTCATCTCCCTTTATTATTAAATTATTATGGACTCAAATCTCTTTCCACGAAGCGGTAACTTGAGTCGGGAGAACAGGAAAAAGTCACATGGTGCCATATCTGGAGAATAGGGAGCCTGATCGATGATATTCACACTGTGTTTGTTCAAATAATCGCGAATAATGTGTGCTTTGTGAGACGGCGCATTATCGTGGTGCAAAATCCAGCTGTTATCGGCCCACAAATCCGGTCGTTTTCTACGAATAGCATCTCTCAAACGCCTCAATACTTCAAGGTAATACTCTTTATTAACGTTTTGACCGGTCGGAACGTATTCATAATGCACCACACCACGATAATCGAAGAAAACAATGAGCATAACCTTGATTTTTGATCGACTTTGGCGCACTTTTTTTGGTTTTGGCTCGCCTTCAGCACGCCATTCGGATGATTGCTGGCTAGTTGTCACGTCGAATTCATAGACCCATGTCTCATCACCAGTAATTATACGTTTCATGAACGTTGGGTCCTTCTTAGCTTCGGAAATCATGTCTTCAGCCACTTGCTTTCGATGATCTTTTTGGACGAAATTCAAGTCTTGAGGAACAAGCCGTGCGGCGACGCGTTTCATGCGCAAAATATCGACAACAATGTGTTGTGCGCTTCCATAAGAGATGTTAAGATCGTTAGAAATCTCTCTGAGGCTCACATGACGATTTTCAAGCACGATTTTCTTCACAATTTCAAAATTTTCGACGGTATTCGATGTTGAAGGACGTCCAGAACGAGGAAAGTCTTAGACCACTTCACGACCACTTTTGAACATTTTATACCACTCGAACGCTGCTGGTTCTTGATAGAGCAGACTCCCCAAATGCTTTCTGCAACATTTTAAGCGCATTGGAACAAGAAATTTCGTTCTTAAGACAAAATTTGAAACAAATACGTTGATCAACAAAATTATCCATTGTAAAATGCGACGAAGTACTAAAAGTTGACTCACGCTAACAGCTGCCAAACAAAAACTAATGTTGCAATCCCGCTCAAAATTTGACGCAGATGTCAGTTAAGGTCCTACCGACCTGAAAAAAATTTGTTTACCTGCATCGGGCAACGGCGGAAAAAATACACAGTCCCGGTACTTATTGATCATAGTGTATTTCGCTGTTGATTGTACGCGATGTAACGTATGAGCTACTCCTTTTGCCACAACTGCAGATAGCCTGCCGAACCAGGAATTTCTTTGGGAATGTTGTCAGGAACATTTCTTCGAGAATTGGTTGTATAAAATTCCTGCCCAGGTAGCTGGGAAAAGTCCGCTAAAACATAAGTTTCGTCATCCATTATGCAGCATTCGAATTTCTTTACAAAATCTTGCGCCAGCTTTTTAGCTCGTTGTTTTGCGATTTCATTCTTGACGGCGTTTCGGTCTGGAACTTTCTGCACCTTGTACGACTTCAGCCCAGATTCCGTCGTAATTTTGCGCACGAAACATTCTTACAAGTCAGCCTTCCTCGCCAATTTCCTTCGCGAAATGCTTGGATCCTTCTTCAGAATGGTCACAACGTTGTTCGCCTTTTCATGATCATTTGGCCCCTTCTTTTTACCAGAACCTTTCTTCCGATCAATACGCAGGTCCTCATTAAAGCGTTTAATAACACGAAAAATGGTTTTAGGGTTAGGCATTACATCTTTGGCAACTTTTTTAAAAGACCACTGAGGTTGCTTTTGAAAAATTGTAATGATGTTTTTTCGCACTTCCACTTCGTTTGCCATTTTCGCGTTAAATACATTTGAAATTAAATTTGTGCACATTCTTTCAAAAATTTGTGCTACTTACAATTCACAATTACTGTTACATCCATAATTGTTGCGGTGGACATCTTGTTGTCAGAGTGTCAATTCGGTGACTAATGGTGTCGATTAAAATGTTTTAATTTCCTTTAAGTTTTGCTCAGGTGAAAAAAATGTATACGCCTCCAACACTTATTGAACCTATAATTAAAAAGTTTCTAACCGAAGAGGCGTTATGATGCGACATATTTTCTGAGAATGTATGAGGAAAGGGTTGATTAATTGAAATTACCATAGAGTTGCCGAAGGAAGGGAGCGGACATACAAGGTAAAGTCTCTGATTGCGTTCAACCTGGCGAACGCCAGAACGATCCTTGTCCCTGTCCAATCCAAGCTGATACACAGCCTCTGCGCGGCCCTTCTGGATAGCTATTTGGCACCCGCTGAATAGTGAACTAATGTGTGCAGCGTGTCCAATCCCCAGGACTTGAAATTTGGGTTGTGCGCAGGGTTTGGTGCCCGCCACGTAAAATCTACTACCAATGAAAGCCATAAAGCAAGCCTCGGAAGGAACCCACAATGTTGACGACCACAGCAAACGATTTAAGGACCACGATTTGAGGATATGCACCTGGAATGTCCGGACCCGCTATAGGGATGGTGCCTCTATCCAACTGGCGGAAGCCCTCATAAAATGTAAGGCTGACGTCACCGCCATTCAGGAAATGCGATGGGCAGGATAAGGTTGCTCCAAGCGAGCAGACTGCGACATCTACTACAGCTGCCATGCGGAGAAGCGCGAATTTGGCTGCGGATTTGTGGTCAGCAAGAGACTTCGCCACCACGTCGCTCGGTTCACGAACGGCTGGTCTCGATCCGCATCAAGGCTAAATACTTAAGCATCAGCATAATTTGCGCGCACGCCCGGACGGAAGAGAAGGACGATGCGACCAAAGATGCCTTCTATGCGAAGCCGGGTGCCCTGCCCATGACGTCAAAATCGTCCTCGGGGACTTCAATGCAAAGGTCGGGCAAGAAGGTATATTTGGTCCCACAGTCGGGTAGTTCAGCCTCCATGCGACCACTTTGAACAACGGTCTGAGGCTGATCGATATCGGCGCGGCACGAAACATGGTAGTTAGTAGCACCTGATTCCAGCACCTCGACATCAACAAGGCCACCTGGTTATCCCCCGATCAATCCACCCGCAACCAGATTGATCACATTGTGATTAATGGAAGGCATGCTTCCAGCATTCTAGATGTGCGCACGTTCCGACTACCCAACATCGACTCGGACCACTACCTTGTTGCAGCCAAGGTACGCATGCGTCTTTGCGCATCGAAGACCGCGCAACCTAGTTTGCAAAGAAAGCTGGACATCAGTAAGCTGCGATCACAAGGGGTAACCGACGCCTACTCCTTTCAACTCTCCAGCCAGCGCGATACCTCCCACTCTCCACCTGATGACATCGGAGGATTATGGGCTCACTTATCCCACTCTATGCGCACTCTATGCACTTATCCCACTCCGCCGCAGAAAATGTCCTTGGTTTTCGACGCCCACCACCAAAAAACCAATGCTAGGATGAAGAGTGTCGCGCAGCCTCTGCAGCGAAGAATGCTGCCTACAAGAAAACCCTGCAGGCGGCTACTACGCGAGCCATGTCTGAAAAATACCGGGAGGAAAGGAAGAAAGAGAGGTGCCTTTTTAGACGCAAGAAACGGGAGCAGGAACGGCGCGAGCGTGAGGAAATCGAAGAGTGTAGGAGCAGGAATGACGCCCGAAAATTCTTCCAAAAAGTCAAGCGTCTGACGGAAGGATTTAAGCCCGGGCCATCTTCCTGCAGAGACGAAAACGGGGATCTGGTTACAGAAGCGCAGGGTGTACTGAGGTTGAGGAAGGAGCACTTCACCAAGCTGCTCGCAGGCGACGAAGAGAACAATACCGCCAGTAGTGAAGATGTGCAGA
Organism: Melieria crassipennis; assembly: GCA_963668005.1. Taxonomy (NCBI): domain Eukaryota; kingdom Metazoa; phylum Arthropoda; class Insecta; order Diptera; family Ulidiidae; genus Melieria; species Melieria crassipennis. The sequence continues at coordinate 56,877,403 of OY764961.1, read as the reverse complement.
CGGCACCAATCGACGACGACGGTGTGGATGTGCCACCGCTCAGCTATGACGGGGTCTGGGTCACTATCCAGCGACTCAAGAACAATAAAGCTGCAGGGCCGGATGGGCTACCAGCTGAATTGTTCAAGGCCGGCGGCGGTGAGCTGATTGGGTGCATGCATCAGCTCATCTGCAAAATATGGCTGGAAGAACGGATGCCCAACGATTGGAACCTCATTGCCCTTTGCCCTGTGCTGAAGAAAGGCGACCCAAAAATATGCGCCAACTACAGGGGAACATACTATGTGAACGATTAAAGCCACTCACCAAGGCGCTGATTGGACCTTATCAGTGCGGCTTTAGACCTGGAATCGACCAGATATGCACTTCACGCAAAATCCTGGAGAAGACCCATGAGAATCAAATCGATGCATACCATCTCTTTACCGATTACAAAGCAGCATTCGATAGCCCGATAAGGGATCGCCTATATGCCGCATTGTCTGAACTTGGTATCCCTGCAAAACTCGTGACTTTGCAGAGCGACGTTGAGCACTACGCGCAGCTCCGCCCCATTTGATACCGTTCGAGGATTCAGACAGGGCGATCCTTTGTCCTGCGACCTCTTCAACTTCACCATGGAGAGTGTTCTGCGCAAGGCCGGTGTACATCGTAATGGAACAATCTTCAATAAGAGTGTCCAGCTACTTGCCTACGCTGATGACATTGATGTCATCGGGCGCAACAAGCGAGATGTCACCGCTGCGTTTGCGGCTATCGAAAGAGAATCTGCCAAAATGGGTCTGGTGGTAAATGAGGGCAAGACGAAGTATATGCTGTCTACACGCAGGGACTCGCAGCGGCTAGGGTCTCACGTCCAGGCCTACAGATGTACTTTTGAAGTTGTAAAAGAATTCGTCTACCTTGGCACCGCCGTTAACACCAGCAATGCCCACAGGTGCTACGACGGTCTCGGTAAGCAATTGAGGAGTAGAGACCTCTCTCGACCGAAAAAACTTGCACTCTATAGGACGCTTATCTTGCCCGTGCTCCTCTATGGCGCTGAAGCATAGACAATGACACGAAACGACTTAGCCGCCCTTGGAGTGTTCGAGAGGAAGGTACTTCGTAAAATCTTCGGCCCTGTTCGTGTTGGTGACGACTATCGTATACGAACCAATAACGAGCTGTATGAGCTGTATAAGGACATGGACGTAGCACATCGAATTAACATCCAGCGGCTACGCTGGACGTGGACTACGTGTTAGATGCGATGGTTGGTGTCTCCGATGGAAGGACCAAGTTGAAGAGGCCCTGGTATCTCTTGGTGTGACCAACTGGAGCAGGCGCGCGCAAAGCAGAGGCGCCTGGAGAGAAGTTGTGCGGCAGGCCGTAACCCGATAACGGGTTGTTATGGCCAGTTTATTAATTGAAATTAGAGTTGAGTTGTTGAGTGACTGTTGTGAAAGTACTGCTTTCTGAAACCTTTTGGCTTGGCTTACTTGAACAACCTCAGGTGATAATTAGTTTTAAATTAAATATACTTAGTAGGGACATCAATATTGTTACAACATTGAACACACCCATTGCAATACTTGAATTGAACATACCCCGTTATTTTCACATGGTTTATAAAACATAACCTGTAAAGCGTTAGTCTGCACCGGGAATTCTAAATTGTTCTAGCTTTCCCCATGCAGTGGTCAGTTAACGAGATCCATATCGCTGTTATAGCGCTATTTAAGTGTGAAATGAAAAAAGGTGATATTTTCGAAACGCTCCGCCCGCTCGGGATTAGTGGCATGTTCGTCTACCGGTGCATAAAACTGTTTGAGGAGACTGGAGATGTTAAAGACCACCACCGGTCGGGTCGTCCGCGCACAGTTCGAACACCACAAGTCGTTAAAGCTGTCAAATCAAGAATTCAGCGAAATCCGCTCCGAAAACAGAAAATCATGGCCCGGGAAGTCCACGAGTCGAAGTATTAAAAAAGACTTGGGACTTGTGGCTTTCAAACGCCGTACCGGACATTTGTTGACTGCAGCTTTGAGAAAAAAGAATGGAAAAATGCAAACGTCTTTTGGTGAAGCACGCTGAGAACTTGCACAGAACTATCTTGTTTACCGATGACAAATGTTTACCGTGCAGGAAAAATTTAACAAGCATCTGAACTGATTCCACGGGTCGAAAAGGGTCATCACCCAGCTTTAGTCATGGTTTGGTGGGGTGTCTCTTACGATGGGGTCACTTACTTGCATTTCTGCGAACAAGGGGTCAAAACATCGGCCACAGTTTACCAAGAAACCGTTTTGAAAGCTGTTGTAAAACTACTTAAAAATTCTTTGTTTCAAAACCAGCCGTGGACTTTCCAGGAAGATTCTGCGCCGGCCCATAAAGCTAAAACGACTCAAACATGGCTCCAAAACAATTTAATAATTAATTTAATAATAATTGACTGGCACGACAGCCCGCTTACGCGAGACTAAGGCCTAGCTTCCCGCAACTATTCGTGTTGTGCGTGTGAATTTGTACACGGGTCCAAAACAATTTACCAGCATATATTTCCTCTGAAGAATGGCCCTCTGGCAGTCCTGATTTGAACCCGTTCGATTACGAATTGTGGACAGTTTTAGAGGACATTTTCATTGATTGAGAACATTGATTCTCTTAAGCCGCCACTGTTGAGCTCATTGTTTTTTTAAAGCATTACTCAACTCATAAAATTAAACAATGAAGTTCGTTCGAATGTGTCTATTGTGAGTGTGGTTCCGCAGTTGCATCAAACGTTTTCTGTTTTTCCTTCAGTGCAAAAAGTAGAGCGGTGAAAGAGCCGGCGGTCTTGAAAATCTGCAAGAAATTGGACAAAACAATAGTGGAGTTCACTCTTCATAGCATTTTAGGTGTAAAGTTGCTATCGTAGCAATTTTTGAATTTTTGCAATTTTTTCGAAAGCAGTTGTAGCGACAATGCTATGAAGTGAAGTGAACTCCACTAATATGTTTTAGGAATATGGAAAATAAAGAGCCTTGTTGATGCTGCTCTACTTTCTACGTACCCATACTAGAAGTGCACGATCGGCTGTAAAAAAATATCCTGACAGCGTCATTGGGCGTTGTGTGCGTATTAGTGACATGGCGAATGACTTTTGCATCTTTGGTGGCAACTTGTGCCAAGGTGTCAGCAAGTAAATGCTGTCACACATTGCGTCGTTCTGAACGAATCAAAGTTCCTAAAGTCGATATGAATGTCTAATGAAAGTACCAAACCTTCTCACCTCGTTCTTTACCTTCTCGCCACCGAAACAGTAAATCATCAGTTGTAGCATAAGCGAGGCCAATAGCATCGAAATGTTCAGATAGATGGACGCTTCCGTTGAGAAGGCAAATTGAAAAGCCAAACAACAGAGCTGCAGACAGCTGCAAGCGACCTCGGCGAAAACGATTTGTGCAAACAGAACACTAAACTCTGATGCCATCATCATAATTCGACAATGATACTTAACAATTTGGGCAAAATTGCGTTGGAAATGCGGTGCCGACAGATTTTCGACTTCGTCAATGACACGCGCCACTTTCAGGCGAAGTATGCGAAAATGTGCAGTCACATTGCAGACATACCAACCGAAGAGACCCTCCACACCGACAACGGCATTGATGGCAAAATACACCCGACACACTGACCAAATATTGATCAATATGAAATAAAATGTTTGTGTGTGATCGAAGGGGAAACTGCAAGGAAGCACAGGTTAATAAGAATCAAATGAATGAATGGTGTGTTCACTAACATTCCTGGTATTGATAGTGTTATCACTATGTCGTCATAGATAATGTAGGTGATGAGCAATTTTAGCAGCGGCATCAGCACAGAAATGATGACCGTAGTCCAGCAAGCGATGCTATAGGGTCGAATAAGGGACAGGACACGCATGCTTTCCGAATTCCATACTTCTCGTTCAGCGCTGTCGGCTAGTGTTTCAGATTTATTATTCAATTACACCGTGCGACAAAAATCAAAAAATTTCAAAACACACGAAAAAATCTATATACTTGCGAAACTAGGGGCCAAATGTAGTAAAACTGTGTTCCTAGTTTTTCCCTCCGACGTATTAAATTTTTTATGTCTTAAACTAATAAAGGTAGAAGGCCGAAATTTAAGGATGTAGTAGCGTACATATTAGACCTTAAAATATACCTATTTTTTCAAAAAAAATTATTTTAAATTTGCAAGAATATTCAAGGATAAAGTTTTAAAAGGACATTTTCAATACCAAAACATGTCCTTGAAAGTTCAAAGTCCTTAAAAAAAATCCTGACGTCAGAGAGAAAAACTAAAAACGCAGTTTTACTACATTTGGCCCCTAGTTTCGCGAGCATATCTATTTTTTCGTATGTAAAATTTGTTGTCGCACAGTGTTAATATTTTAATAATTTAATTTTGCTTAAGTAATGGTTTTTTTGGTACTAAAAACAGTATTTTTTACACCTTGCATGGCCAGATCCTCGAAATTTTGTATTAGACTTATGAATCGTCTGCTGCGTGCCAGAAAAACTACAATTTTAGCCGCACACAGAAGGAGTTGGGTCAATATGCTAAGCGCTGGCACAACTTTTTCCACATCACTGAAGTAGGTGAACGTGTAGTTGAATACGGCAAGGGTCCAGATAATTTTGCCTATCGCAGGCGTAATGAATCTTAATGGATACTTCAAAATGGGTCTGTCTGGAGAGGCGCGTATGTCGATGCCAATGCGCCTGAAGGCTGGTGGAATAGAATAGAAACATTTGGAAAACATAAAAGGTTGTAGATAATTGCAGCAATGCACACATAATGGACTTTCAGCAAGACTTAATAGACTTTCGAGCTGGTATAGAATTGAAAAATTACAACTAAAAAAATTAAACGTAATATATAAAATTGCACATATGAAAACATAATTTGAGACTTTCAGCAACAAAGTTATGAGCACAAACATCTATGTTTTCAGTTTAAGAAATATGCATTAGCTGTGATGAAAATACGTCTAAAATGTTCGACGTTGATTTTAATTGTTCCATGCTTAATTTTTTCACATCCTTTAAACTGCAATGTTTCAATAATTTAAAATTCAAAATTTTAACTTAAAAAAAAAAATTAAAAAAAAAATATTCGATATAAAGATTGTAAATTGAAATTTGTGCACATTCTTCCAAAAATTTGTGCTACTTACAATTCACAACTAGTGTCACATCCATAATTGTTGCGGTGGACATCTTGTTGTCAGAGTGTCAATTCGGTGACTAATGGTGTCGATTAAAATGTTTTAATTTCATTTAAGTTTCGCTGAGGTGGAAAAAATGTATACGCCTACAACACTTATTGAACCTATAATTAAAAAGTTTCTAACCGAAGAGGCGTTATGATGCGACATATTTTCTGAGAATGTATAAGGAAAGGCGGATTACTTATCCCACTCTATGCGCGCCGCCGCAGAAAATGCCCACCACTAAAAAACCAATGGTACAATGATGAGTGTCGCGCAGCCTCTGCAGCGAAGAATGCTGCCTACAAAAAAACCCTGCAGGCGGCTACTACGCGAGCCATGACTGAAAAATACCGGGAGGAGAGGAAGAAAGAGAGGTGCCTTTTTAGACGCAAGAAACGGGAGCAGGAACGGCGCGAGCGTGAGGAAATCGAAGAGTGTAGGAGCAGAAATGACGCCCGAAAATTCTTCCAAAAAGTCAAGCGTCTGACGGAAGGATTTAAGCCCGGGCCATCTTCCTGCAGAGACGAAAACGGGGATCTGGTCACGGATGCGCAGGGTGTACTGAGGTTGAGGAAGGAGCACTTCACCAAGCTGCTCGCACGCGACGAAGGGACGACGACGGTGTGGATGTGACACCGCCCAGCTATGATGAGGTCTGGGTCGCTATCCAGCGACTCAAGAACAATAAAGCTGCAGGGCCGGTTGGGCTACCAGCTGAATTGTTCAAGGCCGGCAGCGGTGAGCTGATTGGGTGCATGCATCAGCTCATCTGCAAAATATGGCTGGAAGAACGGATGCCCAAGGATTGGAACATCAGTGCCCTTTGCCCTGTGCTGAAGAAAGGCGACCCAACAACATGCGCCAACTACAGGGGTATCAGCATTCTTCCCATTGCATACAAGGTCCTGACGAACGTACTATGTGAAAGATTAAAACCACTCGCCAAGGCGCTGATTGGACCTTATCAGTGCGGCTTTAGACCTGGCAAGCCCACCATCGACCAGATATGCACTTCACGCAAAATCCTGGAGAAGACCCATGAGAATCAAATCGATGCATACCATCTCTTTACCGATTACAAAGCAGCATTCGATAGCCCGATAAGGGATCGCCTATATGCCGCATTGTCTGAACTTGGTATCCCTGCAAAACTCGTGACTTTGCAGAGCGACGTTGAGCACTACGCGCAGCTCCGCCCCATTTGATACCGTTCGAGGATTCAGACAGGGCGATCCTTTGTCCTGCGACCTCTTCAACTTCACCATGGAGAGTGTTCTGCGCAAGGCCGGTGTACATCGTAATGGCACAATTTTCAACAAAAGTGTCCAGCTCCTTGCCTACGCTGATGACATTGATGTCATCGGGCGTAACAAGCGAGATGTCACCGCTGCCTTTGCGGCTATCGAAAGAGAATCTGCCAAAATGGGTCTGATGGTAAATGAGGGCAAGACGAAGTATATGCTGTCTACACGCAGGGACTCGCAGCGGCTAGGGTCTCACGTCCAGGCCTACAGATGTACTTTTGAAGTTGTAAAAGAATTCGTCTACCTTGGCACCGCCGTTAACACCAGCAATGCCCACAGGTGCTACGACGGTCTCGGTAAGCAATTGAGGAGTAGAGACCTCTCTCGACCGAAAAAACTTGCACTCTATAGGACGCTTATCTTGCCCGTGCTCCTCTATGGCGCTGAAGCATAGACAATGACACGAAACGACTTAGCCGCCCTTGGAGTGTTCGAGAGGAAGGTACTTCGTAAAATCTTCGGCCCTGTTCGTGTTGGTGACGACTATCGTATACGAACCAATAACGAGCTGTATGAGCTGTATAAGGACATGGACGTAGCACATCGAATTAACATCCAGCGGCTACGCTGGCTCGGTTATGTCTGCCGTATGGACGACGAAGCTCCGGCGAAAAAGGTGTTAGATGCGATGGTTGGTGTCTCCGGTGGAAGGACCAAGTTGAAGAGGCCCTGGTATCTCTTGGTGTGACCACCTGGAGCAGGCGCGCGCAAAGCAGAGGCGCCTGGAGAGAAGTTGTGCGGCAGGCCGTAACCCGATAACGGGTTGTTATGGCCAGTTAAGTAAGTAAGTAAGTAAGTATAAGGAAAGGGTTGATTAATTGAAATTAGAGTTGAGTTGTTGAGTGGCTGTTGTGAAAGTACTGCTTTCTGAAACCTTTTGGCTTGGCTTACTTGAAAAACTTCAGGTGATAATTAGTTTTTAATTAAATATACTTAGTAGGGACATCAATATTGTTACAACATTGAACACACTCATTGTAATACTTGAATTGAACATACCCCGTTATTTGCACATGGTTTATAAAACATAACCTGTAAAGCGTTAGTCTGCACCGGGAATTCTAAATTGTTCTAGCTTTCACCATGGAGTGGTCAGTTAACGAGATCCGTATCGCTGTTATAGCGCTATTTAAGTGTGAAATGAAAAAAGATGATATTTTCGAAACGCTCCGCCCGCTCGGGATTAGTGGCATGTTCGTCTACCGGTGCATAAAACTGTTTGAGGAGACTGGAGAAGTTAAAGACCACCACCGGTCGGGCCGTCCGCGCACAGTTCGAACACCACAAGTCGTTAAAGCTGTCAAATCAAGAATTCAGCGAAATCCGCAAACAGAAAATCATGGCCCGGGAGATGAATATATCGCAAAAGTCCATGAGTCGAATTATTAAAAAAGACTTGGGACTTGGGGCTTTCAAACGCCGTACCGGACATTTGTTGACTGCAGCTTTGAAAAAAAAGAATGGAAAAATGCAAACGTCTTTTGGTGAAGCACGCTGAGAACTTGCATAGAACAATCTTGTTTACCGATGAAAAAATGTTTACTGTGCAGGAAAAATTTAACAATTACAACAACAATTAGCATCTGAACTGATTCCACGGGTCGAAAGGGGTCATCACCCAGCTTTAGTCATGGATTGGTGGGGTGTCTCTTACGATGGGGTCACTGACTTGCATTTCTGCGAACAAGGGGTCAAAACATCGGCCACAGTTTACCAAGAAACCGTTTTGAAAGCTGTTGTAAAACCACTTAAACATTCTTTGTTCCAAAACCAGCCGTGGACTTTCCAGGAAGATTCTGCGCCGGCCCATAAAGCTAAAACGACTCAAACCTGGCTCCAAAACAATTTACCAGCATTTATTTCCTCTGAAGAATTGCCCTCTGGCAGTCCTGATTTGAACCCGTTCGATTACAAATTGTGGACAGTTTTAAAGGACATGGTTTGCCACAAAAGATACCCCAACATTGATTCTCTTAAGACAGCTTTTATTCGTGCTGTGGCCAATTTTCCGATGGACGAGGTGCGTGCGGCTATTGATGATTGGCCAGTCCGACTTAAGTCGTGCGTGAAGGCCAAAGGCGGATATTTCGAATTAATGTTTGCTTTTTGTATACAATATTTTTTTTTTTTTATTTATTTATTTATTTACAAGAGAAATAACACTGATCAACAGCAAAATGGCTTTTCTGGTTCTGACATCAGTTCTAGGGTAATTAGGGACCGCTGATTTCGAATCCGCAAACCGTTTTGAAAACTTAGTTTCCGTTTTCGCAAAAAATGGGCGTGTCGCTTTTTCGGATTTTCCCTGACTTTTTTCACGTTTGGGATTGTAAATTCAAAACCAATAAACCGGTTAACATGATTTTCACTTTGGGGCATTTACAACACCTCACGGCTTCTTTTCCGATGCAATTTATTTTTATAGGTTTTAAAATTCCGCGGCAATTGGACCCCAAAGTCGGAAAATATGGAATTTCAAGGCGTTTTCTTTGATGTTAAAAAACAAACACATTTTTCGTAAATCAATTATCGAGTTATGTATAACACGAAAGCGGAAACATGAAATTATACAACACAGCCAAATTTTTTGGCGTGAGTCCCATTCTCATCGAAATAATAGCAAAAATGTACCATAGTCATTTTCATAATTTGTGATACTATTTCCTTAAAAAATTAAGGGCCTCAAAATATGCTCTTTTATATATTCCATTCACTGTCTGGAATACAAGCGAAAAACAACATAATTTTAAATTGCTTCAAACAAAACAAAATTAAAAACTTTGCATATTTTGAGGCTCTTACTTTTTGAAGGAAAAAACTGAAATCTGTTGAAAATGACTTTGGTACATTTTTGCTATTATTTCGATGAGAATGGGACTCACGCCAAAAAATGTGGCTGTGTTGCATTACTTGATGTTTCCGCTTTCTTGTTATACATAACTCGATAATTGATTTACGAAAAATGTATTTGTTTTTTAACATCAAAGAAAACGCCTTGAAATTCCATATTTTCCGACTTTGAGGTCCAATTGCCGCGGAATTTTAAAACTTATAAAAATAAATTGCATCGGAAATGAAACCGTGCGGTGTTGGTAATGCAACGAGGTGAAAATTATGTCAACCGGTTTATTGGTCTAGAAATTACAATCCCAAACGTGAAAAAAGTCAGGGAAAATCCGAAAAAGTGACACGCCCATTTTTGCGAAAACGGAAACTAAGTTTTCAAAACGGTTTGCGGATTCGAAATCAGCGGTCCCTAATTACCCTAGAACTGATGTCAAACCCAGAAAAGCCGACCAAAAGTCGAAATTTGTTGCCCTGTGTAATTATAGAATAATTATTGCACTAAAGGAAAAAGCACTGGCTACCATGGCCTTCGGCTCTCATTAACTAAATTTACATAATGTATGAAATTACAGTGTTGGGGTCATCTTTTACAGCAATTTAAATGTCTTTAATATTACAAAGTTCTAGGAATTTATTAATAGCATTAATATTATCTATATTGATTGACTTCAGGCAGTTTGAAGGATGCGCATTATTAAAAATTGATCTCCTGATTTGATTAAGCTCGGGACATTCGTCGATGATATGCGTGACTGAAAAATGTGAAGAGTTGCAAAAGCGACAAGTTGGCTTAGCAGTTCCATCTAAGAGATAGCTGTGTGTTGCTATAGTATGGCCTATCCTAAGGCGCACAAACATTCTCAGGCTTCGGCATGTGCAGTCTGGCGGATACAAAGGTTTTGCACCGGTTGGATTATGGGTTTTGTAATGGTGTTGGTAATTCATCCATTCACTGGTGTGTTCAGCCCTGCATGTGATGAAAGCTTGTTTGCGTATGTCCTTGGGTGTAACGTAACCGAACAAATGTAGAGGTTGTCTTGCAGCATACTTCGCTTTTTCATCGGCCAGTTCATTGCCTCGAATGCCAGCGTGTCCCGGCACCCACATGATTTTTATTTTATGTTTGTTGTTAAACAACACCTTTCGAATATTTTCGATCAGCACTGTGTCATTTGCTGTGTTTAAGAGCGCATCTATAACGGATTTGCTGTCACTACATATAATGTACTTTAGACCAGTTCGAGAGGCAAATAGTACAGCTTCATGTAAGGCGGCCGCTTCGGCTGTAAATACTGAGCAGTACGTTGGCAATATCCCGACAGCTATTGTGACACCTTGATCATTTGTTACTGCAAACGTAATACCGGTATCTGATTTTGATCCGTCAGTAAAGATGAACTCCCACTCTGCTTTGTAGGGCTCAATTGTTTCATTATATAGTTGGCGATATACATGTAGATTCGTGGCGTTTTTTGGATACTTAGTTAAGCTGTTAATAAAAGATGATTTGGGAATTAACCACGGTGGATGGGTTGCCGCCTCAATTAAAACTGGATCTGCTACAATGTTGAGCTGAGTGGCTAGCATTAAGCATCGTGTCAGCGTTGAAGTTGTATTATTTTGACGTTTGTGTTGCATGGACGATTGTATCGAGTTGTACATAAGCTTGTTTTTGCAGTGCAGTAATCTTGGAATAAGCATCATTGTATTGTATGTTGTTCTAGAAGGGATGTCTGGTAGTCCTGCTTCAGTTAAAATAGCTTTGATGGGTGATGTAGGAAAAGCGCGAATACTTCTTCTGCCCGCTGCGTGATATGGAGGTAACAGGAGTTTAAGATGTGATTTAGCGCAGTGCCCGTATATTGGTAGTGCAAAATCAATTTTTGATAGTATTAGTGCTTTAGTAATATTAACAAGTGTTGACATGTGTATTAGAGAATGCTTAGAAGAAAGGTATTTTATAATATTGAGTCTTGACAGTAAGCTTAACCTAGTATATTTACAATGTTCCTTAAACGTAAGTTTTTTGTCAAAAATTAAACCCAAAATTCTCAGCGTGTTAGAGTGTGGAATTACAGTGTTAGATAGGGACAGGGTAGGAAAAGTACATTTATGCTTTCTGCAAATGTGAAACGTTGAACTTTTGCTCGCAGATATGTTGGTGCCCGATGATTTGGACCAGTTTGAGATGTCAAAAAGAATGTCAGAGAAAATAATTTGTATTTGCCTTAAGTCTTTTAAATCTGAGAATATAAGGACGTCGTCAGCATAAATTAGGTGGTTGACCAAAGCGTGTGAGGAAATAATGGAACTAATTTCATTAAAAGCTATTATGAATAAAGTAACGGAAAGTGGCGAACCTTGTGGTATACCATTAAACTGTGGATGTAAATTTGAACGATGGTTATTGACGCTAACAATGAATTTACGATGAAGCAAAAATGATTTAACAATATTATAGATTTTCTTTCCTACACGCCATTGTTTTAATTCTCTCAAAACAATATGAGCTCCAATTTTATCGAAGGCTTTTTCAAAGTCTAAGCTTAAAACAGAAACGTGGTTCCTTGAGGCTAAAGAGGTGGAAGCAAAATTTTCGAAATATAGAAGAGGGTCAATGACATCTAATCCTTTTTGAAAACCAAACTGATGCGGGCTAATAAGTTCTTTTTGTTTGGCATACCACATTATCCTATTAGCAATAATTTTTTCCAGAATTTTTGATATGCAAGGAATTAAAGATATAGGTCGAAAACTAGAAATGTAGGAATTGGACTGATTGGGCTTAGGAATGGGGACAACAGCTGCGATTTTCCAATCTTGGGGATAGATGCCTTGTTCAAAGATGGAGTTATAAAGTTTAACCAGTCGGGATTTAAGGATGAAAGGAAGGTTTTTAAGGAGAGGGTATGATATTTTATCGGGGCCAGGGGTTTTTCCTGACATCGACAAAATTGTGGAGTCAAATTCTTCTGTGGTGATCGGGGATTCGGTGAGGATGGCTTTAGGGCAAGGCGAAGGATTTATGTAATTTTCTGCTATAATGCGGGTTTTCAGATTGCTAAAAGTAGGGTGAAAGTTTGAGCAATGTGAATTGCTTGACCATGTTGCTGCAAATTGCTCAGCAATGTTCTCGGGGGCATAAATGGGGCCTTGAGGGGAAGGAATAAAGTCGATTTTATTGTATCGGTATGTACCAGACAAAGCTTTTATGTCCGACCATATCTTTTTGGGGTTAGAGGTTGGATTTATATTAGCAGTGAGATTTTCAAAAGATTGTTTTTTTGCAGTTTTTAGTTCCCTTCTAAACGCAACGTTTGCTTTTTTGTATTTCACTAAATTCTCTATAGTTCTATTCTGCTTGTAATAAGCCCAAAAGGATTGCTTTGTTTGTCTTAAATTTGCTAGTAAATTAGACCAATAAGGAAGTTTGGCTGCAAATTTTTTTTGTGCTGGTTTGCGGGATAGCAATATGAGCTGCAGAACGGATAATAGTTTTTATTGCTGCTGCTTCTGCGTTGATGTTTTTGGATATTGCTTTTTTTGTAGTTAGAGATTCGATGAGGGCACAATACTTTTGCCAGTCTGCTTTGTCTGTGAGAAATTTGGACTTGGGTTTGATGACAGATAGCTTTGGAACAATAATGGAAGTGATAATAGGGAAGTGGTCACTATTATGGAGATCGTCAAGTGTATGGGAAGAGAGTTTAGGGGCTATGGAAGCAGAGGAAAGGACGATGTCTGGATGGGTGAAAGACCCATGAGTTGAGAAGTGAGTGGGGGCGCCGTCATTGTGAACGACAAGGTTTTCAGTTAGGATGACATCTTCAACTATTTGGCCTCTTTGATTAGTCGATGCAGAGCCCCAAAGAGGGCTCCAGGCATTGAAGTCACCTAATATTATAGAAGGAGTGGCAGAAGTTGTAAAAAATGTAATGAGATCTTTATTGTTAAATTTTTGATGGGGAGGAATATAGCATGAAATTATCGTAACTTTAAAACCAATATCAATCTCAACTGCTAGGGCTAAGATATTGGAAGTGATGGGGATCTTTCTGTGGTTTAGGGATTTTTTTATGAGAAGGGCAATTCCTTGCTTACTAGTGGTGTTTTGTTGTGCGTTGTGGAAATAACCTATGTATTTATGGGGTGTAATAGCTGTTTTATTTACTGGGATGTGGGTTTCTTGTAGGGCAATGACATGTGGAGAAAATTCATTTATCAGGATGTTTAGATCAGTGTAGTTATTGAATAAACCATTGATATTCCACTGTAGAATTTTCATGATTTATTCAATGGGGTTAGCATCATTGGTTATATCAGTAGAGAACGTGGAAGTATAATCTAAACGAGTTACTTGATTGAGAATGTTAGCGATTATTGTGTTTGTTGTGGAGTCATCGACTGCTATTGTTGTTGGTAGAGCGTTAAGCGAGATTGTTGAATTTGAGTCAGTTTCGAGTGGTTTGTTGTCGGTAGTGTTCAAGTTGTTGTTAGAGTTTTGTGGGTTAGTTTGCTGGTTGTTATTGTTGTTGTTTTTGCTGAGAGTGTTTCTTACAGTGTTGGCGAAAGAGGGAGAGGAGTCGTTGAGAGGTGGTGGAATTTGCAATTTGTGTATATTTATTGCTTCGCGAAAAGAGCACTTGTTGTCCGTTTGAATGGTAATTATTTGCTTCATTTGTAAGAATTTGGGGCACGATCTACTGGATGCGGGATGGTTTCCTGAGCAATTCACGCAAAGAGTGCGTGAGCATGCTGTTGGGGAATGAGGTGGAAAGGCACACGTGTCGCATACAGGGGTCTTCTTACAACGCTTTGCCGTATGACCGAGAGTTTGGCAACTTTTGCATCTCATCGGGTTTGGGTAATAAGGTCTAACTTTTGTGGTGTACCATGAAACATCAATTTTTTCAGGCAAGTGGTACAGATCGAAAGTGAGTAGAAGAACTCCGCTTGGAGTTGGGTTGCCTTCAATATACTTTGGAAATTTATAAACTGATACGACACCCTGTTCTTTCAAGTTCTCAACTATTTCACTCTCGGAGACCTCATTCAAGCATGGGGCATAAATCGTGCCCTTAGAAGAGTTGAGGTTATGGTGGAAATCAATTTTGACATTGCAAACTCCCAATAATTGTTTTGTTGCTGTGAATTTTTTTGCTATGGAGTTGCTTTTTACAAGAAGTAATAAATTGCCATCTCTCATTTCAGATATTTTTATAATTTCAGAACTAATGTTCTTTAACGCTTTGTGGACAGCGAAGCATGAGAATTTATTAATTGGTTTATTTGTGTCAATAGCACTTACAACAACGTACTTCGGATTTTCTTTTTTAGCTGTAGGTAAAGTCGGAAAAGGTAGGTTTGTCGTTTGTAGTTTTTTTCTTTTGGGTTTGGGGCTAGTGGATAATAGGGAAAACCTATTATCCCCTAGGGAAGGCCCCCGTAGGGACATTTTGACTATTGAAGTAAATTATATGTGTAGTCAGGTATAGAATCACTATAAAAGAGACGGAAAAGAAGAGAACAGAGAAGGTGTAGATTACCAGAGTAGAACGAAAGTAAACACAGAAATCACTGAAAAACACAACCGTTCACGTCGAGTAGCAGTCGATGACTGTGTATACAATATATATCAATAAATATGTAAACAAAAATTAGCCCAAAAACATTCACTACTTTTAATTTTATAGCATAAAACGTGTATAACAGTATTTATGTCCCTACTAAGTACATAATGTGTTAAATGAATTAGCAAATTGAATTTGAGAAAACGGTTATTACATGACTGTTTTGATTTCATATATGGCGGGTGTTTTCCGAGCAAAATCAATTCGCCAGACTTTTTAGTACCAGAGCTTTAATCTTACTAAAAAATAAACACTATTATAACACAAGTATGGCAACTCTTACTGAACAATATTAACATATCCGGCCATGACCGATAAAGCATCGGTAAGAATTGCTTAAGTGACAACGAAGAAGACAAATTTAGATGTATGAATCTACAGACTGAAATCCAAATCATGTATGTTTTCCCTACCTGACATATTATGGTCCTGAAACTTCAAAATTGAAAATTTAGTTAAAAGGATGTCTTTCATTTGATACCCATATTTCCATCATTTAAAAAAATATTTGAAATGCGTATGTCCTTAAAATTTTAAAGTTTTTTAAAAAGGACTTTGGGCCAGAAAATGAAAAACTGACTATGCGATACCACTACTAGTCTCGGCAAAAAAAAAATTTTTTCGCACAGTGTAATAAATGTAAAGTTGGTGTTTTTACTCACTGCATCATAACTTTCTCATTTTTCTTTCAATTCTATTGATGTTAGGCTTAATATTTGCTCAAAAAATATATGATAATAATATATCTTTCATCTTATAAAACTAGGGGAGATCATTTTTTTATCCATAAAAAAATATTCGAAAATTTATAATTTTTTGGTCGAAAAATTCACTTTGTAACAACTTTCCTTTGGGGAAGTTACTTGTCAGTAACTTCCCCCAATCTCATCTGTCTTGAACAATCTATATATCATTAAAAAGGCTAAGGTATTATCTTCTTCTTGAACGACGGACAGCTCGTGTTAATCAGATAATTCTTTGAGGAGATATGTGCTCATAACTGAAACAACCGGAAAAAACTCGTTTTTCGAAGATTTTTTGGAAAGGCTTCTTAAAAAAATTTTTTAATTTTTAGTTTCGTGTCCAGTGGCCAAAGTTAGTCTAGAAAACACTTTATCAATGCACGCGATTGGCCCATTTTTTGTCGAGTAGTGTAATAATGCACTGATCGCAAAAATATATAATCCTCCTGCTCGGGTGGCTTAAAATAATGGCCAGATCGTAGTAACGAAGCAAGATTTTCTGTTTTTTTTTTAGTTTTAAGTTGGCTTTTTGAAATGACGAGCTCTCCCAAAAGTTTTCCTAATTTCACGAAAGTTGTTATCAAATTTGGAAAGATTTAGTAAGATTATCTTTTAATCCATTTTTAATGTTTTCTTTGAGATTCTATTGCTTTCTATAAAATTTCAAGCACATATACGTTTTAAAATAATTTGTCCTGTCCCTTTACTGTTCAATGGAATACAAATTAAAAAGAAAAAAAATTAAAAGGCGTAACCGGAAATTTCAGTTATTAGTTTTGTACGCAAACTTATTCTGCACCGTTTGTGGGGGCCCCTCAGCCGGGCCCCCGAGCACCTTAAGCCGCCACTGTTGAGCTCATTGTTTTTTTAAAGCATTACTCAACTCATAAAATTAAACAATGAAGTTCGTTCGAATGTGTCTATTGTGAGTGTGGTTCCGCAGTTGCATCAAACGTTTTCTGTTTTTCCTTCAGTGCAAAAAGTAGAGCGGTGAAAGAGCCGGCGGTCTTGAAAATCTGCAAGAAATTGGACAAAACAATAGTGGAGTTCACTCTTCATAGCATTTTAGGTGTAAAGTTGCTATCGTAGCAATTTTTGAATTTTTGCAATTTTTTCGAAAGCAGTTGTAGCGACAATGCTATGAAGTGAAGTGAACTCCACTAATATGTTTTAGGAATATGGAAAATAAAGAGCCTTGTTGATGCTGCTCTACTTTCTACGTACCCATACTAGAAGTGCACGATCGGCTGTAAAAAAATATCCTGACAGCGTCATTGGGCGTTGTGTGCGTATTAGTGACATGGCGAATGACTTTTGCATCTTTGGTGGCAACTTGTGCCAAGGTGTCAGCAAGTAAATGCTGTCACACATTGCGTCGTTCTGAACGAATCAAAGTTCCTAAAGTCGATATGAATGTCTAATGAAAGTACCAAACCTTCTCACCTCGTTCTTTACCTTCTCGCCACCGAAACAGTAAATCATCAGTTGTAGCATAAGCGAGGCCAATAGCATCGAAATGTTCAGATAGATGGACGCTTCCGTTGAGAAGGCAAATTGAAAAGCCAAACAACAGAGCTGCAGACAGCTGCAAGCGACCTCGGCAAAAACGATTTGTGCAAACAGAACACTAAACTCTGATGCCATCATCATAGTTCGACAATGATACTTAACAATTTGGGCAAAATTGCGT
Source organism: Melieria crassipennis (assembly GCA_963668005.1). Lineage (NCBI taxonomy): Eukaryota > Metazoa > Arthropoda > Insecta > Diptera > Ulidiidae > Melieria > Melieria crassipennis. The sequence continues at coordinate 56,859,965 of OY764961.1, read as the reverse complement.
TGGAAATGCGGTGCCGACAGATTTTCGACTTCGTCAATGACACGCGCCACTTTCAGGCGAAGTATGCGAAAATGTGCAGTCACATTGCAGACATACCAACCGAAGAGACCCTCCACACCGACAACGGCATTGATGGCAAAATACACCAGACACACTGACCAAATATTGATCAATATGAAATAAAATGTTTGTGTGTGATCGAAGGGGAAACTGCAAGGAAGCACAGGTTAATAAGAATCAAATGAATGAATGGTGTGTTCACTAACATTCCTGGTATTGATAGTGTTATCACTATGTCGTCATAGATAATGTAGGTGATGAGCAATTTTAGCAGCGGCATCAGCACAGAAATGATGACCGTAGTCCAGCAAGCGATGCTATAGGGTCGAATAAGGGACAGGACACGCATGCTTTCCGAATTCCATACTTCTCGTTCAGCGCTGTCGGCTAGTGTTTCAGATTTATTATTCAATTACACCGTGCGACAAAAATCAAAAAATTTCAAAACACACGAAAAAATCTATATACTTGCGAAACTAGGGGCCAAATGTAGTAAAACTGTGTTCCTAGTTTTTCCCTCCGACGTATTAAATTTTTTATGTCTTAAACTAATAAAGGTAGAAGGCCGAAATTTAAGGATGTAGTAGCGTACATATTAGACCTTAAAATATACCTATTTTTTCAAAAAAAATTATTTTAAATTTGCAAGAATATTCAAGGATAAAGTTTTAAAAGGACATTTTCAATACCAAAACATGTCCTTGAAAGTTCAAAGTCCTTAAAAAAAATCCTGACGTCAGAGAGAAAAACTAAAAACGCAGTTTTACTACATTTGGCCCCTAGTTTCGCGAGCATATCTATTTTTTCGTATGTAAAATTTGTTGTCGCACAGTGTTAATATTTTAATAATTTAATTTTGCTTAAGTAATGGTTTTTTTGGTACTAAAAACAGTATTTTTTACACCTTGCATGGCCAGATCCTCGAAATTTTGTATTAGACTTATGAATCGTCTGCTGCGTGCCAGAAAAACTACAATTTTAGCCGCACACAGAAGGAGTTGGGTCAATATGCTAAGCGCTGGCACAACTTTTTCCACATCACTGAAGTAGGTGAACGTGTAGTTGAATACGGCAAGGGTCCAGATAATTTTGCCTATCGCAGGCGTAATGAATCTTAATGGATACTTCAAAATGGGTCTGTCTGGAGAGGCGCGTATGTCGATGCCAATGCGCCTGAAGGCTGGTGGAATAGAATAGAAACATTTGGAAAACATAAAAGGTTGTAGATAATTGCAGCAATGCACACATAATGGACTTTCAGCAAGACTTAATAGACTTTCGAGCTGGTATAGAATTGAAAAATTACAACTAAAAAAATTAAACGTAATATATAAAATTGCACATATGAAAACATAATTTGAGACTTTCAGCAACAAAGTTATGAGCACAAACATCTATGTTTTCAGTTTAAGAAATATGCATTAGCTGTGATGAAAATACGTCTAAAATGTTCGACGTTGATTTTAATTGTTCCATGCTTAATTTTTTCACATCCTTTAAACCGCAAATGTTTCAATAATTTAAAATTCAAAATTTTAACTTAAAAAAAAAAATTAAAAAAAAAATATTCGATATAAAGATTGTAAATTGAAATTTGTGCACATTCTTCCAAAAATTTGTGCTACTTACAATTCACAACTAGTGTCACATCCATAATTGTTGCGGTGGACATCTTGTTGTCAGAGTGTCAATTCGGTGACTAATGGTGTCGATTAAAATGTTTTAATTTCATTTAAGTTTCGCTGAGGTGGAAAAAATGTATACGCCTACAACACTTATTGAACCTATAATTAAAAAGTTTCTAACCGAAGAGGCGTTATGATGCGACATATTTTCTGAGAATGTTTAAGGAAAGGGTTGATTTGTTAATTGAAATTAGAGTTGAGTTGTTGAGCGACTGTTGTGAAAGTACTTCTTCGTGATACCTTTTGGCTTCGCTTAGTTCTAAATTAAATTTACTAAACGAAAAATCACCGAATGCTTTAAAAACTAATAATTTCTGTGTTGCTTAAATAACATTAAATGACTACACAAATTATTAGTGATTTAATACAGTTTGACTAAAGATTAACTACAGCTCAACTAATTCATTTTCGTTTCGTTGGTTTAACTAATGATTAACTATAGCTCAACTAATTCATTTTCGTTTCGTTGGTTTAACTAATGATTAACTACAGCTCAACTAATTCATTTTCGTTTCGTTGGTTTAACTAATGATTAACTATAGCTCAACTAATTCATTTTCGTTTCGTTGGTTTAACTAATGATTAACTATAGCTCAACTAACTGATTTGCGGTATGTTGGTTTAACTAACGACTAACTATTGCTCATTGATTTTCGTTTCTTTGCTTTAACTAATGATTAACTATAGATCAACTAATTCATTTTCGTTTCGTTGGTTTAACTAATGATTAACTATAGCTCAACTAATTCATTTTCGTTTCTTTGGTTTAACTAATGATTAACTATAGCTTAACTAATTAATTTTCGTTTCTTTGGTTTAACTAATGATTAAGTATAGCTTAACTAATTCATTTTCGTTTCCTTGGTTTAACTAACAACTATAGCTCAACTAATTCATTTTCGTTATGTTGGTTTAACTAACGACTAACTATAGCTTAACTAATTCATTTTCGTTTCGTTGGTTTAACTAACGACTAACTATAGCTTATCTAATTAATTTTCGTTTCTTTGGTTGAACTAATGATTAACTATAGCTGAACTAAGTCATTTTCGTTTCTTTGGTTTAACTTATGATTAACTATAGCTCAACTAATTCATTTTCGTTTCGTTGGTTTAACTAACGACTAACTATAGCTTAACTAATTCATTTTCGTTTCGTTGGTTTAACTAACGACTAACTATAGCTTATCTAATTAATTTTCGTTTCTTTGGTTGAACTAATGATTAACTATAGCTGAACTAAGTCATTTTCGTTTCTTTGGTTTAACTTATGATTAACTATAGCTCAACTAATTCATTTTCGTTTCATTGGTTTAACTAATGATTAACTATAGCTCAACTAATTGATTTTCGTTATGTTGGTTTAACTAACGACTAACTATAGCTTAACTAATTCATTTTCGCTATGTTGGTTTAACTAACGACTAACTATAGCTGAACTAATTCATTTTCGTTTCGTTGGTTTAACTAACGACTAACTATAGCTGAACTAATTCATTTTAGTTTCGTTGGTTTAACTAATGATTAACTATAGTTCAACTAATTCATTTTCGTTTCCTTGGCTTAACTAACGACTAACTATAGCTTAACTAATTTATTTTCGTTTCCTTGGTTTAACTAACGACTAAATATAGCTTATCTAATTCATTTTCGTTTCTTTGGTTGAACTAATGATTAACTATAGCTGAACTAATTCATTTTAGTTTCGTTGGTTTAACTAATGATTAACTATAGTTCAACTAATTCATTTTCGTTTCCTTGGCTTAACTAATGATTAAATATAGCTTAACTAATTTATTTTCGTTTCTTGGTTTAACTAACGACTAAATATAGCTTATCTAATTCATTTTCGTTTCGTTGGTTTAACTAACGACTAACTATAGCTTATCTAATTCATTTTCGTTTCTTTGGTTGAACTAATGATTAACTATAGCTGAACTAATTCATTTTAGTTTCGTTGGTTTAACTAATGATTAACTATAGTTCAACTAATTCATTTTCGTTTCCTTGGCTTAACTAACGACTAACTATAGCTTAACTAATTTATTTTCGTTTCCTTGGTTTAACTAACGACTAAATATAGCTTATCTAATTCATTTTGGTTTCTTTGGTTTAACTTATGATTAACTATAGCTCAACTAATTCATTTTCGTTTCGTTGGTTTAACTAATGATTAACTATAGCTCAACTAATCCATTTTTGTTTCGTTGGTTTAACTAACGACTAACTATAGCTTAACTAATTCATTGTCGTTTCTTTGGTTTAACTAATTATTAACTATAGCTCAACTAATTGATTTTCGTTATGTTGGTTTAACTAATGATTAACTATAGCTTAACTAATTCATTTTCGTTTCTTTGGTTTAACTAGTGGTTAGATATAGCTTAACTAATTCATTTTCGTTTCGTTGGTTTAACTAATGATTAACTATAGCTCAACTAATTCATTTTCGTTTCGTTGGTTTAACTAACGACTAACTATAGCTTAACTAATTCATTTTCGTTTCCTTGGTTTAACTAATTATTATCTATAGCTCAACTAATTGATTTTCGTTATGTTGGTTTAACTAATGATTAACTATAGCTTAACTATTTCATTTTCGTTTCTTTGGTTTAACTAGTGGTTAGATATAGCTTAACTAATTCATTTTCGTTTCGTTGGTTTAACTAATGATTAACTATAGCTCAACTAATTCCATTTTGGTTGAACTAATTCTTTGTGAACCAAGTCGTTTTGATTTCCATTTCCATCATTTACAGCCGACAGTAGTCCAATGACTGAGGCTGTGGTCTTAAATATCTGTAAAAGAATAAAATTATTTCGTTTCTACTTCAGTTATGCCAATTAACAGATTATGTAAGTGTAGGTTGGGATTTTTTGGTGGCATAAAACCTCTGAACTTTAAAATTCTCATGGAATAAAGATTATTTCCATAAAATTATGATCATTTCAACTGCTCATTCTATGCAATAGTTGTTAAAAAATTAGGTCATTGTTGGCTACAGAAATGAAACGTGAAATTTGGCCATTAAATTTCTATGATAAATTTAATTAAAATCACATTTTAATACTAAAATTGCTTTGGCATTATTTGATGATAATGTAAATATTTGTGAGCAGCATTGCTTTTCGTTAGTTGAAAAAATATTTAGTTATACATAATTATTCGACTAATTTACTAATAGTTTATTTAAAAAAGAATTATATATTTCTATATTTATAAATAAAATGAAATAAATAATAAAAAAATAAATAATAATAATAAAAAAATAATAATAAATTAAATAAAATGATTCACAGAAAATAGAAAGCTTCTACCCTAATAAGGAAGAAGATTCAGATTGAGTTGTGACCCAATTAAATTAAACAAATTATGAATAGTTTAATGCATCATTTCAAATATGGAAACTAAAATTTCTTAAAAGCAATAATTTTTTTGAAAAATTTTTCAATGATTTTAGTCGTCAAAATGGACCTTGGTTTTGTAAATTTGATTTTACCCAAACCAGTAGACTGTGATCGACCACGAATATATAAGCGGTTAGTGTGATCCTTCGTTGAGCGCGTATTATCGGCAACAACAACAAACGCTTCATGGCCGGCGACATACGCTCCCAGGGAAATGACATGCAAATCGAATCGGCAAGTATTCCACTCTAAAAAAACAAACAATAAATCCAATTAAATGTTAATTACCACACACTTTGCCCTTAAAGTCCATCTAAACGAACCGCATTCTTAACTTTCTCGCCGCTGAAGCAGTAAATAGTTAACTGCATGAAGACAGTAATCAAAGCAACCACTATTATAGGGAACACCGATGGTTCCGGCACGCCGCTCAGCTGATAGGCGGCAAAGCATAATTTCAGACAGCTGACTGCCACCTCGGACAAAATCATCGGCGCAAAGAGATCACGAAACTCGTCGGTGAGCGCAATGATGTGCCGATGGTAGCGCACAGCGTATGCAATCTGCAATTGAAAGAGTGCATAGTTGTGCTCGCACAAGTTGTTCGCTATTCGCTGCAGTTTTTGTTGTAGTATATTAAAGTGCGCCGAAATGTTGAAGATACACCAACAGAAGAATCCGTCAACGGCAACAATGGCGTGTACGGCGTACACAGCGAAAGTCACACACCACGCATAGGAAATTATATACAAAATGGGCTGCTTGTAGTCGTAGGGGAAGCTGCAACAACACGAACGACTGAGCGGTGCTTTAATTGTGTCTTTGTGGGCGGGACTTACAGTGCTTCAAAGGGCAACGTTTGTACGGTGTGTCCTTTGAAATAACTGTACAGCAGTACGATCGAGGGTATGGTGCAGTAGGCGGTGCCGGTAGCGCAGCAGGAAATGTAGTAAGCTTTGGCGATGAGCTCTTGCCGCTGATTCTCCCGTGTCCATATTTTGCATTCCTCTTCGTTAGCTTTAAAGTAAAAGAGGAAGTAATTCCAACACTACTTATTACATAAGGAGTGTCCACGAAAAAACTGATCCCTCAAAAAATCTGTATATTTTTGGAAGTATTCACGCAAAATCGAAAATTTTTGGTATGAAGATGCCTTTAAGTGTTAGTAATAGGATACAATGCGAAAAAAGCAAACTGATTATTTTCTATAAAACTCCTTACTCCTTCCAGCATGTCTGTGCACAGTTGATTCTGCGATCTTTTCAGAGGACTCCTTCCACTTTCTTTTAAACTGATTTTCATTTTTGATCAAATTTTTTGTTTTTTTAAGGTTCCGCTTTACTATTGCCCAATACCTTTCAATGGGACGTAATTCTGGACAATTTGGTGGGTTGCATTCTTTGGGTACAATATTGACATTATTGTCATAATACCAGTTCAAGGCGGTTCTGGAATAGTGGGATGTGGCTAAATCTGGCCAAAAAAAGTAGAAACCTTGTGGCTTCTTAAAAAAAACGGCAAAAGCCGTTTCTTCAAGCATTCCTTGATGTAAGTTTCTTGGTTGATTGAGCCTTTTGTAACAAAAATTTCGCTTCTTCTTCCACTTTGTGGGGAATTTGGACATTTTTTGTGTTTTCAATTTTTTAGAAACAGCTCCTTTAGTTGCGGCAACGTAAAACTGCTGCCCGGGCAATTGTTGGAAGTCGCCTTTAACGTATGTTTCATCGTCCATGATGCAGCACTCAAATTTTGTAAGGAACTGCTCGTACAACTTTCTAGCTCGCTTTTTGGCCTCATTTTCCTTGTCATCGCTTCTATTCGGAACTTTCTGCACTCCATATGATTTCAGTTGAGCATTATTTTTAGTTTTTTGGACAACACTTTTTGATACTCCCACTATGGATTCTGTATCACGGACGGATGCATTCGGGTGGTTTATCTTAAAATGCGCCTTCACTACAATTTTCGTTGGCAGGACCAGCCTTTCTCCCAGAACATGAAGCCCTCTCAACAGAGAAGTGTTCCTTAAACTTTTTGACAACCCTTTTCAAAATTTGAAAAATCAAAGAAGAGGGATCAGTTTGTCCGTGGACACTCCCTATTTTAGTAATAGTGTACAGTACAACTATTAAAAAATATTGTTCAGTGTTTTGTTCTAAATAGGTTTAAGATCCAAGCATCTAAGAAGATATTTTCTTTAGATACGAAGTCGCGTGTAGTCTTTGGTTGTTTCTCAAAGCGCTTGGAATCGTTGTGAGATCGAGGCATATGACACCACAGTCTCACTTTCTGCTGGGTCCAGGTCACTTTGAGGTGCCAAGGCTAGAAAGAGGTTCGGTTGAAATGTGAATCAGTAAAGATATAGAATCTTCAAGGCAGACTAGGGCACTGTGGCCAATACTGTCGATGAAGAACCTCCGATTTGTACTGTCCCTGGGTCGATTCCCAATACGGCAATTTGTGATTACTTGAAAATACGCTACTTTGGCTATGCTGATTACTTGGCGCGTCTGGTTGCAGAGATGAGGAAAAAATGTAAACGATACAATACTTCTGTGCCACTTTCTGACCCTGCAGGGACTTCGACTCCTCACTCTGAGGAACCTAGTTAGCTCGGCGCATTTCATATCTATTTTTCTTCATCACGAGGTGCAACCTTATAAGTACCACAAGAAGGGATGAGGAAGAAGTGGAAACGATACAATACTTCCTGACTCTGCTAGCGCACCGACTCGGCACCCTGAGAGACCTAAGTAAGCTCGGCGAATTTCGTATCTATTTTTCTTCATCAAGAGATTCAAAGTATGCTGTTTGTTCAGATTGAGGCTGAAAGTCATCCTATAAGTACCACAAGGGCCATTATGGCATCCAAGTGGAAGTACGGCCTACACTGCACACACCCCTTCCTTACATACCCTAACATAATTTATGATCGACCTTGATTATATCTTATCATAGGAGACGTAAATTTGTGTGCATAGTCATGTAAAATCGAATTTAAGAGTGTTCTGAAATGTTGTCAGTCCTTGAATCAAATACAAAAAGACACCATCAAGCATTGTTGGATGCTTCGGTGGTCAAAATGGCTGATTCATTGGTCATGGTCTCGTAATTCAACTTAATGGAAACCAATTGAGACCACATAATGACAAGGAGCACTCACTATACATTCCGACTACACATTGGCCTACTAGTGTTGACAATTCAATTCTTCAATTCCACTTCATGTACAAATTCATTTCACAGATTAAGTTTCATAGAGTCTTTCAAAACAAAATCAATTTTTTTTCACACCTATGTACTTAAATTTGACCAACCTTTTGACTTTAAATTATTCAAATTCTTTAGCAATCGAATAAAACGTGGAGATTTTGCCAAGAAGACAACAATCTTCAATACGGAGAGTGCGCCCTGCAGTACCACTGTCATCACTCTGACGAGCTTCTCCACTTGTGTGTAGTTCTGGACGGTGAAACAACACATCAAAAAAGTCAGCAACAGCGTGGCAAATGTGGACATTAAACATCGGACGGGCCATTTGAGTACTTTATCATACTCCGATGTGGGTTCTGGGTCGAGACCAAGCACCATAAAACTCCAACGTTGAGTTTGAAAATATTGCACTCGTTTATTGCTGCTCTCCTGCGTCATTTTAAAAGCAACTAATCTGGCTTTTTTGGGAATAAGTGCCTTTTATATGGGAAAAGACTGGCATTTGTTGTGCTTTTCTTTGACAGTGTTAGAGCGTTTAATGCGAGGGGCGTATTGTTGTTACCATTTAGTTGAACTGTCATTACATCTAGAAACAAAATATGTGATTTGTACAGTAAATAGTATGGAATTACTTAACGGCAAACGAGTTGACCAATGCCCTATGTAAGTGTAAGTAAGTAAGTGAGATTGTGTGGGTATGTTGGGGACAGTCGAAGGTAGTCGATGACTTTGTGCCAAGTGCGGAAGAAGTCGCCAATGAATTTGTAATATGTTTTTTTTGTATTGCGGAGGAGGCAAACAAATGTGTAGTGGAAATAAATAGGGTTTTGTGAAAAATAAAAAACATTTTTAAAGCGTACTTCAGATATCAAGTTTTAATAGTGTCATGCCAAAATGTTAAAGTTCAGCAATAAATATTAAAATCCAATTGAAAAATATAAAATATTTTAAATATTATATAAGAAAAACCTGAAAATAAGCCAATGGCATAATTTTAAGTATGATTTACCGGGCTTGCATACACAAAGCATAGCTTAATTTTAAACTTCTTTTTAAACTTGAAACTTTTTTTGAGAATATTATCGGTGCTCTTTATTTGCAAATTTTGTGGTCTACATATGTAATAAAGTGTAGTTATACAATGTTTTAATATTAAATATTATATTAAATATTATTAAAATAAATATTAAATTTTTTCAAGTAATTATTATAATTTTAAGAAATTTAAAATAAGTTTACTGTTTTTCATTCAGAGCAGAGAGCAGTGCAATAAAGGAGCCAGCGGTCCTAAAAATCTGCAAGACAGCAAATTATTAAGTTTAAAGTTCAAAGCTAAAAGAGAACTAAATGCATTAGGCTGTGTTCGTACCCACACTAACAGGTTGCGATCTGCGGTAAAAAAGTAGCCAGTCAATGTCATCACACGTTGTGTGCGCATTAGCGACAGCAGGAACTGGCGCTGCACGCGGGGCGGCAGATTTTGCCAAGGCGTCAACAAGTAAATGTTTTCACAAATGACATCGCTCTGCGTGTACATTGAAAGTTCAGAGAATGTCCTACACAACTGGTATTCATAAAGATATCAACTACCTCGATCTTCATCTTCTCGCCGCCAAAGCAGTAAATCATTAGCTGTATCAAAATTGAGGCCATCAATGTGCAGACAAACGGCAAAGTCTCCGGATCCGTAGAGAAGGCCAACTGATAGGCCAGAAAGCAGATTTGCAGGCAACTAAAGAGCACTTCGGCAAAAATAATTTGCGCAAAAACCTCATTAAACTCGCCGGCCATAAGAATGATTTTGCGATGATATTCAATGAAAGCGGCGAAATTCTGGCGAAAAACCTCCACTGGCTGCGCGTTGAATTCACGAACGATGTGTTCCAGTTTCAGGCGCATTATATGGAAATGGGCGGCTATGTTGAACACATACCAGCCAAAGAGACTGTCCACACCCACAATGGCATTGATGGCCAAATAGATGAGTTGTATGGTCCAAATGTTGGTCAATATGAAGTAGTGAATTTTATTGTTGTCGTAGGGAAAGCTGAAATTGTATGTGATTAGAAGAATATTTTTACATATATGAGAGTTTGCATAAAAATATAAAATTACTGAATTATGCTCATAGTCAACTATATGACTATTACTCAATGAGCCTAAAAATATGCTGCGAAGAAATGGCTGCAGAAGGCACTGTAATGCTTTATGTGAGCCTACGAGGCATCATCTACTTTTGGGCGCAATTTTAGGCTTTTTTAAAATTGAAAAGCTAAAGATTTTATACTAACATTCCCGGTAGCGGCAGCGTAATCACAATTTCACCAGTTTTTAAATAAATTATGAGTAGGCGAACTAGTGGCGCCAACATGGCAATTGCTCCGGTGGACCAACAAGCGGTGCCATAAGAAGCCGCAATGGTCTTAACACGTCGGGTTTCTGTGTTCCAGGCTTCGCGTTCAAGATCGTTGCCTTTCGAAGCAAATAGACATAACAGACTTTTGATTTTATTTCGAAAGAGACAGAGAACACAATTTGATGACTTTACCTTGCATAGCCAACTCCTCGAGGCTCTTAATTAAGCGTATGTAACGTCTGCCGCGTGCCACAAAAAGAAACAATTTTATGACCGATAGATATAGCTGCACAATGACGGCCATTACGGCCACCAGCTTGTCCACATCTCGGTAGTAGGCCAGCGTGAACTTGGCCAATGCTACACTCCAGAATCCAATGCCAATTAGCGGCACGAAAAACCGCACTGGATTCTTCAGTATTTTGCCATCTTCGGGAGCGCAGATATCGACGCCGTTCCAGGTGAAAGCTGAAATTGTATGGTATTAAAAATATCATTAAAAAGTCTATAACTAAGTAGTGGATTTTAACACATCCATGTTGGGACAGTCAATTTCACTGTCTATAACTCTTTTATATTTTCTTTTTAAAGTATTTTCATGTCCAATTAAATTTTTATTATTTTATTTTCATTATATTCAGAATAATTTTCATGCTACACACATCTCATGATGAGCGTTATATCCTTTATGGTCACTAGAGACATCATGTGCACCTTACTACTGCCCGTTAACTGATTCAGAGTTTGGCCAAATCGCTTTAAAAACTTTCTTTACTGTCATTTTACTACTTAAAAGAAAAATTTAATCATGGGCTTTCAAGTCAGGCGGAGATTTTCGAACGTATCATAAAATATAATTGTTAAATGATTTAATTGCTCTGTGTGAATGAGTTCTGGACAAGTGCTAAGTAATTTAGGAAAAAACACAGAGTACTGTCGATTAACAACGAACTACTGAAGCGCTATAATACAATAATATGGTTAAGATAGGTTTGGTTCGGTTAGGTTAGGTTAAGTTAGGTGCGAAGAACATGTGCAGGAAGGTCCGTACTTTCACTCAGAGACATTGGTGTGTCCATTGTTCTGAGGGTTCATGTCAAAACTTATGTAAAGTATTGTTCCTGTTGAACCACTTGCTCTCCCAGAGACAATCGGGGATAGGTTCTGTTAGTAAAACCACACATAGACCTTAATGGGCCTTGCACTAGGCCAATCAGGGTTGTGTTTAGAAGTGCTTAAAGTAGTGATGTGTTACGGTGCTACAATATTTAAAAATTTTCCAAAGAGTAAATGTAATAAAGGAAGCCCGGGGTCCGGAGGTCTTTGAGTAAGCTTTACCCCAAATAATTTAGTAGCTTCGTCAGTATTCCTGGACATCGACATGAAAATTAATGAACCAATTCCATGTCTTCTTCATTGAGACAGTTATTGCAGAGAAAATTACTAACTGGTGGATAGACGCCATCGATAGTTACTGTAAGTACCTTTGCTGCAGAATTGTTGAATTCTAGATCGACCTTTGTATTTTTCTTTTCTAGGTGCGATTATGTTCGAGTGGCAATTTTCTCCTGAAAAAACTTAAAGGGATGCTAAGCTGTAATTCCTATCCAACCTTGATCATAATTATTGCAAACTGAGTGTTATGCAGATATTTCCATAAAAACTTCAATTTTCAACGTAAAAAACTCTTTTCGACAGCTCTTCCCTAAAAAGCTCGATTAAGTACAAAGGGATGGTTCTTTGTGATTTTTTGGCCAAAATGATTGAACTTGAGTAGCTGAATTATTATTCACCAAAACTAGCATTTGATTTTAAGAAAAATAGAATTCTTTTAGTTAAGATACTTTGCATTGAATTAGATCGCATCGATAAATGAATTAGATCTGCATCAATGTCTGACAAGATGACTAGTAGGGTGCTCAGAAAAGAAGTTTGCATATCTAAACCTTCACTTGACTGCAGGTGTCTATCAGAGCTGTTAAAAATATTGTTTCTCTTTAATTATGAAATTGATTGACATATGAATATTCATTTAATTTAATAACTATGCTTTGGACAGTGTCAAAGTGCAACAGTTCACTGTGAAGCAGTGAAGATAATTACAACATTGGCAAAGGTTTGACTTTAATGCAAAGTTTTTGTATTAATAATATGGAAGTTAAGCATATTAAGCTCAGTAGCTGAGCTTTTAAATCTTAGACAACTAATAAAAAACATATGTCTTGACCATAAAACATATTTTAAAATAACAAATATATGTCTTGACTATACGAAATATTTTAAAATTGCTCAATCATCTAAAAAACAAAGAGAAGAAAATCTGTTTTTTCTTAAAGAGCATCATAAAGCCAAACATTTGTTTTAAAATTGAAAAATTTGTATCAGTATTTTATAGTTGTCTCGGCAAGCATGCGTCCATTAGCTATGAATTCCATTCCCAAACAGCACACATCATCAGCTATCAATACCCACAACATGAGTGTTATCGGTTTCGCGCGACCCATCCATGCGCGATTGCCACGCTCGCTTTGCCAGTCTGTAATCAGAGTTGCCATCGCAAATGAAAATCACAACGACGCCACATGCACTTGTCACGTTCAAAATTTTCCCAACATCAGCAAACGTCTGGTGCTTTGGCTGCGACTACTTCAGCATTCCTTCCATTCCGTGCATTGCATACCGCCCACTTGCGTTCGCACTTTGGAATTTCTAATGCACAAGAAATTCTGCCATTTTTGTCATTTCTGCAGTATGTGCAGTGTTTTTTTTTTCTTATGTAGCGCTGCTTGGTATTTTTTTATTTATTTCTTACATTGCACTTCTTCTTCTTCTGCAACTTGTTATGGGTTTTCCGCAATTTTCTTATTTATATATTTTCGTTTGTACGTTGATTTTGCGTGGGAGTTTCGTGAGTTGGTTGCTGAAAATGAGGCAATTATGTTGCCCTCTGCATACTAAGTAAATGAGAGAAGAAGACATTTAAAAAAATATATATTTCTATGAAGCGAATTGTTGTCAAGAAGTGTAATGTATCGTTTGTTGTATTTACGCTCCCACATAAGTCTACATAAAATCTAGACAGGTCAGTCGATAAGGCAGCATTTTTCAAAGTGCCTGATAGAATGTAACATTTTAGATATCTTTGGATTTTTTCCAAAAGATCAAGAATGAATTCGCTAGAAAATAGTTTCTATATTTTGTATTATTGACTCTCATCTGATGTTCTTGACATACTCAATGCAGGCAGATTTAAGGCTTCCAAGTTTTTAGAAACGAATGGTTACCAGAAATCTATAATTAAAAAATTTTAAATCAAAATACTATACATACATAATTTAAAATTGAATTTCTAAGTCTAAGTTATTAAAAAATAATTGCTGAATCATAACTTTTATTGGAACAATGATACAAAATTACAAGATTCAAGTTGTTGAATCTTGATTCTCAAAAACATTGATGTAATCACGTGTTTTTGTAAAGAATCGTTGAACTTTATTTATCGATATATATACCAATAACAATTACAAATTATAATGTTTGTAGGGTCCCAAACAAGCCATGAACCTGCAGAAGCTGGCAGGCATCTGCTAACATAATTTCTATTAATTTAACAATTTATTTCTACACCTCAAACTTACATCCAATAATTTTTCTTGACAAAAACAAATATTTGATAATAAAAGAGTGAAAGATCGGAATATTTAAAGAATTAGTCTTTCTAGGCATAGGCAGATCAATTCATAATTGATTAATATACAATTGAAAAGATTTATATTTTTTAAATACCATAAAATAACCAAGTTCAAGTTTTACAAAAGTTCTTCATTGGAAGAAGCATTTTTTAATGAGGGTTAGGTTAGGTTAGGTTCAACTACCAGCGTTCTAGAGAGCTTCCCTTCTTCTAAATAAAGACCATATCGGAACCATGATTGGTGTTTTGATGGGTCACTGTCTAAATGGGCCCACGAAGAAGAGAAAGAAAATGAACTTCACCTTCTATTCACTTGTACCGACTTATCCAGAAGAAGAATGAATTACCCAGGCAACGTCTTGTTCGATAGTCTAAGGGATCCAGCCAATAGGACTATTATTCAGTCCACTAGGCTTCGTGAGAATCTCAAACCGGTTCAATGAGAGTGGCCTATTCTTTTGTGGTATCACAATGGGCATAAGTGGGCGCCGCCTTGGGGCCGTCACTTCTTCCAACCTACCAAAGTTAGATTAACTTGAGAGTCAAGGTTGTTCACATAGGTCAGTAGTAGAAAGGGCATAGAGAAGCACACTAAACTTAGTAAAACTGCTTTCATTTAATTCAAAGCAGCCCAAATTTCACTCTAAGAACTCAATTTGGACGAAAGTTATGGTTTGCTGTAGCTAATTAATGGCCATGATTAATGTGATTCTTGGGATGAAGCTGTAAGTATGCATACCATAGCTATAAAGTTATGAATCCTGCAGATATTAAAACTAATTTTTGATTATTTTTTCGATTATGAATTTTTTTATTTAAGAAATTGAGTGTCAATGATGTTTTAATAAATCGACTAAAAAAGACATAATTCTATTCTTTCATATAAATTCTTCATGTTTTAAAGACTTTAATTTTATTCTTTCTTTATTCTACGCTCTGAGTAAATTGCTGAAAATTTATTTAAAATTGAACTACTTAAAACATTAAAAGTTATGGTTATACACACAAAACATAAATCGACTTCTATATGTTCTATCAGTGGCACACACAGGGCGTTTTGGGGGTTCAAGACCCCTAAATACAAAAATTGCTGATGCAAAATATGGTTTCATATGGAATCGAACTCAAAAGTTGTACGAAAAGTCGTCCAAAATAAATCCTTTGTGCGCCACTGTGTTCTATAATGGAATCGAAAGCAGTATTCAACATTTACTGGGGGCTTTATAGCTTTAGGAGAGAAGAGAGGGAGTGGGAAGAAGGAGAATTTATAACCAATAACAGTTTGAGGTCATTTGACAAAAGTTTATTATTAATGTGAGAATTTATCACACATTTTGTGACAGATAACGGTCATTTATTTGCAATGAAAAACTGCTAGAAATTCTGTTTATAATTAAATTATTTTATATGAATTTTTAAAGTTTCCAACCGTCTCTTTTCATGGCTTTCCTATACCTCAGACATTCAGCTAACCATATCTAATTTACCCTATTTTTCCAAAATATTACAAAATAAAAAATAGAGAAGAGAGAAGAGAGAAAAGAAGAGTCTACTATAATCACCAAAATGTCTTTAGCGAGACTAGTTTTAATACTAACGGAGTTTCTTCTCTAATCGACACTGAACTGCTCCATGTGCTTAATTTACAAAAGGAATAAACATTCAGATATTTATATTTCCATAATCTTGTCCAATAGTTCCACTTGTAATTTACCTTTTCATATTTTTTCAAAGTTATGCTGCAAGAATTTGCGCCAACACATAGACGACATAGCCAAGCAGCCAATTGTGCTTGAATGAAAAAGGAAAATAATCAACAACACGGAAGACTTTCACAAAAATGTCCAAAGAATGCCGGCTACCAACAAAAGATGACCAAAGCCAATAAAAAAAATGTGGAAAACTGAAAGCGTCGGAAAAACAGGAAAACAGTCAGCATCAACGAGCACAGAGTTATGCGGCAACTAGCAAAATATTTCGGCATTCAAGTGGCAACCATTCGAGTAGGAGCCAAAGAACTCAGCGGGTCACTACGCAGCCCACGGCTCGGGCAAGGCAAATCTTACATAATGCATGCGCCAGCACGTCGGACCGATCGTCAGAAACGTGTTATGTAATTCGTAGTTGATGTCGTCGTTGCGCAAAACAAGTTCAATGCTGCACACAGCATTGGCGACTTTTTGCCAAGTGGCCAGAATGCTTCTTGGCCACTGCCGGCCGACCGTGGCTTTCATTCGGGCGCAAGCCAAGCTGCGAGCAGGAGCTGTGTGCGCGCAAACGAGCCAAACAAACAAATAGCCAAGCTGCGGCCGGCGCTGGTGCTGGCGTACGGCGAAAATGTGCAAATTCACCAACCGTCTGTTTGTGTTCGTCTTGTTGACGCTGGTGCTGGCGAACGGGGCGCCCTCGTTGCCGCGCCATGACGAGAGCAAATCAATGCTGGATCTCTTTACGGGCGACTACGATTACGATCTGCACTACGATCAGCGGCAGAAGGGCAACGAGAACTTTCGTCTGAAGCTGGATGGCTTTTTTATTGGAATGCCAGCGCAGGAGTCGTCCGCTTTGATGCTGATCACCGACGATCTGCTGGAGAATCTGGGTGAGTTGGAGTAAATTAAATGGTGGATTTGATTTTTTTATTACACTTTTCCAAGTAGGCGAAGATCTGCTTTTGGGTTTGGGCAAATCCCAAAGTAGTACCGCTGCGCCGGAAAATTTACTCAACTACAATAAGGTTGATTCAGTGGTGCCAAGTAAACTGGTTGCGAATGCTCAGAAGCCAGAGACATTTGTGGTGGAGATACCGGCGCCAAAAAAGGACTACGAAGCCAGAAATGTACAATCGCGCAGCGAGCAGTTGGATGAAGTGGTCAGCGGCTCACGGTAATTGGAATATTCGACTCTTTTGTTCATATAACTTTTAATTTTTTTTTTACTTTTTATAGAACCAAACAACACATTTTTCATCTACTGAGTCTTTTGAGGCGCAAGCGTCGTAATTGATGTCAAATGGCATCATAGAGTTTTAAGGTTTATGGCGAGTTGAGTTTGATGTATCTTTAGTAGTTTAAGTTAAATTTAATACATTATAAACATTTTGATGTTGTAATATTTAGATTGAAAAGCACTGCTAGGGGATTGTACAAGACTGATGTTTAGTTTATTTAGGTTTTTAACTAATTTTTTTTTGGAAAATAAAAAAATAAAAAAATTAAAAATGACTTGGTTCAACAATTTCAATAAAAAAGTGTGTTTCGTTTTCTACTTAAGCATACAATTTTTAGATATTCAGTATTTTCGCAAATTTTTAAACACCTCTAGACAACAAATGTACCATTGGTATTGGTACAATGTCCAACTGGGCGCTATGTAAAGTGTGGATTAACCTGTAATACCTACCATTATTAGCAACAATAACACTAACAACAGCAACAACAACAACAATAGTGGCAACACCATTGTCACCTCAACAACAACATTAACACCAACAGTTCGCGTACTTTGCGCCGCGGTAGGGTCACGTTTGCCTTTCTGCCACATGCTTTTCTCTCGTTTTTGTTGTTGTCGCCAAAAGGTCGCCACCGTGTCGTGGTCAGCGAAATGATTGTGGAGCGCACTAGACTGTCTGGTCTGACTGTTGGCTATCATTCGTTGCATTTGTTTGTTTTAACACTAATAAAGTTGGCTGGCCGGTGCGGTTAGCAGTGGACGGTTGTGGAGTTGTGTGGCTGTTGATTCCTGAACCGGTATGTTTATGCAGACTGTGCTGTGTCGCGGCATGAGCGCTCATAAGCAATTAGCAAAGGCGGCTAATGGGTGTCGGGGCACTCAAGCGTGGGGAGTTGCATATTTTTAGGCATCCATTTAGACGCACAAATCAACTAGAAATTGTTGGCTTAACTGAGGAATTTATTTCAATTAGTAGCGATTAGGCTGATTGCAATTATATCCATGCAAAATTATGACTATGCGTGAAGTGAGTAAATATAATATTGATTAAAAAAGCTGTGCAACGAATTAATAACCAAATACATGCATACGTAGTGGGTATAGTTTTAGGCGCAATAGCAATGGAGAATGAATGTTACATTTTACTATTCTTCATGAGCTTATTCAGTACATGAAGTTTTATAAAAACTTTTGTTTAAGGTTGCACATATACAGATTTTCTTATCTAACTTTCGGTGAAAACTGCAGCAAGGACTCGAAACAAATTTTTTTAATTGCAGTTTGTAACATGTAAAGTTGTTTGAAAAATTTTAAGACATCTAATATATAGGCATCTAAATTTTCAGTACACCCTAAAATTGCTTTTTGCTTTTCTAAGATTTCAGCTTTTTGCCCAAATATTCTACTTTCTCCCCACAACTCATGCGTCACTTTTCAACTTTTCATTTTCATTGTTAAACCCCGCTTTCATTCCTTTAGTAAGAAACTTACTTGCACTGTTATGCAGCCAAAAAGTATGCAATAACTTGCAACTATTTGGTTACTTGTAAATTTTTGCTAGTCATAGTTTGAAGGTCGTCTTGCCGCTGCAAAAATTGTTGTTTGCACATTGTGGCGTCATGTTTTGTCTGTCTGCAAGAGCGGCTGTTCGTTTTTTGTGCTTGTTGCTGTCTGCTGTTGAGCAACTGTTTTTGTTTTGTTAGTTTGTTTATCAGTTGTTGGTTATTTTGCTTTTGTTTCATGTTTGTTTCGCCTCTAGGGTGCAATTTGATTGCGTCCAATTCGAACAAAAGGCTTTGCCGCAGGTGAACGCGCAGGTTGCAGTCATAACTTTCACTAATAACTTTTACATGGAATTTGTTTATGTATGTGTGTGGCTGTGTGTGTGTAGGGACTAATAGCCGAAAAGTATGCTCCTTTTGTTTTAAGACAGTTCGGTTTATGGTAATAGTTCAAAGTGATTTGAATTTTATGCATATTGATAGAGTAGCTTAGAAAAGCGAATATTGCTGATAGTCTGATGGGCCTTGATGTACTTGAAATGGGTTAAAAAAATAATTTTGGCACTAATGGTTGCGAAAATTAGTGAAATTCAAAGATAGTCATACGATTGAAGTCAAATTTATCAGAATAGAGGAACATTTTTTACGTTGAAGAATTACATTTTATTGCCTTTGGTGGTGAATGTTTTAGCTTAAACAAAATCCGTCTTTAGTTATAAAGCACAGTATTTCTTCTTCTTTCTATCTTGTTTCTATATCGGGTCGGCTCTCCTAGTAGCCTTCTTAAAAAGCACAGGACTTCTTCTTCTTCATATCCTGTTCCTATTTCGGGTCGGCTCTCCTAGTATGAAGTCTCCAGGTCGTTCGCCTTTTTAAAACACACAGAACTTCTTCTTTTTCATATCCTTTTTTTATTTCGGGTCAGCCCCCTTAATAAGAAGTCTCCAGGTCGTTCGCTTTTTTGAAAAACTTCGGGTCTTACTAGTAGCTACGAAGTCTCCAGGTCGTACGGTCCTGCTTCTTCATGTAAAACACAACGGCTGAAGTCAGTGGCGCGCACAGGGTTTCATTTTGGGGAGATTCTGCGCACAACTTTCGAAACCAATACCTATTTGAAACGAAAGCCATATCTGCAACCAGACATTTGGGTGGGGTTTGAATCCCCAAAACAGCCTCTTTGCGTTCGGCACTGGTTAAAGCATAATATTATGTATTTCAACTTTACAAAGTTGATTTATAGCTAACAAAATACGATAAGGCGTACAACTCTCGAGAAGAGTAAGGATTGCTTGTGGGTTAATTAATTAATAAAATAAAATCCAAAGTGAAAAATAATCTCACATCTGACATGTATGCACTGTACATGGACAAACAAGTTCGAATAATGTTAAAATTGCGAAAATTTTCTACGAAAATAAATCATTTCGAAAGGAAAAACATTTCCAAAGGACATTTAATATTTCGAAATTCGCAGGTACTTTATCCATAATTGAACACTTTGGTGGAGGAATTTCTTGAAACAAATTTGAAAGGATTTTTGGCCAAATTTCCTTATCGACATTTTTCGAAGTCATTGTTGCTTAATATATTTTGACTATATTTTGTAGAGGAAATATCCTTCGGAGGTTTTATAGCGCACGAAACGGTTTGCTTTTAGGTTCGTGGATATGCTAAAGGAGAGGTGTTTATAATTGAATATAACGGTATTTGTTTGAATTTACTTGAAGTGAATAAGATTGAGAATGACTAATTGAGTTTTTTGTTATTATTCAACGGGGATGAAAATCTCAGCATATTCGTTAGTTATGCCAGGATTCCTACCAGCTTCAACACATCACAAATTCACTTGAATTCAATGTAACTGGCCACTTAATTGGGTTCCTTTTCGTTTAGTTAAAGGGTTTTTATATTCGTAATATAAGAAAATTTTTATGTTCCAAACAGTTAACGGGTGCTAGACAAAAACAAAATGTTGGCTTTAAAATTTTCCGCTTGAGAAATTATTTCATTGTTATATGTATGGGTTAGCTATTTTTTCTGTATGGGGTGAGAATCGTTGATTAAGGGTTTTTCCTTTATTGTACCTAATAGCAAGGCAATTTCGAAGAATTAAGGGTGTAAAATTCACTAAAGGTACAAGATTCGAATAGCGGGTAACACGCTCTTTCGAAAATTTTACTGTTCATGATGGGAAAAATTCTCACACTTTATTGTGAATGAAAATACAGACTTCGAAATACGATTTCGAACATATTTGGGGATGAAACCTTTGCTAAGAAAATCGAAACCAAATATGTTGAAATGTGTTGATTTAACACAACAGTCTATGTTACTGTAACAGAACAGTACTCGTAACATAGAGTTCAATTGAGTAACATAGATTCTCTAACAGAGTATAAAGTATGTTATGAACTAAAATTGAAAGCCTTTTCAATGAGAAGAAAAACTAAAGAATTAAGAAAGAAATAAGGCAAGGAAGACAAGACGAAATATGATTAGATAAAGTTAGAATTATTAGAGTAAAACAAAACAGAAACATTTAACCTTAGAGTAAAAAAAATTTCAGAGTACGGTAAGCTTGAACGAGGACTGAATGGTTTTTGAAAGTCTAAGCCTAAGCCCTCCATAGGCTTTTTGAATTTTTGCCTATTTATACTAAAATAAAACCTAAAGTTATACTGACTATTGAATGTTTCGATTGAAGTCATTGCACTCTAAAAAATAGCCGATTGGTTATTTGATGTTTGTTGACTTAGAAATTGTTAACAAAAACTAAGCTGCATTAAGTACAGAATCACAGCAGCCAAATACAAATATTGTTGTGCCACTTATATCAATTTTAGTTGCTCTCTCTTCACTCTTCATTTCCCGTAATAACGCAACAAAGCTGCACTTTTCGTAAGGTTCAACTTTTCTCGTAAAAGTGAGTAGCACAAAAAAAAACTTGCAAATAATTTGTTAATAAAATGAAAACTTACACAAAACCAAACTGAACAGCCGCACTGGAATGTCATTAAATCACCTACAAATGCAAATAACAACTTTTCGTATTAAAATGCCATGCAACCCACACTGGCGACCGCCTAAAAGCGCACACAATGAAATCGCTTCGTTTCTGTTTCTTTTGGCTTTCTTTGGCGAGTAAACTTGAACTTCATTTGCTGGTGCAATTTAAATTTTAAAATGCCAGCCAAACGTAGTCACAAATCTCATTTGTTGCAACAACGTTGGCAACACTGGCGAGACACTAAAACGAGTCGAAACGTTAGGGCGCATGGATGGGGGGTGTGGCAGTTGCAAAAGTAGTAAAACAAAGTGGTAGGCGGAGTAGTGGCAACTAGTGGTAGCGCAGCGCAGCACCGGATAGACGAGCGGGAGTGTGTGGCAGATTTGCAAACAAGAAGCTATCACCTCATTAATTTGAGTCTGAAGGCGTTGAGGTGTGGGTGTGGGTTACACTTGAGATATTTATAACGTTTCCGTCGCGCGCGGAAATGAGTGCTTGAGAAAAGGAGGTGTTGAGAGAATGTTGGTAAGAAAAGGTGAAAATGTTGAAGAGAGGAAGGAAGGGGTAAGGAAAGGGATAAGAGAGATAAGAGATAGGATGTAAGATAGATTACACGAGGTCTTTTGTGTGGAATAGAATAGATAAGAAAGGAGGATAAAAGATGTGGGTTTCAAGATTAAAGAGAAAACATGAAAGATGTGGTATGGGATATGGAAGATATGGAGATAAAGGAAGGTGGAAGGTGAGAAATGAGAGATGGCATATGTGTGATGTAGCATATATGATGTGGGATATGTAATGTGAGATATGTATGGGGTATGAAAAATGAAATATGATAAATGATATCTGGGCTATGAGATATGATAACTGGGACATGGAAAATGGAATATAGCATATAAGATATCAAATATGGTGTATGGAATAGAGAATATGGGATATGTAAAAAGATAGAATAGGAGTTAGGAAACTATATTTGGTGAATGTGTTATAAGCAGGGAAAGGATTTTGAGGACCTAAAACCTATAAAAAAGGCAAAATAAAATAGCAAAAAACGTACGAAAAGGAACTAAAAACTGCCAAAAAGGCAGAAAAACGCACTAAAAACTGCCTAAAAAGGCAAAATAAGGGCATTAAACACTGTTAAAAAGGCAAAAACAAGCATTTAAAAATAAGAAAAAAATACTAGAAAATCTAAAACAAGGGGAAACGGTATGTATTTTTTAGTAATTTTATTAACAAATACATATGCAATCTGGCGTATGCAACATACAATATTTATACCTCGTTTTTTGTAAAAGAAAAGGAATATCAAGGTTTTCAAAGATAGTTTAAAAACTAAAACTAAGATATTTTAATTGAAATGTAGGCACATACTATTTTTGATTCATATTTTAACTTCACCACCAAACTCTGCTATCAGCGCTGAAATTTTTGCGCTAACCGCACTTTTTTGATTTTTTTCTTTAAAATTTCCATTGCACACCAAAAACGGCTTAGGAATGATCAAATCAATGTAAAAACATCGATAAGCTAACGAAATTGCAATGTTGCTACTTAATTTCTTTTTAGTTTCAAGGTATTTTTGCGAAACAAAAAACGAAAGAAAAATAAAAAAGCGCTCGACAAATCTTGAAAAAGGCATTTTGTGGCATTTATAGGTAAAATAGGCACTAAAAAAATGCATATATGGGTGAAAAAGGCAAACTGCCTTTTTAAGGCAAAAAAAGACATAATAAAAGTGGTATATTTCTAATCAGGAGGACCTAATTCGTGCTCATTTTCAATCAGAAATGCTCTATCTAGCAGCAAACAAAAAGGCAATTTCCACAAAATCCTTTCCCTGGTTATAAGATATGAGGTATAAAATATGAGTTATGGCATGTAAGATATGAAATAAGATAAATGGGACATGGGAAAAGGATTGCACAATAAAATATGAGATTTCAAATATCCAATATGGAATATAGAACATGGTTTAGGAGATATTAGATATATTTTACATGGGATATGAAATATGATTCGATGAATAATTCTAAATAATTCTCATCTGCTTCATGTGGATAGCGATAAAAGTGGTTGAGTGTTTCAGCAGCCCAAGCTAGGAATCGAACCTGGGGCTTCTGGTATGAGAAGAAGGTGCAGAAATAAAACCTCTTTCCTTTGTGCTAAATGTAAAGATTCTCGCATGTAAAGATTCTCGAAAATAATTTGTGTTCAGTGTAAACAATGTTGCCGTTGAGTTAAGTGGTAAACGATTTGTCTGACTGCTAAGAAATGCCGCCACTTTTACCAATTGTCCACCCCATTAGGGGAGGAAAGGGGAGGGAGTGGTCTAGCTGCCTTGTTGTGGTACGCTTTCGACTTGCAGAAGTTGGAATTTTAATAAAATTTTATGGCATACAACAACTTTTTTGCACTGCTCCTTTGCATTAAGCACTAAGCTGCAGCGACAAAAATGCCACCCAGCCAGTGTTGCTAATTTGCAATTTACCAGCCAGAGCGGCCGCAGTTGGTCAGCTATACATAAATGGGTTATGGAATTTCGGTTATTTTGTTGTCGTAGAAAAAAAAGAAATTAGTGCACAACTTTGTATTTTTTCCATGGTCAGTGTTGGCATGTTTTTTTACTATTTTTTATTACTTTAGATTTTCTAGAGCTACTTTATGCACTTTTCCTTTGGAATTTGATTTTCTTTGCTTGCACTAAGCTGCTGCCAGTGTGCACCGTTTGTGCCCCTCAGACTGCTGCAGTCACGCTCGGCCTGGGGCAGCGCATGTAGCATGCAGCATGTGGCATGTTGGCTGCAGGCGGTTGGTTGGCTTGTTTATGGTTGCGCGCATTCACTTGCAAATACTTTGAGTAAATTAAAGAAAAACTTTTCGCTGCAAAATTTCCAACAAGCGAATTCGTGACATAAATTTTCAATGTAATTACGAATAGTCGGCGGCGGCGGCAGTTGGTTAGCGTTGCCAGACAAAGACACAAGCAAAGCGAATAAACGTTAACGAGTCGTGTGGGGATGCGGTAGGAGGGAGATGAAGAAAGTTGATGCAAAAAGGATTCGAAAGTGAGTGAATTCACTTTGAATGCGGTAAATTTAGCTTATTATGCTTTACAGCGATTTTCTTTTGTCATTGGGTGCTTTTTCGACATTGACTTGAAGTGTTTTTTGTGGATAAAATGGAAAACGCAAATTGTGTGAAATTGGTTAATGGAGCCAAAAATTATGCAAAGGTCAAGTTGAATGGTGGACCATTCAGATAATTTGGAGGCGTATGTGTGTTAAAGATTGTTGAATAGAATAGAAAAGTATTTTTTTTTATAAATCGCACACGCACTTGTCACTTTTGTACACAACTCAAAATTTATAATTTTCGGGTTTATGTGTTAATACTGTGCACAATGCATCAATCTACCAATAAGCAAAAGCTTAGTATATTTTGTTATTGTTAACTGTTGCAAAAATACAGTTAGGTTTCTCTTTATGCCAGAAGTTTGATGCTATTTGATCGCTGAAGCTCAATGCAAAAGTGTCCTAACTCAAATTGTGACACTTTTGACGAAATAAATTTTTGTTGGAGTTAATTTTAAGCAAAGTTCTGACAATTTTAGTACCTATATATTTTCAAATAAAAAAATTAATTTCGAATTCTCAAAATTTTTCTTTCGACTTTTTAACTGTAATTTATAATTTTAAAACTCAGCAAAAGTGACATAACTCAAAATAATTCCGTAATTATTACATTAAAATATCATCAAAACAATCACAACTCAAAATTTTGGATTTTCTAGTGTAAAATAAAAAAAAAATTCTTGTAACTTATCCTAAAGCATAATCTGTAAGGATTTTTTACTGAACGGTCTATACGTTATTTTAAAAAATGTTTATTTACCTCAAAAACAGTTTTTTGCGTTTCCTGAAAAATCCAAAATTTTGAGTTGTGTCACTTTTGTAGTGCGTGTGCGAAATATTTTCTCTGCAGCCTTTAAATTGCCAAGGTTTTTCCACCATATTTTTATTTTTATTTTTATTTTTATTTATTTTTTCTAGTAATTAAAAAATAATAAATACTTGTTTACATAACGTTTTCATTAAATATTTCAAATGCATTGAGTGTTAAAAATTATTGAATCGAATAAAAAAAGTAAGTTTTTTTATAAATATTTATTCTGCAGCCTTTAAATTGCCAAGCCATTTCTTTATTTTTAAATTTTATTATTTCTTTTTTTCTAGTAATTAAAAAATAATAAATACTTGTTAACATAACGTTTTCATTAAATATTTCAATTGCAAATTCATAGCAAATTTCTCCAAAGCAGCCACTCATTAATAATTGAAAAGTCAATTCTCTGTCAAGTCTCTGAATAATAAACTCCACGCGTCACCCACTGCCACTCCCATCTGCTCACAAACACGCGCGCAATTTAATCTGCCGAGGAAGCGCAGCTGCGTGTGCCGAATTTCGCATTTACGTTGAGTAGCTTTTAATTTTTTGTATGTTTATTTTTTTAAATATTCCATACAATAACATTCGCTCTGCACACGACGCAACAACAACTCCACGTATTGTCAGCAGCATCAACAACAAACATTAACGTTCACATTCACAACCACCGACATTCGCATCGACATCCTCATTCACATCATCATCCTCGTCCTCGTCGTCATCAGCAACGTCAGTCGCTGTCAGCTCGACACAAATGTGCCGATCAAAATATTTAGATAGGAATTTTTATCAGCCGCCAAAAAAATTGTACAGGAAATTTCTGCACAACGGCATTAAGGCCGACTGCCTGACAGCAGTTCATGCCGCCAGTGCGTGTAAGCTCCTCACCAGCGTAGTTCCTGTGTTGTTTGCTAGGTGAATGTCACTGGAGTTTGTTGCGTGCTCGCCTTTGCATTTCTCGCCATGCCAAGTGGCTTTAAATTGCAATTTTATGGCTTTTGTTGCGTCTCGCTTGGCATATTTTCCCACATATTCGGCAATTTCCTTTGCTTTGCGATGCTGCGTTCTTTTCTTGGTGGAGTGGTGCCGCGCCCAAACATGACCCATCGTTGAACATTTAAAATTGACATTTATGTTTGCCGCTGAATAGAAGTTGGCTATTGTATTTTATTTTCTCTAAATAAACCATAAGCTCATAATAGGCCGTAGATGAAAAGCAGCTGCCGAGATTGCAGCGCGATAGGCAACATTTTCATGAATAGGCCAAGCAAATATTTTTCATGGTCGACCTGTTGGTGTGCCCTCATGTGGGCAGCAATGGTGCGCTTTGGGACATTCAAAAGTATAAAAAAATAAATTATCTTTAGTGTAAGTGTCATGAAATTGTTTAGCTTTAAAGCGTTTCAATGTTTGATGCATAATTTTGGGCGTAGAAACCGAAAACGAGAGTCAAAGTTTTATGTTTAGACTCTATTAATAGTTAAGGTTAGTTAAAGGCATTGAAAAATGGCCGAAAGATATTTTACATTTAGATAAGTGATTCGTAAAAAGATTTAGCTATAATTTAGGGACATTTTAGGATATCAGTTTTTACTAAATTTAACCGAAACATAGATTAAGTCTTAAGAAATAGACTTCACTACAAGCCAAATTCTATGTGATTTCGGGGCGAATTAATGTCTATTAGAGTCTATGCCTAAGTGAGCATTCCTAAATAGGCTGCTAGTCCAATCTGGCTTCATTCTGATACACATTGACGATAGCACTTTGAACCACTAATGGAGTCCTTTTGGTTCCCAGTGTCACAAGTTTGCAAGTCGCAATAAGCATTTCTGTGTGCTTGAGGGAATTTTTATAAGCAGGCTCCCAGTCCAACCTATATAAACATATATTCAATGTACAATTAATACGAAAATTATTACATGAAAGATGCACGTAAACAATTTAAACTCAAAGATTTTTAGAGTAAGGACACAACTCACTCAACCTACGAGTGGATGTAGCGTATGAAGTCAATGGAGTCTGAGCTAAATGACTAAAACATAAATAAGTATTCGTTTGTATTTTGGTTGTTGTTGTAATAACCAGCTGTATGAGTGCATGTATGGACGTAGTACAGCTAGCATGGCCATGTCTCACGTATGGACGATGAAGCTCCGGTGTAAAGGTGTTGAATCCGATAGTTGAAGGTAGACGGTGAAAAGGGAGGGCGTGTCTTCGGTGCAGGGATCATGTTGAGAATGCTCCATCATATCTTGATATGACTAACTGTAGAAGACGCACACAAAGCAGAGGCGCCTGTAGAGAACATTTCAGGCAAATTGTTTAACAAATTTGTTGTTTGACAAATTCCACACTATTTACGCAGAATATACATATAGGTATACCTATATATTATATATATAACTTATTTTCACATAGACTGGCAATGTAACTTTAAACTCTCTCAGTAAACTCGCTTTTTACTTTTGAAAATGCCTGAAATAATGTTTTATTTTTTTATTGAATGAAAGCATAAACTACAAAAAAAAAAGAAAACTCCATAGTATTTACCACTCATTTCGAGGGAGATTTAAAATTGAATTATTTCGTCATATCAATCGCAAAGAGTCAATATTCATTAACCTTTTCCGCTGTTCAATCTGTAACCGACACGTTCAGGCAGAAAAATGTCTGCAATGAATTCAAATGATGTTGAAAAATACTCGCACGCGAACATGGCAACAACAGCAACAAACATGAATGATAACATGGATGATATGTCGAAATGCCGCCAACAACAATAACAACCACAGACAACAACAAATAGTAGCAACGGAAGAGTGAAAAATGCAAATAAATGAACAAACTACAAAAACAATGGTGGGCATAATTTAAAATTGCATGCAACGCCGGATGTGCAATAACGAAATTAAAATTTCAATGCAAACAAGCCGAGCGGTTGGCCGTTGTGTGTGGATTTAATGAAAATAAATGCAAAACAGTTTAAACATTTACATAAAATATGTTAACAGCGACTGCGGCGGCTCACAAACACTGTCGAGTTTGTTTGGGTGTGAGCGCTTTCGACTGAAATTATTTTTGCGCCTAAAATTATGCACATGTAAATAGGCAAAATTGCGTGCGCGCCGTTTTAATAACTTTTAAGGGGTGCGTCAAATTCGTGACAGCACAGTGCGTCGCTCGAATTTAATTGGAATTAAATTAGGCGGCAAATTTTCTAGCCTACATGTAGGCGCTTTGCATTGTCAATCAATTTCTAAATGCGTACGAACTGAATTCTATGAAAATTTGCAGCAATTTTGTGAAAAGCTGACAAGTTCAACTAGCAAACGACTAGAATTGAGGCGCACAAATCACACAAAGTGCGCACACAACTGTCAATAATTAATTTACGTAAAATGGCGCAGCCGGCCAGTGTTGCCGCTACCAATGCTGTTGCTGATTAATGCGCGCAACAGGCCTTCATCAACCTCGCAATGGATCAAGCTGCGCCACTGCAATGGCTGCTGGTTTGTTATTTGCGTTGCATAATTACCGGCGCTGGTGCGAGCAGTGTTGCCAGCTTATTAATGAAGCTGCCACACAACGCTGAAAATTGTGCGGTTTTTTCGCCAACAGCGTTTGCTGCCCTTAGTGCAACATTAACGGCGACGAATAGCAGCATTGGCGTTAGCGTTATCAGCAACATTAAGTGACGTTTTATGTGCACCTTTGACATTGCGCCGACAGGTGGCAGACATTTTAATGACGTGCCTTAAATCATTCGGGGCCATTTGTGATTGTCACGTGAGAGAGAGAGGAGGTAAAAAAGAAAAATTTTATTTAACAATTGCAATTGTAGCATTTTTGAGGTAGCATATGTTTAGGCGCTGTGGCAAATTTTTACTTTGCTTTGTTTTAATCTGTTTCTTTTTTTATATTAAAATTTTTTTTCGACCTTAAGCTTTTAGTGAACTGAATTTGCTGCTGTGTGGCTGCACCCAATTTATTGTTTTTTGTACACTCAAGGCTCCACTTTCATTATCCACTTAACAAGTTTGGCTGGCTAAATTTGTTAACAAACAACAACAGTTTTTTGTGTGCTTGAATTTTTTCCAGATGAGTTGTAATGCTTTACCATTGTAAATTAGCGGCACGTCATGTTGTCAGCGCATTTAACCGTAAACGAACCCTTGATTCCGCTGTTTATGGGCGCGCTCCCCACTTTCACAGTTATCAGTTGCATGTCTTGTTGCATATAAGTTGCATGTTTTGTCACTATTTTCATGCTATTTAACTACTAAATGAGTTTATTAGTGTTGGGGTTCGTAGTTTGGCCTGTTTCCGTTTTACTTTGGCTCATGCTTCAGGGGGTTTTTATTCTCTTTTTTCAAACAGGTAATGTTTTTTGTTTCAGAGGCTTGCAGTTACAAAAAAATATAAATTTCTTTTGGTTTAAGTTATATTGAATTCATAAAATTTATACCACAACATTGCACCATTGTAAACTTTTACTGGGGTTAAGGCCAAGGGCAGCAAAACTGACTGAATAACAAATTTGACTAAACTAATCAATTGACTTGTTTATGTTCCTGACACTAAAATTACTGGGTATCTCGGAACCTGCTTTGAACTTACAACGCTTTGACTCGTGTTCTAAGTCAAATTGTTGAGTTAAAAAAGTTATTGTGATAATTTTTAATATTGTGAATATTTTGATAGTTTTTCTAATAAGGATTTCTTAGGAACTGTCAAAACGTTAAACGTTTAAAAATATTTAGTGTAGTTTGCCATTCAACATGCCTCATTTTACATTTGCCAAACGTTTGGAAATTATTAAAAAATATTATCAAAAATCTGGCTCAGTTGTAACGCTCAGATTTGGCAACTGGGTCATCGCACAGCGAGCGTTTATCAATTGGCCGCAGCAATCATGGAACTTGACACCCTTTGATTATTTTTTCTGAGGCTACGTCAGGTCCTTAGTCAAGCAAGCCACCTACATCTCGAGAAGGCATTGCCGAACTAACACCGCACATATTGGACCGAATCATCAAAAATTGGATCGACCGCTTGAAGCACTATCAGCGAAACCAAGTTTGACATTTAAATGATGTGCACTTCCAATGACGCACGCAGGAGGGCTTTGGGGGTTCAACGCCCCCAAAACAAACACAAAAAATGTTGGTACAAAATATGGTTTCGAATGGTATTCAGCCAAAACCCCGGCCCCCAAAATTAAATCCTATTTGCGGCAATGTACTCTTCCATACATAATTAGTTATAATTATATATAGTTATATTTGAATTTTTTCATATCATTCTTATCTGGTCATTCTTTATATTCCTAACATTTGTGGGTATCTTTGTAGTCTTTAATTCGTTTTTCCATGTCTTTGTAATCTTTTAAGTTATGTCTACTTCTTTTATTCCTTTTTTTTCTGCTTTTTACTTTTTCTTTTCTCTATCATTCTTACTTAATATACAAAAAGTAATTATCAAACAAGTTCTGAATCCTTAAGCTAAATGAAACCCAATTAGGATTTTTCTATATTTTATCATTTGATGTCCCACTATGATAATTTTACTATACTTCGATATTTCATTTGATGTCACCCTAGTTTTTTAGTTATGTTTTCCCCTGCAGGTTATTCTATTTTTGTTTGCCCCCTTCTGTTCACTTCTTCTTTTTTTCTCTATCATTCTTACTTAATATAAGAAAAATACAATAATTATCAAAAAAGCTCTAAATTATATCTATAAATTACAAAATCAATCGTAATTCTTATTCTAAAATCTAAATTATATCTTAATTATTATATTTCTAGCATCATTTGATGTCTTACTATAGTTTTAGTTATGTTTTCTTCCGCGGTTTTTACTATTAATTATTTTCTTCTTCTGTTGATTTCTTCTTTTATTGTTTATTAATTTTACTAAAGATAAAAACAATTATTGGTAAAAAAGCTCTGAATCTTTGAGCTAACCTACGATGATTTTTCTATATTCCTAACATGATTTACTGTCTTCTTTTGCTATTTTAGATATTTTTGTTCATTTTTTCTCTTCAGTTAATTTCTTCTTCTCTTCTTTATTATTTTTATTAAGATAAAAGCTATTATTAATAAAAAAAAGCTTTGAATCCTTGAACTTATAAAGTCAAAATGGTGATTCCACCAAATTCATCAACTTCTTCATAATTTGATGATTTCTTAATCTTGTAAGTTAAATGAGCTCCTGCTGCTTTTACTAATGTTTCTCTCTTCTTCCCTCCTATTAACTTCATCATATCTTTTCTATCAAACTCACTCAATATTTTTGCCTAAAAGCATTTCTCAAGTTTTCTCGTGTTTTTCAATGTTTCTAAATAATTCACTATGATCGTTTTGCTATATTTCTAACATCATTTAATCTCTTATATACAATATTTAGTTAAATGTTCCCCTGCTGCTTTTAAAATTTTTTTCTCTCTTTCGTCTGCCATTAACTTCTTCATCTCTTTTCAGTCATTCTTAATTAATAATTTCGCTGAAAAGTATTTCTCACATTGATTTTCTTTAGCTCTCACTCCACAATTACAAATAGTGAGTTTTTAAATGTTTCTGCCACTACCAGAGTTGCCAAATCTCTCCGAAACCCCCACAAACTCAACCATAGCGCATAGCAGATGTCAATACCGCAACTGAAATCTGCTTTGTAAGATTACGCAAACTTTGACAAATGTTACAAATGCCATTACCGACATTCACTGGTAACTTACACACACAATCGCTCAACAACAATCAAAAGTCTTGCCCGCACTCGCCAAAGTGGAACAATTTAATCCTTGTCGTGTGCACTTCACACACACACACACAGACACTCAGGCACACAAAAAAAATAGAAACGAACAGCAGCAACAAACTGCAGAAGCGCACAACTTTGAGAATTGAGTTGTTACAATTCGGTTGCGAACAATTTCAAACTATTTAAACCAAGCAGAAGATAATAGATAATGGACGATGGAAGATGCAAGATGTAGACGAATGAAGATGTGAGCGAAATAAAAAAATAAAAACGAGAATTTTGGATTTTGAGGATTTTGTTTTGTTGTGGAGAAACTTTATGATTCATAGAGTTGTGATTTAAAGCTACTACCTAGTAAAATTTTTGATTTAAAGCGTCGTCTATCTGAACTGAATGAACTCTTCGTTCGTTAGTGCGAATACTCAGATATTTTATTAAAAATTTCTTCTCAAAATATGGGTTTGATATCACCAAAAACCTGTTAAAGCTTTTATAGAATTTTGCTGTAGAATGCTTCTTTACATACAATATCCAAAAGTCACAATTTTCTTATTATATTATAATTTTTTTATTTTATTTTGCCTCTCTCTCTCTCTCTCTCTCAGTAAAGTCGCCTATTGTTATGCAAATAAGAAAATCACAATTTAATTAAATTTCTTACAACAAAAGTGGCCATGAAAAACTACTCACTGACAGTGTGTACACAGAGCCAAAATATCAAATAAAATAAGTCGAAAAAAGACAAAACAACAATGAAAGTGATATATTTTGTACATAGTTCATGTGGATGTTTGTGTGGCTTGTTTATTTAGTATTTCTTTATTTTTGATAGACCCGAAATGTGCGCGTTTTCACTTCATTTTAATGCTCACATTTTAGCGCGCTACATTCATGTTGGTTGATAGTTTCTGTTGTCTGGTAACTGGGTAATCAAATAATGAATGAGAAAAACTGATTTTACTGTCAAAAGGCTAGAAGCACACTGTGCATTAGGATGAGGCAGGACGATAACTTTATTAGAGGATTTTTTAAAAATCTTGTTGAGTATTTTGAACATTTCTGAATAGTTCTTTATGTATGCTGTGGTTTTGGACACGATAGGGATTTTGTTTTATGTTTCGAAATAAAAGAAATTTGTAAAATTAATTCATGGTTAAAACACCCGGAACACACTAATGGTTGATAGGCAGAAGCCTGATAGAGATAGTTTTTTAGAGATAGATAGATAGATAGAGAGGTAGATAAAGAGATAAATAGAGAGATAGAAAGAGAGAAATAGATAGAGAGATGCTACGAATGAAAATATCTTTAACAACATAGTAGTTTAATATTTTGAATTTTTTAAAAAGTTTCTAGAGATTTTATGACGAGACATAGGCGTTTTGCCACCACAAAATAAAGTTAGTGATTAGTGGAAATATAAATATTCATATATTACTAGTATATTACTAAAAGTATTTAGTGGCAGTAAAGATTAAAGTGCACTAAAATGTTTAGTTCAAAACTTCTATATTTGGACTATAGTGCAGTAAATTAAGTTATGAGTGGAATTTTGGGGGGGGTTTTGGGGGTTCAAAGCAAATATGGTTTTGAATGGTATTCGGCTCAAAAGTTGTAAGCAAACCCCCCCTAAATGTTATTCTGTGTGCGCCACTGAATCGTTCATACGGGAGACATATGTAGCCAAGCCAGCATAGCCGGTGGATGTTTATTCGCTGTGCTATTTTACTTCAATAATGAGAAGGAAGCATTAAATTGACGAGGTCCATCTTTAAGTGGGAATCGAACCTACGACCTCTGGGATGTGTGTCTTTTGCATACAAGACCAACAATTTTTGAAAAAGAATTTTTATAAAAAACCGTAAGTAAGTTTTTTAATTTGTTACTTAATTTTGTATTTCATATTTTAAATTAGGTCGTTTTCATTGGAACTCAGTTCTGATGCGTTCAGAAGGAATTAATTTCAAAGTTATTTAACAACAAAGCGGTTGGTTTTAATTCACATTTCTCTGAACTCATCGTAATTTTGGCTTTTTTATTCAATTCTTCTTCTTTGTTTAATATAATTTGTCTTTTTTGTTGTCATTTTTATTTAGTTTAATTTCTTTTTATGATAATTTAAACTTAAACTTAAACTTTCTAATTTTTTTTTTTAATTTTAAACTTTTAATTTTTATTTAATTTAAACTTAAAAATTATAAAATTAATATTTATATACAGAAAATTTATTTAACTAAGCACTTCCGAATCAATCAAAATTTAAAATTTAAAATACAAATTTTGACTTATTTCTGATATATCGAAGCACTTCCTTCGATCCACACTTCTCTAGTTATTTTCAAATTTGACTATTAATTTTTATTTTATAAAAAACATTAGGCCCACGTGCTCAGAACTTAAGCTCATAGCTCACAGTGTGTTTGCAGCTGAATTTATTTAGCGTATTGTGGAAGTTGCGTTGTTTGCTGTGGCTGCCCGGTTTGACACATTTGGCAAACAATGAACGTGAATGAGGTTTTTCCACGCTGAAAATACAATCGACAATGTGTGCTTGTGCAATGTTTGTATATGTGTTTATATAAATGATGTCAAAATTTGGCTTGTAAACAATACAAAATAAATACAAAGCGACATGGACACAAATATAAATTTCTCTTTACTATATTTAGTATTCATTGAGTTGGCATTTGAACTCGTATAACGAAAAGCATGGTTGGTTGGTTTAGTGGCTGCCTCTGTATGAGACACACTTAGGCCTATGGGCCCATTGTGATACCACAAATTCCACCCGTTTGAAATGTGTATGCAACACTGTTTTTTCCAACATGTGATACAACACACATTTCAAACGGGTGGGGAAAGGGAGGGAGGGGACCTACAGTTTAACGCCGAATCCGAACGGCGATTGGCAGTTTTTCTTTCACACTTGGAGGTTTTGCCATTGCCTGCCAAGAGCGCACTTGTGCGATTCTTGTAATTCTCATTCCCTTCATGTGGATAGCGACAGAAGTAGATGAGTGTTTTTTTCCAGCCCAAGCCAGGAATCGAACCTGGGGCGCTCGGTATGAGAAGCCAGCGCGCTACCCGCTGAGCTATCGAGGCCGACATGAAAAGCATTTCTCATAATCTCTCTAATTCTCATTCTTTTTTTTTTTTTTTTTTATACGAAAAGCATTTCTCATAAAAAAATTCTATTCAGCCGAGTCTCTACGGCCATTTATGTGCAAGTGTTGTTGTTTTATGGCCGCAATCTGAATATTTACTTTCTGCTATTCACTTACAATTTCCTTATGAATTGTTTCGTAATTGGTGCTGGCTGACAATATTTGCCACAACTCAGTCATTAAGTCTGATGTGTTTTCAATTTTTTTGTTACTTGAATGCATTTATTTTTAGCAAACCTGTATGCAGCGCGTTTCATATTGCAAATTAGTCAGCAACAAATATGAAACCAGTAATCATTTTAATACGCCCAGATGTATGCAGTGCTCTCTGTTATCAATTGCAACAATAACAACAATAAAATGTGTTTGTGTGTGTGTGTTCCAAAGTACGTGAAATGGGAAATTTTAACTTTAATCAGAACAGACATTGCAGGCAGTGAATGAACATTGATTTGAAAGTGAATAAAAGTACAATGAAAAACTACCAAAAATTGATGTAAGAATTTAAAAAACAGATATTAAAAATTTCATAGAATTTTCAAAATGTTTAGTTCGATTAAAAGACGATTGAAATGGGTTTGGAATTTTTCTGAAAATTATAAAAGCAAAATTAAAAATAGGTGAAGAAAAGCAAATGGTTGGGGTTATGAATGAAGAAGAAATTTTAGAGCCATCAACCAAACGATTTATTTTTTATATTTTTTATATATTTTTTCTACATTTGGAAGTAGTTTTCTTAGATAAAATTTTGTTTAAGTAAAGTTAAGTGGAAGGGAAATTATGCGTAGGGAAAGTTAATCAAAAAGGAAGGAAAAGTAAGTTAAGCGTAGGGAAAGTTAAGTAGAAGGGAAGTTTAAATTAAGTTAGGCTGAAAAGAATTATAAATGATACGAGTACTATACTTTTTATGACACTGGCCGTTTCTGAGAAGAAAGCCAGGATTTATAGGGTTAAGTTTCTTACGGAACGTAACTTATGTTGGAGGATTGCAATTAGTCGATATTCGAGAAATGGAAAGAAATGATTTAAACAAAAACGATTTATATCTAACGAATTGACAATGAACTGAACTCACCTTTGAAAGGAAGTTCTAACATCCGTTTTTCTGATTCTTGCGATAAAACTTCCCAAAAAAAGTGTAACTTTAGGTCAGGCATTGGCCATAATTGTGATAGAGTAATGCTTTGAATTCATTTTTTATCTTTCATCTTATCTTTCTTACGTTTTGTACCCGCAGACATAGCAAAAGATTTCCAAATAAGTTTTCAAACACAACAGTGATTCGAAAGTGAATAAAAATAAAATAAAAAAATATGAAAAAATGTTTGAAAAAGCAGCAGTGCGGCAAAGATACCATATGGGAAAATTCGGGAAAATTGCCAGTTGGGAAATTTAACATGCTAGATACCGCTGAACTGTGAACACCATAATCGATTTTTTGCCCAACAAATATTTGAGTCTACTATTTGCAGGACCGCCGTGGCTCAGTTGGTTAGTGCGCTGGACCGCGAGTCGCAGGCAGCAACCTCAGGTTCAAATACTGCCTGTAATAACACCTAAAAAAAATAACGGGAAAACTCGTTTTCTCTTTCGGTGGCTGTCCTCTCAGCTGGAAATGGCAAACCTCTGAGAGTAAAAATTGCCTATGATAAAGCTCCTAACCTGCCGTTCGGAACCGGCATAAAACTGTAGGTCCCTTCCACCCGCGTACAAATTCACACGCACAACACGGGTAGTTGTGGGAAGCTAGGCCTTAGTCTCGCGTAAGCGGGCTGTCGTGCCAGTCAAGTATTTATTATTATATTTGCAGGACCTTGTAGCACAGTGCATACAGCAACAAAATAGCCTGTAAAATCAGCCAAATTTATGTCTACTACATCTGTAGCATAAGTTGAGGCGGCGGCGAGATTGCATGGCAAATGTCGAGCAAAAGCTTGTAACTAAGCACAAAGCGGGCTTTTGTTCCACACAGCGCCAGAAGCCGTAAGCCGATATGCGTCCATGCAGCGTTTCAACGCCTACAAGCTTTAAGGTAGTAGCAACAACGAAGAGGAGGGAGTCCTTTTTGCCAGGACCTGTTGCTATGTTCGGCGCTGAAATTATTTATTACTGTTGTTGTAATAATATGAGTTCATATTATGCTGACAGCAGGGCCGCCAACAATTGACGACAACAATGTTGATGCTGATAATTTTATTGATGATTTACATGTTGTTGTAGTCGCATACATATTTATGGCTTTTGTGGCTGCCAATAAAATTCTGCTATTGGATGGCAATTTTATTTAAGCACAGAATTAGAAAAGAGCGAGCAACGAAAAATGTTCAGTGTGTTTGTGTGTGTGTGCGTGTCTATTTATGGCAAAATAATCAACATAATCAGCTTAGGCAATCAATAAGAGACAGCAGCAGACAACTTGGAAGATGAAGGGTGAGTGGTATTAAATTGCAACCTTTCTCTCACACACACACACATACACAAAGCGTTTGTTGGCAACTTTAAGGTTGCAGCTTTAGCCAAACGTCTTTTTTTGCAGCCGCCGCTGCTGCGCCTAAGTTCATACTAGATGGCAGTAATTTTTGATTAAACTTGTGCGCTTACCTTTTGTACGCACCTTTTCACAAGCACTACAATTGCTTGTGACACACAC
The DNA here is from genome assembly GCA_963668005.1 of Melieria crassipennis. Lineage (NCBI taxonomy): Eukaryota > Metazoa > Arthropoda > Insecta > Diptera > Ulidiidae > Melieria > Melieria crassipennis. The sequence continues at coordinate 56,821,562 of OY764961.1, read as the reverse complement.
ATACACATACACACTTACTACATACTCGTTTATTCATACATAAAATATATTTTATGCACTAATAAAAGTCTGATGGGTATCGGTTTTGCCATGTCTGCTGTCATAGCAACATTGAATGTGCGCGTTGACTCTCAGGCTGCGTCTACCTTTTGCCTGTCGTGAGCGCATAAGGATTCCGCACTTAAGTACACAACACAATTTGTTTCTCCTGCTTCAGCTTTCGACTGCTACTTACTTCCTCTTTGGCGTTGCTCATCAAGTGTTTGTAGTTGTTGTTTCTGTGTATTGCCGGAATGGCTCATATTTACCTTGGCATCAGCAATGCTTTCACTCGCACTTCCGTTTCCGTCTTTGCCTTTGCCTGTGCACGTTGTGTCGTCCTGCACACAAGTTCAGCTAACTTTGATTATTGATTATGTATCGCTTGGGTTACCCATAATTAGGTTTTCGCCATACTTAAGCTTATTTTGTGATTTGTGATTTGCTGATTTGCGCTCTGGGGGTGGCTCTTCGTAGATGTCCATCCATCGTGCAGGCGGCAACAGGCATTTTCAATTTTCCGCCGTTAAGCTGGTAGTCGCTATTGAAACCGATGGCCGGAGGTGTTAAGTGCTGAAATTCGATTTAGTCAGCCATGGCATAGAGAGTGTGTACTAAAGATTTTTGGGGGCGAAAGATTTTCTGTACTTTAACGAAGTGGGACAGCATACAATATGGTTTTTAATTGGTAAGGGGGAGTTGTTTTTTTTTGACGTGCCAAGCTTTGATCTCTAGTGTTGTTGTATGCCTGTGGCACTCAGATTTGGGTCTCACAAGTAGACTAAAGGAAAGTGAAACTTATTTTACTTATTTATTGTTAAGTAATTGTGGCTTTAAATCTTTCGGTACAGAAGATAAGCCTCTAAGATAATAATATATTTAAGGAAATTATATAAAACTTAAATAGATTATAGATTAAATAAATGTCCGATTAATAAAGGCGCAACACTACTTTGTATTTCTTTTTGTCTGTCAAACGTAGTTTTCATCTTCTTTTCTAATAAATATAAATTATTTTTATTGAATTCACTGTCGTCTTTAAGAAGGATCAAACAAATATATACCTTAGGGCGGGTTGATTTTTTTTTGATGAAGCGTATAGCAAAAACGTAATCTATAGGTGATTCTGAGAAATTTTGCTCAAGAGACCATAGCTCTAAGTCGGATTTGGAGCCCCCAAAATTTCAAAATAGATATGTAAAAATGTTTATTACATTAATATACATTCGCATCGAAGTAATAACAAAAATGTACCATTGCCATTTTCATAATTTTTCATACTTTTTCCTTAAAAAATTAGGAGCCTCAAAATATGCTCTTTTACATGTTCCATTTATTGTCTGAAATACAAGCAAAAAAACAAAAAAAAAATTTTAATTGCTCGAAACAAAAAAAATTAAAAGCTTTGCATATTTTGAGGCACCTAATTTTTTAAGGAAAATCTATGAAAAGTGATGAAAATAGCTATGGTACATTTTTGCTATTATTTCGATGCGAATGTGCATTCCGCCAAATAATTTAGCTGTGTTGTATTGCTTGATGTTTCTTCTTAAGATATTAATATGCTTCGTAACTTGATTTATGAAACATCTGTACAATTTTCGCCATCAGAAGAAACGCCTTGAAATTCAATATTTTCCTACTTTGAAGCCTTATTACAACGCCAATTTAGAACACATAAAATTGATTAATGCCAGAAAAGATGGCGTGAAATCGTATAAATGCACCGATATAAAATCATTTCGATAGGATGATTGTTTCCGAAATTACAGTCGCAAATATGAAAAAAGTCGAGGAAAATTCGTAAAAGTGACACGCCCATTTTTTGCGAAAACTAGAGCTGTTGCATAAAAACGGAGTATGCTTTTGAAATCAGTGTGGAAAAATGACTCAGATTCATGTAAAAAACTCCATGCAACAGACATGCTGTTGTGCAGTGTTATTTTTAATAATTTCAAATTCAGTTTTTATACGGTTCGAATTTCAAAATTAAATGTTAAATGTTTGAATTACCGAACGTGAAGTAATCTTCACCCCAGTCACAGCTACGGATTATGCAAATTCATACATTTCAACTTTTCACAAGTCTTACCACAGCCACAGCTACAGCTACAGCTACGACATTCTATTCAGGCAGTTAATACGGTGAGACTTGTAACATGAATGTAAAAGTATCTATATCGATTCTAAAGACTGTTTGAGCTTTTAAAAGGTGATTATTTTACTTTCATAAGAAGAAATTTTGTTTTTGTATTTGGCATTAGGTGGACACGGATTTCAAACTACTAAAACTACCATTAACTCACAGTTTATCTACAATAAAGTTGTTTGTTGGATGTTAACTTTATCTGATTACTCCGATTAATTTTAGGGTAAAATATTATCTAAGATATAAATAAAGACATAATAAAATTTTATTCAGATTGGGGCTAAGGTTTTTAATTCAAAAGCAACCTAAGAGTATGCCGCTTTTATGCTAATGAAAAATATAAAAATGTATAAACAAAAAAAAATATTACAATGAATCAATAAAACAATAAATGATTGAAATTAATTTTTCGAAACACGTTAAAAAACATGTTTTACCAGCTTTTAAGGAAAAAATAATAATAATGAGCAACAATTTGTAAACTCAATCTCCCTACAAATTCAACTCAATTATTTCTCAATCAAGAGTAAATGTAAAATTGATAACGCATACTTTTCAACTACTTGTTTGCTCAGTCTAGCAATAAAGAAATTTGTCAACTTCGTACCCCCACATTTAAACGGGATGCAATCAAATCCACATCTGTTTCTCCCCTCATGTACGAAGAAAAAAAAACCACTGCAAGCAAAGTTGTTAATTTACAAACTTCACTGCATACTGTGTGGCGCCCAACATATGTATTCATGCACACACATACATATGTTACCGTTTATTTGATTTTAAATTTTTCAGCTGACAATATTTCAACGATAACAGCAGAGACGCTCGACTGTGGCCGCTTTTACCTGCATGCAAAAGTACAATAAAGCGTCGGCAAGAAAGCGGAAGGGCAGCAAAAGCAGAAACCCGAAAAAAAATACAATTTATGACTTGCGATAAAGTGTGCCTTCGAGGGTACTTTTCATTTGCACTTTACCAACAACAACAACAACAACAAGAACACACACAGTAACAATCAGCTATGGCAGCGTGTTGCATGTGTGTGTGTGTGTATGCGCTAAAAGTTGTGCGTTGCTGGTACAACAAAAACAATAACAACAACAACAACACCATTAAGAGCAATAAGAACAACAACAACAACAACATTATTATTATTGTAATAAAAGGCGGCAACTTGAATTAATAGGCAGCGACAGTTGGCTGGCTGGACCGACAGCTGATGGAAGCGATAGCTGCGCCGAGTACTGTCTGGCTCTGCAGGACAGACAGCATAAAACGGTGGTCAGACAGATGGGCCATAAGTACAGAAACGCGATAAGCACAGCAACGCGCACAAGTTGAAAATACAAATTTTATTGTACTTTGCTTTTATGCATTGTGGTCACATAAATGCCCAGTGTCTACATTTTCGCTATGGTGGCAACCACCAGCGCTTTGTGACTGTGGATGACATTTCAAGTGACATTTGATTGTGCAAGAAAGTGGACTTTTTTAAAATAGTTTTTGTATTTTTTTATTGGTAACTGATGTGTCGGGCACTTGAGAGGCAATGAAGTGTGACGATGCTGGGAGGTGGGGTGTGAAGTTAAAAAACTTCAACAATTTATAAAAATACTATTTATATTGCGGAAATCTGCAGAGTAATCTGAAGTCTGTCTCCTCTGTCTATCTGTCTCCTTGCAGGAGGAACTGCAGACAGTTAGTTGGCCTAATAACGGGCCATTTTTTATGGGCAAATCACGTAGAAAAGGTGGGCATATCTGATAGTGTGCAATGTCCTGCCTGTGGGGAGGATAATGAGTCAAATCAGTCCTGATGTGTTGAGAAGCGACCACCTTAGCCTCCTGGCGCAACATGATCTACTCAGATTTCTTTGGAGATCGGGTAGATTTAAAGCCAATTATCAAGAAATATCAAGTCGCAGTACAATGGACCTATCTCTGTTTGATTGCTGCGCTTGCTAGGCTGTTCCGACAAAGAAAAGGAAAGAATATAAAATCGATGAATTCTATAACAATTCAATCCAATATTTCAGCAGAAGAAACTATACCAATTTAATTTATGTTAGTTCCACAACTGTTACCATTGGGCCGCCGGCCTCGATAGTCCAACGGGTAGTGCGCTGGCTTCTCATACCAGAGGCATTAGGTTCAATTCTTTGTTCGGGCTGGAGGTTTGGGTACAAGATGAAAATAAGTAGTAAATAATAATCTTTTGAATTAAGCCGAGTTTACTACTTTCAACTAGATCAACCAAAACTAAACCAAACGTCTGCCTACGACGGTCGCTTAATTCGACAGTCGTTTTGAACTGTTACCTATCCGGACTGGTCATCGATTACTAGTAATAAATGTTGTTAAAACATTGTTGCCAAGACTCATATCTGCATCATTTGTATGTTCATGTTTTTCAGTGCAATAATAATTCAAATACAAAATTTCAATTTTGTACAAAGTCGAATATTACAACAACCAAACCAAACAATATATGAACATCTTTTCTAGTATAATAAAACATTTTGTATTATAAGGAGTATAAATTCCAGAGGAGTATAAATTCTGTCTGCTGTATCTTCCGACCGAGTGTATTTATTTCATAACAAAATTATTGGTCAGATTAATCAAAGCATTGCCCATTGCTGGTTATAACTTTTTTTCATCTCCCAGACAATTTGAAAAAAATGTCTCGCCTTTTAAGGCGATCCAAGTTAGGAGACAATTTCCGATTTCTGCAGAAGAACTAAAGCGATGACCTGGCAAATCGTGCTGCATCCGTAGGAACAATCAGTTATCAGAAGATGCAACATTCGGAGAATACGGCGTGTGTCGGGAAATATTCCATTTGAGCGTTTCCAAATATTCCAAATATTTTCGTATGACTTTTGTGATATGAGGCCAAATGTTGTCAGGTAAAAGAGTGATTTTTGTTATATTTTTGCTTGTATTCTCTGAGTTTTTTCATAAAGCATAGCTTTAACAAATCAATTGTAACCTATACTGATTGTCCGTAATGGAATCGCCAGGTTGTAGTGGCTTATAGTATACAACTCGCATTTGGTCTCACTAGATACACAAAATTAGATTAGATTAGATTTATGAATATTCTGCTTTGGCGTTGATGTTGAGGTCGATGGCAACGATTGACCAGATCTAGTGTAGTATTTTTTCTTCTTGGGATTATCGTAGAATATTCGTTTTTCATCGCCAGTCACAGTTCGATGTAAAAAACCCTTTATTTCTTCCCTTTAAATCAGCAGCTCGCTAGTAAAATGCTGCCTTTCACAAATGTTGCTTACACAACGTTGGAAATATTTAACACAATAAAAAACAAGATATTTTAAAAACTCACAGTATTTAGTAGACCACAGTATATAGTACAGTAGACCAAATTTTGGCACGGAAAATTACAAATACTTTGTCAAAAAGTTTTCTATTGCATTAACCCAACACCACTCAAATCGTTCTCTGATTAAATGAAGTGTAGCCCACACTTTCGATCACTTTTTTGCGATTAGTTACTGCACTGAACACTACAAAAATTGTCATGTTAGACGTATTACCGCCAATACAGCAACGATTTCCTAGAATTTTTTGTGTTTTAACATTTTGTTTGAAATCCCATCATGTTTGAAACAATTGAGTATTATTCAGGGTTAATTTTTTTGAACATTATGATATATGTGAATAATAAATCATTTTCAAATTTCTCTCTTTTTGTCATACAAAAAGGAGGCTGTAATTTTAACTGGTTCACTTGAATAATTTCAGTATGAAAAAACTGAAAGTAATATTGAATGAATATTTTTGATAAATGCTTAGTCTGATTTCTCTAGAAGCACTGCAATCAGCTATCCCTACACGGAACGAAAAATGTTCAACAAATTTGTGAATTTTGAATAAACTGTATGCACATATTCATAATTTCTGAACCAGTGAACGCGTTCATAAAAAGTGTATGAATGCATTCATAAACCTTCGGGTTTACCGAACGCTCATGAATGCATTCATAAGAATTATGAATGTATTCAAAAAGCTTATGAACGCATGCATAATCTTTCGTGTTCATAAATTCTATGACCGCTTTCATTAGCCTAGTTCATAAACCTAAACGTTTGTGATCGAAATTCATAAAATGTTTGATTTTTTCATAAGAAAAACTCCTGAAATTCAAAATGCCTAAAAATTTAAAACATTGGTATATTTTGTTTATTAATTGTAAATATGATAAATATGATTTTTTAATAATGATATAAAAATTTAAAAAATTTTCGTTTTATAATAAACAGCCGCCACCCGCATGTTTTACTGCTAAAAAGAAATTGACAATTAATAGCAATGAAATAATATAAAAATAAATAAAATATTATAAAGAATTTATTTAATTGAATTCGACTCGCTTACCTATCTCGGGTAGTGCGCTAGCTTCTCATACCGAGGCCCTAGACGCTCATCTACTTATATCGCTAACCACATAACGCAGATGAGAATTAAAAGAATCGCACTTGGCAGGCAATGGCAAAACTTCCAAGTGTGAAAGAAAAAACTGCCAATCGCCATTCGGATTCGGCGTGGCCGAACGAATGGTTTAGGAACGAATTTCAGAAACTTTATGAACGTGTTCAAAAACTGATTCATAAAGTTTATAAAAAAAAAATCAAAAAATTTATGAATGTTTCATAAAAAGTTCAAAATAAAGGTAGCCTGCCCGCTCGGCTCGTACCCGAACCAAAAATGTAAATAAACGCGTTCATAAACATGTATGAACTGTTTCATAAATTTTATGAAATAAATCAAACATTTATGCATTTTTCATAAAAAGTTCAAAATAAAGGTTTATGAACGCCGCAATAAGATTTTTATGAATTATTTTTACAAGTGTATGAACCATTCACAATAGCCAGAGTCATCTTTTAAAAAGGAACTGAACTCATTTTTAATAATTTGAAATTAAAATAATTAAATGTTTATTGTTTTGCTTCAGACAAAATATATCTCACCTACAGATATACCTACATTACATACACTCCTACATATATGTTATATAAAGTTGAATTTGTACGAGTTCTTTGTCTCTGGTCGCATGTGCGCTTTCTTTAATTGTCGCTGGCGGCATTTCAATAAAATCAGCATTTAAATTTGTCACAATCGAAAAGCAATCGTTGCGCTGTCAGCTGCACCCAGCCAGGTACACTTCAAATAAAACTTTCGCCCCATGCACTCTCTTTCTCGCCCCACACGCCCCTTCTACCGCACTTCCCCTTTCAACTCTTTCAGTCCTCTGTTCGCGCGGCCATTCTCCAGCGTGTATTTTGCGCTATTTGGCTTTTGTGGCGAGTTGAGTTATGTTGCCGATGCGTGCTGTGGCGCTCGTCTCGTCGGCACAGCTCGCTTACGCGAATCAAAACGAAAGCCAGCAGCAGCGATGCTGCTTTATTTGCCAACATTACAATTTACTAGCGAGTTGAAATTGAAAAGCAAAAACAAAAACGCAGCTTAATGGCGCACGGATAACGGTAAAGCAACCAGTGGCTGATGGCTCTCTCGAGCACCGCTTTGACTGTGTGTGTGTGTGTATGTGTGTGTTAATAAAGACAGTGAATCCATTTTTTGCGCTCGCACTTGGCTGCACCTACGCCTTTACTTCAGCGATTGGAGACTTAATTAACTCGTCGTTGTTGTTTTATTTTTTTTTATTCAACTTACGCAAAAAAAAATATATATGTATGAAAACGAAAAACAAGCGCGACGAATTTTCCTTTAGCGAAATTGAAACGTGATTTTTTTCAGCCGCCATTGTTGGGCGTTTTTGTATTGCACAGTGTTTTTTCTTCTTGGTTTTCTTATATATTTTTTCTCTGCGCTTTTCTGATAATTCTCTGACATTTTGGGATTTTTCTCCGTTGGCCTGCGTACGTGTCCGAGTGCACTTTTGTGAAGCACTGTTGCCGCTGCCACAGCCACACATCCCCCGCTCGGCTGCTTAAGTACGCTGTCGTACGATCACACAGACTACAAAAGTGGAGTGAACGAGTAGTGTATGGAGAGAAAAAAAGGAGTGTATACTTGTAGAAAGTAAAAAATGGAACGTGCAATTTACAGCAAATATGTGACACTGATTTCTCGTTGCATTCTACACGACTGGTAAATGTAAACGAAAATGGAAATGCCAACTACAAGTGAGTTCGAAACGACCATTGTACCGTCGTGACGGCAGTGTAGTTGTTGTTGTAATTTGACCAAAAAATTTGGTCAGTTCGGGAAGTACGAGTAAATAGTGTGCACTGGCACCAGAGTGCATAGCTTTTGTGCAGTTTTATTGAGTTTCATTTCAAAGGAATACGAAAAATTTGGCAATTTACTATAAACTGCACATGAAAGTATGCAATAAAAAATTAAAATTATATTTAAAATTTCTAACTGATAAGAGAGACTTAGTACTAGAATGTTCAAGGGAGCCAAAATGATTTCATTAAAGTATGAATTACAAAAATTTAATTTATAATTTAAATGAAAAAAAATTAGAATTGAATTAAAAAATTAAATAATTTAAATTTTTTACTGGTAACAGAGCCTTAACACTAGAATACCCAAGTGAGCCAAAACGACTTCATTAAAGTATGAAATAAAAAAAATTTAAATTTATAATGTAAACTTTAAACTTTAAAATTATTACATTATTATTAATTTTTATTTTTTTATTTGTTATTTTTTAGTTTTATTTTTTTATTCTAAGTACAGTATTTTTTGTTTATAACGAACCCGTTTAAAACGAACTTCCGCCTAAAACGAACCAATTTCAAAAGTACGCGCTTTATGTTTTCGCTTATTACGAAACCGTTTACAGCGAACTTTCGGTTAAAACGAACCATTTTGCCAGTCCCTCGAAGTTCGCTTTAAGCGAAAAGTACTGTATTTTATTATTTTCTAATTTTTTTTACTATTTTATTGCATCCGTTTAAGAAAGAAAATATTGACTTGGTTTTTGAAGGAAAATTAAATAAAAAAAATTAAAAATATTTGTCATAAAATGTTCACCTTTGTCTTGTATAATAATTTCTTATGAACTTTGGCCAGATGAGATTGGTCAGTCATTCTAGTTATAAGACACATATCGCTAAATTTAAATTGACTCCAAAGTCATATTAAAGGCATTCACTCTGAGCTCGTTACTTTATTAGTTCTGTATTCGGCAGTTTTGTACGTGTATTTTGTTTTTGTAAAATAATCGAACAACAACAAAATATACGTACAGAACTATCGAGTACCGAAATAACAAAGTACCGAGCTCGGTGTGAATACCCCTATTGTCTATATTATGTTTTTTTATTTATAACGGTACTTTTATATATGTACGATAATAATGATCTTTTTAAAGATTCAGACGCTAAAATTAAAAATTATTTAAAACAATTTTAAACAAAATTAAAAAATACAAAAAATAAATAAATTAAAATTAAAATGAATTAAATTAAAATGATACATTTTTAACAAATTGTGAAAAAACATGAAACCATCCCTATTGACTTCAAATATGGTGAAAGCACTTCAAAAAAGAAATAATTCTTACAGTTACAAAACAGGGCGTCCTGGTACCCAAAATCGAACTATATTACAGGGATTTCAAAGCTCGTTGAACAAAGACTGCCAAAGAGAGACAACCTTCTATGTAGTGGAGTCCTTCTTGGAAGTTTTTGTGGCTGTTATGAAAGAATGGTTCCCTTTCACTAGAAAAATGTGACAGGTATTGGACAAGGAGTCGTACCACCTTTAATTAACTGAAACTTTTATCATTGAAATATAGAAATGCAGGTTGCAGAGCTTCACCGATATTTAGTTGAGTCTTTTTACTGGATGAATTTGCCTGTGGTTGGGTAAAAAATCGTGTATGTAAACTGTTTTATGTCTTTTTGTGGCGTACAAATATTTTCATGCCATAAAAATCCGCATTGGCCTTTTTTCTTTTGTAGAAATTAATTCAATCTCCGCCGATACTTCAATAATTACATTGCCAATTTGGCAGCAATTTTCTTAATTACTTCATTGCCCCACAACTGGTTGCCGCAAAGCGTTATATAATTTGATCAAAATACGCCACAGGGATTTGAAATTCCTGGAATGAATTTGCCAGTAACACAACAAAATTGATTGGAATTTACCGCCAAACGAACATCAAAAGATTCAAATTTCAGCATAGTCCAACGAAGCTCCAGCGAACGTGGCAACGCCTAAAAGCATGCAATTCGATGCTTAAAATTTCGCACCGAAAATTGTTAGATTTACAGAAGCAAAAAATAGGATTAATTATGTTGTGCGCCAACAACGAAGTTAAATGGTTGAGCGCCCACAAATTAGCCAACCGTCACCCACGAGTAGTCAGCATGGAGCAGCGATTGCCAGACGGCTGCGACAACCCCACATAAAAGCAAAACCATGGCGAAATTGTCGGGCAGCAGCTGGGTGCATTGGGCACTGTGTGGCCGCTGATAAAACGTGATGAATGTGCGTCAATTCGGCGGCACAGACATACAACAAGTGAGAGGAACGCCGGGTTTGAACAAGCGTCGAGTACAAGAACAACGAACACATAGGAGACGATAAAGCAGCCAACAGTAAATCGCCATTACCATAAGATAATAGAAAATCACGCATATCAAAAGCTTAAGCGCCTAAAAGTCGACATGACCGGCACACGACGAGTTAATGAAACTCAACGAAGCGCAAGAAAGAAAATGAAAAAATTGCAAATCGTCGCGGAGCAAAGACACCAAGCCGCAGTTGTCTCTTGGGTTTGTGGCTCTCTTTTGCTATTCTGCTTCTTCGTTTTTGTTGCACATTCGCTGTAGCGTATTGCCAAACAATAAATGACCATAATCAAACACTTTACGCCTGAAAGCACGCAACGCTGCTGGTGCCTCCAACTGCTCGATATGTCTGTTTCATGGTCTCACTGTCTGTCTAGCTTGCTATTTGTCCCTTAGTAGAAATCGTGCGTTTGTTTGTTAGTGTGTGTGTGTTTTAGCACCTAAAAGTATGCACAGCAAAATTGAGTTGTTTCGTAGGCAGCGATAAGCCGGCATAACTTAAGGGGTCATTCTCATGTGAAATTTTGTAAAAATCAATTTTTTTTGTTTAACATATTTGGAATGTATCATCCTTGAAGAAAATTGGAAAATTTCAAGTATTTCGGCTTCTACAGAAATTTACATAACGAGCGGTCAAGGTTTCTAGCAAGGATTCAATCAGTTAGTCAAAACTTTAAACGTGTTTTTCTCGGAACGCCTTTTTTTGATATGGCGGGGATGATTAAAAAAAAACCATTCATCCGATCTCTCTGCGATTTTGTCACGTCATTCTACATACTGTTCGCTATCGCCCCTAGTAAATTCACTCTGATATGTTAAAAATTTCATATTTTTTTTCATTGATAAAATCTTCAAAAACAACAATTTTTTACTGCTCTAACTTCCAATGCCTGCCATTTTGTGAGATTCTTATGAAAAAATTCAAATTTACTACGGGCGAGAGGTACGTTTATACTGATTAAGAATTTCTTTGAAATATATGTTTCAGATAATCCTGTGACTCAAAACAATCCCCGCCAGCTGACCATGACGCGGCAGAAGCCGTGTCTTTAATCGAAAAAAAGTGTTTGAAAAAATTAAAAAATTCTTTTTTTTTCTATTTATTTTTGTACCATAACAATGAATAAATTAAAGTAGAATATCGTTTTTTGATAATTCCTCTTATTCACAAAGGAAATAATTTCTGAAAAATGTCCATTTTTCCTGTCTGCGCATGAGAATGACCCCTTAAGTGACTGGGCAGGCAACGCATGCAGACGGTAGACAAACAAAAGTCTACTTATGGGCGCAGAGATGGCATGCACATGGGCCAAGACACACATACACACACACACACACCAATGCACTAACTTGTAGTACATGGCTTTGCCTGTGTCTGCTACTTTATGTATGTGTAAAATTGCAACCTTCAAACTCACTTTTGGCTCGCTTAACGAATCGACTAACCATGCGCAACATTTTGGCTACAACATGCAGTCGAAAAGTGTGTGTTTGTATGTGTTTGGGTTTGCTGTCAATATTTCGTCATCTCTGTCAACGGCAGCGATGACAATGCCAGCCCGAAATCACATAACCCCTTGATGGACATTTGTCTGCACCACATGCCAGACGTTTCTCCATTTCCGGTTGCGCATTTGTTTTAGTTGGCATCTGTCGGTTGCGTAATAATAACGAAAATATGTGTCTATTTCGTAGCGCATTGATTTTTATTTTTAGTATTTAACACAAAATGAAAAATATGCATTTGAATGAATGCATTTCATAGCTCACTACTACATACACGGCAGCTGGTTTTTAGTAGTAGCCGCTTTTTTTGTTGGTCTGTCTCAAATTTCACTGCAAATACCGCAGAATTCCGCATCGCATTACGCGCAATCTGTGCGCCAATCATTTTTCTGTTAAATTAAACTCCACAAAGCTGCCTCGCTACGTTCGGTTTTTAATCACAGCAACACAAACAATTCATTCCAGCGCGTTCGCGTTGTGTCCTGCATTCGGTTGTGCAGTGTTCAATCCTCGCTAACTGTACTGACTGTCCATCCATAAGCCCAGTGGAACTGTTGCATACTTTTGCACGCGCCATTGCACACTATGTGCACTTACACACACACAAACACAGCAAAATCGCTGGCATACCTTTGGGCGCGTGGGCGTTTGGATAAACGAATGAATAATTGATTTCATTTCAATGACATTGTGGCGTTGCTGAGTTGTTGTTGTGTCATTGTTGTTGTTGTCGTCTCGTACTCATTCATCAACGTGTGCGCTTTTTAATGTCATTCGTATGGTCCGTCATGTGGCCAGCCCAAGCCTTCATCTCCCCGCCAAACTCTCACTACTGCACCCCTCTTCCCTCCCATTCTTTCGTGACAGTTCATTGCCGTACGCAATGCCACCTCAACCCGTTTTCGTGGTATTGTCCAGTGTGCTATCTGTGCGACCATTTGTCGCTTTGCGTTTGTGCTTTCGCTCTTCCCCCAAAAGTATGCAACATATTTTGCTTGTTTGTTTGTTTGCTTATAACGCTTTTGGCTCTTTACTTTGCATAATTCACTCATTGTCTCTCGTTGCTGCATTAATTTTCGCTGCTTATCGGCTTATTTGTTTGTGGGCTTTAGCAATTTTTATTTTTCTTGCACTGCATTGCTGTGCTAACGCTTTGGTTGCGCGCATTTTTTTAATCCCTGGCAACGCATTCCATTGCATATGCGAATGTTTTTGTTTTTGTTTATTTGTGATTTAATTTTTTGCTCTTTAATTGTTGCTATGACAATGTTTAGCTCTTTTCTGATTTCTATTGCAGGTTTTGTTTGTTTTGGTTTGGTGCATTTTATAAACATTTATAATTTTAATGAGCATTTCTGATGTTGTGTGAATTATGAAAGTGTTGAAAGTAAAAAAGCTTGGCATCATCTTTGTGGCATACTTTAGGGCGCATATTAGTATAATAAAAGTACTTTCTTGCTGAAATAATGACACTGTACAACAGAAAAAATAACAAACAAAATATTTTCTTAAATATTTAAAGGTAAAAAGACCTTTTTGCTAATGTGGCAACGTACATGCAAGTACAATGGATAGTGATTGAAAATATTGAATGTTTAAAGTCTCGAGTCGAATTTATTAAAATCTTCTTTGAAATCATAAAACTGGTTTCTTTTATTAAGAGGAGAGTTCTTAGAGTTTAATTGTTTGGAGACCACCTGAAGTATTTTTCGATTAAAAATATTGTTTTTTTAATATTCAACATTTTTCTCAACATCTCAAGCAGAGCTAGCAATTTATGAATAAAGTATTAAATGAAGGTTTTATGTTTAAGGCTTTTTATTTTTTTGGGGGAAGTTTTGAGAAAGTTTTGGTGTTTGAAGACCCACCTTATTTTTTAATGAGGAATATTTTCCCAAAAGACAATATGGTATTTTTTTTTCAATATTTTACTCAATACAAGCTTTTGATGAAAAATTTTTCCGAAAAACATGAAAAAGGGGGGTAAGGAAAGGGGAAGGGGGTTCATGTGTGCACAAAAAATATTGACACTTTTAATGCAAACAACTTTGTCTTAGACATCAAAGCTCTAGCTCTTCAAGTTTTTATACTTTCCGTGTAAAAGTCTATAGGGACCCTTTAACCTTTATGTGCAAATTACACAAAACTCAGACGTGCTGGACTATTACTTTGTTCGGGAAAAATGATCAGTACGACGTCTTCTTTCAGAAATATACGGTAGTTACTCTGTTGCACACAAAAAGTTTAAAATTGTTTGACTGTGTGATTAAAGAGCTTTTTGCGCAAAGTATTTGCAAATAAATTTAAAAATTCATAAACAAATGATTTATAATTATTTGATGTCTCACATACAACGGAAGTCAAGTTGCCAAAGGCCAAGCTACACTTCAAAAAGAATCGCTTGAAAAGTTGTCCAGTCTCAGTGCCCCAACTTACACTGCACACCGTCGCGTTTAGGCGCCGTTATTGGCATTGGCGGTGCTGAGGCAGGTGGTGAGCGACAGTGGCATTAACGTGACTTTGCTTTGGTCACACTGTCTGTCATTCGGTTGACAGCCGTGTCATCCAGCAGCTGCCGCTACTGCTTCGACGGCCATGGCCACTGCACGCAGGGACCAACACTCCTGCGACTTGCCATACTGTCCAATGCAACAGCACAACCGCCTTGCCTCCGCTGTTCCAGCGCTCATGCAGACATCGCTGCAGCTGCGTGCTTTATGAACGCTGCATTACACGCGCACGCTGCCTGGCTTTTCGGTTATATGGTATTCCTCGCAACTATTTCACAATTTATCAGCCCCGGTCGCCCCATCCAGCGTCGGCTAGAAAGTGCACACTTCTGTTGCGGCTGCAGTGCTCGTTCCACTCTCTGTGACGCTGCCTACCTTCACCGCTGAATTTTGCACGAAAAACGTGACATACCAGCGGCCGCCGTGGATACTGGACATGGCGCAGCGGCCATGGCCATTGCCACTTCGGTTCGGCCGCTACTGTTGCTGTTGTGGCTACTTGTGTGCCACTGTGGGTTGTTGTTGTTGTTGTTATAGCTGGTGTTCCTGTTGGTAGTGCTTTGATGTGCTGCCCATACTTAGCCGCGTATGCGCTCGAGTATGGCTGCCGTACGTGCTGGTGTTTTAACATTTTTTCAAAGCATACTTTTAGGCGGCGTCCGGTGTTGCGCGCTTTGTTTACATTTTACCCAGAATTGGGTTAGTGTTGGAGAGTATGGTAATAAACGTTGGCAGTTTTGTGCAGAGTAGCATATTTGTTGTTGTTGTTGGCTTTGTAGTTTTTGTTTAAAACATTGGCGGACTATCAGCGTTGCCAGATCTGTACGTACATATGTCTGACTGTATGCTGCCTGCCTTATGGCGGCGCTTGTTCAATCGTGTATCTGGCCGTGTGTGTGTCTGTCTGGTCAACTGTCCAGCTACTGCTCGGCCATATTTGCCCAACTGTACGTGTGTCACTTGTGTCCTTTATCGCCACAGTCAACGTGGCCGGGGACTGGTTTATGTTGTGATAAAACGTTCTGATTGCATACGTGGCCGGTGGATGTTCGAGTCTGCGCTTCCACTGGCAACCGAACGCATTGCAGTTGAGTCTACTCGGCGTACGGAGTTCAGTCATTTGCTGTGTTCTGCCGTTTGCTGTGAGCGCAATAAATGTCAGGCACCAATTAACGTCGCTGATGAAGCTGAAGTTCGAGCATGTCCTTATGGCAGCAGGAATTTCGAGCGCTTTTGAGTTGAGATTCGTATTGAAATCCATTTCATGTTGGAAAATTATGTAAAGTTGCTCGAGTGGTTGTTGTTGTAGGGACAAAATTAGATGCTTCATTAGTGGCCAGAAGTATGTGAAACAAATAGCATTTGCTTCTTATAAAAACCGGCTGAAGAAGTGGACATGCAAATGAAAAGTTTTTAAAGTCAATAAAAAGAAAGAAGCCTTTAACACATCTGCTGGTGATGGTGGGAGAAAAAAGTATATTTAAAATTTTTAATTTCCCATAACATTCATCTATCTCATCTATCCATCCTTTTTTATTACTGAATTAAAAAACGATTTAAAAAAAATATTGCTTTACAATTTGAAATAAATTCTTTTCAGTTTATCTTAGAACATGAATTTTAACTTTTGAGCTCTGCATCGTAGAATAATTAAATTATTTTTATTTAAAGAATATAAATTTTACACTCTCCATGCAAATGTTCAGCTTGAAAGTTCATAATGTGTGATTACTGGAATGTTTTCCGTAACAAACAAACGAATTATTTTTCAGTTTTCCGCAAAACCACAAATTTCAACAACAATTCCAATTGTTTTATACATGGCAGCTTATTTTAATTATTTTTATTTATTAACTACACTTTACAATACGCGCGCTGATCAATAATATAAAGAACTATTTAAAAAAAATATTGTTTTACAATTTCAAATAATTATTTTTCAGTGTATCTTAGAAGTTGAATTTCAAGCTTCGAATACTATTGTTTTATTTTAATATTTTTAATTTTAAATTAAAAAATATAATTAAAAAATATAGATTTCACTAGTCGTAGGCGTTACTAGAATTTTTTCCATAACACACAAACTTCAAATAATTATTTTTCAGTTTTCCACAAAATCACAAATTTCAACTAAAATTCCAATTGTTTTATGCATGACAGCTTAATTTAATTATTTTTATTTATTAACTATACTTATCACTATGCATGCGCCGATCGAAAATATAAAAAACATTTAAAAAAAATTTATTTACAATTTCTAATAATATTTTTCAGTTTATCTTTGAAGTTGAGTTTTAAGCTTCGAAGACTATTGTTTTACATCTTAGGGTAATTTTATTATTTTTAATTAAAGAATATAGATTTCACTAGTCGTAGGCGAAAAATCAGCTCAAAAGTTCATAAGGTGTGATTACTGGAAGTTTTTCGATAACACACAGACTTAAAATAATTATTTTTCAGTTTTCCGCAAAATCACAAGTTTCAACTAAAATTCTAATTGTTCTATGCATGGTAGCCTTATTTAATTATTTTCATTTATTAAATTTTAACGTTCGATTACTATTGTTTTGCATTGTAGAATAATTTAATTATTTTTATTTAAAAAAATTTAAATTTTAATATCTGTGTGCAAGATGCCAGCTTAAAAGTGAAAAAGGTGTGATTAATAGAATTTTTCCCATTATGCACCAATATCAAATATTTATTTTTCAGTGTCTTTCAAAAATTCGTTGTTAACCTATAATTGTGATTGTTTTATGCATGCCAGCTTTATTTAATTATTTTTATTTAATAACCAGAGTTTACGTAATTTGTGTGCAAAAAATCAGCTCGCTAACTCATAAAGTCTGATTACTGGATTTTTTCCATTGAACACTAAAATAAATAATAATTTTTCAGTTTTCCATGAATCTTCAACTTTAAACTACAATTGCAGTTTTTCTGTATATTGTACTAATTGTACTAATATTTTAATATTGAACTAATATTGCTAATATCAGCTCAATAGCTTGTAAGCTGTGTTTAATAGAAATTTTTTCTTATTATTCTTTAAAAAAAAAAAATGATTGCTTTACAATTTCAAATAACTATTTTTCAGTTTATCTTAAAAGTTGAATTTTAACCTTTAATTACTATTATTTTATATCGTGGAAAAATATAATTATTTTCAATTACAGAATATAGACTTTACTATGTGTATGCAAAATTTCAGCTCAAAAGTTCATAAGTTGTGATAATTAGAATTTTGCCCATTATGCAATACCAATATCAAATAATTATTTTTCAGTGTCTTACAAAACTTTAAAGTAAACCTATAATTGTAATTGTTTTATGCATGACAGCTTCATTTCATAATTTTTATATTTATATTTATAACCAGAGTTTGCATAATCTGTGTGCAAAAAATCAGCTCGATAACTTATAAAGTGTGATTACTGTAATTTTTCCATTAAACACTAATTTTAATAATTACTTTGCAGTTTTACATGAACTTAAAACTAGAATTACAGTTTGTATGTATATTGCAGCCTAATGTTATTATTTTTATTTAAGAACCAGAATTTGCACTACCTGTATGCAAAATATCAGCTCAATAGCTTGTAAGATGTGATTAATAGAATTTGGCTTAATTTGCAGCGCTTAAAACACATTCAATGTTCAGATCCCTTAATACATTCGATTGATATACTTAAATATAATTTTTATATAAATAAATAAACTGCATTAATATAAAATTTCCTCAAAACATAGAAATTTCCCTCGCTGACGTCACACTTATGAGGGGTAAAACTACCCTCAATTGCAGCTAATCTTCGACTCTCTCGAAGTTCAACCCCGCTTTCCAGTGAGCGTAAAAAATTCCCCATTCGCTCAGTTGTTCTCTTTAGTGAACACGCACACAGGTTTTGGGAAATTTTCATTCAACCACTTACTGTCACTTTGCATTTGGCGCTGAATTGCAACACGTCGTCGGTGGCGTTACCGCAGCGTCTTGCCGTACTTTGCCTTGAAAGCCGCAGCTTGTGTGTAATGGAGCCGACTGAGCGAGCGTACGTTGCATTGTTTATGCTTTGGTTTTTGTTGCTGCCAAAAGGAAGCCAACAGTGAGCCGGCCAGCCCAACAGCCAGAAACCAGACACATTGCTTTACACACACAGATACAGAAGCAGACGCAACAGCCACTGAGAGACGCACGCGGCTACGGCGACAACCGCCTGGGCGTTATTTAATGGAAAATGAAACACCAGTTGATTGTCTCGCTGGTTGCCGTTGTTGTTGCTGTTGTTGTTGTGCAGGTGCAAATTGCACATACCATGCATTAGTGTGCGTGTGTGTGTGTGTGCGATTGTGTTTGCTGTGGCGTTGCCTGGTTTTGTGTGGTTTCCGTATAGGTGAGCCAGAAATCTGCTTTTAGCTGCACGCTCGATGTTTTCCCTTTTCTTGTTTGCTGCCTGGCCACACTATGCTCGACGCTGCTCTGCACAGTTAGTTGGTGGCGTATTGTGTGTTAGTTTTGACAAGCGCTTCAGTGCAGGTGTGTGCGTGCGAATGAGTGATTGTGTGCTTGTGTGTGTGTGTGTGTGCTTTGCTGGGCAAGCTGACTTCGAACGCATTTAATGGAGTCGCATGCAAATGGTGTTTAGATTGAATTTGGAAAATGGAAAACTTGTTTGGCAAATTGAATGCTAATATTGAATTTAAACAACAACAGTAACAATGAAAAACTCGAGTAACGTAATAAAGTTGAATGAAAAGAAAATATTTGCCTATTTGTAGGCGCAAGGTAGCAGAAAATGAATGCAGCTAAAAGTGTAGGCGATTTGTGTTCAGATAATTGGAACAGTCTTAATTGGAAGAAGTGCTGATGTAGAACGCAGGTTTGTTTATGATAAATATTGGTTTGAAAATATTTTGTGCTTTTTAGTTGACATTGAAATCCTTTTGTCATCTATTAGATGAGACTGTAGATTTTATTTGTGGTTATTTTGGTGCTTTGAATGTTTAATGGTGCATTAATGGAAAAAGTTACTTTTTTCAGGGATCCTTTAACTTAACCCTTTCCGACATGAAAATAGACCCGTTCTGTATGAATTGTATGGGCTGTAGTCCAATATATTGGACTTTGTGACTGAATTTACAAAATTTTCAAAACATTTTTTTTTTTGTGAAATAGACTTTAGGGGTCTTAAGAATATCCCCCTCAAGTGGTTTTTAATTCTGATGACCCGTTCCTCTGCAGCAGTGCTTTATTGATGGTCAATTCGTTCCGCATGACATCGGTAATGCAAAGTTTAAACCGAATTATTTCGAAACACTGGTTTTTGATTATGGAAGTAGAATATCTCGGCAAGTTTTAGTCCCACTGATCTAAAATTTGGGCAGCAACTTTTTTAAACATAGAACTTCTAAAGTAACCAAAAATTTCATTGTTTTTGGCGAAATCCGCGGCGCCATTTTCGGGAAAAAAAGAAAAAAAGGTAATTTTTTTCGGTTGGAGCGTATTTTTGTATTTTCGAGAAAACATTTTTTTTTGTTAGTTACTTTAGAAGGTACATATATTTTTTCATAATAACTAATAGCAATATTTTTTCAGATGATTTTTGGGGCGCCGGCACAACTTCTACTAGAATTTGGGCCCAACGTTGGACCCCCACCACCGCCGCCATTTTGAGCACGCCAAAAAAAATTTTGTTTCTTGCACTGCTACCTTTTAATAAAAGAATGAAAAAAAATTGTACATTGCATTCATTTTTTCCGGCGTATGCGCGATTCCAAAAATATACCGTTTACACGTATTGACCCCCTTAACACAGTAGAAGGCAAATTGTTGGTGTAGTTAGTAGGCTGTAGTAATTGTTTACATATAACTTGAGTCAAGAGTAAAACGAAAAGTAAGTCAGTGAATATATCCAATGAACATATCGACGATATGTTTAATATTAAAGGCCACTTGCTGAACTATTAAATAATTCGCACATTCACTTATAAAAACAAATTAAAAATGTATATTTCTTTATTATAAATTAAAGTAATTTTTATACTTCAACCTGGCATACATTTAGGCGCCTGTTGCATTACAAAATTTAGCAGTTCCATGGTTTAGTTTTGATTACATTTACGCTTCTACCGCAAATTTAAGCACGTCAACTCTGTTCCTTCGTTCTTAGTTAAAACACAACAGCAATAAACATTGCCTAACATTAGGCTTACAACGCCTATGCATATTTAATGGGGCCCTTCCGCACTTGCCTTATGATCACTGAGCGCATTTGTTGTTACTAATGTATAACTAATACGCTTACAAGAACCATGCTCGATGGTGCACAAATGCAGTAAACCGCTTAAATAACAAAACATAAATAATTCAGCCAAAAGTATGCTTCACCGCCCAGCACAACGACAGCAGATGGTGATGCATACAATTATGCTTTGTTGTAACATAAAAGTTGTCCTCTTCTAAAAGTGTATATGTGTGTCTCTGTGTGTGTGTGTCTTTACGACATAATTATTGTACTAATTTTGGGCGCAACAGGAAATTCTTGACTTGCATAAGTAGCACATGAAAAACACATAAATAAGAATTCCATTGCATATTTTTAGGCGCCAGTGCTTTTTTAATATACTTTCGCTCACTTGGCAGCCAGTGCAAAGGCATTTGTACTACTGCTATGATTATGACTAAGCATTAGTTGCGCCGACACACCCACTTTTCGTGCTCACCAGCCATCGTTCGCGCGACTCGCTGCTCCCCTGGGGACCGCATAGAGCGAGCGCTGCGCTCTTTCGTAATTAACATGCAATTTTGATTGCATTTCAAGGTACCATAAATCAGCCAGTGCTCTTGTTTTATTACGCGTTATTTATGCCAAATAAATAATCAGGCGCTGCATAAAGATGAGGCGGCCGTACAGTGTGCAGCAAAAGTCTGTGCCCCTTCACGCGCACACAACAATGAACGCAATTTTGTTTTGCTTTAGAGGGCCACTCGATTCAACGAATCGTTTGGGTGGTAGTTGTCCACTGGCTTCATTAAAAAGGTCACATTTCAGTTATTTCCTAAACGCATTTATTTTGCATATACACAGGCGCCGCCGTATGTGCGGCGCTGAATGGCCACATTGTGCTTTTTTATGCTAACGTGCGCCTTTTTCTTGTTGTTTTTGCTTTGCCTTGTGTTTGTATGCGTCTTGGCAAGATTGCGAAGCGTTGTTTCAGATTTTCGCTGACCGATAAGCGTCTTGTTAATGTAATTAACACGCCGCTGCTGGCAAAAGTAGCCAACGGTGGGTGGGCCGTGCATGGTGGCGTAGTTGTTGGTGGGCGTTTGCGATAAATAGATGCGTGTTCTAAGGGCGGAAATGTGTGGCATTAAATTGAAAATCACGGAAATGTGAAAACAGTTTGGGGTAGGTTTTAAAGGTATTAAATTTGATGTTAAATTTTGCCAATTTTGACATTACTTGAACGCATAGTTTGAGGCTGAGAGGCAATTTAGTGAAAGTTTCCAGATTTAGTGAATTAGTGAATGTAAATATTATATTATACAGATTGGAAAATTTTAATGAATGACATCATGCATTATTCTAAGTTGTTGCTGAAATTTTTATACAGAAGAGGTTACAATTTATTATTGATTTTATTAATATAGGGAAATTAATAAAACAATAACTGTTATTAAAAAAAATAAAATAAAAATTTGCAAAAATTTGTCAAAAAATAAATAAATAAAATTTGAATTGTTCTATGTTGTAATTCAAATTAGTAAATTTTTATACATTGAAAACAATCAAACAATTTTTATTAATTTTATTTATAAAATATAAATAGTAATTTTTTAAAGCTATTTTTAATATAATAAAATATTATTAATAATATAAAATATTTTTAAAATAAAACAATATTTTTAAAACAAAAACTTAAATAAAATTTGCATGATGTCAAAATAATAAATACCTACAAAAAATTTGCATTGTTCTATGTTGTAACTGAACCTAGTAAATTTTTATAGATTGAGAACAGGTTAAACATTTTTATTGATTTTAGTAATGATTCTAATGAAACAGAATTAGTAATATCAAAATATTAAATAAACACTAAAATAAATTTGCATGATGTTAAAATAATAAAAAAAAAAGTTTGCATTGTTCTACAAGGTGCGTCCCAAAGTAAACAGGACTTTTGCAATAGGGACGTTTCTGGTGGCGCCATCTATGTGTGAGGACATGCGTTGGAAAGGTACATCTTTCATTCACATACTGTCTAAATTTCATGACATTTGGTCTAGTAGACGCCGAAATATCCCGCTCAATGTGACAGTATGTTTTTAACTTTGGTACGAGAATGTCGATCGAACAAAGAGCTAATATTAAGTTCTGTTTTAAACTTGGTAAAACTTTTACCGAAACGTTTAAATTGTTAAAGCAAGTTTATGGTGATGATTGTTTATCCCGTGGCCGTGTTAATGAGTGGTTGAATCGATTCAAGAATGGTCGTGAAGACTTGAATGACGACGAACACGTCGGCCAGTCGAAATTTGTGATTACTGACGATGCCATCAAAACTGTGCGTGATTTTATCAAAATGCAGCCAAAATCATCATTGGAATTGATGGAAATGGAATTGAACATCTCCAAAACATCAATTGATCGCATTTTAACCGAACATTTGGGTCTCCGTAAAGTGTGTTCTCGCTTCATTCCGCACACTTTAACCGACGACCAAAAAGCGCAGAGAATTGAGCACGCAAAAGACATCGTTCGGGAAGCCAGACGTGATCCAAATTTCTTGTTCAACATCGTAACCGGTGACGAAACGTGGTGCTTTCAATATGATCCCGAAACAAAGCGTCAAAGTGCCGAATGGAAGCACCCAGATGAGCCAAATCCGAAAAAAACCCGCCGTGAGAAGTCAAAAATTAAAACTCATCTCATTTGTTTCTACGATTCAAAGGGAATAATTCATCGAGAGTTGTTCCACCGGGAAAAACAATTAACGCTTTGTTTTATGTTGAAGTTTTGAAGCGTTTGGTGCATCGCATTCGTCGTATTCGGCCAGAATATCGCGAGGAAGGAAGTTGGCGTTTATTGCATGATAATGCACCGGCTCACAGAGCCCTAGTTACGACCGATTATTTGACCAAAAATCGCATTTTTACCATCAATCATTCACCGTATTCGCCTGATATGGCTCCCTGTGACTTCTACTTATTCGGTCAGTTGCATTTGCCGATGAAAGGAAACCGTTATAAGGACGTTGAGGACATCCAAAAGGCTTGTACCAACATTCTGAAGGCGATGCCGGCCGATGACCTAAAACACTCATTCCAAATGCTTTTGGACCGTGCAAAACGTTGTATCGAAGCAGAAGGAGAGTATTTTGAATAAATAAAAAGAATTATACAAAAATAATCATCCGTTTTCTTTATTTTATAAAAGTCCTGTTTACTTTGGGTTGCACCTTGTATGTTGTAACTCAACATAGTAAATTTTTATAGATTTGCATGATGTTAAAAATTTTTATTGATTTTAGTAATGAAATAGAATTAGAAATATCAAAATATTAAACAAAAAAATAAATTTGCATAGTGTCAAAGTAATAAATAAATAAAATTTACATTGTTATATTTTGTAACTAAACCTAGCAAATTAAAATAAAATCAGAATTATAATATAAAATTTGTTAAAATAAAAAGAAAGAAAACTAAGATAAAATTTGCATGTTGTCAAAGTAATGAATACAAAAAATTGCATTGCTCTATGTTGCAATTGAACCTAGAAAATTTTTAAAGGTTGAGAATAGGTTACAAATTTTTCCTGATTTTAATAAAACAACGAGATTAAAAATATATAAAATTATTAAAATTCAAACAAAATTTGTATGATGTCCAAATAAAACAAAAATAATATTTGCATTGTTTTATGTTGTAACTGAGCCTAGCAAATTTTTAAGGGTTGGGAATAAGTTAAACACTTTTATTCATTAAAAAAAAAAATAAAAAAATTAAAAATTTTAAAATAAAAAAATTTGCATGATGTCAAAATAATAAATAAAAGAAATGTGCATAGTTCTAAGTTGTAGGTGAATGTAGACAATTTTTATAGTTTGTGAATAGGTTTAAACTCGTTTTTGGTTTTATTAATAAAATAAAGTTATTGTTATAATATTATTAAAATAAAAACTAAAACAAAATTAGCATGATGTCGAAATAATAAATAAAACAACATTTACATTGTTCTATGTTGTAACTGAACCTAGAAAATGTTTAAAGGTTAAGCACAGGTTTAAAGTTTTAATAAATTTTATTAATAAAATAAAGTTAATCATATAAAATTATTAAAATAAAAACTAACATAATATTTGCATGATGTCATGCAATACAAGAAAGACATCATGCATACGAAAATTGAATTGTATGTTCATTGTTATATTATTAAAGCAATAATAATTATTTATTATGATAATTCAACTCTAAGTATAATTACTTTCTCAATAATGTTACCCTACGATGTAATTTTATACAATAAAACCCTGACATTTATTTAAATTCATCAGCTTCTAAAAATTTGCCTACAGTTTTCACATTCCAAGACATCATCTAATTTCATAGCATTTAAATAAAAGTTAAATCTCACAAACTTTCCTTCTTAAAAACCCACCACTTAAATGTGCCCAGCATTTAGGCAAATGTCAGCTACTTGCTTGCCACTTCCGTTTCCGTTGCTCGGTTATATCGAACACAGACATTGAGTCGTATGGCGGAATGAGAGCGCGCCAGACCGGCACAAATACAATGACAAGCATTGCTTTAATTTCAAATTTAAAACTCTTAAAAGTCAACAAAAAGACAAAAAGTTATATGTATGAAAGAAAAAGTTAAAAAAAATACAGAAAAACTGAAAGACGAAGAAATCAAGAAAAATTCAGACAGTAGAATACGAAATGTTTTTGCATATAGCCAAAAGTGATAACAAACTGTGCTCGAGGAGGCAGCGATGTGGTGGCGTGTTAAATGCTACTCAACTTGCCACACTTTTTGGGTTTTTTGATTTTTGTTATTCTCAGTTGTCAGGCTTCTTGCGTTGCTCGAAATCAGCGATATGCCAGCGAAAATCAAATGTAAGTAAACAACGACAAATAACAGCAGCGGCGAAGAAAGTTTCGAGCAAATGTGCGGAGCAGCAGTTAAAGTCTGGGCGAATGTAGGAGAAGTTAACTTAAGCCGTCATGTATGCGTAACTTTGAGCACTGTTGCGACAGCTCCAAGGCACTGCGCAGATGGCCAAACAGTCAGCCGGCGGCGAATGGCCGTGTGCGAGTTGACAACTGTCGCTAATCCACAACGGAATGCTGCCAGCCAGACGCGAGATCAAAGAGCCTCAATGCGTAAGACGAGCGAAAGTAATTCCCAGCAAGGCAAAAATTGGACGGCGGCAGCATTTGCTGAAAATTAGTATTGATGCTGTAAATAAGCAAAGAAATATACAACAAACAAAAAAAAAAAATCAAGTAAAAAATCAAGTAGCAGAAAAAGTTACTTCGAGTAGGAGTTACATTCATTGATTACATTTTCTTAACGACTGCAAACGCCATCTACGGTCTGCTTGAAAATCTATGGCAGCAGTGCAAATGTTGTGGCATAAAACCAAATTTGTTTTGCATACTTTTAGGTGCATATTATGTTTGATTTTATGCTGTGAAATGTGAGCGCCTACAAGCACACAATCGCATTCGCTCGATAACGTTTATCGAGCAGCAGCATTTGTAGGCGTACTTTCTGCCAAATATGATTTGCATATTTTTAGGCGCAAAGGAATAAATTTCAACATCAACAGAGTACAGTTACTGTCAGTCAGTCAAAATAAAGTGTTCGCTGTTGTGGATTTAATTTGAAAGGCACAATAAATGGCGAAATGATTATTGGATGCGATTGACTGTGAGGATTTTGGCTAATACCAAATTGAAGTAAATTGCAGTGCTGTAAGGCGGTGGCTTTGTTATTGAAATTCGGCTAATTTTTGGCGCCTGGTTAGTGGTGTTGGTGTAATGAACTTCAGTTGCCCAAAGTCAGAATTTTAGTTAACTACTCACTTCAATTGGGTTTTAAAGCCAATAAGTTGAGTTGAAGTGAGTGGGTTGTGATAGAAAAAACTGATGAGCTTCACATTCTTTGTTATTTTGTATTTTAAGGTATTAAAATATATTCGGGGCTTACAAAAAAGTTGTAGAATTTTTAATTTTCTTACTTAAATTCGACATTTATATTTCTCTCTCTCTCTGCTTTCAATTCCCGTATTTTGTTATTTTTTACTTCCATTTTAAGTCACGTACATCATTTCCATTTACAGCACAATGCCACACAGCAGCTTTACCATATATCAACAAATTAAAGCAACACATGTAAAGAATTTATTTGGTTGGATTTTGAATCTGCAGACGACGCACAGTGTTGCGAGTAGTGACAAAAACGCCAAAATGCTATTTTAGAAGCGCAAAAATCTGAGTATTAAGTTTTGTTGGAAATACTTCCGTTAAGACAAATCCGAAGTTTTATGAAAAACGATTGGATTACATAGAAGTTAAGAGCTCTTAAAGTACGCTCTTCCAGCGTTGAAAAAAATTGTGTACAAACAGCAAATTTTTGCTTTGACTTTGATGTTGAATATTTCAAAATACTTAAATTATGAGCAGGTCCCTAAAAGTTACTATTGTCGTAAGTTTTATATAATTTAGGTCTGACAAGACCAATATTTTGCCGATTAACTACTCTCACCTCTGAGCAGTACCGTTATGATGAAAATGAAGTAAAGAAAACGAGTGAATAAAAAGTGAGTTCAAACTTTAAAGTTATTTAAAAAAAAAAACGCTAAATATCACTTTTGGATTTTGTTGATATTTTGTTATGGCAAGTATGTACATTATGCTGTAAAATTTTTAGCTGCGCATATTAGCGCGAATGCAAGTTATTGGAATTTTTCGGTGAAGACTTGAGTGCAAATTCGCGATATTTTCACCGTTTGGTTGAATGCCAATAGCAATCGGTCAAATAATGCTCTGCTGCTGATGGAAAAATTTGTTGAAGATAGCTTCGGAAAATCAATTACGATAACTATTATATTCGAAATAGAGGGAATAATGGAGTTTCGACAGTACACTGTGATTTTTTTTTCGCACAGAACCAAAAGTTGACAACCTTACTACTTCACTTGTATGGGAGGCGCCCTCTGGTGGTAAATTTTTTAACTTTAATTTATTTTGTATTTTTGGCATTCAAGAATGTTGATGATTGTTGAATAAATCATTCAAATCGGTCCAGTACTTTCCCAGATACGATGTTTCTTCGCTTACTTTACTACATTTACAAGTGTGGAGCCAGTCCCTTGAAAATTACTAAGTTTTTATGGCAGCCACTTTAAGAGTTGGATGTAGCGGTTAGGTGTGTATAGAAAAAATATTCGGAAGGAAAAATAAATGGGGGTCAGTTTTACATATGGTACGTCTGGGACCAACCTGAGAGCAGCGGGAGCCTACTTTTTAAAAACCATTATTTTGTATGGGAGCCTCATTAAAGGTTAGAGATAGGGGTTAGGTATGTTCGAAAGAAATATTCAGGAGGAAAAATTAGTGGGGTCAGTCAAAGATGTTAACCCTCTAAGAGCAACTTCTGAGCAGCTGTGGAGCAAATTATCGAGATTTTATTTTCAATCACTTTTGAAAAAAGCGCATTTTATCTACATATATACACATTTATAAATAAATTTATATTAAAATACAAATATTTTGAATGTAGCTTTTATGAACTAAGATAATTTTCATTGTTATTATGAAGTTTTTTCAAATCTGTTTGTATGGGAGGTGGTCGAAGTTTTGCTTCGATTTCATTGAAATTTTGCACAGTACGTTCTTTACTCATACAATAACTGTATACCATTTATTTCATTTATATACGACCACACCTTCTATTTTTGTCACTCCGCTATATGAACTCGCAACACTGTGCGACGCCTCGACACATTGTATGCTGTTTTCTATTTATTCATTATTAATTCATAGGTAAATTTGTACATATGTATGCTCTACGCGTTTGTCTGAATATTACAATCTCCCCGTCTCCTTCTCTCTACTCACGTTTGGCTTTGCTTGGCACATGTTAAGACGCTGCCAAATGTTTATGACATATTTTATGACATATTTTCCACCTGCGGTTTTACGCAAAATTTGCTTAAAACAATTTACCAAGATAATCACAACAACAATGCGTACAAAAACAACAACAAAAATATTTATTAAAATAACAAAAACAACTATAAGTACGTAAGAGCACATCAAGAAAAGGCAAACGTTCAAGTTCAAGCTTCTCTCGCTTCCAAAGTGTGTGTGTGTGTATAAGTTTTGTTGTGCGTGTGTGTGTCTTTGTGTGCATGTGAATGTCTAACCGCAAATACCACAACAAGGCAGAGATCCCTTTTTGCTGCCACACTTTCCATGCCTAAATGTTTAAATAGGAGCATCCTATGAAGGAAGCAGGAATACCATTTCGCACCTACTTCCGTCTCATACAATGTACGTGTGAACTTCTGGATTTGTACCCAGCGAAAAATTATTTTGAAATTGCTAAATGTTTTGATAACTTAGTAAAGTAAATGCTTGAAAAACTTTGCTTTTGAACAGCTAAAAGTAGCTGTACTAATTTTATTTTAAATTACAGATTAAGCAATCCAAGATGATAAGAGGCACTGGTTTCTGACTGACACATTCTTGATGATTCCATGATGATAAGTGGTACAGGTTAGAAAGTTTTCAGGTCCAAAGTTCTTTGAGGAAGAGATCTAGTAGATCTACTAGAGTTCCAATGTTCAGGATCACCATCTACACCGAAGCGACTTCAAGATGCTAAGTGGTACTGGTTTCTGATGACTCTTGATGATTCTTGATGACTTTAAGACGATATGTGGTACAGGTTTATGCTTAGAAAGTTTTCAAGTCAAAAATGTATTTAGGAAGAGATCTAATAGATCTACTGGAGTTCCAATGTTTAGGATCACCATCTTGACCGGAGTGACTCCAAGATGCTAAGTGGTACTGGTTTCTGATGACTTCAAGATGCTAAGTGGTACTGGTTTCTGCTCAGAAAGTCTTCAGGCCCAATGTTTATTGAGATAAAGATCCAATATATGATATGTGAAGGAAGCGGAGCTCATAGGTTAGTCATCATGTATATCCATCTTATTCTGATCAGTAAAAATTTAACTGTCTGCATTGAAATGAAAGTCAAGAATTGCCTCAGATCATTAAAATTCGTACTTAACTACAATGTGATCTTCTTCCTCCAGCGTACTGGTCACCGGGAAATTGGAGGCAATGAGTTGATCTATGGACCTGTCAAGAAAGATGTGGCTGTTAGAGAAGGTATGATAGATTGCTCAGTGATCTTTATATAAGTTTATAGTTATAAGTAAATGGCAGCATGTACTCGGAAAAGTTAAATACCTAGTTGGATCCCCTTAGAGCTACTCTGACGCGTCACAATGGGTGAAGTTTTCAAATAGTAAAATATCTTCCATAGTTATAGTCTCTGAATCATACCGCATTGTGGTAGCTTAAAGAAGCTATTACCGGCCATTGTGCCTTAGGTTGTTGGCTCGATAAATGGTGCCTCTTGGATAATGAGGTAGGATTGAATTGAAAAGCTGGGTAGGGTTGAATTGAATTGAATCGATAAATTACGCCTCTCGAAAAATGATACCTGGGAAAGCATTGCCAGATTCAAGCGCAGCTTAGATTGGTTTCAACTATTATCGAACACTGGATAGGGGGAAGCTTGCCAAATTCTCTTCGGGTATAAAAATGGGATTCATAGGACTCCGAGGGTACTAGTTGAGCAATCGGAAAGCTGCTTGTCTATCTGAATTTAATCCAACCTGACCTAAACAACGGAGATGAAGAGAAAGTAGACAAGAAAAACTTCAAATGTCATTGCCTCGTCTTCAAAGAAAACAAATTTTTTAGCAGATCAGGGTCAGGGTTGTTTTTGGATCTGTTTAATTGCTAGAAGTAGAGCACAGTCGGATCTACTTAGCCCCATTGAAAGGTAAAGGAGATCTGACCATAGATTGATTAAGAGTTTTTAAGTTTTTTTAATCCTCACATCAAAGCCATATCAAAGGTTTGAAGCTTTTCATTGGCAGTTATTCTTACTTTCTTTTAGAGGTTTTTATTTTCCTACTAAATTCCTATTATATTCCTATTATTATTTCCTACTTTCCTGAGTGAAGTTCATTAACAAAAAATTTTCAGTAAACTTAGCCTCTGATCTGATAGGGTTTTATAAAATTTGGAATATGTTTTCAACATGGATTATGGTCCATGTTGCAACTTCCCTTAAAACCCAATTTCAAATATTTAAGTTAATTATTCTTTTCTGGGTTACTGCTTGTTGCTGTACTGTGGTGATGCTTTTCTGGCGCAACGTTCACGCGTCTTCTATGTAATAAAAATAAAAACTTAGTGTTATTTTAGGCGCTGAAGCGTAAACAGCTCCGTGTAAATTTTAATACACGCGCATTCAAAGTGTGGCAACGGGCACTTTTGGTGCCTGTTCCACCAGCTCTGCGTCTCCTTTATGCTTCTCTATTGCCGGCTGTGTGGGTGTTTAGCTGGGTAGGGTTGAATTGGCTTGGCTGGCTGCCAAGCGCGAGTGTGAAATTTTGATAAATTATGCGTGCTTAGCATGTGCTATGTAAGTGGCTTAAAAATGCATGAAAAATTATCCACTATACGCCACCAGGCAGGCAGTCAGCTAGCGAGTTAGCTAGCTTCGCATCAGCATCAGCATCGGCGAGCTGCGCTCATTTGCTGGTTGGCTGGTTGTACCATACAACTTGTGGCATCAAGTGGCTTTGGACCGAGTGGGTGTTTGGCATGTAGCATGTGGCAGTGTGCTTAAGTTTTTCTGATTAGCTTAATCATGTAATAAAATGCTTTGCATATTTTTAGGACCTGGTAATGTTCTGAGTGTGTATATGTGTGTGTGTGTGTGGAATTTTCGTTGATGAATTTTGAAATTTAAATTTGTCAGCTCATGTTGTAGTGATTGAGCTAATTTGAGGCCATTTGGAAGGAAATAAATGAAGGAAGGAGGGAAGTAATGGGACGGAATTAAAGAGGTAGGCGACGGTGATGGAAGTGAGATGACAAGCATGAAATATAGTGTGGTAATAATCATAGAATTTAGAGGAGTGAGAGGCAGTTTGAAAAGGAATGATTAATGTTTGAGTGGACGACTGGACAAGGGCATAGATCGAACTAGTGAACTGATAAAAGGATAGAGAAATTAATGTTCGACCGGGAAAATTATGATGAAGGAAGTGTGTATGGTAGAAGTTTTGAAAGTTGAAAACAAAGAGTAAAAAAAGAATAAGAGGCAAATTAAATAAAAAGTCGCGTTTCGAACGAAATCGAACGAGTGGACTGACTCTGGGATAGAGAAATGAGTATAGGAACGGCAAATATGATGGAAAAAGCACGGTCTGGTTGAAGTTTAAGAAGTGGGAAAGAAAGGACGAAAAAATAATGAAATGAAAAACCTCCCGATAAAGTTGTCTGTTTTGATAGGATATTGAAATGATTGTACGAACGGGATAATGTGATGAAGAAAGTATGGATGGTAGAAGTTTAAAAAGTGGTAGAAGTGGGAGAGAAAGATCGACAAAACTAATGACATGAAATGGCGCCGTATTAAGTAGTCTGTTTCGATAGGATTGAGAAATTATTGTAAGATCGGAAAAATGTGATGAAGAAAGTATGGATGGTAAGAGTGGGAAAGAAATATCGAAAAAACTAATGACATGAAAAGCCTCCCGATCAAGTAGTCTGTTTCGATAGAATAGAGAAATTATTGTAAGATCGGGAAAATGTGATGAAGAAAGTATGGATGGTAGAAGTTTAAAAAGTGAGAAGGAAAGAACCAGAAAACAAATAAAATGAAAATCCTCCCGATCAAGTAGTCTGTTTCGATAGAATAGAGAAATTATTGTACAAAGAGTATAATGATGAAAAAAGTATGGATGGTAGAAATGGGAGAGCAAGATCGAAAAAACTAATGAATTGAAAAACCTCCCGATCAAGTAGTCTGTTTCGATAGGATAGATAGATAGATATAAATGATTGTACGAAGGGGATAATGCGATGAAGAAAGTATGGATTTTAGAATTTGAAAAAGTGGGAAAGAAAGAACGAGAAAACTAATGAATGGAAAGCCTCTTGAACAATTGGTCTGTTTTGGCAAGACCAAAGAATGTTTTTAGTCAGCAAAAATCAGACATAACCAGTCAATCGCTAATATCTTCCTAAAGGTAAAAATCTTTCTAAAAAAAGTAATATCATGAAAAGATACATTCATTAAAAAATCATAAAAAGTTAATGAAAAAATCTGAAGGAAATAAGACATTACAGATTTGTGGTTAAATGCGATTGAATCTGGAGATATAAAAAATTCGAGAGCATAAGAGTGAAAGGAATTAAGGTGGGTCCATGGCAATAAGAATACAAGAGAGGTGCTTCGAGAAACGAAGGCTTTGAAATGTGGAAAAGTGGTAGATGATAAGGTTTGTGGGAAGCGGTCATTAGCCAAAAAAACACCGCACCAAACCGATGATAGCGAAGTTCTCAACCATCCTACTGCCACCTCCCTTACATAATATATGGCGCTATGCTCATAGCGTAGCTCACAACATCCTTGGCAGAAAAACACAACCGATTAATGTAATCAACACAAGGCAATGCCTATGCTCCCAAGAGAAGTGAACATGGAAAAAACAAAAAAAAAGTTCAGGGTGCATCCATGTCTTCGGCACAATTATCAGTTCACGTCTGGAATCCTTCGCTGATCTTTTTGATTTTTTTACTTTATAAAGAAAAGAGAGGAGAATATCATCCAATTGTCAATTCACGTCTGGGAGCCTGCACTGATCTTTTTGATTTTTTACTTTATAAAGAAAAGAGAGGAGAATATGATCCAATTGGAATCACACCTGGAATCCTTCGCTGATCTATTTGTTTTTTCTGACTTTATAAAGAAAAGAGAGAAGAATATCATCCAATAATATCCATTTACATTCATTCAACATTGTCATTATACTGAATCATATAGAAACTGACATCACTAGCAGCATTTCAACAACGAATGAGCCTTGACTCATGAATGTGAGGGAAATGTATCACAGAAAAATCCGCACGAGCCTGACATCAAATTGATGAGCATGAAAGTGTTTGGTGAATTGAAAGATTAATTGATGTTGAGGTTCAAATGGGACAGTTTGATGCAGGCGGCAGACAAGGGATGCTAAAGAACTGAAGAAGTAAATTTCAAATGGCAATAAAACACCAGATTAATTGACGAAAAGTAATGAAGATTAAAGGCTTAAATGAAACACAAAATACGAAAATTTAAATAAAAAGGGTCGAGACTTGGAAGGGGTTTTGAAAGTGTGATGGTCACTTTTGATGGGAGTATTAATTGCAATCTTTAAAACGGACTGTGTCAAACCAACTATAGAATTAATCCAACTATAGATTTGCCCGAGTAAGCACATTTTAAATGCTGTTACATCAGTGACTTACATGAACCCTTTCAGATGTTGTGACGCCTTTGCAGCAACATTTATTGTCACAAAGCAATGAATGGCTCGAAATTGCAGACAGTGCTGCCCACGTCCCATCAGCCGACGAGGTCAGGTCATAGAAAGACTAAATGTTGCTTAGGTCAAGTCAAGTGCTGTTGTCGTCGTCGTCTATTGGACGTCTTTGAATGCTGTGCAAGCTGGACACATGCAGACGCTGCACAACTTGCGCCAACAAGTGAAGCCATAAAACGGCCAAAGCAGCAGCAATTGCTGCCAAGGAGCGGCAGCAGTTTAAAGTCCACGGACAAATTGAATGCACCATGGCTGGCAGTGTGGCGGAAATGCTGGCCATGGCTGGGTGTAGAAAGTTGGCGCTGCGCAGTTGGACAGACACAGAGTGGACAGATTTTGGCACTGGTTGGCTGTGTGGCAGGCGTTGCAAAAGTTGCTGCCAGAAAAATTTTAATGTCAAGCATTTTAATGCAAACTGCTGAAGTTGAGCGAAAATGTGTGAGAGAGAGAGAGAAAGAGAACGCATAACGGTAAGTGCACTTTGCTGTAGTGTTATGTTCTAGTAAATGTTTCTGTGTGTGTGTGAGTGTGTGCGCCTACAAATTGGTTTAATGGTGTGGAAAATTGGAAAACAATGGCGATTTCTTCAATTTAACTGTGGTGTCTAGTTTTGTAAACAAATCCCTAGAGTAGCTTTTGCAATGGAAGAAGACAAAAGTGAGCAAGAAGCTGGAAGTATTTGCATTATAACGTAATCTTCATTTCTTCTTTTCAGATGAAAAAAAAACACAATATATATTTTTCTGCTTCTATCAAACTTACTTAACCCTTTCGCTATTTTGTTGCCATTTGGCAACATGCTACTTTGTGGACGTCTGCATCCTCTATGGTTGCAAGAATAAATTTTTTGGTTGGTCTTTAGAATAGTTTGAAGTTTTAGGAAAAATAGGAAATTAATAAACTGAATATTTAAGTTTAAAGAAGAGAAGTATACACTTTTTTTAATGGTATAACTTGACATAGTACAGGAAGAAGAAGCAGACAAAATTAGAGAACTTTTTAATTCGACGTTTTCTTTCAATTTAGATACTTTTGTTTTTAATTTTGGCTGAAGTAAATGAAGAAATATTAAAATTTTCGTTATGCGTAAAAAGTTTTATGTTTAAGTAATTATTACAGCCAGAACGATGTGGTTGCTCTCATAGAAAAACACTCTAAAATACAGGGTCCGAATATAAAAATTAAAAAATTTCTTATGGAATGTTGCTAATATAACCACATAGAAGCCTAACACGTAAAATTTAAAATTTTAACTTTCCCCAGTAAAAACCTGTAGCGAAAGGGTTAATGTCAAACCGAATATTTTCCCACCCAGTCATGCAAATTAATCTCAAACAAATGCCACCTAATTTCTATTTAATGCGCTCGGTTGTTGTTTACTAACACTTGTTGTTTTTACT
Organism: Melieria crassipennis; assembly: GCA_963668005.1. Taxonomy (NCBI): domain Eukaryota; kingdom Metazoa; phylum Arthropoda; class Insecta; order Diptera; family Ulidiidae; genus Melieria; species Melieria crassipennis. The sequence continues at coordinate 56,785,686 of OY764961.1, read as the reverse complement.
ACTTTTTTTCACATACTTTTCTCTGCTCATCACTACTAATTTTCACTTGCCTGCTACTTTTCTTGCACATAATTTTGCCTTTCAAAATAAAAAAACTGCAACCTGTAGTTTGTAATTTTGTAATTTCTGTTGTCTGGCTGCCTTTTCAATTACGTTGGCATCACTTGCCACAAAGCATTAAAAATAAGCCAAGATAAAAGTTGCAAACACCATAAATAGTAGTAAAGTAGCGTGCTTATCGTTTACGCTTGTCAGAAGTGCATAGAAAGTATGCAACAATGTGGCAAGAAAAATGAATAATGTGACTAATAAAAAAGACAACAAGCAAAATTTGCAAAAAAGAAAAGAGCAATAAAATAAAGAAAATGTGGAGTGCAGAAATTGAGGAGTGAAGAAAATTAGTACGAAGAAAAAGTATGCAAAGTCAAACTAAAGTGCAGTTTTATGCTCTCATCCAACACAGCACAGTCCAGTGTTGCCATGGTGCACAAAGGAGAGCGAGTAAAGTTTTGTAGCGCAGAGTGCACTGTAAATTTCAGTTATGCGACTATTTTATCAGCGGCATGCTTTGCATACATATAGAAGTTGCAATTTTTTGGGGAGATGCTAAAAAGTAAAGAAAAGGAGAAGAAGTACTTAATTAATGAGATACTAACAGGGATCTAGAGAAATGGTAATAGTGGTCTTGAGGACAGAGCGAGGCAGTAAAGGGGTTGCAAAGTTTATTACTATTTTTTTGAACTATTGAGAGAAGTAGTAGTCAAGCTGTAATATTTGTCATAGTGCTGGTATTAGTAGTGGTATTAGAAATATTCGCAAAAGCAAGAACAATCAGCGTATATGTAGTTTGCTTGGTGTTTTTACATATTATATGTTAACCCTTTCGGTACAGCTTTTTACTGGGGAAAGTTAAAATTTTAAATTTTACGTTTTAGGCTTCTATGTGGTTATACTAGCAACATTCCAGAAGAAATTTTTAAATTTTTATACTCGGACCCTGTATTTTAGAGTGTTTTTCTATGAGAGCAACCACATCGTTGTGGCTGTAATAATTACTTAAACATACAACTATTTATGCATAACGAAAATTTGAATATTTCTTCATATACTTCAGCCAAAATTTTGTAAAAAAAGTATCTAAATTGAAAGAAAACGTCAAATTAAAAAAGTTATCTAATTTTTTCTGCTTCTTCTTCCTTCACTATCTCAAGATATACCATTAAAAAAAGTGTATACTTCTCTTCTTTCAACTTAATTATTTAGTTTATTAATTTCGTATTTTTCCTAAAACTTCAAACTATTCTAAGTAACAACAAAAAATATAGTATCCACAAGTTTTTTGACCTAAAACAGGCACTGAAAAGAGACTATGCCATATGGCATAGAATAACCGAAAGGGTTAAGTATATCTTAAAAAGGTAAAATTTTATGCAAATGCACTTAAAACTGTAGTAGAAATAGTAGTAGTGCTTTGAATAGTAGAAAAACAAATATATATTAATTGTACTTTGTTTTTACTGATCAATATTCGGAAGATGCTTCAACTAATGCGTAGATATTGTGTTGGTTCTAAACAGACAGATTAGGTTATGTTAGGTTAGGTTATTGTGGCTGTTTGCCAGTTTTTCTTCAACACTTGAAGGTTTTATTATTACCAGCCAAGAGCGCACTTGTGCGTCTCTTATAATTCTCAACTATTTCTAGTATATAGCGATAGAAGTACACGAGTGTTTAATTAGCTTGAACTAGGAATCGAACCTAGAGACCCTGCGCACAAGCCGCTGGACTATCGAGGCAGGCAACAGGCAGACTAACAGACTTAAAGTTGACAGACCTAAGTTGACGGCAATAATAGTAGTAGTTATGTAGTTTAATTTGACTATTTGACTGACATCTTTTTAGGTAGAAGTTATGAAACAGTATTAGAAATAGAAATGCGATGGAAAGCAAGGCGCTAAAGGCTTTCAGAAGACTTATTCTGTCTAGACTATTAAATTGACAGATAACTAAATCTTTGAAGAAAGTGTATCTTATATACAAAATGTAAGATAGAAATAGTAGTAAATGGTACAAACCATAGTTGAAAGAATAGCAAAATAAATCATTTGAAAAAGTTTAAGTATGATAACAGCAGATACCTAAAATAATTATTATCCATATTTTTTTAAATAAACAAATTGCCTTAATTTAAGAAATTTTTATAAATATTGCTTTTTAAAAATTATTCCTAATACGAAATTTTGAATTACCACATATTGGGTGGAATTAATTTTTAATTGTTTCAAATTGACAAACGCAAATTAACTGCAGAAATCCCATTTCCACTATCAACTAAGCAATTAAAAATCAATTAATACTCGAAATGTACAACGTACAAAAAATTTTCTTTCAAAAAAGAGTTATCGGCAACGTAATTAAAAAAAGTCATAACTAAAAGTCAAAATTAATTGTCGCAAGAAAGAATTATAATTAAAAAATACAATTTATGTTGCATTTTAATTAAAAAAAGTTAAAAAAAGTTAACAGTTAAAATTGTAGTAGAGTTGTTATTTCAAAGAATAGAAACATTGATTCTACTAATAAAAATTTTAAAAAGTTCCTTTTATTTATAAGTTTATATAGTAGAAATCCCATAGTACAAATATTTTGAGTTCTTTTTTTATTTTTTTAAGTAGTTGCAGTAATGGAAGGAAGGGAGCGGACATACAAGGTAAAGTCTCTGATTGCGTTCAACCTGGCGAACGCCAGAACGATCCTTGTCCCTGTCCAATCCAAGCTGATGCACAGCCTCCGCGCGGCCCTTCTGGATAGCTATTTGGCATCCGCTGAATAGTGAACTAATGTGTGCAGCGAGTCCAATCCCCAGGACTTAAAATTTGGGTTGTGCGCAGGGTTCGGTGCCCGCCACGGAAAATCGTATACCAATGAAAGCCAAAAAGCAAGCCTCGGAAGGAACCCACAACGTTGACGACCACAGCAAACGATTCAAGGACCATGATTTGAGGATATGCACCTGGAATGTCCGGACCCTCTATAGGGAAGGTGCCTCTATCCAACTGGCGGAAGCCCTCACGAAATGTAAGGCTGACATCACCGCCATCCAGGAAATGCGATGGACAGGACAAGGTTGCTCCAAGCGAGCAGACTGCGATATCTACTACAGCTGCCATGCGGAGAAGCGCGAATTTGGCTGCGGATTTGTGGTCAGCAAGAGACTTCGTCACCACGTCTCTCGGTTCACTCCGGTGAACGAACGGCTGGCTTCGATCCGCATCAAAGCTAAATACTTTAGCATCAGCCTAATTTGCGCGCACGCCCCGACGGAAGAGAAGGACGATGCGACCAAGGATGCCTTCTATGCGAAGCTCGAGGACGTCTACGACAGGTGCCCGGCCCACGACGTCAAAATTGTCCTCGGGGACTTCAACGCAAAGGTCGGGCGAGAAGGCATCTTTGGCCCCACAGTCGGGCAGTTCAGCCTCCATGGGACCACTTCGAACAACGGTCTGAGGCTGATCGATTTCGCCGCGGCACGAAACATGGTAGTTAGTAGCACCAGATTCCAGCACCTCGATATCCATAAGGCGACCTGGTTATCCCCCGATCAATCCACCCGCAACCAGATTGATCACATTGTGATTGATGGAAGGCATGCTTCTAGCATTCTAGATGTGCGCACGTTCCGAGGACCCAACATCGACTCGGACCACTACCTTGTTGCAGCCAAGGTACGCATGCGTCTTTGCGCAGCGAAGACCGCACAACCTAGTTTGCGAAGAAAGCTGGACATCAGTAAGCTGCGATCACAAGGGGTAGCCGAAGCCTATTCCGCTCAACTCTCTAACCAGCTCGGTCGCTCCCCCTCTCCACCTGATGACATCGGCGGATTATGGGCTCACTTATCCCACTCTATGCGCGCCGCCGCAGAAAATGTCCTTGGTTTTCGACGCCCACCACCAAAAAACCAATGGTACGATGAAGAGTGTCGCGCAGCCACTGCAGTGAAGAATGCTGCCTACAAGAAGACCCTGCAGTCGGCCGCCACGCGAGCCATGACAGAAAAATACCGGGAGGAGAGGAAGAAAGAGAGGTGCCTTTTTAGACGCAAGAAACGGGAGCAAGAAAGGCGCGAGCGTGAGGAAATCGAGGAGTGCAGGAGCAGGAATGACGCCCGAAAATTCTTCCAAAAAGTTAAGCGTCTCACGGAAGGATTTAAGACCGGGGCATCTTCTTGCAGAGACGAAAACGGGGATCTGGTTACGGATGCGCAGGGTGTGCTGAGGTTGTGGAAGGAGCACTTCACCAAGCTGCTCGCAGGCGACGAAAGGAACAATACCGCCAGTGGTGAAGATGTCCAGATGGCACCAATCGACGACGACGGTGTGGATGTGCCACCGCCCAGCCATGACGAGGTCCGGGTCGCTATCCAGCGACTCAAGAACAACAAAGCTGCAGGGCCGGATGGGCTACCAGCTGAATTGTTCAAGGCCGGCGGCGGTGAGCTGATTGGGTGCATGCATCAGCTCATTTGCAAAATATGGCTGGAGGAACGAATGCCCAACGATTGGAACCTCAGTGCCCTTTGTCCTGTGCTGAAGAAAGGCGACCCAACAATATGCGCCAACTACAGGGGTATCAGCCTACTTCCCATTGCATACAAGGTCCTGACGAGCGTACTATGTGAAAGATTAAAGCCACTCGCCAAGGCGCTGATTGGACCTTATCAGTGCGGCTTTAGACCTGGTAAGTCCACCATCGACCAGATATTCACTCTACGCCAAATCCTGGAGAAGACCCATGAGAACCAAATCGATACACACTATCTCTTCATCGATTACAAGGCAGCATTCGATAGCCCGATAAGGGATCGCCTATATGCCGCATTGTCTGAACTTGGTATCCCTGCAAAGCTCGTTAGACTTTGCAGAGCGACGTTGAGCAAAACGCGCAGCTCCGTCAAGGTTGGAAGTGACCTCTCCGACCCCTTTGATACCGTTCGAGGATTCAGACAGGGCGATCCTTTGTCCTGCGACCTCTTCAACTTCACCATGGAGAGTGTTCTGCGCAAGGCCGGTGTACATCGTAATGGCACAATTTTCAACAAAAGTGTCCAGCTCCTTGCCTACGCTGATGACATTGATGTCATCGGGCGTAACAAGCGAGATGTCACCGCTGCCTTTGCGGCTATCGAAAGAGAATCTGCCAAAATGGGTCTGGTGGTAAATGAGGGCAAGACGAAGTATATGCTGTCTACACGCAGGGACTCGCAGCGGCTAGGGTCTCACGTCGAGGCCGACAGGTATACCTTTGAAGTTGTCAAGGAATTCGTCTACCTTGGCACCGCCATCAACAGCAGCAATGATGTCAGCCTGGAGATAAAGCGAAGGATTACTCTTGCCAACAGGTGCTACTACGGTCTCGGTAGGCAATTGAGAAGTAGAGACCTCTCTCGACCGACAAAACTTGCGCTCTATAGGACGCTTATCTTGCCCGTGCTTCTCTATGGCGCTGAAGCATGGACAATGACACGAAACGACATAGCGGCCCTTGGAGTGTTCGAGAGGAAGGTACTTCGCAAAATCTTCGGCCCTGTACGTGTTGGTGACGACTATCGTATACGAACCAATAACGAGCTGTATGAGCTGTATAAGGACATGGACGTAGCGCAGCGAATTAACATCCAGCGGCTACGCTGGCTCGGTCATGTCTGCCGTATGGACGACGAAGCTCCGGCGAAAAAGGTGTTCGATGCGATGGTTGGAGGTCGACGGCGAAGAGGGAGGCCGTGTCTCCGGTGGAAGGACCAAGTTGAAGAGGCCCTGTCATCACTTGGTGTGACCAACTGGAGAAGGCGCGCGCAAAGCAGAGGCGCCTGGAGAGAAGTTTTGCGGCAGGCCGTAACCCGATAACGGGTTGTTATGGCCAGTTAAGTAAGTAAGTAAGTTGCAGTAATGCACGTAAGGGAATTTTTGGGGGTTGAAAACCCCCCAAATATTTATGTACTTACATACATACATATTTTTTTAGTGACAAATTTGTTCTCAAACAATTTTTGCCTTAAAAGATGAAAATCCTGTGCACGTCACTGAGTTGAAGTCATGTTTCTTTAGTTGTTAACAAAATATTCAGCCAACTAGTACCTAAAAAATGCTCTTCGTAGCAACATTATTGTAAAAAAAATGCCAACGAAAGCAGTAAAATAAATAACGTTGTCTGCGCGGAAGCGTAGTTAATTTCAATTAAAACGATTTTGCTGCGCTTTTGTGCATCCACACCTGCATATTTATGCGTTACAGTGTGCGGTATGTGTGTGTGTGTGTGTGTGTTGCACGTGACTGCAATTTTAATGAGGTTCTTTCTGTTGCGGTTGTTAAGAAGTTTGGTGCGCAGTGTTGCTAATATTTACACCTACCGTTAAACTGTTCTAAGTAGCTTAGGTTGGCGCGCATAAAGAAGGCAAAATGCAGCACGGAGCCTTTGTCGGTTGCCATGTTCCTAATACTTATATCTTGGAGCAAAATTATGAAAACAACAAAGAGCCACAAATTAGCAACTACTTGAAATTAGTAGTAGCTGAAGGAAAAGTAGCAAAGTACTATATATTAGTAAAATTTTTAATTAGTTGCTGAAAGATAATGTTTCTTAGTGGTTGAATTGTTTTATGCATTCATTGTACTTAAATGGTTTTGGAAAAAATTTGGGGATTTAATTTACTAAAATTGGAGCAAAAGTCAACTTCAACGTATCTGAACATTTTCTGATCTCTTGTAGCTTAAGAGTTACAAGCTTTGTACGATTTTTGACTACAATTTCTGAGCATGACTAAATATTAGCTGAGAAACTAGCAAGCTGCCTGTTTTACCTAACCGAACTTAAGGATTAGATTTAATTCTTAATATAATTATTTTAATTTTAATTTTATTTTTAATTTAATTTTTTAATTAATTTTATTATCTCATCCTTCCGTTGCAATACCGAGAAATTTCTATACATCTTTGAATAGTTCAGTTTCAGAGTTCAACTACCCCCAGAAAGTGACTTGAAGTATTCTATAAACTATGCACCTGACTTTAAAGTCCTTTTATAGTGTTCCACTATTTTTTAAAATATTTTCAAATGCGGCGTATTATTAAAATGAAATTCAAATAAATTATATAAATGTGCAATAGTTTTGTGTTCGAAATGAATGCGCATTGTTGTTTGAAATTAGTCAAACATGCATTAAAACACGTACGCCATATTGAATTTCATTTGCACCGTTTTTCACTATACACAATGACAGTTTAAAAAGCTTGGTTTTTCTGATATGCAATGACAGTTACTCACACCGTTAGCTGTTACCGCACTTCTGCTGTTGATACAATTACCGTTATGTGTGTTCGGCACTCCCATTTTGCGCCAACCTGTCAGCAAGTCGATATTAAGTGCCACGCAGACAGGCGTGCAAGTTCCATGGAATCGATGTTTTTGATGGTTGGAGGAGGTGAAAGGTGCAAGTGAAGCGTTGAGTGCTTTTAATATTTGAAATGACAGTCACATTATTTTCTTGCATCAGCCAATTATTGGAGCTGGTATTTAGGTTTAGTTCCTACTAGTTATAAACTTTTAATTTTCTATTTGTATCTTATTTTGGAACTTAGAGGTGTTTAGGCCAGCAAGCACTTTGAAGCCTACAAGCAGGAATATTTTGCTTTGTTTAGTTTTTGACTGAAGGCAAAAGTTTAGTAAAGGGGTGGATTGGGTGTTAGCTTTTCATTAATACAAGTTTTTTATGGAGCCGTTCAACCAAAAACGTTAAACGATCATTTCGGCTGCAAAAAGTGTGACAAACAAAACACAAAACATTTAAAAAAAAATGTAACAATTTTAATGAGCTTTAAAATGCTAAGGCTTCCTATGGTAAAATTAAAAATTTGACGGTATAGAAATGTAAAAAAATTACAGCGTTACCGCCTGAAACTTCAAAGGAATAATTCATCAAAGTTTAGACGTCAATATTGAAAATCCATTATCTACTTACATACATCTACATACCTACATATAATTGCTAGTCCTGACTGACCGATTAATTGACTAACTGATGAAGTCATAATACAAACATGAAATTTAATGAGATTTTTTTCAATTCGGGGTCTTAAAGGACAACCATGGGTTAAGGTGTTGTATGAAGAAACGTGATTTAACCCTTATGTTTGTGATGGGGTACCCGGGTACCCCAATCTTGGTTAAAATACTCCAAATCAAACAAAATTTGACACATATTTCTCAATTTTTTGAAAATCAAAATCTAACAGGGTCCATGTTGGGTTCGGTTCGTTTACGGAAAGACTATGAATAAAATATGAACCGATCGGCCAATTGACTTAAGGATTGGTGAAAACATTTAAAATAGAAAATAATTCGACACGTGCTGTTCCGTTTCTAAAAATCAAAATCTAACTGTGTAAATTAAGGGTTTTAAATGTTATTGCTAAAATTACTATTAAACAAGTTTTTGTTAAAACTTACATCATACTCAGTTGTAGCATTGTTTTTCTGTTTATGTTTAGCTATTCAAAGATTGGCTGTAATTATCTACCTACTTCCTATTCACAATGCTCAGCGTTATCTCAAGTAGGTTCTTGTGACCAATATTCTATCAATGCCATCCTTTTCTGCTCGGTAATGTCGAACACTATAATCTTCTATATATATTCTATCTATAATTTCGTGTGTCAATGTTATTTAACTGTTCAGCAGACCTTCGGTTGTTGAATTACTTAATCCAATGCTACGTTTGAGTTCATAGAGATTCATTTCCGAATCCTTTTAAGATGGTTTACCTGCTCGCTTATTTTTCTTTGTCTCCATTATACAATTAAAATAGTGAACTGAGTATGGAGAGCTTTTCAAATATGAAATATAAAAACATGTATATGCAACTATTTTTTAGAATAATTTTTGGTTTAAATATGATTTTTTTTTATACTTATAATACCTTGGTGATCTGCCTTTTTGGTCCTAAATGCAGTAAACCAACTTGTTTAATGAGAAAATTTGACGACAACTGTCCTTTCTCGTATGCCAATTTTCTTAGCTGTCCGTGGTCAGTCCTACTTGTTAGTTGTCTCAGGCTCTATCCCAACAGGTCCCCTATAGAGAAATTGACGGCTACTAAGTATTAAAAGATAGTATTAGAAAGTATTTAGTTTCAAAAATATTAGAATAATAATAATTGACTGGCACGACAGCCCGCTTACGCGAGACTAAGGCCTAGCTTCCCGCAACCACCCGTGTTGTGCGTGTGAATTTGTACGCGGGTGGAAGGGACCTACAGTTTTATGCCGGTTCCGAACGGCAGGTTGGGAGCTATTTCAAAAGCAATTTTTACTCTCAGAGGTTTGCCATTTCCAGCTGAGAGGACAGCCACCGAAAGAGAAAACGAGTTTTCCCGTTATTTTTGTTAGGTGTTATTACAGGCAGTATTGAACCTGGGGTTGCTGCCTTCGACTCGCGGTCCGACGCACTAACCAACTGAGCCACGGCGGCTGCCGTGGGTTAGAGAGTTATTAGAGTTAGTGGGTTATTAGAGTTAATCCAAAATACTGGTATACTACTATTATTGTAATAACTTATCATCATTATTCTATTGCAATAGTTTATTCAGGTTGGGGGCTTACTTGCTGTTGAGTCTTGGCTTAAATTTATCTAAGTAATAACACCGTGCGACAGCATTTTTCACACCGGAAAAAATTCATATGGACGTGAAACTAGAGACCAAACTTAGTAATACTGCGTACTCAGTTTTTCATTTCTACATAATTTGTCTTTTTAAAAGGACTTCAAAAATTTTGAAGGGTATACAAAATAAAAATAAAATATAAAATACTTAACCTCGTTAGAATATGGCGATATGTATATCAAATGCAAGAGGAAAGGTTTAAGAGTTTAAATAAAATTGAGTTTTTATCTATTTGTAAAAACAGGATATGAAAAAGGTCCTTTGAAAATTTTAATCCTTTATATCCTTGAAAATTGATATAGAATTTTCTTCCAAAGTAAGTATGCTAAAACCCAAAATCTCCTTGATCACATGTCAAAATTTTATGACTCTAACTTTATTGGTTCGAAAGTTATTAATAAAAAAGGCGGAAGCTGCAATTCTAATGAAGTACAAAAATTCGAATTTATTTAGTTACCCATTTTTACCAATTTTAGTAATAACTATCAAATCAATGAAGCGATTATAATCAAAATGGGTCGATCTATTTTTGGTCTGATAAATTTATGCCCAATTACTAATACTATTTAGTAATACTATTACACTTAAAAATCCTGCTACCACGAGTATCGTTTTCACTAATTTTCTTACAACTAATTCAAATGAAAATAAGACTAGTTATAAATACACTCGTAGCTGTTATGTAACTCGTATCTACACTCCATGTTACTCATATTAGAACCTCACTTTGTGTTACAATTTATGTACTTTCCACAGGTCATTTAACTAAGTTTTTAACAAGCCTTTCTTTTGCTAATCAGCTTATCGTTAAACATTTAATTTAGAGCTTTGAAAAACACTCTGTGTGAAAAGCGCAGTAAAAAAAGTTTGAGAAAAATGCCACCTTCCTGTCTTGAAAAACATTACACTAATGCAAGTCTAAAGCTAATTGCAAAGCAAACTATAGTTGTTGTTGTCCATCAGAATTTGAAATAAGGTAGTGGTTGTTGAAGTAAGAGAAGAAAAGTAAGCAAGTAGTCTTTGTTAAAGGAGTTAGAGCAAAAATAGTATTTAAATAGTTCAAAGCAGGTTTGTCTAACGCGAGCAGTCTGTGATTGTAGTAGTAGTAGAGGAAGTGTAGAAGTTATGGTGATAGTACAATAAGTGCTTAAAATTCTAGTAGTATTTGTTGCAGTAGTAGTGGTATTAGTAGAAGGTGCAGTGAAAATTGCACTAGCGAGCGAAAAAGTCATAAATAAGCAATTAGTTGCATCAAGTGTTCCAGTTCACATGCAGTTCCGCCTCTTTCTTGGCACTACTTGACCATTTGAGTAGACGAGGAGTAGCTATTAGTAAGGCAAATTATGCTCCCTAATGGCACAAACCGGCATATTAAACACACCAGTAGGTTGTTTTACATTTTCCTTGACCTTAGCTATTCAGTCTTTGCTTTCAAATTAGCTTGGCTTGTCTTCTGCCCTGCGGTCAACCTGGTTTAACCTCAACCTTGTCGCTTGCATTCGTTGTCAATTTTTAGCTTATTGAATACAAAATGTCTGTCCCCTAGATAAATAATCAACTAACTTCTTCAACATTTTCCCTCTCGCTGCACTCTAATGTTTTCGCTCGTCTTCATTGCTATCTGTTCTTTTGACTTTTCTCTTATCTTTTTCTACTCTCCCTACTTCTGCTTCATATATATTAATTTACCTCTTGTCCCTTATGCTTTTGCCTTTTTTCACATACACAATTAAGCCCTCTGCGTGTTTTTTCTCTGTCCCTCGTCTAAACGCAACCGATGCTTCCCCTATTCAGTCACGTTCAACTGTTTCCTTTTCCTGTTTCCGGCGCACTCGCCTGTAACACCTTTTTGCTCATCATTGTGCTCGACCACAACTACAAAAACAAAAAACAACAACAACTTTAACCTTGTCCCCTTGCCATTTTTGCTTTGTTACGTTCTTTTGCTATGCGTGCAACATTTTCCATGAGTGTGTCTGCCTTTAGGGCAAACGCGCCATCCAGCCGAACCTAACCTCACTGCACCTTACGCACTGCTTTCGCGCCGCTGTCAACAACGCATATGGTGTGCGGCTCGCGTATTTAAACCCAGTTTTCCTGCTGCGTATGTATAGTCGACCGCCTCTGGGGTTCAAACAATTTTCTAGTCTGCAAAGTTTTTGCCCACCTTTTTCACTTTAATTCCCGTCGGTTGTTGCACAGTGACGAACGATGCAACCGCGCTTTAATACAGCGACGTACTCGTATCTATGTATGTATATGTGTGAAAGCGTTAGTGTGTGTACGGCTGCAAAACACAAATATCGTTGTCTAGCTTTAGGCGCTGGCTGGCGCACGCTTGCTTGCATTTGAAAGGTGTAGATAAATCAAAGCGATCTACTTGGCGAAATTTTATTAAATTTTGAATACATTAGACAGGCGCAAAGAGGCGTTTAATTTTATTTACATGAAGTTGTATGAAGGATAAAAGGGACACAAATAAAATAAAATTCAATAAATTAAGTAGGAATAAAATAAAAAAAATTAAATAAAAATAAAACTAAAATTTATGTTCAAAGTAAAACTTAAATTGAAACTTATACGTTTTTACATAGAATTGAAAAATACAAATTTAAAAAATTCAACTCCTACCGTAAAATTTTTCCCCAAAAAAATATATATTTTATGAAATTTTACTGCCTTACACACCCGTTATTTGTGCACTTGAATTGTTCGAAAAACGTTTTACAACAGTCTGCAATGACAACAAGCGCCAACTGCAACCTGCAACTGGCACTTAATGTCATTGACACACTGGCGTCACCAATGACAGCTGCAGCAACCCGAACAAAACACAAACAATACACGAAAGAGCAACAATAGGTGCGAACAAAAGCAACAACAATAGTGAGTAATAAACGACAACCAACAAAAGCAACAATAAGAGCAGTGACAGGTAAGTAACAACAAAAATAACAACAACAATTATAACAACAACAATAACAAAACTAAAACAAAAAATATAACAAAAATTACAACAGCAATACCAACAAGACTGGCAAAAACTGCAACAACAAACACCAGAAGCAAGCGACAACAACAAAAACCACAATCACGACTGCACTAAATGCTGTTATAGCAACAACAACAACAACAATAAGAACAACAACGGCAATGAGAATAACAAAAACACAACAACAACAACAAGAACAACAACAGCAATGAGAACAACAAAAACACAACAATTATAACAACAAAAACAACATGAACGACAGAAGCAAAACTTGATTCCCGCGACAGACATTACAAACAAACGCTGTTAAATTATAGGTTCCTGTCGCGTTGAACACACCCACCCCGCGCCCCTCTTCAGCGTGCGACACAGGACTTCGTTTCCGCGGTGCTAAAATGCCAGTGTTGCCAGTGGGCACAACGGAGCAATAACAACAGTCGCAGCAACTATTAAATGCAATGACAGCTCAAGATGCGACGTGAAACTTTGCGTCAGTTGCTGCAAGAACAACAACAAGAATTACAACAATAATAAGAAGAACAATAACAACAACAACAACTAAAATAGCAATAATAACAACAACTATGAGCAGCAATTTCAACGATATTTCCAAATGACAGTAGCCGGCAGCTACAAGAATGCAATAAGTTTAAACCCAACAAAAATAACAACAGCAATAACAACAACAATGATCAACTGTAGTTCAAAGTTAAAGTTGAAGTTGAACGAACAAGTGAATTGCACTTGAAACGAAAAATTTTAAACTTGGCGACACTCAATCTTCATTGCTGTCTGGTGGCAGGCAACGTTACGGTGCGGGAAAGAGATGACAACATTATGAAATGTGCATGAAGGAATGCAGTTTGAGTGGGGCAATTGATGCTGTATAATTGGCAGAGTAGGGACGTAAGAGATTTGAATGAGTTTTAGAGTAAGAAAGGGTTTTGAAGGACAAGTGTGAGCTTTGAAGGACATTGTGCGAGAGTTGAATGAAAATATGGAGTGATAAGTAACATAAGCTGAGATCTTGAAAACAATTGTGTGTAGATCTTTTATTTCTGACCTTCTATTTCAAGATCATGTCTAGTTTATGAATAGTAAGTAAGTAGTAAGGATCTCAAGATCCTTGTGTTATTGGTTATTGATAGTGGCGTTGAATAGTTTGAAAGTTTAGTTTGATGAATGAGACGGAATATTTCGACAGCAATACACCTTCAAGCAAAATTAGCTGGAGACGAAAAGAGATCCTCTATGTGGTCTGCTTTGGCAAATTCTAGAACAGGGAGTGGTTCTCAGTCCATAAGATTCGGACAGGCTTTGGCGAGTTCAAATGGCGCACAGACCAGTTTTTTTAGTTTTATTAATTTTTTTTTTTAAACATCATACACCATATTCACATCACTGCCTTCACTCCCAATATTTTATTAATTAAACATCATTGAATTTTCGGTTCATTAAAATGACATAAAACTTTAGCAGCCACCGAAGGGCTCAACGCTTGTGTCAAGAAAATAGAGCTGCCTGAACGCAGCTGACAAGCCCGTAATGCCATAAAACATTAACTATCGTCGCGTAACAACAACAAAATTATAGTCTAGCGAGTTTTTGCTGTGGCTACAAGTGAAAAGTTAAACAAACTTTGACTGCTTTGCCAGTGTTGCTCTCTTTTTCGTGCGCTTCTGGTATCTGATTATTTTCCTTATTTGCCGTCTAAAACTTTTAAATATTTTTAATGATATCCCGTTGCGTCTGTTTGTGTGTTTCTTTGTAGCGTCTGCAACTGCGACTGCAAGACGCTGCAATAGAAAAGTCCAAATCTTGTCGCACCTTTTGCATTGTTGTCTTTTTGCCTTTTGCTTGGCTTTCAATTAACAGTAACGGCTGCAGTTGAATTCAACTTTCACGTTGACGTCCAAACTTTCTTGTCTATAATTTCCGTTGTAGTTGTTGCCAATTTAGTTGTCCAGCAAAATTTGGATTTCTAGTTAGTTTTTGTTAATTTTCATTTAAAATTTAGTTGCTCTTTTAATTGAATAACAGTTAAATGATTTTTTTTATTAAATAAAATGTTATTAATATTTGTTTAATATTTAGATTTAGTAAACAAATTTTAAAATTCTTTATTAATTTAGTTTTTCGGGAAAAATAATTTGTCTTTAATTTTCGCTGTATTAGTTTTCATATTCGAGTACTTAGAAAAAAATTTATTGGAGCACAATGCATTTTTACTAACACATTTTTGAGTTTTAGTCAATTTTTGTTTATCTAAATTGAAAACTTAGTTGTACTCTTATTTGTTTTTATTTGATTTAGATAAAGCAAATTTTGATAATATGTTTTTTCAATTAGTTTTTGTTTAGAATTTATATTTTTTTTGTTTTTATTTGATTAAGTTAAATAATTTTTTTTAAATTTGTTATTAAATTTAAATTTGAAATTAATTTTTTTAAGTTGTTTATATTTGAGTTTATTAAATAAAATATTTTTTTGAATATTTTTGATGATTCTTTTATTTGTTTGTAGTTAATTTAGTGATTATCTCATTTTTATTTTCGTAAATTGATTAATAATGATTGATTAATTTTTGCGGAAAATAAATTTTTCCTTTTTGTATTTAAGTTAAATATTTTTTTAAAGACTAAATTAAATAGTAAAAATGTAGTTAATTATTTACATTTTTAATTTTCTCATTCGATTAAGTCAAACATTTATTTATTTATCATTTAAGAATTTTTTGTGGAAAATTTATTTTTCTTTTAATTGTTTATATTTGAGTTAACTAAATAAAATGGTTATTGTTGTTAATATTTTCTATTCAATGAAATGCAGTGAAAAACTAACTTTCTCTTTTTGTTTTTATTGGTTTAAGTTAAATATTGTTTTTTAATTTTTAATTTAATAATTATTTGTTAGAAATTAATTTTTCTTTTAGTGGTTTATATTTGAGTTGATGTAAGAAAATGTTTTGAATATTTTTAAGGATTCTTTTATTTATTTGTATTTAATTTAGTTAGAAATGGTTCTTAATAATTTTGATTCATTTGTTTTTTGTTGAAAATTATAATTTTTTTGTTTTTTTATTTTGAAATTTTTTATTTTGTGTTTTGTTATTATTTGATTAAGTTAAACATTTTTTTTTGTTTTTCAGTAAACATTTTTTTATTTCCAATAAATGTTTTCTGTTTTTAATTGTTTTTATATGAGTTAATTAAATAAACTGTTTCGAATATTTGTAATGATTTCTTTATCCGTTTTTATTTAATACAATTTTTTTCCTTAGAATTATTTAGTTTTTATGGGAAATTGAGTTTTCTTTTAATTATTTGATTTAATTTAATAAAATTTCTGATTCTTGTTAAAGTATTTTATTCAATTAGCTTTTGTGGTAAATTAATTTTCTTTTTTGTTTTTATTTATACAAAATTTTCAAAATTTGTATTAAATAATAATTTGTTGGAATTTTTGTTTTTTATATGTTTATATTTGGGTTAATTGAATCCAAGTTTTTGAATATTTTTAATGATTCTGTTATTTGTAGGTGGTTAATTTAGTAAAAATATTAAAAAAAAAATAATTTGGTTAAATTAGTTTTTGTTGAAAATCAATTTTTATTTTTGTTTTAATTAATAATAAATTCGTATTAATTATTAATAAATAATTTTTTGGCACCATGTTTTTCTTAAATTTTTTTGTATTTCATTTAACTTATTTAGTTTATTTTATTTGGCCGCACCTACCCTGGTGGAACAACTCAACTGATTAACGTAACCAGCACAAGGCTGTCTTATGGAGGCCCTATGCTCCAGAAAGGAGTGAACACGGAACAAAAAAACCATTTGAAATCATATTTTCACCAGTAAAACCCTTCGTGTCTGTGCCACTGAAGTCCCACATTCCTTACTAATAATTTACACTCCATAAGTCGAATATTCGGCATCTTGTTTACTATTATTTGTAATTGTACTCGATATTTTCTGTATGACTGTATGACCACGACAGCTGCTAATCGTTGCACGGAAACCCGCCAATTTGGCCATTTCTTGCTCTGATATTATTTCAACATTCGCTTCAATAACTCTCACATTGCATTGGTTCGCTGTTGTATGCAGACTTTTAACAGCAATTTTCACAACATGTAATTACGGCTTAATTAAAACAGCCCAGTCGTTATGCAAATAACTGACAGTTAATTGTTGGTTTGTTGTCGAAACAAAAGTAACAGATGACAAATTTTCTTCATTTCGAAAAAACCAAAATCTATAAAAACCCCCAAGCGACATCATGCCACAACGAAAGCAAAATGTCCGCGTCAGAATCTGTCGACTCGTACAAGTTTCTAAGTATTCAACGTTTGTGCTTCAGCGGCCTCGGCATTGATTTGCACGCCCGTCCAAATACCAAAATCCTCAAATATCCGGTACGCTTTTTCGTGCAATTTACCGCCACACTGCTGATGACGCTGGCAATGGCCGCGTTCACTGTCAAATACTTCAACGAAGTGGACGAACTGGCCAAAGTGCTGACCGTATTTCTACAGACAGTGTTGGCCATGCTCAAGTCGCTCATGTTTATGCGCAAAAGTCGACAATATATTCGCATAATCGACGATTTGAATCAGATGGCAATGCAGGGTTGGTGGATAATTCTATTTCGGAGAGAAAGCATACAGGGTACATATATGTATATTTTTTTTAATTTCTTCACAGTCGACATTGCCAAACGTCAGCTATGGATACAGGCCAATAAAACGCAAAAAGCTATTTCCAAATTCTATTTCATGATATGTTCTTGCTCTGGCGTTATTTACTGCATGATGTCGCTGGTGTACACAATCATTAGTCAAGTCAATGGCAAAGCCATTTACCTTCTGACAGTTAATGCGCTGTAAGTATTGTTACGAAAATTAGCTTTCTAAGTTCGGATCTGGTTTGTGCTTGAAAATAAAACCACTTCAATTACTAAACGCAAAATGCATTCAGAAACCAGCAATCACTTTATTTACAAATTTACACTTTGGTTATCTTTACACTACTATTTATTTATTTATTATTTTTAATTACAATTAAAATTATAATTAAAAAAAGCACTAGCTGCCAGGGCTATCGGCTTTTTACACTACTACTATTGCATGTCAAATCAGACTCGTCCCTCTGCGCTGCACCCGGCTGCCTTTTATACTTGTCTGGTTATCGCGTGATTGTCTCACACATTCCAGTTGGACTCTCTCTCTCGATCGGTCTCGCACAGCCCATTACCACCGCGAACCATCCTTGCCATATCGGAATTATAGCAAGCCGGCCGAACTCCAAAGTGCATGCCTAAAAGTATGCCCGTAAAAGCATTCACGTATAGCACAGCGACAGACTGCCTCATCGTTACAGTATATTGGAAGTTCGGTAACCGAATCGCTTTGCTTGCAGTTTGCGATAATTCATTGAATTGATCGTTTGGTCGGACAATCATTGCCAAGCCCCTGTTTTTTACAAGTTGAAAAATATAAAAGTACATTATTTCAGAAAGTGTCACAACGGATCAAATGAGAAAAATTTACCTATACATGATTCGCTCTAATGAATTTCGTTCAAAAGTTGTAGACATTTTACTTTGAAATTTGATTAATCTTCGAACGCACTGCATTCACAGCTATCCGTACGACTACAACAACGTTCCGGGGTACATAATCACCTGGCTGTGGTGCGTTTTGGTAGCGTTCTACGGCATCTGCGCCGTGGTGGGCGTGGATTCGTTGTTCTGCTGGTTCATCTTCAACAGTGGCGCCTATTTTCAAATACTACGCGAACAATTGCGCACCATTGTCAACGAACTGGACGAGAACAATTTCGAACACTTTCGCCGTAGCATCGCCTATACCGTTGCCTATCATCGGCGTTTAGTCGAACTAATCAAGGAGTTTCGGACTATATTTGCGCCCATCATTTTTCTTGAAGTCTCATTTAGTTGCCTGAAGCTGTGTTTTAGCGTTGTTCAAGCTGGCAAAAACATTGAGCCAGCACGTTTTTTTCTGATAGTCCTGGCGATGCTTGTTGTTTTCGCGCAGCTGCTGGTGTATTGCTTTGGTGGTGAAAAACTCAAGACGGAGGTGTGAGCCATACTTATTTATTTGTTTTCCATTTTAAGAACTATATACATTTGGCATTCCAGAGCGAAAAGTTCAGCGAAAGTATCTATTTGCAATTTCCCTGGGAGCGGCTCACGCCTCAAATGAAACGTTTGTTGTTGCTGCCGTTGATGCGTTCGCAACAAGTCGAAACGTTGTCTGGTTACATATTTGTGGTGGATCGCAACTTAATGGTGTGGGTAAGGCGAATACTATATATTTTTGATATTATATATTTATTTTTTTTCATACAAGCATTTGTGCAGTAAGTGTGATAATTAGGGATCGGAATTATATGCAAGTGCATATTTTTTTGGAGCTTCGGATTTGAACGGGACCAAGACAGAAACTATTTTTATTGAAAAATATTAAGAATGAGCTAAAATAAGCAATGCATTTGCATATTTTCCATATTTTGCATATTTTTTGCATATTTTGCATATTGTTTGCATATTTTGCATATTTTTTGCATATTTTGCATATTTTGTTTGCATATTTTGCATATTTGTTGCATATTTTGGCATATTTTTGCATGTTTTTTTTATTTGGCGTAAGTATGTATATAAACATATTCATATACAGGTGTATAAGCTTAAATCCGATGTTTTTTGGTTATAAAAACACATTTGTTTTGTGTAGAAAGCAAAAACGAATTTTATTCAAAGTACTTGCTAGCTATACATTTTGTCCATCTCTCGAGCAATTTGTGAATACCACGCCAAAAGAATTCCTTATCTTTCGAGGCAAACCATTTTCGAACGTCTTCGTAAGAATCAAAATGCTGTTCGGCGAGTGCGTGGCCCATCGACGAAAACAGGTGATAGTCGGAAGAAGCCAGGTCTGGTGAATAAGCGGGATGGGGTAACACCTCCCAGTTGAGTGTTTCCAGGTAATTTCGGACCAATTTCGATGTGTGCGATGGTGCATTATCGTGGAGGAAAATCAGTTTGTCATGTCTTTGTTGATAGTTGGGCCTTTTTTCACGTAAAGCACGATTCAATTTGATCAACTGTTGGTGGTAGCGGTGGGCATCTACAGTTTCACCAGGTTTCAACAGCTCGTAGAAGACGATACCCTGCTGATCCAATGGGCCAATGGGCCGATTTTCACGCTCCTTGTCACTCAAGTCAAAACGGCCGTCTTTGAACCGACGAAACCAGTCTCTGCAAGTTGTTTCCGATAAAGCACTGTCACCATAGGCTTCCACAAGCATTCGATGTGATTCGGCAGCTGATTTCTTTAAATTGAAACAGAAAAGCAGAGCTTCCCGCATATGCTCTTTTTTTGGCACAAAACTAGACATGTGGTAGACTTATGTTCTTCTATGCAAACGATCAAGAGTGAGGTTGATGTGTTCCCAAACTTTTGTTATTTCGTGAATGATGTTCTTACGATCATTATTGAGGGTATTGTAGTTTGGCTCACTAAGCAATTTTTTGGGGTCAGCAATGCCCAGCATACAAGAATAATGAACGCTTTCGTACTCCAAGAGCTGGTGTACGGCATAGGCATGGCATATGCTGACCCTAGAAAACTTGGAGAAAATTTTAGTTATTTACTGTAACAAGTAGTTAGTTTTTTACATTTCATTTTAAGTTTAGTTATTTTTTGAGTTAAGGTTTTGTTTTGTGGACTTCACAACCTTGTTCTCCTACTATCATGAAATTTCGAAGATATACATACGTAACTATATACAAAATTTTTTTGTTTTATGTAATTCGCGCAAGACACCACTGTCAGATTTCGATTTTCGAAAAAATAAAAAAAACACTTTTCGTTTTATTTGGTGTTGTGGTGGTGCACTTTAACCCATTGCTGCCGGGTACCAGTTCCGCCCATACGATTTTGATAAAATTTCATACACGACTTAGAAATGACCCAAAATGATCAGTAACAATTTCAGCTTTATATCTCTGCACGTTGCTGAGATACTCATTAGGTATTTTGTACCCATTACGCAGCAATGGTAGCTTTTTCCATACTTTGTATGTAAGTTGTATTTTTTACATGTGAGTTAGGAGGCAGATTTTTGTGAAGTTCTAAGGCCACTACGTTTCGCCCCATTTTCCACCTCCGGAATATTCACGATTTTGGAGTCTGGTAACTCTAGCTAGATGGCAAAATTTTAGGGTGACCTTCACCAGGTTAAGGTAGTTCCATCTTTACCCTAGCTATCCCTATCAATGGGTTTGAGAGATCTCAAACATTGACTTTTTTGTGATTTTTTTAAAAAATCAATTTTCATGGGTAAAATTTTACCCATTAGGCAGCAATGGGTTAACTAAGTTTGAAAACAAAAACCCCATTAAATCATGCTTATTGTATGGATTTTTATGGACATTTAACCCTTAGTTTACTCGTTTGATTTCGATTTAAAAAAAAACTGAGAAACACGTGTTTGATTAATTCGCATTTGACGTACTTTTACCAAGTTTAAAGTCAAACGGGCCAAACAATTTTGTTTCTCCATAAAACATTTAACCCTTGGTTTACCTCGTTAAATTTAGATTTTCACAAAAGTAAAAAAATGTGTTTAATTATTTTTTATTTCTAATGTTTTCACCAATTTTTAAGTCAATAGGCCTATCGGTTCATGTTTTTGTCGTAGTCTTTCCGCATATGAACCTTAACCCTTGGTTGACCCCGTTAAGTTTTGATTGTCGAAAAATTTAAAAATACGTGTCGAATTATTTTTTATTTGAAGTGTTTTCCCCAAATTTGAAATCAATAGGCTCATTAAAATGTATTTCTTCATACAACACTTTAACCCATGTTTTGCCCTTTTAGATCCGGAATTTAAAAAAATCCCTTCTTAACGAAGGTTCATTTTTCAAGATGCTGCATCCTATACTGCAAATTTCATGTCTGTAGCTTCAGCTGTTCGACCTGGTTGGAGTGCATATGTTTTGCATATACAAGGTGCAACCGAAAGTAAACAGGACTTTTATAAAATAAAGAAAACGGATGATTATTTTTGTATAATTCTTTTTATTTATTCAAAATACTCTCCTTCTGCTTCGATACAACGTTTTGCACGGTCCAAAAGCATTTGGAATGAGTGTTTTAGGTCATCGGCCGGCATCGCCTTCAGAATGTTGGTACAAGCCTTTTGGATGTCCTCAACGTCCTTATAACGGTTTCCTTTCATCGGCAAATGCAACTGACCGAATAAGTAGAAGTCACAGGGAGCCATATCAGGCGAATACGGTGAATGATTGATGGTAAAAATGCGATTTTTGGTCAAATAATCGGTCGTAACTAGGGCTCTGTGAGCCGGTGCATTATCATGCAATAAACGCCAACTTCCTTCCTCGCGATATTCTGGCCGAATACGACGAATGCGATGCACCAAACGCTTCAAAACTTCAACATAAAACAAAGCGTTAATTGTTTTTCCCGGTGGAACAAACTCTCGATGAATTATTCCCTTTGAATCGTAGAAACAAATGAGATGAGTTTTGATTTTTGACTTCTCACGGCGGGTTTTTTTCGGATTTGGCTCATCTGGGTGCTTCCATTCGGCACTTTGACGCTTTGTTTCGGGATCATATTGAAAGCACCACGTTTCGTCACCGGTTACGATGTTGAACAAGAAATTTGGATCACGTCTGGCTTCCCGAACGATGTCTTTTGCGTGCTCAATTCTCTGCGCTTTTTGGTCGTCGGTTAAAGTGTGCGGAATGAAGCGAGAACACACTTTACGGAGACCCAAATGTTCGGTTAAAATGCGATCAATTGATGTTTTGGAGATGTTCAATTCCATTTCCATCAATTCCAATGATGATTTTGGCTGCATTTTGATAAAATCACGCAGAGTTTTGATGGCATCGTCAGTAATCACAAATTTCGACTGGCCGACGTGTTCGTCGTCATTCAAGTCTTCACGACCATTCTTGAATCGATTCAACCACTCATTAACACGGCCACGGGATAAACAATCATCACCATAAACTTGCTTTAACAATTTAAACGTTTCGGTATAAGTTTTACCAAGTTTAAAACAGAACTTAATATTAGCTCTTTGTTCGATCGACATTCTCGTACCAAAGTTAAAAACATACTGTCACATTGAGCGGGATATTTCGGCGTCTACTAGACCAAATGTCATGAAATTTAGACAGTATGTGAATGAAAGATGTACCTTTCCAACGCATGTCCTCACACATAGATGGCGCCACCAGAAACGTCCCTATTGCAAAAGTCCTGTTTACTTTGGGACGCACCTTGTATTTAGCATATTTCGTGCATATTTTGTGTGCATATAAATCCGATACCTAGTGATAATATTTCTTGAAGAAATCTTAGAGGACGTCATGAGATGTGATACAAATGATTTGATGCTTGTTTGGTATCGTTCTAAACTTGCTTATGAAATAATAAAATAATTATGTATACATATTAGATGATTTGCTTCCAACACAATGGCATGGATCAAGTAGTTATAATCGGATATTTTTGTATTTTTGTGATAATTTCAGATTTGCAGGACCGCAGGATCGGTTATCGGTCTGCTGTCAGCAATAAAGGAGAAGCAACTGGAGTCATAAATGAGTTCAGCGAGCACTCATAATTAAATTAACCAAATGATTATTGATGGAAAATATTACGTGGATCGTCACAATCACTTTTAGTGTTACACTGTAGATGGCACCAATTGCATATTTTCAACCGATTCACTGGAACAAGTTTCTTAAATAGAAAATGAAACATTCACCAGCAATTTTCATTGGTTTTAAGCAAATCAAAAGCTAAAATATGAGATATTTACTATATGAGATACTTACTATTGCAGCTAAAAAGCAAAATATAGTTGAAAAAATAATCGAAAACATGTCGAACATTACAACTGGTGTACTGACTAAACATATAATTTGTAGCTTATGTTCTGCTCTGAACGATGTGTAAAAAGAAATGTCGCAGATATGTAAACATCGACACACTCAGCATAAAGCAGCACCCGCTTGGAAGGAATTCTTTACAAAATTGTATTGTCATCAGTATTTGTGTTTGTTGTTGTTCGAAAAAAGGATAATGTTTGCAATGGGTTCTCTATGGAGAGAAAGTTTTTAGCCGATTTCTTATTCTTGTTGTTGGTCGCCGGAAGATGTTTTGTTTAGTATGTGTGGTGGACGAAAACCAAAGTTTACACAGGATTTTGGGCACATAGTAGGTTCGGTTATGGCCATAGTTCGGTTGTGGGCACCCCTGCGTGTCTTTTGATAGAAAGCAGGCTAGGTTTTTCTGATAAATAACATTTGTTATTATGAAAGCACGATCTTTTTGTACCGAATACCGAATAGAAAAGAGGCGTCTGCTTTGTGCTGGGACCATATACTTACATATATCTTTCTGTGCTTAAAAAAAAGACACACATTTTTTTAAACCTTTTAAATAGTGTTATAAATCGAAGTGAATCCATTGAAAAGGTGAGTGCAATGCAGTTTTATTTAGTAAATTTATTATATTGTACTTTGTGATCCAATATAGATTAGAACCAATATGTTTACACCAACAAAAATTTTCACCACTTCTCAAAATGGCTGCCAAATTCAGTTCACCTTTTTTTTTGTGATTTGGTAAGTTTAATATATTATGAACGCTTTTTGAAAAAAAAAAGGGGGAATATCCTCGTTGATGGTGATTTTACGCATTTTTCGATTGTTTTAGGCATGTCATCGAAGTATAAATTAAAAAAATCGTGCGATATCGATTTTAATGTGCTGCTTGATGCCATTAAACATTGTTCTGCGGATAAGTTACGCACAAAATCGACTGTGGCAGAGTATGCGATTTCCCGAACCACTCTTCAATGCTACGGGAAGAAATTTTCGGAGACATCAAAGCCGTCGACGATGGTGCTTTATTGGATTTTGTTCGTGGATGTAACAAGCGCGTGCCATCGAATCAGAAAAATTTGTGTTTTTCCACTTTCTTCATTTCACATCACTTGAAGAGTGTTGATTAATTAGGATGAATTTCATTTTACTTTAGGTCTGCTCGACAGGAGAACGACTTGGTCACTTACATTTTTGAATGCCCGTCCATCTAAAGTGCCAGCTACTTCACATGCGTACACTGTGCTTAAAATAAATCAAATTTAATTTTTTTTACATTCGTGTTGATTTTTCTTCATATTTTGCCATTTCCAGCAGATTTTCCAAGGGTGCCCACAACCGAACCAAAAAAACATTTTGAATAAAAATGACTTCTTTACAAAATTAAAAAAAACTTTTCTATTTGACGGCATCGGTTTATTTTCTTCATTAGTTGTTAGACAAGGTCTCTAGCTTTCCATAGATATCCATATGTCCGAATAATATGAACTTGGTGAAAAGTTATGAGCCAACAACAAAAGGGTTCCCACAACCGAACCCTTTCCCCTATATTTCCTGATTAGATTTGATTAGTTTTTATGAAAATTGTATCGGTAAAAAAGAAAAAATTCTTTTCTGAATTGTTTATAAATATTATTTTTTATTTTTTTAAAAAATTGAACAACAATTTTTTTTGAATTGTTTTAATTGGTATTTAGATCTTTCTTTGAAAATATTAAATCCGTGGGTTTGGGCTATTCTTGATCCCATTATAAACAAACCATAACAACTTTTGAATCGTTTGAGTTTGTTTTTCTTTAATATTTCTTTAAGTATTAAAGTCTCGTTGCTTTATCCACTCCAAAAATGCTACCAAAAATCTCTTTCTGATCAAATGAATTGGTAGATACTGTAGCTGCTTTGCTATTTTCTTGCTGTTCGCAGCCTTCACCATTTGTATCCTTTACTCTGTGCTCATTTTCGTTTCTTCACGGCTGAATTTTCGTCATTCGCCTGAACCGAATGTCTTCACATTACAACAATAACAATTAATTGTCAGCAGTTTTACTTGTGTCGGCGATTATCAACGGCGATTTCATTAATTAAAGGTTTAAAATTGAAAAAGTTTGCTGGCGAACATTGCAGAGGTGAGTACAAAGTTGAGACGAAAAGTTAAACTTCTTTGAGAAATAAAGTTAAAGTCGAAAAGTGTGTAATTTCATATTTAAAGTTACTTGCAATTGCAGCACTTACTGTTGAAATGACATAATGGATACACGCTTTTTTAATTACTTAATTAACTCGATTTATGCAACAATCCGACAGGCCGACAGAATGGATAACCCTATATAAATGACAGAAGAATGGAGTTGCCTGAAGTGTTAGTCCTTAGAGTTGTCATTGAGCTGCCCTAAGCGTTATTTATGGCTGATTCTCATTAAATAAATGGCGACAATTTCAACAACTAGAAGCATAATTTTAGGCGTGCAATTCATTTCGCTGCTCACATAAGCAATAAATGTATAAAAAATGCAATTTTTATGGTTTACACCTCAATTCACTTTTATGACCCACCCACACACACACGCACACACACTCATGTTTGCCACAAAATGGCAATTTTATGTAAATGAAGTAGAAAAGGCAACAACAACAAAAAGTGAAAAAAGCGTTTGCATTGCAAAAAAAATTGAATGTGATGCCTCCCAGTTGGGACACATTGCCTCTCGTCCACAGACCAGCACTAACATCAACAATTACAATAAAAATAATAAAAACAATAACAACAAGCACAGTGGCGGCAATAACAACCGAATCGAATTTCACATTGCAATTACTTCCGGTATGCCGAGCGCAACAATAAGCACCGACCGGCAGCGCTTTCCGCACTTGGAGCCATTTCATTGTAAACAATTCATTACAAATGAAAATATTTCGCAAAACGTTTTTTTTTCGTATTTTTATTTTCACTTTTTTCTACAATTACCGCGTGCCGGCACTTTGCATAGGAAATGCCGCAAAGAGGAAGCGATGCAAAGACTGTGACGGCAATTGGGATTGGTTGTTGGGGGGCTGAGGCGGCGGCACATTATAAAAGTTTTACAGGTAAGTGATTTTGCAGCAATTTGCAGTTTGTTGTAATGCTACAAATGTTATTATTATTTCCGCTCTTTTGATTGTTGCTGTTGTTGTTGTTGTTGTAGGCGCCAGCGGAAAGTGAAAAGCGAGCAGTGCGGCCGCAACAGTCGAAACAGGAGACGAGCACATGGCGCTGGAAATCGTAAATCTTGCACAAGTGTTTGTTGTTGTCGTGGCCATTGTTGTTAGGAGTGCTTATGTGTGTGTGTGTGTGTGGGGGTGTGCAAAGATGTAGGTGAAATTGTTTGCTTTGGCTGTGTGCACAACGACCCGCGTCAGCAGTGAGTAAGAGAGCAACTCAGTGAGTGAGCGAGCGAACAAGTGTGGAACTTAAGTAAATTCAATTTATTTAAAAGCTTGTCAACAGCCAACGCAATGAATGAATTCATTTTCGAGATTTTTATGTGTGCGCCAACGCAGTGTCAGCGCCGCTGTTGTTGTTGTTGTTGGGCGGGTTGAGCTGGCGCGTATCCGGTCGGTTGTCAGCTGGCGCGCGCCCGTCTAAGTGAATGTCGAATAGCAGCGTTCGTACCGCTTGGCTTCGGCTATAAAGTAATAAAAGAGATTTATTTGTTGAGGTGAGATTTTTCAAGCGAAAATAGCGGAAGTAATTTATGAGCATTAAAGTGAGAAGTGAAAGCTTTATTGAAAGCATGCTGTGAGTGGGTACGAAGGTGCCTACAACCGGCGTTGTTTGGCAGTGTTTGTGTTAGAGAAATGTGTATAGGAGAATGTCGTTGAAAGCCAGTTGGCAACGGTACATTCGAGAGTAAGCGATGAATAATTAAAAAGATTTCTTGCATTTCAGAGTTAATGCAAAACGGTAGAGAAACGAAATTTGGCAAATGGAAGGGATTTGAATTGAGACTGGCAGCGGATATACGAAAATCGGACATGAGAGAGGCAGCAAAGAGGTGACACTTAAAAGTGCAAAATGCAAAATTAATGAAACGATTTACAAACATTTACAAAAATGATCACTTAGAGAATGTATTAATGCCTGAATATAGTTCGAAGGTTATTGTTATCAACATTACTTGCTCGATTGGCTCCGTTTGTCTTATGCATTTTGTTATTTTAAAATTAAAGTTCAAGTGTTTTTCAATGGAAAATTCGATCAAATTGTGCTAGCAATATGTTGCTTGGACCAGTGGCGCACACAGGGGAAGTTTGGGAGTTTGAACCCCCCGAACAAAAAAATTGCTGGTACAAAATATGGTTTCGAATGGTATTCGCGTCACAAATTGTACGCAAAGCTGCCTAAAATGAAATCCTTCGTGCGCCACTGGATTGGATTTGGTCCTGAGTCATAACATATGGAATACAAAATTTCTCAATTGATCGCTTTTATATTTGTACAGGATTCAACGAGGACTTGTGAGTTAGTTTTTAGTGATTTTTTGGTATTGTGACAAAAATGCAATTCGCTCGACCTCACTGTGCAATTGCGGGGCTCCAGTAACATTGCATACTTTTAGGGGCAATCGCAGAAATGACTCGAGGAGGTACTGGAATATTCGAGTTGTGTACGAACATATTTAACAGGCAGCCGCCTACAGCGCTAAGAGAAGTGAATAAGAGAAGAATATAGTTGCAATATTTATTAATATTTTCCATAGTAAGTACATTTCTTCATTGGCTAAATAAAAAATAAATAATCAAATATGTAAATAAATAAATAAATAAATAAATATATAAATAGATAAATAAATAAATAAATAAACAATCAAATATAAAAATAAATAAATAAATAAATATATAAATAGATAAATAAATAAATAAATAAATAAATAAATAAATGAATAAATAAATAAATAAATAAATAAATAAATAAATAAATAAATAAATAAATAATTAAATAAATAAATAATTACATAAATAAAAAATATATAAACAAAAAAATGAAATAAATAAATAAATAAAATATAATATAAAGTGACTGCTAGTTTTGAACTGCATTGAAGAATTTTAGTCTGTTTTATTTTTCAGCATAATCCAGTGAAACGAATTACGCTTGCTTTGGGCAACAGAACTAATTTTTGTAACAGTATATATTGTCTTCAGACTCCACCATATCTGCACTGTTGTTGTTTTGTAAATATTCCAGAGTTGGAGAATTGTCCGCATGATCAATCTATCGCTTCGCCAAACAAAAAACACCTTCCAACGACGTTAAATTGCATGATTTGGGCGATCAGTAAATTACACAAAATCTTCAAATTACACGTTCAGCATACGATTGGGTTCCTTAAATGCATTTCATAGGCAGCAGGCAAACTTTTATGATTGTTGATCTTCATAATGTGAGGGTTGTAAGACCAAATGTAAGATAATTTTACCATAATAAATGTACAATTTCTCCTTTAGAGGTTTTAATCCAAAAGACTATATAAGAGTGAAGAGGTCATTCATAGTAACATGACATAATCAGTTTTTCATTTCCTAATCCGTTGTTCTTTTAAAGGACTTTACAGTTTTCAGGACATGCATATGTACAATTTTTTTTCAATATTTGCGATATGGGTATCAAATGAAAAAAGAAAATTGTTGCCTTTAGACTATATTTCCTATTTCGTACTTTCGGAGCCAAAATAGGTCAGTAAGGTCCTTTCAAGTATGTATCCTTCGATCTCATCCTTCGATATCCTTCGTTTGGAAAAAATATATGTTTTGAATATCCGTCTGTAATATAACACCTCGAAATTTTATTTTTGTAGTTAAAAAAAATATATAATATATGTTTTAAACCTCGATCTGTAGTATAATATCTCGAAATTGTATTCTTCTAGCTTTATTGGTTTAGAGGTAAGAAAAGAAGTTTTGATTAAAGAATTTATTCTGCATTATACAATTTTTTTTTTGTTTATAAAATTTGATAGAAAAATAAAGGTATTAGGTATACCACATATTACTTACTGACATATTTTGGTACTGAAAGTTCAAAATATAAATTTCTGTATAAAGCGACAAGTTTCTCCTTTCATTTGATATCCATTTTTTTTATCACTGCACAAGCGTAAATATTTAAATTATTTCTTGGAAATGTGTAAGTCTTCAAAACGTTTAAAGTACTTTAATGTCCTTTTAAAAGGACAACGTACGGAAAATAAAAAGCTAAGTATTCCAGGGTACCATAAATAATTTATAGAACAACGCCTATACCATTTTTTGGATGGGTCAAAAGTACTGTTGCACAGTGTAATTGCTGGAATTTGTATTTGTATATCTAAGTTTAACTGATACAACAAACCCATAGCTTTGCTCCGTGTAGTTATTTGCTTTGTATTTGTTTTGTTAATATGACTTTATATCTGAACATAAATGACCAACAGTAGAGTAATGAATATTAGATGTAATCACATTTAAAGCATATTATTTCAAACACCCAGCAGAGCAATCACAGTGACAGTTAATCTGTCAGAAAACAAAAAATAATTTAAATATAGAATGAAAATAAAATAAATTGCAAATCCTTTGCAAATCTACTTGCATAAAAGTATACCGTAATAAAGCAGCTTGTTGTGTAGTGTGCAACAAATTTGTTTTTAAATTGAAAACATTCATCTGTCTAGTAGTCGGTTCAACTGTCTGTTTATCTATTTCTACATTTATTTTACCTACTATGCACGTTTGGTAGATCCACAATTTTAGTGCATGATTGGACCAACGACACTGTTGTCTATCTGTCTGTCCATTGGCTTCTAGAGTGGCGCGCATGCAAGTGACTGTCGCTGCGTTCAACTGTCTGTTGGCATTATCTCATTGTTTAGCCATTTGTCCACTTGACTGTCCATCTTAGTGTCAGCCAAATAACAGACAAAAATGGCAAAGCATTTGTATGCTTAGAAATAAAACTAAAAACTTTACTCACTGCAAAGCCACGCAGGCAATAAATAAATTTGCCACAAGTTGTTGCTGCTGCACAGCTCAACGCAAGCCGGCAACAAATTGGCTTGAAGTGTTCAGCAGTAACAAAAGCAAAAGCGCAGTTAAGTGCACATCAGGCACACATGCTCACCAAATTTCTATGCACTATAAGCACTTTGAAGACTTACTGTGCAATGCGAGTCTCATAACAACAACAGTAACAATAACAACACATGAGCAGCAAAATTGCGTCTGACCGTAACTCTGTGGGCTGTTTGGAAGCCTCAATAAGCGGATAATATAAATGCACTTTTATGTAATTATGTTGGCAACTCTTGTATTTTGTTGGTCTATTTATTTTCAGTTTTCGGCGCTGTGCCCCAGACACAACCGACCGAAACTAGTCAAAGTATAAACAATTTTATTGACTACTCAAATGTGCTCATAAATCTGTTTCCCACAATGTTTATATTCCAAGCCAGTTTGTGTGTATGTGTGCGTGAGTGTATAAGTGAGTGTGTTTGTTAAATTGTAACTAAATAAATTGTGCACAAACATACACAAAAGCACATAAATATGCGCGTTTGAAATTTATTGATTTTTGCATTGCCAAACGCGCAACTATTTTGTTATTATTGTTGTTGTTGTTGTTATTGCTATTCTCATTGTTGTTGTTATTGCCTGCCACATGCCACTTGCCACAGGGCATATGTATACCAGTATCAGCGGCAGCTAACAGGAAACGGAAGTGGAAGTTTACTTTTTAGTTGGCATGCCCCGGCCGTAGGACGAGAACGCAACAGTGCGACTCTACGTTCGTTATTATTAAATTTAAAACTTTGTTTACAACATTACACGCACACATCCAAGCACAAGCAATACATTATACAAACGCATAGCCGGCATAGTCAGCTATAACGCCGTAAAGTATACTAACTACGTTGGCGCAGAAATGCTCGTGGGAGCGAATTATGTTAGCGCGTCGCTGTGTGTGTGTGTGTGTGCCAATAAATGGCCGCTGCTGTATGGCGTTTTGTTGGCTTAGTGCGCGGCTGGCGTTGGCGCATAATATCGAAGTGGTTTTTAAGTTTTGCGCTATTTATTTATAAAACCACGACCGTTATGCGGTAAAAGCGAACGGATGGTTTGTATTGGGAATTGCGGCCAGCTTTATTGCATTTTCATTTTGTATTTTCCATCCATGGGTTGTTTTATTTCGATTTTGTTACGGCCAGTTTGGTAGACTTAAGTGATCCAAATGTGTGCGCCCAAGTCGTTGGCGTTATTTGTAATTTCTTAAAAGGTTGTTGTTAGTACAGGGTGCAGTGGCGCACACAGGGGAGGGGCTTTGGGGTTTAAACCCCCCCGAAAAGTCTTTAAGTTAGTACAGAAATTTAATTTATAACCGTCGCATATATATTCAATCATCAATAGCACTACTCGACACGAAAAATACACCTAAAAATAAAAGTGTTTTCTAGACTAACTTTGGGCCGCTGAACACGAAACTGAAGATCAAAAAATTTTTGTAAGAAGCGTTTTCGAAAAATCTCCGAAAAACCTGTTTTTTCCCTGTTGTTTCAGTTATGAGCATATATCTCGTAAACGAATCATTCGACTAACACAAGCTGTCCGTCGATCAGATTTGAAGAAATTACTGACGGTGAAAATTTAAAAAAAGTGAATTTTTCGACCATTTTCAAAGATCATAATTTTTCAAATGTTTTTTTTTCAGAGATAAAATAAATTATCTCCTTTGGTTTTAAAATCTAAAGGATTAAAGATATATTATTTGTGCAAATATCGGGTGTTTTTTTTAGAGATATAGAACTTCGAATTGAAATAAAACACAAGAAAATCGTTTTAATGTCCAACAATTTGGCTTTATTGGAAGGATAATTTTATGCCATTAATGTTTAAATATGATTTCGGGCATGCGGCCGCCGCGGCTGGCTCGAATAAAGCCAATTCTACAGGTCCAATTTTCAACCACTTTTTCGAGCATTTGGGGCCGTATGTCGGCAATAACGCCACGAATGTTGGCTTCCAAGTCCCCTAACGTTTCTGGTTTGTTGGCGTAGACGAGCGGCTTCACATATCCCCAAAGAAAATAATCCAATGGTGTCAAATCACACGATCTTGGTGGCCAATTGACAGGTCCATTCCGCGAAATTATGCGCTCATCGAATGTTTCCTTCAATAAATCGATTCTGACGTGCGCTGTGTGGCATGTAGCGCCGTCTTGTTGGAACCACAACTCATCCACATTCATGCCATCCAATTCGGGAACAAAATAGTCGGTTATCATGGCTCTATACCGGTCTCCATTAACGGTAACTGACTCCTCTTCTGACTGGGTCATCTTCAACATTTTGCTCTACAGCGGCAATTGTTTCTTCGGTGCGCACTGTTCGACGTCTCTGCGGATGCGTATTATCACATAGAGTAAACGTAGTGCGAAAACGACCCATGGTTAACCGAATTAATTGCTCTGATGGACGCTTATGTCGACCATAAAATGGACGGAGCTTGCGGTAAACTTCGCGAACTGAACCATTATTTTCGAAATAAATTTGCACGATTTGCAAGCGTTGTTCTTTTGTCAACCTGTTCATGATGAAATGGCAAACCAAACTGAACATAAATGACATTAGAGTTGCCAGATCTGACCACAAAATGCCAGTTTTATCTCTATTCGAAAAACAAACCTCTAAAAAAGCACCCTATATTAAGCCTATTTAACATCAATCGAATCGAAAAGTGTTTGCCGAGACCCATCCTAGTGTTGATATAGGCGTGGAACTAGAAGTTATTTAAAGTAACCTGGCATAGTCAGTTTTTCATTTGCTGACCCAAAGTCCTTTTTAAAGAACTTTAAAATTTTAAGAACATTTCAAATATTTTTTAAAAATATTTGCGTTTGCGCCATGATGAAGACATAGATATCAAATGAAAGAGAAAAGTTGTCTCCTTTTAACTAAATTTTTTATTTTGAACTTTCAGGACCAAAATATGTCAGGTAGGGAAAACATACATGTTTTGGATCTCAGTCTGAAGATTCATACATATAAATTGTATTCTATTTCAAGGTTCTCAAAACATTTACACAAAACCCTTTCCGAAATAAAATCCTTCGTGCGCCACTGACAGGGTGCTCAATTTTTTTGAGATTTTTGTTGGCATTTAAATTTTGGTTTTTAATGTGATGACAAAGAGTTTTAGTTATGTCTCATTGTTATAAGTTTTTAATTATTTATTTATTTTTTATTTAATACAGTTGATTAAATTTTATTTTCTAAAATAAAACAAAATTAAATGAATACACCAGCAGCTTTTTCGAAACAATATTTGTACTTTAAATGTGTTTAATTTGTACTTTAATATTTGTACTAACATATCTGAAAATTTGGACTTGCTATTTAATTAACATTAAGCAAATGAAGATGAAAATAAAATGCATATTTTTTGCATTTAGTAGTGATATTTTTATTATTGTATTGTAAAGCAGAAACATTACGATTAAGTACGGGCCTCCGCAGCTCTGATCACCAGTCTTTGTTACTTTTCGATATCGCAAGACGATTCAATGTGAAAATCATTGCTCAATAAATCGATTTTTTTACAATCATAACGCTTTGTGTACTGGACAGACAGACAGATAGACGAACAGACAGATAGACAGACATACGAGAAGATACACAAACATTCAGGTAGACATATGGACATAAAGACAGGCAGATTGACAAAAAGACAAACGAAAGGACTGTTATACTGATGGACGGATATCCTTAACCAAAATCTATCGTTCGAACCTGCCAGTTGGCTGACAAATTGTCGAACAAAAAAAAAATTTAAGAACACTGGTGGATAGACGGACAGACACACAGATAGATAGACGGACAGATATACAGACAGATAGACGAAAAACAGACTGACACACAGACAGACCGACATATAGGAGGACAGGCGGACAGATAGACATACGTTTAGACAGATATACGTGCAGAAAGACGGACATGCAGACAGACAGATAACTCGAAAGACTGTCAGGCAGACAGAGAGACATATACACAAGCAGACAGACAAACAGACAGACGTACGGACAGATGGGCAGACATTCAGACAGGCAGATGATAGACTGATGAGCAGATGGAGGGATTGAAGGGCACACGTTGTTTGGTCTCTCGATTCTTGTTATGCATTTTTTTTATTTTTTTATTTTTTTTTACATTTTTTTTTTTGCAATTTGCAGGCTTGTAGGATTCTATTTACTTTAAATTACTCAATGACTTTTTTTAATAGATTATTTTCTTATAGACAAATTACTACGTCTCCACCTTAAAACAAACAGAAACAATTGGAAACTAGGAATTTCAAAAATAGGTCCATAGCAAACAGATAACAATAACCAAGTGGGTTGACCAATGTTTTAGTATTTAGTACATAATTAAGTTCTTTCCTTCTTGTTCTTTTAAATACGAAGAATCGTATTCCACTTCCTTATGAAAAATTCAGTGAGCTCATTGGTTCTTAATTCTTAGGTACAATGCTAGAATATTAAAGGGATAATGTATCATCGAAAAACACCGAACCCCTTGTAGACGAAATTTTGTAACATAGGGTTTTTAATTGGAATTTTTCTAGCTTAAGACTTGAAAGTACTTACTTCTTTCCTTTACTTCCTAGAACATTTTTCTTCATACTTTGGATAAGTTGTTCAAACCCGATGATATTTAAAATCAGCTAACTTTATACATTTATTTTATACATCACAGATTTCTACTAGTTTTTTACTGATTCTGCTTCTATGTATTTAAGAAAATTCTTATTTAAGAAGAAAGCCCAAGATGACAAGAAGAACCCTAGACTTCACATTCTGCAGTAATTAATTTTTTTGCAATTGAGTTTCATTATCAAACTGCTTACTTTTTCTTCATAAATAGTTAATTTCAAATCAGTCAAAATTAATTTTCAACTTTTTGGGCCTATTCGTTACAAGTTTTTATATAATTAATTTTTTTGAGTAAATAAAATATCCCCAAATGCAGCACACACGCTTTGCTGCACACAGCAAATGAAATTAAGGGCAGAGAAATCTCATTACGGCACAATGTGATTTCAAGCAATTTCCGCAGTCAAAAGTGGAATCAACAATCAACAACGAACAGGCGCAATGACCAACCGGCTGCCGTCGCACCGTCTGTGGCACGAAGCAAATGTCTACAATTGTTGTGCTTGTAAGTTGAAAATTACATTTGGGAGCGTTGGCAGCGTGCAACATGTTGTCGTTGGAAATGTGCACTGTGGACCACTGTGGGCACAGTGGCCACAATGTTATAAGAAAGTTATGAGGGTGGAAAAAATTTTCAAGTAAGTAAAGAGTTTTTCATTAAGTGTGTGTGGATTTAAAAATGTAATAGTGTTGAGTGGAAAATGTGAAAGAGACCTTTATTGTAAATTAAAGTGCATTCAGTAGCGTTTGTTGCGTTAGCATCAATTTTTAAAATTATATCATTCACGTGTTAAAGGACTCCTATAGTTATAGGACTATCGAATAAGGAGATGTAGAGTTTTCTATGATAGAACACATTTGTCAAAGACTGATAATGTTGTCACCTGAATTGTAAAAAGCAATAAGATGTCAATATTCGGATATAGTCTTTCATTATATAAACGATTAACGACTCAGATGAACGATACAGAGTTGTGAGGAAGACGTGAGTTTTGGAAATATAAAGCAAAAAATGTCAAAACAATGCAAAAGGTTTAAATGGTTTGTTCCACCTAAATTTTGATGTATTTAGCACAGATTTTTCTTGCTAGTTCTAGAAATTTTTTAATTATTTCAAAGCAAACAGATTTCAGAAAATAAACACTAAGATAAATAATATAGAAACTGTACACTGTCTGTGAATAGTAAAACAAAAAAAACATTTTACGCCACTTACTATTTACAGTTCGCCATTAATGCTCCGTGTATGTGTGTGTGTTTGTCTGACCAAGTGGCACTGCCAAACTGCCAAAACAGTCAAGTCCAGTTGCAGAACAGTTGAACGGCCAAGAGAGAGCAAAACCCAAAGAGGGAAAGCACAAAAGTGCCCTTCCTTGAAAATCCCAAAATGCCATAACGCGAAAATGCCAAGCTTGCCGTATCATTTTGTATCATAATGAAAAAATTCCTGCAACGGCACAAGTAGCAGCAGAAAATCAAAATGAAAATGAAAAGGAATGTGTGGAACGAAAGCAGCCAAGTCGAAACAAAACAAACTAAACAAAAAAATATTTAATTATACTTTTGATTTTAATGAAAATGTGCAGCATTTGTCACATTTCAAAGCACGCACGCATACATACAGAAGCAAATAGCGTGTGTGTGTGTGTGTGTGTGAGGGCCAGCACTTCATTTAATGCGCATTGAGGGATTGTAGCTGTCTGCCGGCACAGTGGTGAAGTTTGTCACTACAGCGACGATAATTTTTTCATTCATGTTTTTGCTATGTTTCCAACTAGTGCTGCTGTGTGTGTGTATGTGTGCGAGCCTTTGACAAGTGCGTAAACATTTAATTGCAGTTTTAC
This sequence comes from Melieria crassipennis, assembly GCA_963668005.1. Classification (NCBI taxonomy): domain Eukaryota; kingdom Metazoa; phylum Arthropoda; class Insecta; order Diptera; family Ulidiidae; genus Melieria; species Melieria crassipennis. The sequence goes on along the minus strand of OY764961.1, from coordinate 56,748,460 downwards.
ATTCTAACGCACATTACTCTGCTTCACTCGGGCATTAAAATGCTCATAAAAATGTGGACAGACAGTGGACAGTCCACGAATGGATGACAGCCGAAAAGTTGAAAAAAAACTGAATTAAATTAATTTTAATGGACAATGAACGCGTTAACCCTTTCGCTACAGGTTTTTATTGGGGAAAGTTAATATTTAAAATTTTATGTCTTAGGCTTCTATGTGGTTATATTAGAAACATTCCATAGGAATTTTTTTAATTTTTACACTCGGACCCTGTATTTTAGAGAGTTTTTTATGAGAGCAACCACATGTGATGTAAAAAAAAGTATCTAAATTGAAAGAAAACGTCAAATTAAAAAGTTCTCTAATTTGTTCTGCTTCTTCTTCCTTTACTATGTCAAGATATACCATTAAAAAAACGTGTATACTTCTCTTCTTTAAACTTAAATATTCAGTTTATTAATTTCGCATTTTTCCTAAAACTTAAAACTATTCTAAAGACTAACAAAAAAATGTATTCTTGCAACTAGTGTCCGACCGAATATTCGGTTTTGGTTTCGGCCCAAATAAGTGGTTTCGGTTTCAGTTTCGGCCAAAAAATGGCCGAATAGCCGAAACCGAAACTTTCTAGAATATTTTTTACATTTTATTGTGTAGCAGATATACAAGGTGCGTCCCAAAGTAAACAGGACTTTTGCAATAGGGACGTTTCTGGTGGCGCCATCTGGACATGCGTTGGAAAGGTACATCTTTCATTCACATACTGTCTAAATTTCATGACATTTGGTCTAGTAGAGGCCGAAATATCCCGCTCAATGTGACAGTATGTTTTTAACTTTGGTACGAGAATGTCGATCGAACAAAGAGCTAATATTAAGTTCTGTTTTAAACTTGGTAAAACTTTTACCGAAACGTTTAAATTGTTAAAGCAAGTTTATGGTGATGATTGTTTATCCCGTGGCCGTGTTAATGAGTGGTTGAATCGATTCAAGAATGGTCGTGAAGACTTGAATGACGACGAACACGTCGGCCAGTCGAAATTTGTGATTACTGACGATGCCATCAAAACTGTGCGTGATTTTATCAAAATGCAGCCAAAATCATCATTGGAATTGATGGAAATGGAATTGAACATCTCCAAAACATCAATTGATCGCATTTTAACCGAACATTTGGGTCTCCGTAAAGTGTGTTCTCGCTTCATTCCGCACACTTTAACCGACGACCAAAAAGCGCAGAGAATTGAGCACGCAAAAGACATCGTTCGGGAAGCCAGACGTGATCCAAATTTCTTGTTCAACATCGTAACCGGTGACGAAACGTGGTGCTTTCAATATGATCCCGAAACAAAGCGTCAAAGCGCCGAATGGAAGCACCCAGATGAGCCAAATCCGAAAAAAAACCCGCCGTGAGAAGTCAAAAATCAAAACTCATCTCATTTGTTTCTACGATTCAAAGGGAATAATTCATCGAGAGTTTGTTCCACCGGGAAAAACAATTAACGCTTTGTTTTATGTTGAAGTTTTGAAGCGTTTGGTGCATCGCATTCGTCGTATTCGGCCAGAATATCGCGAGGAAGGAAGTTGGCGTTTATTGCATGATAATGCACCGGCTCACAGAGCCCTAGTTACGACCGATTATTTGACCAAAAATCGCATTTTTACCATCAATCATTCACCGTATTCGCCTGATATGGCTCCCTGTGACTTCTACTTATTCGGTCAGTTGCATTTGCCGATGAAAGGAAACCGTTATAAGGACGTTGAGGACATCCAAAAGGCTTGTACCAACATTCTGAAGGCGATGCCGGCCGATGACCTAAAACACTCATTCCAAATGCTTTTGGACCGTGCAAAACGTTGTATCGAAGCAGAAGGAGAGTATTTTGAATAAATAAAAAGAATTATACAAAAATAATCATCCGTTTTCTTTATTTTATAAAAGTCCTGTTTACTTTGGGTTGCACCTTGTATAGTAAAAGGAGGAGTAATTTTGATGCCAGCAATGTAAATAAACTTCTTTTTTTTAGCATATAATATTAAATTATTTACTTTTGAATATTATCGAGTAAGGTACGAAAGGCTGATTTCTTCTTGTTTACGTTTTTAAAAAATTAATAAATTGTTTTTATTAATAAGTATTTATTTATTTATGCTATGTTTGTTTGTTTGTTCTTTATTTACTTAATGTAAAATTCGTTTGTTGGAAAAAATGCTTGATATGGTGATTTTTATTTCAACTAGAAAGTTTCGGTTTCGGTTTCGGCCGAATATTAAAAAAAAACCGAATATTCGGTTTCGGTTTCGGTTTCGGCCCAAAAAAGTGGTTTCGGTCGGACACTACTTGCAACCATAGAGGATGCAGACGTCCACAAAGTAGCATGTTGCCATATGGCAACAAAATAGCGAAAGGGTTAAAGGCCCTCACGCTTGAAGCTGGTGGACTTTGCGGGTTTGGTTAGAATACACTTTTGGTCGCCTAAATGTATGCAAACATTTTTGATACTTTGCTTAGTTTGGAGTATGGCTTAAATTTTAGATTAAAGTAATTTGTTTGATATTGTAACGATGAGGCGCCCTGTCGCTATGCTATGCGTGAATGCTTTTACGGGCATACTTTTAGGCATGCACTTTAGAGTACGGCTGGCTTGCTATAATTCCGATATGGCAAGGAAGGCAGCAGCGCAGAGGGAGCAGTGTGATTTGAGCAAGCAAAGGTGAAACACGGAATAGTCCAATAAGTAGTAGCAAGTGTGAAGACAAGCAAAGTGTAAATTTGTAAATAAAGTAATTATTTGTTTTTGACTGCGTTTTGCGCTGAATAATTGAAGTGTGTTTTATTTTTCAATCCAGAGACGAATAAACCTAAAGAACTAATTTTCGTAACAATATTTAAAGTTTACCTTTGCATATTTAATAAGTGAAAGAAGTTTTTTCAATGCTAGCTGAAGTGCCAAGAGAAACCATTTACATTAGTTCAAAGTACAGTTTGCTGGTAGACGAAACTAGTTAAGCAAATGTCATCAAATGAAACTAAGTAATCGAAATGTTTTTATTTATGTTTAGCTACAGTTCAAAGCACGCTTTACAGTTAATTAAAACTTTAAGTTAATATCAACAAAAGCATTTAAATGTTTACATTCATACATTCTAACTTTAAATTGCCTTAAAATCCATATTTTTCAAACGCCCAAAAATATGCAAAACTTGCTTTATTTCGGTGCGTTGATCTTTGCACATTTCGGCGCCCCTTTTCAATTCCCTGCTGTCTTTTAGCATTTACCCGCTTGCGGATTACGGCTGTGCTGTTCCCCAGTCGGCACGCCTAAAAGTATACCACGTTATATGCGGAACTGCAGAAATTGCTTGCATGCAGTCAGCGTTGGTTTTAAATAATTCAAATTTTTAAAAATGTCACCGCCCAGTGCTGTCGTGTTTCAGCTTCCGCGCCCACGTCTCTGCGCACTCTCGGCGCTTTTGCGTTGCTGCGTGCTTTCCTGCCGACATTTATAATAAAATTTATGATTTTTTTTGCGGCGTTGACAGCGTGGCTGTGATTTTATTTGCCACTAACACTTTTTTTGCGGAACGAAAACGCGCATTTGTCGTTGTGCCCCGCGCGCCCAGTTCACACCTCTGCGGCCAAGGTGCGCGTTATCGCTTTTTTGGTTTAATTTTTTTTTGGCACCTTCTTTATTTTTGTTGCCTTCCGTATTAAGTTAACGTTTTGGTTGTATTTTTCACACAACACAAATCGTACGCTCGCCTTAGTAAAAAGTTGTTCCGCTACAAAAACGACTTTAAAAGTGTGAACAATTTTCATAAAGAAACTGCAGAAGCAGAAAATATTGTAGCGAGCTGTGAGGCTTCAGTGAAATAACCGCAGTGTCAATGTGCTTTGCATTGTTAAGTAGCACAGATGGCGGCAACAACAATACACACACACACACACACACATACGCACACAAACAGCGGTCAGAGGGCTCCAAGGCGCAGTGCAAAGTGCCCCCAAAGAAAAGTTAATTTCGGCGCGTATTTATTATTTATGCGTTTTGTGCGATTTCTTTTGGCTGTTTTGCATTGCTTTTGACATTCTAGAAAGCTGTCTGCGATACGCAGTGGAGTGGGACAGGGACTGGAATTTCCGATGCGGCTTTTAGCAGTTTAAGCTTGCGGCGGCCAAAGCAAAGTGCGGCCCGCATACATCAATGTGAAAATTCCTTAACATACCTTTAGGCTGTCATATTGCGTGCACAATATTTGCTGCATACTTTTCGAGGCAGCGAGTTTAAATATGCGACAAATAAATACATTTGTGCTCAGGAATTTGAAAGATTTTTTCAATTAGCAGCGTAACGGTGATTTATGGTCGTTGGAGGAAGTGAGTGGGGCGTGGAATAGGCGATGTTTGTTGTAAGGAAGCCTACCTAGTCTTTTCTATAGCCAAACTGTTTAGCAATATTAAAGTAAAATGAACCATTTATGGCTTATTTGCGTAGTGCTTTAATTACCTAAATCAACTGGCAAGTATGCAATACAAATTTGGCCAAAAGTCAACAGTTAGCTGTCAAAAAACAATCTTCATTCATTAACTGAATAAGACATTTCGACGGCTGTGCCGATTCTGCTTTCTCCTTCCGAATTGTTATTTCAAAATCACCGAAACATTGTTGGAATTCCATTAATTTTAGCTGGCTTTGGGGCTACTTTCAATAATCACCAGTCTGAGGAAAAAGGGGTTTTGTAATGATGAAAGGTGCATGCAAAGTGCAATCGAGGACTTACACAGCATTTGTGTGACTTGCAGGTGGTGCTTGTAAATGGTTAGCGTTGTTATTGTTGTTGTAATAGGTATGCTCGCAACGTTGCTGACATGACTGTTTAATTACAGCATTCAAAATTTTGTTGAGTGAGTTTCGATTTGGCACTAAGCGAACAAATTGATATGATGGACATTAAAGGACTGGGTGCACATGCACTTGGAAGCTTGGCTATAGGATATATGAAGTTGAGGTTGGCGATAGGAAATGTAATGATGAACAAATGTAGTTGAGTAGTTGTAAATTTAAGAAATTATTGTACATACAAGAAACAGAAGAAATATTAAAATTCAAAACAAATTCAAAGTCACAGTTACAGAGAGAATTGCTGTCATAATTAGTAAGAGTTAGAAACACAGTCACCATTGAAATCCATCTTAGTCTTAGTCTTAGTCTTAGTCTTAGTCTTAGTCTTAGTCTTAGTGTTAGTCTTAGTCTTAGTCTTAGTCTTAGTCTTAGTCTTAGTCTTAGTCTTAGTCTTAGTCTTAGTCTTAGTCTTAGTCTTAGTCTTAGTCTTAGTCTTAGTCTTAGTCTTAGTCTTAGTCTTAGTCTTAGTCTTAGTCTTAGTCTTAGTCTTAGTCTTAGTCTTAGTCTTAGTCTTAGTCTTAGTCTTAGTCTTAGTCTTAGTCTTAGTCTTAGTCTTAGTCTTAGTCTTAGTCTTAGTCTTAGTCTTAGTCTTAGTCTTAGTCTTAGTCTTAGTCTTAGTCTTAGTCTTAGTCTTAGTCTTAGTCTTAGTCTTAGTCTTAGTCTTAGTCTTAGTCTTAGTCTTAGTCTTAGTCTTAGTCTTAGTCTTAGTCTTAGTCTTAGTCTTAGTCTTAGTCTTAGTCTTAGTCTTAGTCTTAGTCTTAGTCTTAGTCTTAGTCTTAGTCTTAGTCTTATTCTTAGTCTTAGTCTTAATCTTAATCTTAATCTTAGTCTTAGTCTTAGTCTTAGTCTTAGTCTTAGTCTTAGTCTTAGTCTTAGTCTTAGTCTTAGTCTTAGTCTTAGTCTTAGTCGTAGTCGTAGTCGTAGTCTTAGTCTTAGTCTTAGTCTTAGTCTTAGTCTTAGTCTTAGTCTTAGTCTTAGTCTTAGTCTTAGTCTTAATCTTAGTATTAGTATTAGTCTTAGTCTTAGTTTTAGTCTTAGTCATAGTCTTGAAAATCAGATTTGTTTGGCGTCATCAATCATAAATTATTCTGTAATTATAAATTTCCTGTTGGGCATTTTGTACGCATACATATTTAAACTTACGCACAACTTATGTTTCCTACGTATGTACTTGCAGCTGTTTATTTTGAGTCAAACGTTGAAGTATTAATTAATTTGAGTTTCCTGCTCGGCGCTTAAGTATGCTTATTGAATTTTAACAATGCAGATATTGAATTAAGTTGCATTGATTACATGACTCAACCTTTTCCGCAGTTTGGTTAACTTTAACTATTTAAATTAATTGGTTAAGATTTGTAAGGCATTACATATTGAATCAAAAGTTATAAAACACAAATGCATTGCCTGCTTTTTGGCACTTTTAGCCTAACTAATGCAACTTATAATCCGGCATTTACAAGCGTTTAAGTGGCGGCAAATCCTTTTTCAATTTAAATGGCATAAATTAACACTTGAGGCAGTAGCGCCCACACACGACTGCTGACATATAGATAGGTGCCCCGTGGGGACTTGGGAGCGAATGCGCAGGTGTCGGGGAACGACAGTCGAATGGCGACTGCAGGCGGAGTGCGCTGCCAGAGATAAGAAACTTCTAGTACTATTAAATACTATTGTAGTGGATCTAAGTACCATACCGTACATACATACACTCACACAGACACACACGCCTACATACATTTGGTGTGGCGCTACGTTTGGCAGCGTGCGGCAGCCGTTGTCAGCCAACTGGCAAATGGCATTTGGCAGTAATTAGTGGCAAATTGTGTGAGGGTGCTTAAATTTGCTTTTAATTAGAAACTGGCAGGCAGAAATTTGCGAAATGTCTGTCCGCATCTGTTTGTCTGTCGGTTTGTGTGTCTGTGCGCTGTTCGCAATGGCTGTCAATCGACGGCTGGCTCAAGAAGTTCCAAATGCAATCTTTACTATGTATGTGTGTGTGTTGCAGTGTAAATGCAGGCAGCCGGGGAATTTGACAGGATGCGCAAAATGCAAATAAATGCATGGCTGGCGGCTGCTGTACGTTGCAGCTGGCGGCCAAACGACAGTGGCGTCAAGCGGCACTGAAGTTTGATTACAAGCGCACACAGTGTCGCAGCAACATGCATGCACACAAGTTGCTTGTACGCATTTGCATGTGTGCAACATGGGCACAACGAACAGTTCCAACATTGTGCACATGCATTTTGCATACAAAATTAAATGCAACAAACACGACAATCGCTGCAAGCACACAAACACGACAATCGCTGCAAGCACACAAACACAGAGACGAGTACATGCAGCGCTGTCTCTCTGATTGTCTATAATTCAATTTAAAGTTGCATAGTTTTAGGCGTTTCCGCTTCTGGCCAATGGCAATTGACAGCGTAAATATTTATTTTGCCACCTCGCTAAGTAATTTTGCGCATTTCTTTCACATCTTTTCACATTTTGACTTGATTATAATTACACTATAAATATGCATACAGCAACAACAACTGGGAGCAGATAACATACATAAACAATTTACAGGCATACATAATTGAAATTCATTGGTGCTTTTGTTTCGCCTCTGCGTGTTTAATGGCGTGTTTATGTATTTGCTTTGTTGTTTTCAGAGACGTGGTTTTGTTTTTTTGGTTAATTTAATGGCTCTTGAATTTTCTTTTTAATTTCATCTGTTTTGCATAATATTGTTGTTTATATGCGCTGCTGTCTTTCATCGCTACATTTGTTTGCGTGCAATCACAAATTAATGACCCCCCAACTGCGATATAGAATCACTAAAAATATTGATTAGTTGTTGTTGTTGCTTTCTACATTGAAATGCTGGTGTTTGTTGTTCTATTTATTGTAAGAAAAGTTTTATTAAATTTTAACTAAATTGTACTAAACATTACTTTACAGGAAATCGTTGCAATTAGTTGTCTATCTTTTACTTTTTAAGGCATTAAATAACAAGAATTATTTTGTTATGAAGACAGAAATGGAGCATCGGCTCAGTCTTGCGGTCAATGAACTAATCAGCTGAGTAAAAGTTGCTAGTATTTCTACTACTTTGTGGTATTTTTTTACATTTTCTTAACAAAAAAAAAAAAACAAACCAGTGCCTACTCGATTCTTGATTCTTGATTCTCGATTCTCTTTTAACCTTACACAATTTCTTAAAACTTAAATTCGAATAAAGTCAGCATTGCTTGCAGTCTTTTTAATAATTTGTTCAGCCCGTCTACCTTTGAATATTTGCAAATATTTCTTGAAATCTAAAATTAATTTCTTTCTAAAACCTTAAAAAAATTACCTAAAATTTCTCTCCGATATCTTCATCCTCAATCGTTGTCCGCTCTGTACTCTTCAAGTACAGTACGCACCTGCAGCCTTGCAGACATTTCCTCCATTCCAAGCAGCCCTTCCTCACCTTTTGTCTTCCTTGTACCGTATTCAATTCATTTCTGCTTCTTTATTTTTTTATTAAAGTCCCTCAAAGGTTCTAAAAAGAACTTCAGATTGCTGTCGCTATTTTTTTATTTCATTTTTTACTCCTTTTTCTTTTCATATCTCCTCTTTGCTTAAGTAGTAGTTAGACACCTTCTAAAAAAGTTGCACCTGTCTTATAATTTTTTTCTTCTTCAGGCTTCACTTTTTGCTTCAATTGATCTCCTCCCTTTTTATATGCGACCTTTAAGCTTTTATCGCCACTTACTTCACTCAGTAATGCATACAAGTGTAATCCACTTTTAGGCGCTTCTTCTTGTTCAACTGTTATCGCCGCTGTCAAGCAGCTTTTTGCTCTCACTCCAACAGAATTTGGCGTTGTCAACACGATTTGGTGCTATTTGACCTTTTTCCTGTTTTAATTAGCATTTGCATTCATTTTCGGCACAAGTGTCCTTTTTCAGTGGCATGAGAAATGTCTTCCGGGAGCAGTGGCTGCCGTTTGCGAGACAAGTTTTGTTGCTTCATTTGGAGTGAGAAGTAATTCTAAATATATAAACTTTATGGTGATGGGTTGTTTAAGAGACGTTTTATTCGTTTGCTGTAAAAGATTCAATGTCCTTTAATGTGTTTACTTGTATATATATGTGGGAGCGGAGCAAGACGAACGAGACATGGGAACTCGGACTGGACGAATTATGGACGACACGGCACAAGTAAATATGGACAATCAAATAATAATGAGACATAGTATTTCAGTTGACTGAAAGAAATTTTCTAATTTTTAAATTACCTTAGAAATTTAAATGTAATGAACAAAAAAAAACAGAGAGATTAAAATCAAACCCACATATTTTTGATTGTTTTTATATTCATTCCTTATTTACTCGTTTTTTGTTGTTTGTTTTTACAAAAATTTCCTATGTTTCATTGCCAACTTTATGGTCAATGCCAGCTCAAAGTTCATATTCCAACACCTATCCGCCTATAATTTCTTTCAATGCAAACTTTATTGCATTTGAAATCGTATTAAATATTCACATCCTTTACAATTCGATTTTATGTGAGAGTATTTGAGTTGCTGCATTACTCACATTACTTTCTAATGCCAAAACGATTATCCCTGTCAAAGCAACTATTCCAACTATTCGAGTCGCTGCAGTGTCTAGACACTGTCATACAATTTTGTGCGTTCATAGGGTATTTTTTTTTCGTTACGAACGCATGCGACATACCTGTCAGAATGCCACAAATACCACTTTCATTGCAACATTCCATCAACATGCTCCACTGGCGTGTGGCAAGAAAAGACAAAAACCTGTAGTCAGCGAACGTGAACGAGAAAAATGCAAAATTAATGCATACGCTGCCACAACGACCGCCAGTCGCTGGCAAATACAAGTTAGGTAAATCAAAAATGCGAAACGGCAAAAAATGCCGTCGCCATGCAACAATAATTTCATCATTTACCACTGTCAAGGCCATGAGCCTTGAAGCCTTCACCGAAGCTTCTTTAAAAGCGTCTCAGCCAAGGGCAAACAAATAAATGCAAAGCTTTCGATTTATGTAGAAAATTTCAAATTGGTGTGGAAGGCAGAAGAAAAATGATATGTGGCAGAGTTCATGTTGGATTCGGTTGGTGTGGTGTTGAATAAGGATGTGTGATTTATATGGCAGCACATAAATAAGGCGAGAGAAAATCATATTTTTGCACAGCCGCCTAAATGTATGCAGCTAAAAATTGCACTTGGCGCTGGAGCAAAAATATTGCACGGCGGCGGCAAGGAGCGGCATGGATATGCTATAAAATCGCATATTGGGTTAGCGCACAGCAGGCAACAGGCCAAGTGTTGACCACAAGAAGAGCAAAAGAGAAGAGAAGAGTGAGATGTAGTAAAAGAGTGCATGTGGGCGACCATACTAAATGCAAAAAATGCAATTTAAATAACACTGCACTATGACACCATGGCCGCTCTTGCCACAAGCTAATCTTGCACCATTTCTTTCTCTATCCATTTCTATATTTCTCTAATGCAGCGCTTATTTTGTGCTACTTTTGCTTTGTGCACTCTTGTGCTCAGATAACCAGCACTGGCCGTTTGAGATATATGTAGTTTCGCCCACTTGCCAAACTCGCTACTGTAGGTTGTCTTGCTCGCCCAGCCCCGGTGGCGTATGAGTAACATTTGCATTTTATTGTTCGTTTGCCATTTGCGTTTCGGTTCATCTCCGTTTCTTGCTGGCGCATATGGCTGTGGCGTGGCCGTCTTATGCACGCTTCAAGTGCGAGTTAATCTGGCGTCCACTTGCAGGCTACAAACTTGTGTGTGCAGCGAGCAAAATTTATTCGCCGTGATTTTGCCTGCAATTGTGCAATTCAGCTGGCTTCTACTGGCAGCTATTGGAGTACGTAACATATGGCAGTGATTTTTGCTGAAGAAATATTATGCAGATTATCATTATTATTATTATTTTTGCTATTGTTGTCTTTAATATGGAAAGCAGATTATTTGGACTCGCTGACATTTGTTTTATGGGTGCAGCGGAATATGTAAATTTCTTCTGTGTACTTTTGCGAGTGGTTTTTGTTTTTAAGTTTTTTTAAGTTTTGAACTGAAGTTTTGAATTGAAGTGAAGCTTGAATGTATGCTGTATGAATTTCATTAATTTCATTCATTTAATTCATTTCATTCATTTAATTTAATTACATTTCATTTTACTTATATAATTGCATTTCATTTAATTTAAATCATTTCATTTCATTTCATTTTATTTAATTTAATTTCATTTCATTCATTTCATTTAATTTCAATCATTTCATTTCATTTAATTTAATTTCATTAATTTCATTAATTTCCTTAGTTTCATTCATTTCATTAATTTCATTCATTTCCTTCATTTCATTCATTTCATGCATTTCATTCATTTAATTAATTTCATTAATTTCATTCATTTAATTAATTTCATACATTTCATTTCGTTCATTTCATTCATTTCATTCATTTCAATCATTTCATTCATTTCATTCATTTCATTCATTTCATTCATTTCATTCATTTCATTCATTTTATTCATTTCATTCATTTCATGCATTTCATTTTATTTCATTTTATTCATTTCATTCATTTCATTCATTCATTCCTTTCATTAATTTCATTCATTTCGTTCATTTCATTTATTTCATTCATTTCATTCATTTCATTCATTTCATTCATATCATTCATTTCATTTTATATAATTTCATTTCAATTCATTTAATTTCAATAATTTCATTTCATTTAATTTCATTCATTTCATTAATATCATTAATTTAAGCCATTTCGTTCATTTAATTTCATTTCATTTTATTTAATTTAATTTAATTTCATTCATTTCATTTAATTTCAATCATTTCATTTCATTTAATTTCATTTCATTAATTTCATTAATTTCCTTAGTTTCATTCATTTAATTAATTTCATTCATTTCCTTCATTTCATTCATTTCATGCATTTCATTCATTTAATTAATTTCATTAATTTCATTCATTGAATTAATTTCATTCATTTTATTCATTTCATTCATTTCATGCATTTCATTCATTTCATTTTATTTCATTTTATTCATTTCATTCATTTCATAAATTTCATTCATTTCATTCATTTCATTCATTTCATTTTATATAATTTCATTTCAATTCATTTAATTTCAATAATTTCATTTCATTTAATTTAATTTAATTTCATTTCATTTCATTCATTTCATTAATATCATTAATTTAAGCCATTTCATTCATTTCATTTCATTTCATTTAATTTAATTTAATTTAATTTCATTCATTTCATTTAATTTCAATCATTTCATTTCATTTAATTTCATTTCATTAATTTCATTAATTTCCTTAGTTTCATTCATTTAATTAATTTCATTCATTTCCTTCATTTCATTCATTTCATGCATTTCATTCATTTAATTAATTTCATTAATTTCATTCATTTTATTCATTTCATTCATTTCATGCATTTCATTCATTTCATTTTATTTCATTTTATTCATTTCATTCATTTCATTAATTTCATTCATTTCATTCATTTCATTCATTCATTCCTTTCATTCATTTCATTCATTTCGTTCATTTCATTTATTTCATTCATTTCATTCATTTCATTCATATCATTCATTTCATTCATTTCATTCATTTCATTTTATATAATTTCATTTCAATTCATTTAATTTCAATAATTTCATTTCATTTAATTTAATTTAATTTCATTTCATTCATTTCATTAATATCATTAATTTAAGCCATTCCATTCATTTCATTTCATTTCATTGGAAATCAGGTATAGTTTGTGCAAACATCTTTGAAATGGTTTGAAATGTTTTTCAAACGAAACCATACTGCAAACTAGTTCACAGTTGTAAACAGTTTACAGATGACAAACTATTCCTTCATAGTTTATAGCTTAAATGTTTATACAGTCTCACAATTTCTGTTCATCTCCTTATTCATCAGTTCTTGTTTTTCAACTTCTCAGCATTTAAGTAATAAAAAATAAGTACTGCCTGTTTCTGTGATTTTGTCATTTAATTTATTGCCTTGTAATACTTTCTCAATGCAATTCTAAATATTGTATTTGCTGCTTTTTTCCAATATTTACTTTCCCTTTTATTTGCCACAAAACTTTATATTTGCCATTTGTGTGTGCTTCACAATACATCAAAGTGCAGCTTCATCAAATCAAATAAAAAAAAGAGAGAATAACAAAAAGCAACGCATGGTATTAGCACAAAATCCGCCTCGAGGACATTAAACATTTATGCACAGACTTTCACCCCTCATGAGTTAAACGACAAAAAAAAAACAAAAATTGTAGAAACGGGTATATGAAAAAGCAATGTTGTAGTTATGGCCATTACATGCGCTTTTAAGTGATCAAATATGCTGCCATAAAGAAACTTCCCTGAAAATATGTTTTTTTTTTTCAATAAAACACTGTGCAACAAAAGCAGTTTTACGGGGAGAAATTAGACACAGACATGGAAATTTGAGGTAACATTTGGTTTAACTGTTGAGTTGGAGTGTTTGTATGTCTCCAAATAGGTCAAATAGGTCAAAGACACAACTTTCCTAACGAATCAGTACTTTAACGATTCTTTAAGGGCCCAAATAGGTTTCAACAGGAACTATATGTTTTTCTTGACCTACACTTTGCACCAAACCTAAATTTTTCTTCTCTAAGCATAAAAATGACTGTTGCACAGTGTCATAGCTCAACAATGACAATTGAATTGCGGCCAAAGCTGCGTGTCAAAGTGAAGTGCGCCACGACAAGTTACCAGCACCAAAAAGACAGTAACAACCCTCTGCCATAAAGTCCACAAGGAACCCCCAACTTCTCGTACCACTGGCACAAGCTTAAACTCCTCAGCTTTGGTGCCCAATATCCCCAAGTTCTTGAGTATCCCCCCACTCTCCTGTTCTCACTGCAGCACTCGGCCTCTAACCCCAACTTAAACTTCACTTTGCTCCATTTTCAAAGGGCACTGCACTTTTGAGCTCTGAAAAAACGCCAAAAAAATAGGGGAACAAATTTTATTAGCAACAACACAACATGGCTGGATTGCAAGTTGGGTGCCTCAAGGTTTTTGGCGTTTTTTTTTTTATTATTTCTTTTATCACACACAAATCCCAACACAAATATGCATAAATGCAATAAAAGTGGTGTTTGTGCCTTATTTTTTTTTGGTCGCACTGTCAAAGCACACTTTTAGGGTGTGCAAATGTTGATTTGGCATTTTTTTCGTATTGCTAGCTTTGCCAAGTAATGAAATCAGAAATTCCTTAGCGTCTGGCGGCTGTCTCGCATTTTTCATTTCGTTCTCTATAAGCTTACGTACACTCCTAAGGACCTCTAACGACTCTGCTACAGCGTCAATGTCACAATGTGGCCGCACCGCTGCTCATCATAATTCATCTTTATGCTGTTGACACTTTTTTGCAAGATTTTGCTTTGTCATTTTTTATTTTATTTTTTGTTTTGTTTTGTCGCATGTGCGCTCGCAACAATGCTGCAGCATTATTCTGATTTGCCGCGAACATCATAAATCATGTGAGTGGTGTGTGACAGTTGTTGTTGTTGTTATTGTTTTTGTTTTGTGTGTGTGTTATCACACGCATTGCTGATAGTTACAATCTTCTGCGCGCTGCATAAAATTTCAATGTTTATGCAATTGTGTTGCATACATTTAGGCGTACAGCAGGAATTGGCCCTTCACGCACGTAATACTTTCGTCGCAATTTCCCCCCCTACTTGTCAGCGTGTTTGTGCGTATGTTGGGCACTTTTTCAGCTTCACTGAACCAAAATAATTGGAAAATTGTGCCTTTAATGCTTGAGAGTTGTTGTTGTTTTTGTTGGTTGATGTTGTGGGTTGTCTTGTAAGTAATGTCAATTTTTATTTGTAAATTTTACAGTAGTCTACAAAATTAAGTTAAACTAAGAAATTCAAAACACTCTGAAGGTACTGAACTTAAGAACTTACTGGGCCATTTTTTGTTTCTCTGTTCGTGGTTTTCTATTGGAAGGTTGACGATCCCCATTATGTTTTGTTTCAATACTCTGTCGCAATTGACGACTTGCTTTCTGCTAGCTTTGTTTCGCTTTATTTCGAGACTGCTGCTAAGTTTATAGATTAGGTTATAGCCGACAAGGTTACATAAAGTCAAAACTTTTATTTGCTTTTTGGTGAGTTTTGGTTTAATTTTCCCTCGAAAGATTATGCATTGTCTGCTTTTCAGTGAATTTTAGTTTGATCCTCACTTTTTATTTTATTTTATTTTATTTTTTTTTAGTTTGTTTTATTTTATTTTACTTTATTTTATTTTATTTTATTTTATTTTATTTTATTTTATGTTATTTTATGTTATTTTATTTAATTTTTTTATTTTATTTTTTTTTAATATTTTATTTTATTTTATTGTATTTTATTTTATTGTATTTTATTTTATTTTATTTTATTTTATTTTATTTTATTTTATTTTACTTTATTTTATTTTATTTTATTTTATTTAGTTTTTTTATTTTATTTTTTTTTAATATTTTATTTTATGTTATGTTATGTTATGTTATGTTATGTTATGTTATGTTATGTTATGTTATGTTATGTTATGTTATGTTATGTTATGTTATGTTATGTTATGTTATGTTATGTTATGTTATGTTATGTTATGTTATGTTATGTTATGTTATGTTATGTTATGTTATGTTATGTTATGTTATGTTATGTTATGTTATGTTATGTTATGTTATGTTATGTTATGTTATGTTATGTTATGTTATGTTATGTTATGTTATGTTATGTTATGTTATGTTATGTTATGTTATGTTATGTTATGTTATGTTATGTTATGTTATGTTATGTTATGTTATGTTATGTTATGTTATGTTATGTTATGTTATGTTATGTTATGTTATTTTATTTTATTTTATTTTATTTTATTTTATTTTATTTTATTTTATTTTATTTTATTTTATTTTATTTTATTTTATTTTATTTTATTTTATTTTATTTTATTTTATTTTATTTTATTTTATTTTATTTTATTTTATTTTATTTTACTTTATTTTATTTTATTTTATTTTATTTTATTTTATTTTATTTTATTTTATTTTATTTTATTTTATTTTATTTTATGTTATTTTGTTTTATTTTATTTTATGTTATGTTATGTTATGTTATGTTATGTTATGTTATGTTATGTTATGTTATGTTATTTTATTTTATTTTATTTTATTTTATTTTATTTTATTTTATTTTATTTTATTTTATTTTATTTTATTTTATTTTATTTTATTTTATTTTTTTTTATTTTATTTTATTTTATATTATTTTATTTTATTTTATATTATGTTATTTTATTTTATTTTATTTTTTTTTTTAATATTTTATTTTATTTTATTTTATTGTATTTTATTTTATTTTATTTTATTTTATTTTATTTTATTTTATTTTATTTTATTTTATTTTATTTTATTTTATTTTATTTTATTTCTAAAAAGAAACTCACTACAGACCTCTTTGGCTCTGATTTTCTGTTGCCACACCTTCAATAAAAATTTGTATGGTCTTTCAAAAGCTCAGCTTCAACAAAATCTTTGATTTGGCGCAATCATCTAATTACGCGCATTACTTACGACATGACCCAATATTTGTACAAGTTTGGGGTTACTTTAGGTTGGCACTTTGCTTGCCAATTCCATGCAGCCTTCCTTGAGGGTGTGTGCTTTTAGGCGCTCGCTGTCAAACATGCAACGTACAAGCACCAACTTTTTTATTTGATGCTGGTTTATGGGGTGGCTGGGCTGGTTGCTGCGTTTGCTGTCTTCTTTATATCGTTTTTCACTTCACCTTTGAAATGTTTTTTTTTTCATTTAGTTTGAAATGGTAATCGGATATGATTGTATGTGGTTTGGTTTCTTGCTTTGTACAAAAAGTGTTAATTTGATATTTTATGGAAATTTAATATCGCTTCAAAAAGTCGCACATTTGGCGATAAAAAGTTCAATAAATTTTATGGTGTGTGAAATTTGCGCGTCAAAGGCCATTGTGACATGCGTACATGTGTTTTTAAGGGGGTCGCCTAGAAGTATGCAAGGCAAAGTCAAGTTAAACGGAAAGTAAAGTTATGGAAATTTAAGTTTCGAGACAACATTGTGAGATATTGGGGACAGTATACAAGTATTTTGTGACAGTTTAGGTTAGAATTTATCCAGTTTGTGTTTTGAGTGGTAACTCTGAGTGTGAGAAGCATTAAAATGTTATATATGTAGATAAGAGTGCACACAGGATTGTGTTTTGGGGGGTTTGCATACAACTTTTAAGTGTGTTTTGAGTGGTAACTCTGAGTGTGAGAAGCATTAAAATGTTATATATGTAGATAAGAGTGCACACAGGATTGTGTTTTGGGGGGTTTGCATACAACTTTTAAGCCATATAACTTTTGGAACCATATTTGTGACCAAAAATTTACATAAGCGGCAGATATTTGGGGGGTTGAACCCTCAAAACCTCTCTCTGATGTGCGCCAATGTACTATATACATCACATCAGACATCACTATGCTATTCTAAGATTTAAAATCCTCAGCATACATTCTGTCTTACACTTTGATTTGGTTGTGTCTATAAAATTTTTAATTTTCTGAACATACATAAATCTTAACCAGCTTTGAAAACTAAGCGCATCCTTTAAATCCTTTTAAAATTTAAGGGTTATGACACCAAAATTGCACACAATTTATATACTTTACCGGCCAACAATAAAAGCGTCGGATTATGAAAGAGAGAGAGAAAGCAAAAAAATACTCTTTTGACATTCCATTAAAACTTTACCCGGCTAAGCACTTCCGGTCACACATAGCACAACGACATAACGGCAAATGTAACCAGATATGCGGCAGAAAATATTCTGGAGCTTCATGACCAACTTGCAGCCATAATAACAACAACAATGTTAACAAAACACAGAGTTATAAATTGGAAAAAAAAATTTGAACTCCAGCAGTGATGCAAAAAATTGCACACCGAATGAATCATTCGCAAGCTTTCACCGTCCACGGCACTCAACCCTCTCCCCCTCGCAACCCACTAGCACGTGCAGCCATTTTGCATATTTTCACAATTTTCACAATTTTATGTGTCATTCGTTTCACTGCCGATAATTACCACATTTACTGGGGGCAGCTGGCAAACAACAATAAACCCACAACCCATTACAACAACGTTGGCAACCAAAGCGCCAAATCGGCGAAAATAAAGTCTTCCAAATGCAGCCGCCGCCGCCACCACACTTTGCCAGCACAAATGGCCAGTTGTTCGCTCCGTTGGCGTTTGTTGCAACCAGACAGTGGCGCGCACACACAACGGCGGCACCGCAAACTGTTGTGTTATGACCGGCGCATGTAAAATAGGTGACAGCAACACTGAAAATCGCATATGCCAACGATTTGTTGTGCCGTTGCTGCTTATTGTGCCAGCAAATGTTGTTGTATTCTCGTTACTCTCTCGCATGTGTTTGTTGTTGTTGCCATTGTCGATATTATGTTGGCTCGGTTGCTGTCTGCATGCGGTCGAGTGTGTTGTCAAACTGGCGGAAAAGTGCTTGTCGCCCATTTGTATGCAACACTTCCGTTTAAATTTTTGAGGTTAAGTGCTACAATGCCTGGCTACCTTGATTTTTGTTGCTTTCATTTCTACGTGTGTGTGTGTGATTGCCATAGTTTTTTATTTATGTTAATGGTAGCGCTTACCGAAAATGTTTATTTGGATACTGAGTGCGGCTGCTTGATGGTGCGCCTATTTGTAGGCAACACAAATTGTAGGCTAACCAAAACCAGCCAGTGCGGTGCACCATATAACAACTGGGCGGGTGCGGTGGCAGTGTTTTGTAATAAACATAATGGCCATGGCCAATGGTTATTTGCCGGGAATTTAAAATGTAATTAAACGTTGTTGTTTGACTTTTTTGTGCAGTGGAAAATTAAAATAATTGTTGGTTTGCTGGTTGTATAATGTGCAATCGAGAGCGGACGAGTTTATGTGGGCAATTATGGCTGCTTGCAGTTTGTTTAGAAATTAATGTTAAATTTAGTATTACAAATTGTGGCAAATATATATTTGTAGTGTAAATATTTTTAGAATTAAATGATTAAATATTAAAAATAATAAAAATTTATTTTTATTAATATTTGCATTTATTTATTTATTTTTACTCCATTGAGTAAACTCTATTAGACTGATTACAAAAGTTAATTATTTACAGAGAAAAAAAATAAAAAATTAAAGTAATAAATATAGCTTAAAAATATTGAAAAATTTGACTTAAATTAACTACAGCATAGCTATGAAAGATTTTTCCTTTAATCTAACTGAACTGAACTGACTCCTGTCTATTATTGATTTATATTATTTGAAAGTAAGGAAAAAAACCCCACCTTATTGCTCCCTTAGCACCCATGAGACCTTCTCACTGTCCCTATCCCCACAAGCACAAACAGACATCTACCTGGCCACATGACTGTTTGCCGCTAGCATATCCTGCCATATCCTTCCTTCTTCTAACTTTTGAGCTTTTCCGAATAAAGACATTAATCACACTCATTCATCCGGCGCTTGTTAGCCGCATTTCATCGCCAAAAAACCAACAAAATATTTGAATATTTACAAAACAATTTTTCAAAATTATCCGCCCAATCTGTCAGGCTGACAAATAACTGTCAAAAAGTGTACACCGCATGCTGACAGCGTCGCCGCTGTCAGACTGAACGTTTTGCTCATCAACTCGCCCACTGGCCCACATGTGCCCACCTACCCACACGCACAGCTGCCGCCAAGAAAAACGCCCTCAACGCTGCGACACGCCAAGTCAACAACAACAACAACAACACCACTAGCAATAGGAACTTTTTTGTAACTTATACACACCCGCAGCAAAATATGTTTCGTGCAGAAGTTATGACTTATGTTTTTATGTATAGTATGTGGCGTTTGTTGTTGTTGTTATCGTTAGACACCCTGTTATCCTTATTATGACATGGCATACGTTGATGCTTGTTATTGTGTGGTTGTTATTGTTGTTGTCGGTGCTTTGGCATGTTTGCATGCCAAGTCAACATAAAATATATTTTCAAAATATTTGTAATGCTGCCCCATGCCGCTTTTTTGTAGTTTGTTGTCTTTTGTGCATTTATTTCTACACAAATGACGTGCAAATTAATGAGCACGTTAAAGAGATTTGCCCATTTTGTGACGCTATAAGCCACACAAATCCAGAAATTGCTAAAACCTAAAAATACCCGAAGGCACAAACTGACCCCTCAACGAAAATATTTAGTGGAGTCTTTTCAGTAAACAGAATTTGATTAAAGTGCAACAATGGGTCGGGGCTTGGGCGCATGTGTTGGCATTTTATTGTCAAAGTGACGTGCAGCTTTGCATAGTTTTAATGGCAATGGGCTTTGTATTTTTTTTAAGGTATCACGGCACGTTAGAAAGGGGAATTTTTAATGATTTACAAAATTATTTATTTTTTAATGATTTACAAAATTATTTATTTTTCAGCTCCTTTATTATCAATCTTTTTGAAAATTTGTTTACAATACATTGAAGGTTTAAAAAAAATTTGTTTTTTGTTTTTTTAGCATATTGTCTCTGATATAGGTGGAGCTGAAGTCGCGTAGAAAAAAAAACACATCCTCCATTGCGGACACTTAATCTCCGGATTGGCTCGACCGATTTTAGAAAAATTTTTTTAGTTCTTTTTATTAACTTATATATTTATTTATTTGATACCTTAAATTATTTTTTGAATTTAAATGTTTTGCTGTAATTTTTATTTGCCCATAGAAAATGACCGCTCTTAAGGCCAACCAACTTTTTGCGAGACAGACGGACAGTTTCGTTTAACCACAGAACAAACAATTTTTTATATTGTTTGTTCTGAGGTTCAAGCTCAGCCTGCCATGCTCGCTAGTGGGTTGAAATTATCAATTTGTTGATAGTGGTTAACAGGAATGACGGCTCCGGACATTTCGAGCCAGGTTCTTCGATGGTCCTACGGAAATAGCTGATAGCACGTATTACCGATCTACACAATTTTCTCGCCAAGACCAAATGGTTCCCAAAAGATCCCATCTGGATTTACAGGGATCCCAACAGATGGGAAAGAACACTGGTATCTTTAAGAATGAAGAGATTTACAATGGACCCCATGGGGTCTACGGGTGGAAGTGCATGCCACACACTCCTTTTTTTAACCTAACCTAACAGTGGCTTTGAAGTGTCGCAGATGGGAGTGGCCGAACAGGTTCAGGGCCGACAAATTAAGCTTCAGAGCCCGTTCTAGCTAAGGAGTCTGAGGTCCCTTTACCCGCAATTTCTACGTGTCCCGGGATCCAAGTTAGCATTGGAATATTTAATCTGATGGTAGGAGCGTAGCCAGATCTTGATCATGGGGGAGTATTAAAATTTTACCGAAACTTTTCAATTGATGAACCAAGTTCAGGGCAGAGTTCATGAGTTGTATATGCGATATAAAA
Source organism: Melieria crassipennis (assembly GCA_963668005.1). Taxonomy (NCBI): domain Eukaryota; kingdom Metazoa; phylum Arthropoda; class Insecta; order Diptera; family Ulidiidae; genus Melieria; species Melieria crassipennis. The sequence continues at coordinate 56,727,009 of OY764961.1, read as the reverse complement.
ACGGTTTTGAGAACATAAATTATGATAAATGTGATGGCTCACCAAATTTCGAGATTACTGCAGATTCCATCGAAACTTTGCATGAGATTAGCCAAGGTAGGTTGTAATGGCTGAACCACACTTAGGCTTCTATATGGGCCCGTTGTGATACCACAAATTCCAACCGTTTGAAATGTGTATGCAACATTGTTGTGCGAATTTTGTTATTCTCATCTGCTTTATGTGCATAGCGATAGAAGTAGACAAATGCTTCACCAGCCCGAGCTGGGAATCGAACCGACGGCCTCTTGTGTGACAAGCCAGGGCGTTACTCGCTGGTATATCGATGCCGGCGAGATGAGCGAAAATCTTCATTGAAATTCTACAAATTAGATTAAAGCATTTCAATAACATCAACTTATAGAGTTTTAAATGAACATTTGACTATTGAAAAGTTAGTGCATGTTTAATTCTTCACAAGTTGACTGACGCTGTCTCTCTCTCGATCTCTCTTAAAACTGATTTTTTGACTAAAATCACATTTAACCACCAACCACTGCTCGTATTTGCCTGATTTGGCAACTCTGCCACTGAACTTTAAGAACTTTGAAATAGAAAAAAATTTAGATGAATGAATCTACAGACTGAGATCCAAAACATTTATGTTTTGCATACCTGACATATTTTGGTCTTGAAAGTTAAAAATAGAAAATTTAGTTAAAAGGAGAACATTTTTCTCTTCCATTTGATACCCATATCAAATGGACATCCGCAAATATTTAAAAAAAGATTTGAAATGTTTATGTCCTTAAAATTTGAAAGTCCTTTAACCCTGCTGTTAGGTTAAGCCCATTTGGTCCAATTTTTGGCTTGTTTCCTTTGTAACTTTTGACTAACTATTTAACTATTAACTATTTTTTACATCAGTTATGTTGAGTAAAGAATGAATGAACCAAAATAAATACAAAAAATTTAAATAAATTATTGTTTTGTACGAAAATTGCAGTATGGACCAAATGGTCCCTTTTCTAACCTAACAGCAGGGTTAAGAAGGTTTTTGGATCAGAAAATGAAAAACAGACTATGCTGACTATGGGGAAAAACGTGTTTTTCGAAGATTTTTCGAAAATGCTTCTTAAGAAAATGTTTTGATTTTCAGTTTCGTGTTCAGCAGCCGAAGATTAGTCTAAAAAATACTTTTATTTTTAGGAGCACGCGATTAACCCATATTTTGTCGAGTAGTATTATCTTTCGCACCTCTACAAAAATTTAAAAATGATATAAATAAAAATAAAAATATAAAAATTATATTTACAATATTTCATGCAATTAGTTCTAAAAAGGTAAAAAACTGATAAGGTCATGTCCAAACTTTTTCCGTTTAGGAGTCCACGAGTATACAGAATAACCAATTAGTAAGTTAGACATTAAAAAAACACTCAAAATTTTAGTTAAAAAATCACATTGCAAAATTTTACTTTCAGCCCAAATAAAGGAACAATTCCATACTCTCTTCCATTCATTCTTAACCGTTGCACCCAAGAGGCAGCATTAAATTTTTTATTACCATTTCATCGTTTCCTAAATGTCAATTGCAGCTCCGTTTTCATCAACATGTTCTTATATGTATGAACGCTTGTTGCAGCCCAACTTGCGCTTCTTTATGTGGCGTGCACTTGCAAGTGGCCGGAGCCTTAATCGACTGTAGTAAATTTTCGTGTTGCACCACCACCGTTCAGCAACCCGAACGCCCAAACAATTTTCAAATAACCGCCCCACATGTCACCCACACACCTGCACTGTACCCCCGCCCCCCCCCCCCCCACAGTTCCCACACCACATTGGCATTTACAGTGGCATGGCGGCTGCAAATAAAATCAACTGCCATAATGTGTGGTTTCTGTGCTTTCCCTGTGCCACGTCCCGATTTCACTCGCGGCTGTACTTCTTTTTTCTTTTTTTTTTGGTACTTGCTTGCAATTTTTTGCTGTGCTGCCGCATGATTTTGGCAGCCGCCACACAACATTTGCCGCGCTCCACTTCATGCCTGCCTTTTTTGTTTTTTTGACAGCTTTTTGCCATTTAGCTGCGCGTGTGTTTGGTTGCAGCGCTGACAGCCTCAAAGCGTACTTATGCCATTTTGCCTTTTTTTCAATTTTTCCTGTACGCCGTCTTTTTGTCGACGTTTTGGCTTTTTGATTTTTGCGCTGCATATTTTTAAGGCGCCAGCGAGCGTTATGAATTTTTAATATGCTTTTGATTATGTGCTGCCACACGGACCAAAATGACGCCCGAGAAATGTGTGCAAAGGTGAAAAATGCTGGGCGTTGCTGCCGCTCGCAACTTGTCAGCCAGTATACGCTGCGAACTTTATTAAAATTCAAAGCGTACGTTTGGAGATAATGTCGTGAAATGGTTTTGCCGCACTCGCCAGACGCCCTTTTTCGCGCAAAAGCAGCCAGAAGAATTGTTGGCCACGCTTGGCTGATAATTGAAATCAATGCTGACTGAAGGTAGTCGAGTTGAAAGCGTCATTGATTTTATCGACTTTGCTTTGACGCCTGAAAATATGCAATGGCCAAATTGATTTGCGCACAACTGAAGCAATACATAGTTTTTTTTTTGGTATATTGGCAAAAGTTTTGTACTTGTTTTCAACAAAAATGTATATCGATTTGACAATTCGAGTGTTGAAAAAATGCTGCAGTGTTTAAAAATTCGTTGGCATGCATATACATTTGTCACTTTTGTCAGCAGCAAAAATTGTGCTTTTCAATTTGATTTCATAATTTGACAAGTTGACAAAATTTGAACTTAAAAGTCATGCACAGCAACGGAAAGTTGTCGTTTTTTGGTGCGCACTCAAATTTAGTCGATATCCTTCACGTGTGTTAGTAGCTGCACACACACACACATGCATACTTATACGTGTTCGTGTGTGTGTTCTTATTTGCTAGCAATTTTTCTTCTTTGCTTTTGAAACGTCATCTTTAGTTTTTGCTGTCAACACGTGCGCTACGCGATGGCTGCGCTTGTCAAGTTGCATTTAATGTCAATGCTGCTTGTATGTGTATGTGTGTGTGTGTATGTTTGTTTGTGTGAGTGTCTGAAGCAGAGGCGTCTTAAATTACACCTATGGGGTCTATATACTAAAAATATGACTGCTTCATAAACTGTCATCAATTTATTGGGTTTTGTGTTTTCTCCGAAAATCTCATAATACTTTGAAAGCTTTAGAAAAACTGTTGTTATAAGTTAACAAATATGCTAAGAAATATAAATATTTTGTCAGCATAGGACGTGGAACATCTTCATAGAACCTGCGGACCTTATCCACTACCTGGTGGATTCTTAGTGGTTGAAAACAGGTGCAACAGGAGGTGGAACATTTTTTAGAAACTGGTCGACTCGTGCCCTCTCGCTTGTTGGATTCTTACCGACTTAAAAGCACTCCCTGTACGGAGATTTGCCGAAACACTCCACCTAGTTTAGCATAGCGTCGCCTCAGAAAACGAATGTCGTATGTTCCATTGAGCCTAGTAAGACATACGACAATTGTTTTCTCAGGCGACGAAAGGCAGCTGATAGTCTGCTGTAATCTTTGACTTTCCTTTTATTCTTTCTACTTTCTATTGACTTTTAAAACGTTCTATTGAGTTAAAGTGAAAAATAGTTTATTTTTCAAGCCTTCTGACTGATACCGAAAGCTCATTAAATGATATAGAAGTAAAAAAATACGGTCCCCCTGCATGTTTTTAGTAAAAAACATGTTAATCTATTAGTCCGAAAAACTCCTACAAATTTAAAGGAAATTTCTACTATGAATTACCACCTTTTTGATATAAAATTAAAAAAAAATTAGTTCATCAGCATTATTTTTAGTAGAGAACATGATAACATCTTACACCGAAAAACTCCGAAAACTGTAAAAGAATTTTCTACTATGAATTACAATGTTTTTGATATGAATGTAAAAAAATGCAGTTCATCTGTAAGTGTTTTAGTAGAGAACGTTATAATATGCTACTCCGAAAAACTCCGTAAGCTGGAAAAAAATGTCTAAGTATTATGAAGTACAATTTTGTTTCGTGCGGCAGCTTAATATGATCCAAGTGAATATTTTTGCTCAAAAGTGGTTATAGTGCTTTACTCCGAAAAACTTCAAAAACTCTAATAAAAGTTTCTAAAGTTGATTAATAAAACAATTATAATCGTTATTAATGATATGAATACAATTTAATGATATGTCATAATGTCTTAGGTACATAAGAAGGCTGAGCAGCAGATTCCAGGTCACAGAGACATCCCGGAAAATTGTAAGACAAATTAATTGGCCAGACTAGGCACAACCAAGGAGCTGTCTTCAGAATACTCTGGCTTAGATATTCTGTTGAGTGCATTGATTGATTAAGCTGACATTAGAGTCGATTGTGAAAAAAGCCGCCAACATTGACTGGGCGGCCTCGGAGACAGGCAAACAATTTGGCCAACACTGAAAGGGAAGCGTACCAAAAGTGCGCTAATTCTCAAAAAGCGCAAAGTCAAGGTTGTTGTTGTGTACTTACTGGTCACTGCGTCTCTGCTGGGTCATCTGGCCAACGATTTCTGCCGAAGCTGTAGAGACGCAGAGGAGAAAGAATTTATTCTCCACTTACTTTGTACCTGCTCTGCCGTTTTTAAGGAAACCTTAAAAACCCCAATTTCATCGACATATTAGAGGCTGCGACTGAGGTTTTAATATGCTTTATAAATTGGTTAGAGATTCAAAACTGCTACTTCGAGGAAGCTAGCAATTCAGTGGCATCACAATGGGCCTAAGTTGGCATATGGTGTTCTTGTTTAAAAGCTGACAGATGGAGATCTATCTACCAAGCATATTTTTGATACAAGAGAATGAAGTGAAATGAATGGATTTTAAAAAAATTCCGGTTATATGAAAGCAATTTAAGCACTTTTTAATTTAAAAATTTGTGATTTTCTTTTTTAAAAATAATAGTCTGGGACTTAAAGTAAATTAAAGTACTATACCAGTAAAAATGTGTCTGATTTTAAAACTACGAAAATATCTTTCATTTGTTAAGAGCTTTAAATTTAAACAAACAAATGAAACATGTTTATAGTTCAGGTTTTCTTTAACTCCGTATTTGTCAATGTTTATAGTTCAGTTTTTCTTTATCTCAAATAACAAAAGAAGATATTGATTCATTTCCCCCTAATGACAGAATTGCGTTGAAGCTCCTGCTGTGTAGTTATGTACATAAGTGCCGATGGGAATGGAATAAAATCAGCATCAGTGTAAATATTCCTTCACGAGCAATTTTTGGGCACCTGTTTGGATGACAACAGTGGTGTAGGTGGCAATGGAATGTGTAAATATTTTTGAAATAATATAACAAAAATTCTTTCACTTAAGCCATGAAGACCTTTTGTGATCCAGTTCTAGCTTCTCAGTAGTAGACTATTCACAGTCTTATCACTAGATTCCCTAGACTAAAGAAAAACGACTTAATCATCCTATTTTACTCTAACATTTTGCACACATTTGCCCACTGTTCACTTATGCAGCTTACATTTGCCTGTTCTAACGAGTCAATAAGCCATCAGTTAGCACTAACCTCTAAAAATATATACGAAAGTGTGCAGTTTTATTCAGCACTTCATGCCACGATTATTATCGCTTTTGCTGACAATTTAGTTTTGTATACTTTTTCATACTTGTATATGCATTTTGTGCAAAATTTTCGCCAACAACTTTGTCTATTCTATTCAAACCATATGCGTGGAAAACTCAAGTCGACATTAGCTGCCGCTGACACGACAATCACATTTGCAGGCAATTTAAGCCTTCAGCAATCGTCGAGCGTCTCGTTGAGCGGCAGACAAATTGCCGACTTTAGCCACTGCCGGACCATAATAATAGTTATTGTCTTTGACAGTGATATATGTGCGCTCATTTATATTATTTGGCCTTTACAAGTGATTTAATTGTTGTGTGTTTTGTACCGCAAATTTAAATTATTGCAGCAGTTGAAGTCAAAGTGGACATGTGAGTGTATCGACAGACATTTGGCGCGCAAAGTGTGGAGAGTTTTAAGGTTTTTTTTTTTGAATTTATTTATAAATACTTTTGGCGTAGTTGAAAGTGTTTGTGGGTAAATATTATATAAAAGAATTATACATTTTATGTGTGTGTTTGGTGAGAAAGTTGTAGTTTTGAGGATGAGAAGCATGAGCATTAATTTTTGTTTAAGGGATTTAACCCTTTCAATACGACTTTTGGCCAGTGAAGATATTTCTGTATAATTGAACTAAATGTGCTGTAAATAAGTAAAAGAACATGTTTACATAATTTCAGATTTAAAAAAAATTTTTTTTTTTATGCACAGAGAGCACGCTTACACTTCTGAACGTATACCAAGTATGAATTAGTTAGGTTATGCTAACCAAAACACGTGTTGTGATGTACTGACAACAGACTACTGTTTAGTCCCATCCCAGCACTTTAAAAGCGAATACTTTTCGCACCAGTAATTTTTGAACATTATCTGGGACTTATATATCCCCGCAGTATTGAAAGGGTTAAAGCATCCTTTACAAAAATGTAAATCTTTGTATGCAGTTGAGCAGTAAAGAAGACTGCCTACAGTATGTGTTGACTTTAGTGGATCCACTGGAGGAACTGAGTGAAAATTTGCAATTTTTTTAAGAAAAATTAGTTCCAGTCAGCAATGATAAGTCATTCTTCTTTGTTTAAGTGAACAGTTCTGATAAGCTTTGACTCACAATTATTCTTGATCTTCTATAGATATCAATACAGGTTTTTATAAACGATGATTTAACCTTTTCCTTTCTGTTAGTGAAAAGTTTTAGTGAACATTAACTCCCTACTAGTTTTGGTCTTCCATAAATATCACTAAAGTTATACATCTCCCATAACTTCTCCTTCTTCTTTCTGTAAGTGAAAAGTAGTTATGGAGTTTAACTCACAACTAATCCTGATCTTCGATAGATATGTATCAATAAAGTTATTCATCTCCAATGACTTCTTTTTTCTTCTTTCTTTTCGTAAACAGTACGCATGGACTTTAGCTCCCAACTAGTCCTAATCTTCTATAGATATCATTCGAGTTATTAATTTCCCATAAATTATCCTTCCTCTTTCTTTTAGCGAACCATGGAATTTAACTAACAACTAGTCCTGATCTTCCTTATATATGCCCGGACATCCACCTTAACCTAACCTAACTTAAGCATATATATACAAAAGTCATATACCTCCAATGATTTAAGCTTTTTCTTTGTTTTAGTAAACAGTTCAGATAGTCTTTAACTCACAACTAGCCCTAATCTGCTGTAGGTATCATTAAAGTTATATATCCGAGAGAATAGTTGTTCTGGAGTTTAACTCACAACTAATCTTGATCTTCCATAGATATCAGTAAAGTGATGTATCTTCGATGACTAATCCTTTTTTCTTTTTTTAGTAAACAGTTAGGATGGACTTAAAATCACAACTAGTCCTAATCTTCTAGCGATATCAATCAAGTTCTTTATCTATGGTGATTTATCCTTCTTCTTTCTTTTAGAGAACAATTCGAGAACTTTAACATAAAGTAGTCCTGGTCTTCTATAGATCTTCTTCTTCTTTTAAGTGAACCGTTCTGGTAAACTTTAACTCCTAAAGAGTTTTGGTCTTCCATAGAGAACGATAAAGTTATGTATCTCCAATGATTTATCCTTCTTCTTCTTTATTTTACTGAACAGTTCTGATGAACTTTATCTCCTAAACAGTTCTGATCTTCCATAGATATCAATAAAGGTTTTTTTATATCCAATGATTTCTTCTTCTTCTTTATTTTACTGAACAGTTCTGATAAACTTTAACTCCTTAATAGTTGATTAAGGTTTTAATAGATTTTTAATAGATTAATAGTTGATTGATCTTCTTATCTATTCTTCTATATATAAATATAAAAGAGAGAGGCAGTATGTTTGTGATAGCATCACGCTCAAACGGAACGGCCGATTTTCATGGGGTTTGTTTTGTTCGATTCGTATTAAGTCAGTTCAGGTTCGTGCGAAAAAAAGATTCCGGAAAATCTATTGGAAAAGTCGGAAAATCCATGCGATATTTGACCGTGAATTTTGCACATTTTCAGATAATAACTTTGGAACCATAAGTCACACATCAATTAAATTCACTACGAACTTACTATTTAGTCATGTCCTTCGACAGAGCGAATGGGGCGAGTATTGGACAAGGGGGCGTTGCACCACCCATACAAGCCAAATCTTAATAATGCAATATCTTCGAAATTGTAAGGCGCACAGCATTGAAATTTGGTATAGCGTCGACCCATAGATGAGGCATTCTACTGGTCAGATTTAATGGGCGGTGGACAAGGGGCGTGGCACATTTTTGTGACCCAATTATTCCGCTGAACTATAAATCGCACAGCAATGAAACTTGGTACGAACCTACCATTTAGTCATATCTTTCGGCAGAGGGAATGAGGCGGGTATTGAACAAGGGGGCGTGGAACTGCCCATACAAGCCAAATCTTTAATATAGAATATCTTCGAAATTGTAAGGCGCACAGCATTGAAATTTGGTATAGCGTCGACCCATAGATGAGTAATTCTACTGGTAAGATTTAATGGGCGGTGGACAAGGGGCGTGGCACATTTTTGTGACCCAATTATTCCGCTGAACTATAAATCGCACAGCAATGAAACTTGGTACGAACCTACCATTTAGTCATATCTTTCGACAGACGGAATGAGGCGGGTATTGGACAGGGGGCGTGGCACCACCCATACAAGCCACATTTTTAATAGAGAATATCTTTGAAATTTTTAGTCGTACAACACTGAAATTTAGTGCCCCGTCGTCCCATAGATGGGTCATTCTACTGCTCAGATTTAATGGGCGGTGGACAAGGGGCGTGCCAAATTTTTTGTGACCCAATTATTCCGCTGAACTATAAATCACGCAGCAATGAAACTAAGTACGAACCTGCCATTTATTCATATCTTTCGACAGACGGAATGTGGCGGGTATTGGACAGGGGGCGTGGCACCACCCATACAAGCCACATTTTTAATAGAGAATATCTTTGAAATTTTTAGTCGTACAACACTGAAATTTAGTGCCCCGTCGTCCCATAGATGGGTCATTCTACTGGTAAGATTTTATAAGCGTTGGACAAGGGGCGTGGCACATTTGTTGTGACCCAAATATTTCGCTGAACTATAAGTCGCTGAGCAATGACACTTAGTACGAACCTACCATTTGCTCCTTCGACAGAGGGCATTGTGCGACCCTGCCACTATAATTTAAATCTGGTTCAAGCGCAATCCATTTCTTTACTAAAACTTAGCAGCAACATTGCTTATTTGAGGCCCTCGAATGCGTTAATCAGTAGCTCCCCCCTCTTCCTTTAGTTGGTTTTCTTCGTCAATTTGCATTGCCATAGATTCGCCATTCATTCATTCATTATAAGAAAACAACAAATGCCGTGCGGGACGAAGTTCGCCGGGTCAGCTAGTTGATATCTAAATAAAGGTTTTTATATCCAATGATTTATTCTTCTTCTTTCTATATGTGAACAGTTCTCATGGACTTTAACTGTCTACTGGTCTTGGTCTTCTTTTTTTTTTCCTTTAAGTGAATAGTTCTGATGAACTTTAACTCATAACTAGTTCTAATCTTCTATAGATACCTACCAAAAAAGTTATATGTATCCACTGATTTATCCATCTTTTCTCTATAAGTGAGCAGTTTTCATGGACTTCTTCTTTCTCCTTTCTTTTAGTCAACAGTTCTAATGAATTTAAACTGACAACTATTTCTGATTTATAGATATCAATAAAGTTACATACATATATCCAATCACATATCCTTCTTCTTACTTTTACTGAACATTTCTGATAGAATTTATTTTATTTCAGTCCCTGCTGAATAGATCTGCCATTAAAATTGCGTAAAGTTATATACATATATCCAATCACATATCCTTCTTCTTACTTTTACTGAACATTTCTGATAGAATTTATTTTATTTCAGTCCCTGCTGAATAGATCTGCGATTAAAATTGCGTCCTTGCCTTGTCAAAAATTTTCAAACTAGTTTTGTCATCCACTGTAACCTAATCATAAACTCAAAAGTGTACGTGTTTTGCGCCAATTAAAGCCAATTTTGTCTCCATAAAATGTCAAAACTCTGCTCTGTGTGTATCTCGTATTGAACTATACTCCAAAAATGTTATATGGCAGTGTTTATGCAATGTAAAGTTTACTAAGAATTTATTTTCATGCAATTGAATTATTTTCATATATTTTTTGTTTGTATTTAAACTCTCCAAAAGCTTTTCTTAGCTCACTACATTTTATTTTCTAATGGCAAAATGTAATTCAAATAAATTTGTAAATTAGACACATGTTAGCAGTGGTCTGTCTTATTCCCAAATTGCCGGCAACTGTCTTAACAACTTTTGCATCGAGGCTCCACTAAATTCGAACAGAACAAAAATTGCAACAACAACACATGCATAGTACAACAACAATGGTAACAACATCATCAGCCATGCATTCATACTGTGGGCCATGGTTGCCGCACTGCGTGGACGGGCAATAAGATTGGCATAAGGTTAATTGCAACACATTTCCACTTGCCACATGCCACATGCAGTTGTCTTTGTGTCTTGTCGGACCAATGCGATGCTGCACAGAGTAGGAGTGCCATGGCTGTCTTTAAATTGGCAACAACAAAAAAATTTGTGTTCTTTCTTGACGACACGCTCGTACACAAACGCCCGTTGGGGCGTGTCAATTTGGCGCTGGCTGTGTGTGTGTGGTTGTGTGTGCACCTTCGACTTAACCTCAATTTTGATTAACAATGTCTGGCAAATGGAGTTGTCAACGAGCGGCAAGCAAAGTTTAAGGTAGCCAAGTAAGACATGTAAGACAAGCAACGTGGCAGCCGTTGCTGAGCGGGCGGTGAGTTGGAAAGTGAGTCGGAAGGTGTGTCTGAGCAAGGAGATGGTTCGTTGCTGGCAAGAAATTGGGCATGTTTGAAAAATTACAACACTTTGTTGGCTGCTTGTTGAGGCATTTGGGAAAAGCTGCAGGAGCGTTGCTGTTGAGTAATGCGCGGTTGGAGGTGACACAATTTTAGGAACAAGTGTTGTGTTGCATGTTTGACGCTGTTAATGCACTAAACATGCTGACGTTTTTATTTAAATAATTTTGACATTTATTTATTTAAATAAGCTTGACGTTTTTATTTAAATAATTAAATGCATATAGGACCATAGACAGTTAGATATAACTTTTCTAAAATTTGCTAAACAGTATGCTAAGTAAAATTTTTGATCAACGATAAGTAAATGTATGCATTTCTTAGGCTTTGACATTGTTTTAGGAAATTTTTTTGAAAATTTTCTTTTGATTCGACAAACATACTTTCACACTATATGAGAGAGAAACTTGATAATTCAAAATAAAAAAAATCGATCAAATCGATTCCGACGTTTTGTTTTAGTAACGTGTTACTGTTTCTGCATACAAACAGTTCCAGTTTTTTGTAATCAGTAACAAAAAAAAAAAACAGTATTCAGAACGGATTTTTTCGCATTCCCTAAGTGGGACAGTGGATTGTGGAACATTCACAATATTTGAATGACAAATGATTAAACAAGTTTCGTTTAAATGTAAAATAGTAAAGCTGTGCTGTAAGTCTATGCTCTTCAAATGGCGTCTCTCGTCCAGTGTTGCTCGCAGAAGCTTCGGAGTTGAAGTAAAGGTAGACATATTATAACACTTTTTGTGCCACTGTCCGGCTCTACAGTAACGCCGACTTCATACCCTGGGATTACGATTCCTGACGGACCTGGACAGCGCGGCAACAGAAATCTTGGATCTGCTTTCCTACATTGAGAGGTCGAACTGATTTACCCTGGAATGAGATTATTTGATAGCTTCAAATTGGAGGCATTCACATTGGGCCTTTTTGACCTCCGAATGTAAATGCAGTCTGTGCCGCATATCCTTCCCTTACCTAATCTAATCTAATGCTGACATCACTGGAGGAAGAACAATTAACAGAGAGCAATGCCATGCCTAGAAAACACTTCTATTTTTAACCGCTGGTCTAAAAACTACTTTTAATTTCACCCTCTTGTGTACTATTTATGGTTTTCAACTAATACAACAATTTTGTTCACCCTACGTTCATTTGCTTAACCGACTATGCGCCTTAAAAGGGACAATTTTTGCTTTTCATAGTCGGTTAGGCAAATAGACAAAGTTATAAGATACGATAAGATTAAGTTGTAGTAGTAGAAAATAATAAATAAAAAATTAGATTAGTTGCGGTTAGATGGCCTTCTATAAGGGAACAAAGTTGATGCCTTTATGGGTCATTCCAATACCACAGATTGAGAAAGATTAGGTCATAATTAATGAACTATTTACCAAGCGAAGTACGCTGTACAAAGGTCTTTCTGCTAAGTCTCCAAAGACGCTGAATAAACAACTTTTCAAGTGCAGCTTGCCTTTGGTAGCAATTGCAGGACAGACATTCAAGAGATACTGGAGAGCACTTGAGGCTCCTTGAATGAAGAAGAGGACGTTTTGCATTCGATCTCCAGCTCCGAAGAGCCTCTGTCAATTTAGGGCTCAACCTTTCAAACATCGACACAATCGGTATCGCCCGTTTCATAAAGCAGTCTAACTAGATATTTTTTTTTAGAAAAGTAACTTAAATTTAATAAAAAAAGAAAGAAAAGTGTCGGTCATTCTTTCTTTCCCAATCTGATGAAGTTTTGTGTAAGAAAAAAACAAGATATAAGCATAACAAAACCAACAAAGTTCTCTTCAATATTTATGCAAATATATATCGATATACGACGATATGTCGTAATGCAAACAAAAAAAAATGGTATTCACATGTCACTTCACTAAAACATTACGTAGACTGGAAATTCCTTCAAAAAGGTCATCAAATAAAAGTAACCAAGTAACCAAGCGCAAACAAATTTAATCTATTTTGGTAAAAAGTAACCAACTGTGTCAACTGTGAGTCTAACTGGCTTCCTTCTTTCACACAGAAGGAAGATGTGTAGTTTTAGGGTCCTTTACTACTCATGTGGTGACGAAACTTCAAGTTCATAAGCTGCAAACTTAATCTAGCCTAAGCATACTTACTTAGCTGTTTTCATTTACCTTCTCCATAGTATACTTTTAGGCAAACAGTCAAATAACACATTTTTAAAGACAACAACGTCTAATATCAGAAATATATAGATTTTTTTGATGGTAATACTTAAGTCTACATTATGAAATAAAAAATGTCTAAAATCAACAACGTCTAATATGCAACTCAGTAACGCTTTTCGTTGCCTATTTTTAGGCTATAAAAACATAAAATCTCTAAAGTCAACAATATCTAATATTTTCATAAACTTCAACAACTTTCTGCTAATATTGATTAGCTTTCTTTATAATCTGCGACTGTGGCCAGTTGGACACAATGTGCGGTGGTTGTTTCTGTTGCTTGCCGTGCATTAACAAATGCTCGAGTTGTTGCTGTGCCAAGTGTTGTGATTGTATATTCAATTGTTGCATATAATGTGTGCTGTTATTTCTTAGTTGTTTTGGTTGTTGTTGTTGTTGTTGTTTGCGTTGTTTTTGCATTTGTTTTTTTCTGCTCAATTTTTTTATCACATAGCTGGGCACATCGACAAACAAAAAATAGGCCAATTCCATGGTACTTATGAGCGAACAGCCAAGAAACAGGCCAGCAATGCCACCAAAGGCCACTGCAAAAAAATAAAAAATTTAATAAATTTATTAAGATAATTTAATTATTTAATAAAAATAATGTTTTTACTTTAATTTAATGAATTTATTAAAATAATTTTTTTAGTTTAATTTAATAAATTTATTAAAATAAGTTTTTTAGTTTAATGTAATAAATTTATTCAAATAATTTTTATAGTTTAATTTAGTAAATTTATTAAAATAATTTTTATAGTTAATTTAAATTAAAAAATTAAAAATTTCATAAATTTATTTAAAAAATTTTTAAAGTTTAATTTAATGAATTAATTAAAATAATGTTGTTAATTTAATTTAATAAATTTATTAAAATAATTTTTATAGTTTAATTTAATAAATTTATTAAAATAATTTCTATAGTTAATTTATTAAATTAAAAAATAAAAAATTTAATAAATTTATTTAAAAGTTTTGTATAGTTTAATTTAATTAATTAATCAATATAATGTTTATAATTTAATTTAATGAATTTATTAAAATATTTGTAATGTTTAATTTAATAAATTTATTAAAATACATTTCATAGTTTAATGTAATAAATTTATTAAAATAATTTTTATAGTTTAATTAGTAAATTTATTAAAATAATTTTTATAGTTAATTTATTAAATTAAAAAATAAAAAATTTAATAAATTTATTTAAAACATTTTTAAAGTTGAATTTAATGAATTAATTAAAATAATGGTGTTAATTTAATTTAAAAAATTTATTAAAATAATTTTAATAGTTTAATTTAATAAATTTATTAAAATAATTTTTATAGTTTAATGTAATAAATTTATTAAAATAATTTGTGTAGTTTAATTTAGTAAATTTATTAAAATAATTTTTATAGTTTAATTATTAAATTAAAAAATTACAAATTTAATCCATTTTTTTTTAATTTTGTATAGTTTAATTTAATTAATTAATCAAAATAATGTTTATAATTTAATTTAATAAATTTATTAAAATAGTTTTAATGTTTAATTTAATAAATTTATTAAAATATTTTTAATGTTTAATTTAATAAATTTATTTAAATAAATTTTATAGTTTAATGTAATAATTTTATTAAAATAATTTTTATAGTTAAATTTTGTAAATTTATTAAAATAATGTTTATAGTTAATTTATTAAATTAAAAAATAAAAAATTTAATAAATTTATTTAAAAATTTTGTATAGTTGAATTTAATTAATTAATCAAAATAATTTTTATAGTTTAATGTAATAAATTTATTAAAATAATTTTTATAGTTTTATTTAATAAATTTATTAAAATAATGTTTATAGTTAATTGAGTCAGTAGTCAGCTGCCATGAAGTGCAAATTTTAATTTCAATTTCAACTCACCCATCAAATCCACCCAGCCAAAGATCAAACTGGTCCGATAGACCATCATTGTTTCGAATCGGAAATGCACATCGAGATCCACATATGACAGATTGCCCCGAGTTTCCGGCGATATGTACGACGGTCGCGCATCCGTCAGAAAATTGAGCGAATAGCAGTTGCGATAGCACTCGCACAACATGGCGTCGTGGTAGGTGTGCACGTACAGCTCCTCGTCGGGCTTGCGTGAGTAGCGAAAACGCTCTGCAAAAGCAAAAACCAAAACGAAAAATACCACAAATCAATGTGAAAATGCATTAAGTGTCGAGCAACGAACGCACCACTGTGCCGAGCCAAGCAGGGCAATTGCGTGACCTCGCAGGAGGGATACTGGCCTGAAATGACAATCAGAGATAGACAACGAGAAAGGGAAACGTGAGTGAGAAAGATGGAGCCAAAGAGTTGTACAGTAGTTGATTGAGGTGGTTTGTGGGATTAGGGGTTGCGAGTGAAGTGTGAAGTTGTAGATTTGTACGTGCTTACCGGGCGGAAACATCAAATCCATTGTACAATTGCAGTAGCGCATCAAGTACTCTTGATGACACTCCGATTGGCAATTCTCAATCATGTAAACGTAGCCCTGAAGTGTCTTGAAGTCAAGGCTGTTTTGCTCGTCCTTTGGCATGGTTTTTTTTGGGAAATTTTTTTGTTTTTTGAGAAAGTAAAGATGGGTTTTTGTGGTTAGTGGTAAAGTTCGCAGTTGAAAAATTTGAAAATGTTATACTTACATTGAAAACGCATTGCCTTAGCTTGGAACTCAGCGTGCGTGTGTTGTTGTCGTAGAAAAATATGACCGGTTCCAATTCGACCATGGCATAAGTATTGAGCGGCACAGTCATGGGTTCCTTGTGCCATACATTCGGCTCAGTTATCATCACCTGAGAGAAATTGTTATTTACTTATTTAGTTATTATTGTATGTAACAAGACAAATGAGAAGACATTACGAAATAGAGTTAGGTTATAGAAGGTTATAGACATAACTTTGAACTACGAGAGTCAGTGCCTCGAGAAACCGTGAGCACCAGACGAAGACAACAGCTTACAGCAAGCAACTTAAAGTCAGCAACTTAATATTTTGTAGTTAACTATTTTCTGATATTAAGTGGAATAGCACTGGAAAAATGTGTTCCATTTCGTACTAAAAATGAATACCCTTCATAATGAGCTCCGAAGTACTTAAAAGTTTCAGGATCATTTCGGAATCCTAAAAGTTAGAACAACTTAGATAGAAGGCAAAAAGGCTCTTCAATAGTTTTGAAGTCTAAAAATGTGTTAAGGATTTTCTAATTATTATTATTAAAACTGGTACAATAAAAAATTATTCTACAAAAAATGTGAGCACTACAATCAAAGGCTTTCGGCTCGCTTTCTAATTATTATTATTATTATCCCTTTCGACCCCCAAAGTTGCCTGAGAGCAACTTCACCTGTTTGTCATCTTATAGCAAAAGCTACGATTGATTTATGGGTTTTATTTAAATAGGCACCAACAAATTAATATTTTTAGAAGTGAATTCAAAGCAAATTACAAATATTTTACTGTTATCCCCAAAATAATTTCCAATAATTTGCAGCGATATCAGGGAAAGTTTGCATTGTAATTGAAGTCTACGAATTGGACGCGTTTGATCAAAACCCTGTTTCTTTAATAATGGTTAAATAAAATCAAAACGTGATAATTTTGTATTTTTCCATAAATATTACATAAGTTTTCTGTAATTAAAAAAATATTGATACAAAATTTATTTAACCCTTTCTAAGCTAAAATTTTTCAAAAGTAAACTAGCTCCAGCACTTTGCGTAAAAATGTTAAGTCGGGGGTTGCAACCCCCAAACCCCCTGCGTGCGCCACTGGACCTGAGTTCTAAATGGTTCAAATTTTGAATACTCTATCGTATTGTTAGATGCTATTAAGAAGAGATAAGTTGCACTTAAACTTCTAAAAAAAAATTTTTTCTAAATTCTTTCTGCCTGGAAGGATACCGGTTTTCCGAAAAATAAAGGGATTCACAATGGACCCAACAGAGTCTCCGAGTGGAGACCCCCTTCCAACCTAATCTTCGTCCCTCTTTGTCAGCTGCGCTTCGAGTGGAAATGAAAATCATTACAATTTTCGATTTTAACTAAAGAACTTGTCTCAGTTTGGAATTTTTGGTCAATGGAAAAAAAAGAAGAAAATGCTGGGGATAGCTGACCATTATTGCATTGTTGTGTATTCTTCGTTTTAAAAAAATTAAGGGCCGCATCATTCGGAACCTTAACACTAGAAAGATTGCTTTCCATATCTACTAAGACTACATAATATATCCGCTGATATCTCAAAAAGTACACATCGGCATTTCGCTAATTGTAATTGTAGAATTCTAATTGTAGAACTAATTGTAGAAACCGATAAAAAATAAAAGTCATTGAAGCAAAAGTTGATAGAAATACTAAAGAAAATACAGAATTTTAAAAATTGAAAAACCTTCAAAATGATAGCAATGGTCTTTCTAGTGTTAGTGGAGTTCACTCTTTATGGCATTTTAGGCGTAAAGTTGCAATGAGTCGCTACAACTGTTTTCCAAAACGTTGCGAAAATTCAAAAATTGCTACAACAGCAACTGTACTCCTAAAATGCTATGAAGAGTTAACTATGCTAATGAGTTCTTTAATATATAGATATGCTTTTATTGAGTAACAATGCATCTATGTGGCTGCGTCTAGAACAATCGAAACATTTCGTACTAACATTAATACTGCATACATAAGTACTATCAAAGAAAATAAACATACACTTCATATTCTTTGATACTATATATGCACCTTCAAGTCTTGAATTTGTACAAGAACCTTAAGTCAGTGTTTCACTCACATTGACGCCCTTGTCGTTGGTTCGATTGGGCACATGCTTGTCCGGATTGATGAGCACCCGCACCAAGAGTCCGCTGCCCGGTCCAGCTGCACTCGTATGCCACGGCCACATAGGATCCACCAATTGCATGCGTCGACCCTCCTCGGTTTCGAGCGTATTGAAGGACCAGCAGAGGCCATTCTTGCCGCGTCGCTTCGAGAATATCTCGCAGCAATTCATGGGAAAACGATTCCACTGGCACTGTGTTAGCAGCTCCTCGCAGCGCCACGTCATAAAATCCACCACCAGACTAAAGTTGACACTACGCAGTTGTTCGAGCGGTTCACCGCTCAGCACAGCAAAATCGGCAAACTGTACAAAGTTCAGTCCATCGTAGGCGGCAATGACGCGCTCGAAGAGATGCTCAGTCTCGGCGGACGCATTCCTCGGCAGATAGAGTCGCTTGGCTGCGTCGATGCGTTGCCAATTGAGTCCGTTCAGATTGCAAACGGTCACCACGGGAAAGACGATGTGATAGACGGGCATGCGTGTGCTATCGACGACCGTTTCCAGTTTGCCATCGGTGAAGCGTTCGGACAGTATGTGACCCACATACAAGGCGCCGAGCAGTGCCAACAGCACCGTGAGCAACCAAACGACGCTATACGCAACAAGATGCAACACTGGATTTAGCATCAAATTGATAGTTGTGGGGTTTCATACGTACCGTTCATATTTGCCGGAACTGCGACTGAAGAGACGATTGATGCCGTGTATGGTGGTGCTTTGGCCGAACCTGAGTGCCAATTCCCAGACATCGGCGCCAAAGTTGCGCACCACGCGACGCACCACCGACCAGTTGGGCAGCGCCTGCACGGACTGCTTGGGGCTGACATTGTTGAGCAGCAGCGCATTGGGCTGCGACGGGTAACGCGACGGGTAAACCATTGCCGTACTGCTGCCGCTGCGCGCTCGAGCGGAAATGCGACCGAAATCAGCGTGCAACCTGGCTGAACGGCCCGTTGACTGTCGTTGGCGCTAATGTCTGCAAGAAATTATTATAAGTGACGTTTATTAGTGGCCAGTGTTGACAGTTTGCCGTTGACTCTAACTAATGTGCGCAACAATGGCGGAACGCGAGTGGGCCCAAAGGCGCCGAACGCTGACGTTCACCGTTTGAATTGACTTTATATTTCATTATACCAATATTTGCGAATATATTAAGCGATTATGGTCAGGGTCAGGACGCGTGAAGGTGCGCCACACTCGAGGGAATTCAGAGCGAGGGATTGGCAGCGATTCTTGAGCATAGGTGAAACGATGTTTGAACATTGCCAATGGGAGTTGATGACGCGCAATTAATCACATTTTTTTTTTGTTGTTTGAAGCAATGCTAAGCATTGTGGTGACACTTCACTGACTCTGACTTGACTTAACTACCATTGCCTAGGTTCATTCTATTTACATATGTAAACGAACTTTTCGAACTGCTGGGATAGCAGCGGCACCATGGGGTGTGTAGCATTTGTCAGGCGATTAACCGGCTGTCAGTTGGACGTGTTGACAACGCTTATCGGTGTTGCTTTGTTATTGACTGTGTTTAATTTCTGGCGAGAGCTGTGTGCGATCGCGTGACATTCGGCCGATTCGAAACGCTGATAGACCGCCGACTGGTCACACGCTGCAAGCCACACATAACCAGACAGTGAATGGTTGCGTATGGCAGGTCAGTTGATTGGGATTATGTGCGCTAGCGGCCACTAAAGAACGCCAGCCAATGCCTGTTTGAAGGGTGTTGAGAGGATACTCTAAACTCGACGTTCGAACGGTATATGAAAAGGCTTTAAATGACTGAACGCTGCTTTATTGCTGGCTTACGGCATGCCCGGAACTTCAGCGTGAAGCACAAGTAATCAAAAGTTCAAAGTTCAAGTGTAAAGTGACAAGTGACAGTAAGGAAAAAAAATAAGCAAAAATAAGCAAAAAAAGAAATAATGCTTACACACGAAATACTACCGAATCGCCGCGCTTTGCGAATCTATCCAAAGCCGGGATTGATCTGTTTTGAAGAAACTGCAACGCAAAGTGTTGCCTCGGTTGTTGCAGGCAAATCAAATGATGGTGAAGATTGCTACAAAACACGAATGCTCCACTTGATGGAGGATTATGGCAAGGAAACCACCATACATGGCTTGAATCATGTGTTTGCCAGCAATCAAAGCAAAATAAAACGGTGAGTATTTTTGGCTTCTTATAGTTTTTTGTTTAGACCAGGGACCGTAACAGTTATAAGTTTTATTATAAAAATCAATGTTTAAGAGTTATTTTTTGAATAACAGTTTTTTATTTTAGTTGTCCTATGATATCAATTATCATATCAAATGATATCAATCACATCATAAGATATCAATTATCATCATTATTAAAAATCAATCAGTGACTGTTTTTTATAAAAGTCATCAATAAAAATCGTTCAGTGACTTTTATTTATAAAAGTCATCATTAAAAATCGTTCAGTGACTTCTATTTATAAAAGTCATCAATAAAAATCATTCAATGATTTTTTTTAAATCATCAACAAAAATCTTTCAGTGACTTTTATTATTAAAAATTTAGTTATTTAAAAAAGTCATCAATAAAAATCATGCAATGACTTTTAATTTTTAACTCATCAATAAAAATCGTTCAGTGACTTTAATTTATAAAAGTCATCAATAAAAATCGTTCAGTGACTTTAATTTATAAAAGTCATCAATCAAAATCGTTCAGTGACTTTTATTTAAAAGTCATCAATAAAAATTATTCAATGATTTTTTATAAATCATCAATAAAAATCTTTCAGTGACTTTTATTTATAAAAGTCATCAATAAAAATCATTCAATGACTTTTATTTTTTAAGTCGCAATGTAAAAGTCATTTTCATTAATAGCAGTACTGGATTAATTAAATTTCGAAATGTATATATATTCTTGATCGGCTCAACAAGAACTGATTTGATAATTATGTTTCCTGGAAGAATGATAACTTCTGCATGCATTAACGAAAATGACTTTTATATTGCGACTAAAAAAAATAAAAGTCACTGAATGATTTGTGTTGATGAATTGAAAAATAAAAGTCACTGACTGAATTTTATTGATGACTTTTATAAATGAAAGTAACTGACTGAATTTTATTGATGACTTAAAAAATAAAAGTCACTGACTGAATTTTATTGATGACTTTAATAAATAAAAGTCACTGACTGAATTTAATTGATGACTTTTATAAATAAAAGTCACTGATTAATTTTTATTGACGACTTAAAAAATAAAAGCCACTGATTAATTTTTAATAATGGCGATAATTGATATCAAATGTTTTTATTGATATTTGATATGATAATTGTTATCATAGAACACTTAAAAAAAAATAATCGAAAAAAACTGTTATTTGTGGACTAATATGAAAAAATCAAAAATATTTGTTATTAAAGGATTTTTAAAATATAAATAAAATATAATTATTATTTTTTTATTTTTCCATAAAAATTACAAAACAAGTTTATTGCTAAGTTTGATTCTCGGTGAGAAAAGAAAAGTATTGCTTTATTTCATTTATTTGTATGACCTTTTCTTCATAGTAATTTTTTCAAATATAATATTCATAAATAACTGTTATTTCCGGTCCTTGGTTGAGACTAATATTCTCCTCCTATTTTTGAAAGCTACTGGTCACAATTGTGAAGCTCTTTGATAACTTCGCAACCTTAAAATTAATAATTTGCAACCTAATAAGGAATAATTTTTAGAGCCTAGACAGCGTTGAAGACACTCACTGCAACTTATTCCACCAAAGCTTATATTCAACTTCCACTCTAAAAGTGACTTCACTTGAAGGAGCTAAACAATAAGTCACATTGATCAAAGTGTGTCTTCTGATTTCTCTGAGTTGAAGACACTTACTTTAACTTATTTAACTAAAGCTTTGTTCTATTCAACTCTACAATTGTCTTCACATGAATTTTTGAACATTTTTAAGACTAAAATTTTCCGTATATCTTTTCTATTAACTATTCTTTCAATGCAACTAATTTCACAGCCAAGTTTCAATATGCACTGCTTCCCCCCATCCTACTACTACCTTTCTCTCTCTCTCTCTCGCCTTCTTTCAGCTCTGCATGGACACTAATCTTTCTCGTTGCTTTAAGTTCCTTGATCTATGTTTGTATGTTTTTGGCAAATCGACACAGTCAGCGCTTATTCAAGACCACCGTCGAATCCACCCGCCATCCCATCTATAAGATATCCTTTCCCGAAGTCACCCTTTGCAATGCGAATCGCTTGAACTGGGCACGCCTGGAAGTGGCCAAGAGGCGCTTCCTGCGGCCACAGCATCGTCACAACGAATACGAACAGCTATTCACCGATGTGGTGTCGCTCTACGACAGACTCAACATTGATAAGCTCCACGTTTTTCAGCAGTTGGCGCATCGTCCATTGGCAAACCTCAACTATATCAATTTCACCTCAGTGGTGGTTTTGATGGCCTGGCGCTGCGATGAGTTTCTGACCAATTGCACCTGGAAGAGCATGGAGGTGAGCTGTTGCGATGTCTTCATACCGCGCTACTCGCCGTTGGGCCTGTGCTGGGCATTCAATTCCATTGAATCGGCACAGGGCGCCGTAAAGCAGTTTCTCGATCCCAAGTGGCCATGGCGTGCCAGCTTGCCGGGTGCCGGCAATGGTCTCACTGTGCGAGCTCTAATTAACGAACACAAACATTCGCCGTTTAACAGAGAGGCAATGAAGGGACTGGTGGTAAGAGGTGGCTGAAAATTTCCAAACAATTTTTACTATTTTGAAGCTATATTTTTCCAGGTTATGGTCGTGCAGCCACGTATCTGGTATTCCTATCCCTTTCATTTGGGTAGCAATATCAGAGCAAATATGAGGTTGGGTGCTATTTTGAGTTTCTACGATGAGCCGACGCGGCATTTGCCCGCACATGTACGGCGTTGTGTGTTTCCGGTAAAATGAATCTTTTAATTTGAGTGTTTCTAGTAAATTTTTAATGGAAAATTGCTTACATTTGAAGGAGGAGCGCAACAGCGAATTCTTCAAGACCCTACAAGGCCACAAATATGCGCATGAAAACTGTCTGTCCCAGTGTCAGCAGATGCATGTCATACGGGTCTGCAACTGTACCATCGATCTCTTCTTTCCGCCGGGCCCATATCGCCCCTGCAAACTGGTGGACATGCCCTGTGTGGCAAATTACAGTTGTTGGTTTTTCTATTTAGTTGAATAGTTTCTTATAATTTTGCTAAGACTTTCTTGGATTGCTTATTTCCAGATGTTGTAGTGCATGTCGATGTCGATGGTGAGAAGGATGTTCAGACCAACAAGAAGCGCGGCATTGGGTGCCGGTGTTTTCTAAACTGTCGCTCGCTGCGCTATGAAATGGATGTGCGCACTCGATCGCTGCGACCGGAGGAGCGCCTGGAGAATGAGTCACTGATTGATATGGATTTCTATTTTAGACACGACACCATAATGGCGTTCAAGACCAGTTTGGTCTACACTTGGGTGGATTTGATTGGTTGGTTGGAATTGCTAAAAGTTTTCCATATTTTCAACTCAATTTCACTGATTTTGCAGTCTCCGTGGGTGGCGGTGCTGCATTATTTCTGGGCTGTTCTCTGATCAGTCTTGTGGAGTTGGTGTATTTTTTCTTTGTCGATATGCCGCTACAAGTGCGAACCAATCGTCCTAAGCCAGGGAAACGTACAAAAGGCAAAAAATCGGTGAAAAGGGCATGCGAGTCAGTCGTTGCGATATCAAAGCGCAAAGCAAAGAAAATTCTAAAAAATTAAATTAAAAATAAATGTGTTTATATGTGTTTCGAATTGATGTTTAACTGTTTATAATAAAAAATATACTTCTGTGTAAAAATGGTTTAAGATTTTCGCTGATGTTCAAGATTAACTTTCACCTTAACTTAATTTATAATTATTAGGAATAATGAAAACTTGTGAAATTGATAATTTGTTGATTCAAATGATGAGTTTAAAAACTGGATTGCAGAGTTTATTATCACTTCAATAGAGACAGTTTTCCTAAGCTGTCTGACATCTTTTTTAGTTATATTTTCGGTCATCGAGATCGGCAACCGCATGGAATGTAAACTAACCAAATCTGACTGAACTTATCTGAACTGAACGAAGCAAAACCAAAACCAAACGAACTTAGAATTGATTGGTATAAAAATTGTAAAATAGTAAAAAAAAATTGTAAATAATATGTAGCATCAAACAAAAGGCGATTTAGATGGCTAGTCAAGCTAATCGTAGACTTCATCAGTTCAGACAAGTGCTGTACTACAACAACGTCTGTCGGTGTTATGACTCCTAAAAAGATGAAAACCGTTCTTGAACTAAACAGAGACTCCATCAGTTCAGATTTTTGCTGTACTACGACAACTTCTGTCGGTGTTATGACTCCTAAAAAGATGAAAAACGTTCTTGAACTAATCAGAGACTCCATCAGTTCAGACCACGACTGTACTGCAACAAGTCCAATCGGTGTCATGACTCTCTCTCTGTCGGTGTTATGACTCCTAAAAAGATGAAAAAACATTCTTGAACTAATCAGAGACTCCATCAGTTCAGACTAGGACTGTACTACAACAACGTCTGTCGGTGTTATGACTCCTAAAAAGATGAAAAACGTTCTTGAATTAATCGTAGACTCCATCAGTTCAGACCACGACTGTACTACAAAAACTCCAATCGGTGTCATGACTCTCAAAAAGATAAAAAAGTTCTTGAACTAATCGTAGACTCCATCAGTTCAGATTATTGCTATACTACGATAAATTCTGTCGGTGTGATGACTCTCAAAAAGGTGAAAAAACATTCTTGAATTAATCGTAGACTCCATCAGTTCAGACCACGACTGTACTACAACAAGTCCAATCGGTGTCATGACTCTCAAAAAGATGAAAAAAGTTCTTGAATTAATCGTAGACTCCATCAGTTCAGACTTGAGCGGTACTACAACAACTTCTGTCGGGGTTATTACTCTCAAAAAGATGAAAAACCGTCTTCAAACTCTTGCGTTAACATTCATCTCTAACATGGAAGGGATAACTAATCTTTCTTTCTTCTTTGTCTCAGTAATTTTTCATCATTTTGTAGCAAAGCTCATATCGGAATCCTTTAGGTTTCCAAAGCCTTAATTGAAAGAGTCACACTGCTTTAAAAGGGTTTCTCTCTGTGCTCAACTGAACTTTCTTAAAAAGGATGTCCTCCAATCTAACATAATGCACACTATTTGTGTTTAACTTGCACTTTGGGCCAAAACTGTACTATACACGTGTTTTCAGTCTCAAATCAGATTTGATTTAATTATTAGAATTAAATCGCATTAGCTAAATTTGTGTAATCTCAGCTTATAAGAAAGTGTGGACGACCAAGGGAGACTGGCTGTGGGGTGAAGTTTATGCTCGATGCTTCGAGGGTTTTGATTTCATCATTGAGGGACAGAGCCTATAGATGGTTTGTTGAGTTAGAACGACTTTCTAAGCGCTAAATATATGAAAAGAAGTTTACATTATTAGACGAAGCACTTTGTGTGGAAGATGATGAGACCGAATTTGCATTCGCTGGAATCAAGTTTGAGGTATTTGGTTCTGAATTCCAAAGAAGTGATCACCTTGGCTTCTGGGTACTACAGGATCTTATATTTTTCGTTAATTTAATTGATTAAACATTTTAGTAGTAACCTTAATACGAGTCACAGTACTGCATGAAGTTTAGTATTCTAATACAAAAAAAATGAAACTCAGCTTCGAGTAGGTACATCAGAGATTTAAGTTCAAAATCACGGGATACTTTCTTAGAATTTTAAAATGTTTAAGTCTTTCAAAATATAGTTTAATACTCTAAATTTACGTTGATACTTAGTGCTTTTAACCGCTTCAAACTGGATTAACTTTCATTGCTTAACTTCAACTTTTGCCACTTCAGTGCACACACTTTGCCAGACCACACACCACTGTCATATAAAATATTTGACGTTCAAGTTTTAAGTCAACTACAATTTTCCAAAACACGCCCAGATGTCAAGATGTCAATTTGCAATCCATCAGCGGTAATGAGGCACCAAAGTGAAATCCAAGCATAGGTCAAACAGCGCTCACCCAGTCAACCTGTCAACGCAAATTCCCTGGCCGCATAAGCAGTCAATTAAAATTCAAGTGACAAATAAATAAGCACAAAAGTGACAACAATGCATACCGATTTAATTGGACCGACATTGGGTTAGCAGCGCAGAGCGTCTGAATTGTGACTGAACAGTGTTCGGAGCAACGCAAAATGTATGTAACGGAAATATATAAAAATCGCAGAATTTCGGATGTGCACTCCAAGCCGGGGCTGCTATATTTTGGCGAATTTAAGCCGCAATATAATCGCCTGAAGCCCGCACCGAAGGACAGCCGAAAGGAATGCAATAAAGTAGCACTGGATTTGATTACGGAATATGGCACAGAGACAACCATACATGGGCTGAATCGCGCTTTTGCGCCCAAAACCAGTCGCGCTGAAAGGTATAATTCATGGCAAATGTTTAACAAAGAGTTGAGAGAATTTTGAAATGATCTTGTATTCATTTCTATAGGTTAGTGTGGACCGTTGGCTTTCTGGCAGCTCTGGGTTTTCTGATTTTTGTGAGCCAATATTTGGCCACTCGCTACTATCGGCGCACATTCAAAACCGTTGTTGACGAAACTCACTATCCAATTTACAAAGTTGTCTTTCCCGAGGTGACCATCTGCAACAACAATCGCCTGAATTGGGCGCGCCTTGAGGAGGCCAAGCAGCGTTTTTTGCGGCCGGAGCATCGCAGTGGCGAATTCGAGCTTCTTTTTGCCGAGGTGCTGACGCTTTACGACACCTTCACGTATGGCGAGTTTAGGCGTTTCGAAAAGTTGGCTTCGAAGCCTTTGGCCACGCTGAACTATGTGAATTTCACCAATGTGGTTGGCCTGATGGCGTGGCGTTGCTACGAGCTGCTGACGGACTGCATATGGCGTCAGCAACATATGGACTGCTGTCAGATTTTCATACGACGCCGCTCGCAGCTGGGACAATGCCTGGCATTCAATTCCATCGAGTCGGTTGAGGGCAGCGTCAAAGTGTTTTTGGATCCGAAATGGCCATGGCGACTGTCCGAGAACGGACCCGGCAATGGACTGAAGGTGAGGGTGTTGTTGAACGAGCATCTGCACGCGCCGTTGGCGAAGAATGAAAAGGGAGTGACGGTGCGTAGAGCCAGTCAGAGTTTTATGGATTATAATATTCCAAAAATAATGTGTAATTTCAGTTTATGCTTCTTGAGCCAGGGGTCTGGTTCAGCTATCCCATGCAAGCGCGTCAACATAGCAGTACCAATGTCAAGATGAGTGCCATCATTAGCTACTACGACAATCTAACCAAACGCGAACCGTCCAACGTCAGGGAATGCGTTTTCGATGTGAGTTCGTTGAGAATAAGAATTATGAAATTATGTTTTGAATTTACATTTCAAATACTCATTGGTTTGGTTTTAGCACGAGCGAAACAGCAAAGACTTTAAGACGCTGCCGGATCACAAATACATGTTCGAGAACTGTCAATCTGAATGTCAGCAGGAGTATTTGATGCGGTTTTGCAATTGCACGTTGGATCTATTCTATCCGCAGGGTCCATATCCGCCATGCAAACTAGTGGATCTACCCTGTCTGGCCAAACATTATGGTATCTATTGAGCATTTATCAACTTGAGTTAATTTTACTCTTAACGCTATTTGTATAACCTTTGCGATGCCTGGATGTATTTATATTTTGCAATTCAGCTTATAATGCTGAAAAAGCCGGGAAGTAAATATATTAGTGATCAGAATCATCAGGAGAATTGATTGAGATATGTCGTTCGGTTGTCCGTTTGTCTATTTGTAGGTTTGTTCGGCTATCTGCCCGCCAAGGCTTCTGCCAGCCCTGGCATTCATGCTTTCGTCTACCTATCTATCCATGAAATCTTCCACCGTTCCATTCATCTAACTATCCCTTCGTCCGTTCTACCTTCTGTGAGTCCTAGCGTTCGTGCTTCCGGATACCTATCTATCCATCAGTTCTTCCATCCCTCCATTTATTTATCCATCCCTTCGTCCGTTCTACCTTCTGTGAGTACTGGCGTTCGTGCTTCCGTCTACCTTACTATCCATCAGTTCTTCCATCCCTCCATTTATTTATCCCGTTCTATCTTCTGCCAGTCGTGGCATTCGTGCTTCCGTTTACATATCTATCCATCAATTCCGCCACCCTTCTATTTACTTATCCATCTTCTTTTCCGTTCTACCTGCTCTCGGTCCTGCTGTTCGTGCTTCCATCTACTTATCTATACATCAGTTTTCCATCCTACGATTTATCTAAGTATCTAGCCGTTTGCCATCTTTCCATTTATTCTTCCCTCGATACGCCCTGTTGTTCGTTCGTCCAACTAACTAAGTATCTATCCGTTTGTTTTTGTTTACGTTTGTCCGTACCACTGTTCGTTCTTGAGTATTTGTCTAACTATAAGTCTATAAACTTATACATCATTATGTCCATTCTGTTTGTCCTTCTGTCTATCCATCCCTCCGTCCGTTTTGTCTTTATTTTCTTAGTCTATATATCCTTCCGTTTGTCGTTTCGATTCGATATCTGTCCTGTTTTTTGTCTATCTATATATATTTCCATCCGTCAGTCTATCTATTTATTAGTTCGTTCATCTCCAATCCATGAGTCTGTAAGAGTGTACATCTATTTGTCCGTGCATTTATTTGTCCGTCCATTTATTTGTCTGTCGATTCACCTGTCCTTCCTTCTTTCCATTCATCTGTCGGTCGGTTTGTTCATATTACCTCAAGATAGATAGTTCGTCTTTATAACGGTTCATTTGTGCATTCGATGCGCTGTCCGTCCGTTTTGTGTCTATCTTTATACATATATGTTTGTCTGTCCGGCTTTATATACATTTGTACGTTTATCCGTGAATCTGTTAATGCTTGAGTCTATTAGTTTGTTCATTTATCTGTACGTTCATCGATTTCTCTATTTATCTAACCTTCTGTCCCTTCTTCAGTTCCTGTCTTCCATTCCGTTCTCCATTCCTTCCACTCTTCAGTTAGTTTGATAGTTCTATCGCTATTTATTTCATATATCGTTCCGTCTGTCTTTTCGATCCGTTGTCCGTCCGGTTTGCGCCTATCTATATACGATACTTTTCTGAGTATACAAATCTGTCTATCTACCCGTACAACTATTTGTCTATTTATCTATACGTAAGTTGGTTCGTTCCTCCATCTAACTATCCGTCATTTCATCATAAAATCTATCCATCCGCGCGTTCGTCCTGCTCCAAATCCGTCAGTCTATCCTTTTTTGCGTAAATTCGCCCTTCTTTTCTTATGTTCATTTATTCCTACGTCCTTCTATTCTTACGTCAATCTATTCTTACGTCGATCTATTCTTACGTCCTTCTATCCTCACGTCTGTCTGTTTCATCTTCTGTTTATTTATCCGTTTCTTTGTTTATACGTATGAGCGTTCATCTGCCTGCCTGTTCTTTTATTCGTTGGTTGGTTCTTCCTTACGTCCATTAGTCGTTTACTTGGCTGTCTTCCTTTGCGTTGGTCCTTCCGTCTGTCCATATTTTTGTGCTTTCGTTCTTCCTTTGTTTATTTATAGCACCTGCCCGTCTGGTAACTGACATTTAAGTAGTTTAAGAAATTGAAACGAAATTTGGCTCAAATTCCTGGAACTTTAACTAAGAATTGATAGATCAGTTAACTTTCGAGCAGAATTATTAATGAAGATAATCTTGGACTAACAGATATAATAGGCGGTGCCTTCTTAATCTATTCTAAGCCATGTTGATTCATATATACTAAGGTGGGTCGCGAAAAAAAATTGGTGTTGTCACCACCTAAAAATAAAATTCAGAGTGTTTAATGACTATTTCGAAAATATTGCGATTCTGAGGTAAGCCAATTGTGAGCGGTTTTGCACTAAAAACGGTATTAAAACTTCCAGAACTCAATAAATTAACAAAAAAAAATTTTTACAAAATATGTGCAATCCAAGAACTCCTGAAGGTTTATCTAACCAAAAATTATTCGAAAATGTCCAACAACAAAAAAGTTACACCCAAAAAACATGATAATTAGAGGTATTTTTGAAGCAAAACCGCTCACAATTGGCTTACCTCAGAATCGCAATATTTTCCAAATAGTCATTAAACACTCTGAATTTGATTTTTAGGTGGTGACTGAAACGTGATTTTTATTTTGTATGGAGTGCGACCCATCTTAATACTTGTATATACATATTTCACTCATAAAATATTCTTTGAAAAAGGTGATTTAGATAAGTAAATACAAATTGAACAAGTAAAACATTCGTATTGAAGTCGTTCAAGACCCACGAACTGACTGACTGATTTGATTTTCATGTGTTTCAGATCGTCTAATTAATTTCGAGCAAACCGAGGAGGAGAAATACGTGTCGGCAAGTGTGAAGGGAATGGTTTGTACCTGCTTTCTCAATTGCTTTTCGTTGAGCTACTTGACCGATATTCGTTCGACTGTACTGCAACCGGAGCTGCGTGAAATCAATCGATCCTACATTGATATGGACTTTTATTTCGCACGCGATCGCATAATGGTCTACAAGACAACGGTGATTTACACCTGGGTGGATCTGATGGGTAGTACACCATAAGTGTTGCGATGGTTTGGATTCAATGTTTCAAAGGTCTAATCAATACTTTGCAGACGTATGAAGAGTGCTGCTCTTTGAAGATTTTCAATCCAAACCCTGCATCATATGAGTGATATATATTATTAATTTAATGAGCGATTGCTAACGTTTTCGAATCTTTCCAACAGTCTCTTTTGGCGGTGCTACAAGCTTGTTTCTTGGCTGCTCGCTTGTCAGTGTGGTGGAGTTGGTGTACTTTTGCTTTGTGGCAGTGCCGCAGCGTGTTTGCCGAATACCGAAAAATGTGATGAACCTGCGAGCTCGTTGTGCTATAAAGAAGCGTAGCTTTAAAGCCGTAGCGGTAGAGCAAAATGACAAATATTAGAGATGACGAGCAAAAAAGCCGACGCCATGAAGGAAATCAAATTAAATATATTATCAAAGTTTAGGCCAGAATTATGGTTCAATACGCCCAAGCAATTTTAACTATTATGTCAAGCAATCATCAAGTTAATTAAATTGAATTCAATAATCAAATCTAGGAATAAATTCGTTGCACTGTGCACATAATTAAAACGTTCTAAATGCTTTGTGTGCTTATATAAAATTTAATAAAATCGCTTTAGAGTTTGATGTCATGAAAATACTTTCTTCTCTAAAACAAAAAAATCATTGGGAATGCATACAATAAAATGTCAATAATTATTGCGCTCGTTGCCATCAGAATTTCGCACTGTTTCTGCCTTGATGCACGCTGCGCTTTTCATTTTGTTCAAACAATGGCGCGACTCGGCTCGACTAAATGGTGTCCTTGCAAAGTCAGCTACCGTATTCACTGTTGCCAGCAACATGGATGAGGCGTTTTTGCGCACTAGTCAGCGTCATCGTTGCAGTCACAGCGTCAGTGTCATTGTCATTGTCACTGCCATTGTCGCTGTCTCGAGTGTTTATGGTGTTGTGAGCGCTGAAGTTTTTAGTTCAAGTTTTACGCGCAACATTTTTTCGAAATCTGCTTTCTTTGTTTGTAGTTGTCCATGTTATTACATATTTTGTTGTATGGTGACAATGAAAACATTGCATTCGAAGGTCTAAGAATTTGACAAAAGTTGGATTCGTTGGAATTTCATATTCGTATTTAATCATTTTTGTCTCGGTTCACTGTTATTGTGCAATTATTGTGGGGTTCAAATCCCCCTAAACACAAAAATGTCTGGTACATAATATGGTTTCGAATGGTATTCGGCTCAAAAGTTGAAAAATGAGCTGAAAGCTGCATGTCTCTACCTTTAAATATCACTTTGATACTTCACGATTTACATATTTGTACACCAATCCACCGGTTTCTTGGCTCTAAGCTTTCCACCTAAAGTATCCTTTTAGTTATGTTCCGGCCATTCAACATTTATATAAATATTTTTTTTGTCTGTTCGTAATCATTGTCTATTCGTACTTTATTTTAAATTTCTCCTTAATTTTAAGGACATCTCGACAAATTCTACAACCAAACGTTACTTCAATCGATTGTATGAAGAGGCACCTACTGATGCCTGTGTGGGTTGTTTATATGTGGATTCGATCTATTTTTATCATAGGTTTTTTTTTCAAACAGCAACGGTTTGTTTTGAGTTTTAAAGTTTTGTGAAATTCTGCAATTTTTTATAGTTGTTCTTATTATTTTTGTATGCACGTGAAGTGATGCACATATGTTGAGTGGTTTGGATAGCTGCCAAAAACTCACTCAAATTATTGTTACATGTAAAAACAAAAACCGAGAGATATTGCATTTTGTTTGTCTGTTGCACATTTTTCAAATGAATTGTTTGGCTGTGCGCGATTTTTAAGTGACGCAACTCAATGTCAGCAACATAAATCGCAGACTACAAGCTGCTGTTTCCAGTAAAGTGGTCCAACGAGTAGTGGCAGGATAGAAGGTAATTTGTATGGTAGGTAAACATTTAGTGTTTAAATAGGAAATGAAAACAAAATTAATACAATTTCTGTTATTATATGAAAAAAATTAAAGTCTGCGAGTTTACTAAAGGATGACGTTTTCAAAGAACTTTTTCTAAACAAATTGTTGTAAATAATGTTTTACATTTATTATGTTAAAAAACAATTGTATTTGATTTGTTATCCATTAAGTCCTCCGTATTCCTATGCGTTTGAAATATTGCAAAAACAGTGTTGCATACACATTTCAAGCGTTTTTAATTTGTGGAATCAAAACGGGCCATAAAGGCCTACGAGTTTCTCATTTAGAGGGAGCAACCTAACCCTATCCATATTGTTATGCAACGATTACTTGAAGTATTTCTATAATTTGAGATTCAAATTCCTTTTAAAAGAATTCTGACCTTCTAGAGAGAAACTAAAGACGCAGTATTACCGCAACTGGCATCTAGCTTCACATTCATATTTCAATTTCGTCATGTGTTTTTTGAGTTGTAGCACAGTGTTGGGCATCTTCGGCTTTTAAAAAAACTGACTTTCAGATTAAGAGAAACATGCCAAACAATTTCAAGAGAATCTGATAAATAATCAGGGTTTAAACTTGACTTAATCTTAATTCACATATTCTGTGAATTTTTGCTTAAAACTAAAATGATAAAAAAAAAATTATTCAATAAATTAAAATTATTAGATTATGTTAAAAAAAAATTTAAAATGAATTTAATATAATATTAATCAATAATAAATTCATTACTTAAAAAAAAGTGAATGTAAAAGTCTGTAAACTATTTTGGTCGAACAGGTTTCTTTTTTTTAAGTAATATTTGAAGGTATTTTAGATAATAACTGACCCACCCCCGAAATATAACAAGAACGTAACAAGCGCCATCTGGGTTGTAAATGTGTGAGTTATCCTGGACACCTAACGGTGTGTTCTAAGAACTCAACATAACATTACAGTAACAGACTTAAGCTTACAAGTGCGCTGTTTGCTATTAACAGCTGTCAGTGTTGTATTTCAGTTGATAAACTAATTCTCAGCTTCTGAATTAATAAGCACACAAGCTCGTATTTCTTAGCAAACTTTCTTGTACTTTTAAGACAGTTCAGTAAATTACGACGAAACTTTTGAAGAAGAGAACTTCAGGCTTTTAAAAGCATTCTAAATTTTATTCATAGTTCAATGAAACTTGGACTTTTTCTTAAGGTTGTGGCTTCTGCTTAAGTTCGGTGATCTATGGAATGTTGCCATAAGATTGCACAAAAGTAACACGTGGGTTTTCCAAAATGACAAGAAATAGTGATAATACAAATGCCTACATTCATGTTTTACTGTTCAAACTGGTTCAATGAGTGAGCTCGAGTTTTTACCTCGATTGGATGTGGTGCCACAATTGGCCTTCATGGCTTAAGTGGGCTCCGTCTTGGGGTTGCGACTCTTACGTACCTACCTATGTATGTTTAGGGATTATTTGTTGAGTACACAAAATTTTAAAGGGAGACTTTGATTTCAATATGTTTTACAAATCATTAGCAGTTTGTATCAAAATTCGAAATTCGGTCGATTGCTTTAATTTTTTCAGTTTAAAAAAGTTGTTATTGAAAACAACTGTACAAACAAACAAATGTGTAAACACAGCTGTTTATGTTTTAATATCGAAAAATGTTCAAAAAAGCATTGGAATATTTTGAAAATATATAATATTAAATGAGTATAATTGGCTAACCGCGATGACCACACATAATCTTCCATTGGGTGCTTACCAAAATTTATAAAATAAAGCAAAGTAATACTTTTTTCTCAGAAAAATATTCCAAAAAATATTTATAAAGCGGAGTCTAAAAAAAATAAAAAATAAAATAAAATACAATAAATGAAATGAATTAAAATAATATAAATTAAAATAAAATAAAATAAAATAAAATCGAATAAAATAAAGTAAAATAAAATAATAAAATAAAATAAAATAAAATAAAATAAAATAAAATAAAATAAAATAAAATAAAATAAAATAAAATAAAATAAAATAAAACAAAATAAAATAAAATACAATACAATAAAATAAAAGAAAATAAAATAAAATGAAATGAAATAAAATAAAATGAAATAAAATAAAATAAAATAAAATAAAATAAAATAAAATAAAATAAACTAAAATAAAACAAAATAAAATAAAATAAAATAAAATAAAATAAAATAAAATAAAATAAAATAAAATAAAATAAAATAAAATAAAATAAAATAAAATAAAATAAAATAAAATAAAATACAATAAAATAAAATAAAATAAAATAAAATAAAATAAAATAAAATAAAAATAATAAAATAAAAATAATAAAATAAAATAAAATAAATTAATATTTCTGCTCAACAAAATATTTGAAAATATTTGAAATGAAAGAAACATTGACTAAGAATATACAAAAATATAAATTATTTATATTTATTATTTTATTTAGTCTACAATTATTTAGTCCTAGCTGCCAGGGCCAATAATAAACATGAACATAAAGGCATTAAAGAAGTAATCGTTTGTTATGTATGGAGAAAAGGACCTTCATGGTCGAACAAATTTTGTTATTGTGGACCACTTCGATGAGATAAACACTTTTGATCTTTTATAGTTTCATAATTCATGGAAACCACTTCCGTGATAGACACACTTTTGGTCTTTTTCAGTTTCATGTAACTTTCGCTCATTCTCTCACTTCACTTCACTATGTCTTATATTCGCACACATTGTACATATGCAATTTCAACTCCTATTGCTTGGTATTTTACGCTACACTCTACTGTACATTAATAGAAATGGGATGAGCACAACGAGCTTAATTCTTTTCGCAACGCATGTGTCTTGGCTCTTACATTTTGTCTGTTAAGTCGACTCCGAATTTTACAGATTCTTGTCGACATAACAGTGTTCTCATTCATAACTACCATATCGACAATACTGGATCTTAACATTGAAAATGTTAAGCCCAAATTTTAAGGGTGGTTAAAGCAGTCATCACTATGCCGAAAGGATATGCTGCCACAAGGAATATTGCGCAACCCCAATTGACTTGTTCGAGTGTAGAGTGGAAGAGTAGAAACGTAGCTGATAGCAGAACCACAGCATGAAATATGCAGTTACGGTTTCAAGTGCCACGTAGCGGCGAAAAATGCTGTTGGAAAAAATAAGGATACAACTACTAACTGTCATACGTGATATACAAATTTGTCACGACTAACATATATGAAAGCAAGCTAATGTGGAAGCTATTGTAACGCAATATTTTAGATCAGAGTTGTAGTGCAAAAAGAGTTTCACACTTGTGCCGCTGGTTTGAGGAAAATCTAAGAATT
Organism: Melieria crassipennis; assembly: GCA_963668005.1. Lineage (NCBI taxonomy): Eukaryota > Metazoa > Arthropoda > Insecta > Diptera > Ulidiidae > Melieria > Melieria crassipennis. Next base: position 56,690,925 of record OY764961.1, on the reverse strand, counting down.
TGAATTTAGAAGAATAATTTTGTGTTGCGTGTATGCTTAAAATTAATAAGGATGTTCAATCTTAATGTATCTTTATATATAATTTTGTAAAATAATTTGAGGTTAATTTTCCCTTTTATAAGTAAAGCAGTTGCATGGAAGGTAAATTAATTGTTTAGAAAGTATAATAAAATATAGTCTCATAGTTCTGTTTATGGTTTTACATGGTTGAAAAAGTTGCAATCTTAGATGATTTTTCTTCTGACAGTGACAAATCTTCAGAGATGATTTCTTCCAGGTGCAAAATAATCATAATTCATAATTTGAAGAAGTTGTAAGAGTATCAAGTAAGATTGCTGATCTTCGTAGAAACCTCTTTTTTGTGCTTATTCACTTGAGTTGGGAGCATAGGGCTTTATAGGCTAAAGTTTAGTTATGTTTATCGATTCAAGTTCTGCCAGGGTGAGTGATTAGCCTGTGGCTAACATTTCCAGGTGATGGGACTACCATGTGTACTCGCCTAGGGAAGACGCCTCCGTGCGTGGAAGTTTATGACTGGGTTGCGTAGAGCGCCCTCTGCACAGCTGCTGTTGTTAGGTACTAGGAGGTGTTGTTTGAAAACATAAAGGTTGGTGTCTTTGATGTTTTTGATGATGTATGAGCTGCGACATATTTTCGTTAGTTCGAACTGGCACTCTTAATAGTGTTGTTGTTGCACTAGTACGGCTGCTGGATATGAAAATCTGCTGCGAGCTGCTCATCGATTGATTCCAGTTGGAAGATTAGAAGCTTGTCCACAGTTAAATGAAGTTGACAGTAGTTAGTCGTATAATGTATAAGGGAAATTTGCAACTTAGGAAAGGGCGGGACCAAACTAGGTACGAGTCGAACTCACGAGCTCCGGAGTGGGATCACAGTAAATTTCAACCAGGGCTACCGAGGTCACCTGACATACTTTACTAACATTCTCCATAAGTTCTAAATCTTCCGCACTTCCACTCAGAGACTGAAATAGGCCATTATTATTATTATTATTTTATAGGCTATAGAGCACTATGACCAATTTGATCTTTGTGCAGCCTTTGTTTTAACCTTCCAAGTTTAGGCTTTTTATAAATTTCAACACTTTTTGGGGTTGTAACTTCTAGATGGTTGATGACGGTATTAACGCCTGACCAAAAAAAAAAAATCTTTTCCTGCTGAGTGCAGGACATTCACATAGAATATGGAGCGATGTAGTGAGTCCCTTCACATATTCCTCTGGAGTTAATCAACCGTCTCAATCCAAAGTAAACAAGTTCGACCTCTTAGTGATGGAGAACAGATCCGAGACCGTTTTGCCGCGCTAGCCAAGTCAGTCAGGAATCTTGAACCCAGATAACAAAGTCGGCTCTGCTGCAGAGCCGGGCGGTGGCACTAAATTTTCTAACTTTTCTTCAACTCCACAGCATCTGTTGACATCTCTGGACGAGAAGCGCCATTTGAAAGGAACAAATACCCCTAAATACTAAAATATTCAAGCTAACACAATTTGTAGTAGTCAAATGTTTCAATTTGTATCAATAAAGAACAACCAACTATCTATTTAAATATTATAAGGAAATTTAAGTCATTTTCATGTTTACATGATGACGTCGTTTTGCTATCAACTCAAATTATTTAACAAATTTCTTACCACAAGTTATTGCCAAGCCAATTCTTAAGCACAATTTAAAAATAACGTCATTGTGCCCTATTTAGAAAATCATTAGTAGACCTACATTAATAGAAGAATACTTTGGGGAGCTGTTAAAATTTCATTTAGATGCTAAACAAATGAGCTCAAGTTCATAATTATCTTTGACAGTGAATAAATTCCCAGCTGAATGCAAGTTCAAACAATGAAATTGCTTAATAGCAACAAACACACACACACACACACAAACACATGCAGGCAAGCTTATTCTGAGCTATTGCCACAAATAGACACACAAACGAATGGCTTCATCTGTTTGCGTAAGTATGCATGTATACATACATATGTGAATGCAAATAAACCAACAAATAAACACACAAACAAACAAACAAACAGTTACTCATTTGAGCTGCATGAAAAGCAAACTCGTTTCTGTGCGCCACAAATTATGCTAAAGTAAATTAAACACAAGTTTAATTTAGTTATCGCATTGTTTAAATGAGCGCACAAAAGTATGCAACGAGCAATGCAATGTACGCAAATTAACATTTGCACTTTACGCAATAAAATGATAGCAACAACAAACAAATACACTATTACAATAGTAGTAGCAACAAAAAAAACAAAAGTTCAAAGCATTCACAATAATAGCAGAAAGAGAGACCGAGAGGGCCGAGTCGAAAAAAACCCACACAGAACACGAAATCAGATAAATAACATGAAGAATGAACAATGACAGCAACAAAAACAAAAACAACAATAACAACAACAACCGCAATTGCAAACAAAACAGCATAGTAGAAGAGCACCGACAAGAGCGTCAATAGGAATAGCGAAAAAGGGCAACAACAATTAGCAAAACAAATAAAAAATTAGCTCGAGAGTCAACATTATTAACTTAAAGTGGGCGAGGGCGAGTGAGGGTGAACGAGGCAGTTGGAGCAGGACACAACCGCTGCCATGTTAACCTTAAAGGCAAAGCAATGAACGCTATTGTTGTTGTTGTTGTTGTTTTTATTGTATTAACTGTTGTTGTTGTTGTAGTTATTATTATTATTGCTATTGTTGACAATAAAACTGCAGCAAGTAAACAAAGCAGGGTGCGGCAACGGTGGCTGACTGCGGCAGCTTGCGGACAGCGCTGCACAACAATTGACAATTATAGCAAAATGGCAATTACGATGACAACAACAACAACGACAACAATAGTCATTTGGCGCTATTTGCAGTTGTGTATTTGTATGTATGTGTGTGTGTGTGTGTATATTTCTATTATGTTTTCTATTATAATTTATGTGATAACAAGGTAATTCGACATTTGACATTCGACATTAGACACACACACACACACAACATAATTGCAATCGATAATTGGCGCAAGCAGTGAGAGTGAATCGTTATTGTGCCGGCTTGCACTTTTGCTATTCTTATCGCACTAATGAGGTCGTCTGTTGGCCAAGAGGAGAGAGACAGTAATGAGTTGTGTGCCCTATTTGATTAAATTATGTAAACTTTAAGTAAATATTTTGCCGAATTGGGAGCATAGTGTCTTAGAATTATCGTACATTAAATTATCACAATTCAATTGAAATTTGCAATTAGGTAAATATTGTTTGCTTTAGTGATTTATTGAAGACTATTTCCATTTAAAATTGTAGGAATAGTATTTTTTTAGATACAAAATATTTATTAACATTTAATTATAATAATGAAATTCAAAGGAAAATAAAAACGTACTATAAATGCTGTTTTTATTAATCTATTGAGAACTATTTTCTTTGAAAGGAAACCATTTTTACAGTAGCGGAAAGTCTTTACGAGTGCGAGGCTTCAACACGCTAAGCACTCTGTTTGCTCTATCCGTGAAACCTTTCGCATGGCACCAACGTCAAATATTACTTTACGAAGAAGGCGTATAAAATTGACCAAAAATTTAAAATTGAATTAGCGTGGAGTTTCGTCTAAGACTGTGTGCTGCAATATTGAGCGGGCCATCAGTGTAGATACGCTTTAACACTCATTTTAGAACCATGTCTAAGCTTTAAAGCACTAAAGATATTCTATAAGTAACAAATTGCTTGACTCCGAATTTTCGGAATTGTTGAAATCTTGCAAAACTTTGAATTTTACTGTGTTCTAAATGAATACTAAGGATATAATTAATTGTAATTGAAAACTATGTAAGCTCCGAATTTTCGGAGTTGTTCGTATTTTGTCAAACTTTAAATTTTGTTTTGTTCTTTCAGCAAAAGATGAAAATAAAAGATAAAATTAACTTTCCATGAATATTCGGAGTATTTGAAATGTGATTTATATTTATTCCATGCGCTTGCAATACTTTTTTCTAGTTTTAGTAAATTTTGCAGGCATTGTATGATGAACATTCATCAACTCGGAGTTTTCGGAGTGTTTAAAAATTTTATCGAAATTGTTTTAATTTTGTATTATAAAAATCTTTCACAGGTTTAAATTCAAACCGTACAATTACTTCTGTACAATGTTTGCGCAACACAAGTTATGTCATATTTAAACTTAAGAACAAAATCAAAGTTAATAGAATGAAATTTCAATTTAATAACTTAAATTTATTTACTTAATTAATAATTTAATAATTTAAAAATAGTTCACTGAAAATGTAGAGAAAATAACTAAATGAAGTAAAACAGAAAATTAACAAAATGCAGAGAGTAATAATTTTTGAAATTAATATCAGAACTAGTGTAAAGCAAGATGACTATTGTTGATATTTCATAAATGTAAGATTTTATTTTAATTGTATAATTCAAACAAAATTTACAAAATTTAATAAGTGGTTATTAAAAAAAAGAATAATTTTACAAATAATTTAAAACATTTTCATTTTTATGACATAAAATTTATTAAAAATGCATAAGAAACATTTATAAAAAAAGAATAAAGAAATAAATAACAAAATTCAGACAGTGTTTTAAATAAATTTTAATGTAAGTGTAAATGAAAAGCAAGTGTAAGTGTAAATCAAGGTAAATAAATAATATTAAAAATAATTTAAAACCTTTTTTTAATTATATAAAAGAAAATATTTACATATCTTAGTAAGCTATTATTTTTTTTTTATAAAATTTACAGTGGAATTAGCGTTAAAAAGCTGACTAAATCACACTTAAGTAATTTTAATTTAATTTTATTTAATTTTTAAACTTTTTGTAGAGTTGGGAATAAATGTGATCAAATTAGATTTATTTAAGTACTTTGATTCTGCTATTAAAATTTAATAAAATTAAACTAATAAAGTGATAAGGACGATAAACAAGGATGTGGTAGTATACACATTAATCCTTAAGACATATTAAAAACAACTATTAGACTATTCGAAATTTTCAAGAATATTCAAGGATAAAGTTTTAAAAAGACACTTTCAATACCTATTCGTTTTTGCGCACAAAAGAATACATTTTTTTGAATTCCAGGAATTTTTCTCTCTCATTTGTTACCGTTTCTTTCATTTGATACCCACATTAATATTTTACAGTACGCTCAATTTTTTCAATAATATTGTGATTTATTCATTTCCTTAAAATTTTAATGTCCCTTTAAAAATAACCTGACGACAGAGAGAAAAACGCAGTTTTACTATATTTGACTTATAGTTTTGCAAGTTTGTGTGAATTTGTTTGCGTATTTTACAAGTTTTTGATTTTTGTCGCAATTTTGTAAATTTAATTTAATTTATCATTATTTAATGTAATTAATATGTTAGATGTTTAATTAAAATATCTAACATATTAATAATAATTAAATAAAATATTAATATTAACAATGTTAATATTAAAAATATTTGATTAAAATATTTTAAATAATATAATAAAATATAAAATATATTTATATATTTAATAATTTATTTAATTTTATTTAAATATTTAATAATATATAAAATAACATATTATTTAATTGAATAATAATAAATTTAATTAAATATCTTACATATTAATTAAATTAACCCTCTAGTACCCAAGTTTTTAATCTTGTTGAAAAAATTACCAGTGATAGTTTTGTGGTGGAGAAGCAATGTTTGTTCGGGGAAAAAAATTGCATGTCAATAGGAGGCGTGATAGAGGGTGTAGAAAGTAGAAGGCCTACAGGCCTGCTTGGGAAACAAAGCCAAAAAAAATTTCATATGAAGATTTTTTTTTGTAATTAATTTAAATTTTTAATTTTTTTTTAAATATATGTAAACATAAATAACGGGTAACAGTTTCAGTTCTGCGTGTAATAGACAATAAATAAAAAGGGGTAGGGCTAAGGCGAGCGATAATGTGTCGTGGGGTAGTTTATACACTGCTTTTGGGGGGTGTATAGACTAGGAAAACTAAAAAAATCGGTATAGGTATATATATGGCGGTTCTTATTATTTTTTAATGCCTTGTTATCTTTTCACACCGATGTCGACAAATCTACTCCATGAAAAAAAGGACTAGGGGAGACTAGTTCTCTCATCTACCCCCGCGGACTACGCCTTAGTATAAATTTTTGCAGTGATATGATCTCTCCTACATTGCGGTGTATCAAAATTTCGGTTCAAATAGAAAAATAATGCTTAAATAGCGAAAAAATATCATCAATGACCGTAAATTATTTACGCTTATCGTCCCAAGCAGGCCTACAGACACTCCCGGGCTTGGGTTAGGTAGGGGGAGTGTAACAACTTTTTTTCAAAATTTTTTTTATTTTCTCAAAGAACACATTAACAGCTACTCATAAATAATTTTTTTAATTTTATTGAGGCTCACAATTTATTTAAAACAATATTTGTTTCTCACACAATTTCAAAAATAATTTTTTGCTTACTTTCTCACAAAACTTCAACTTTGTCTTACAATTACTGCCGTCGTGCATGTGCCAGCGTTATCTGACAACATTTATTGTATAAAATGGAGATTCCCCTTCCATACGTGTAAAATCAGCTAAAAAAATCACAAGGTGTAATTTACAGAACTTGTTTAAGCTTAGAATGTCTACAGGCCTTCTTTGGAACTAGAGGGTTAAATAAAGGACAAAATTTAAAAAATCTTGTAGGTTAATAATTTTTTTTATAAAATTTATTGCAAAGACAGAGTAAATAAAAATTATTAAATTAAATGATTAATATAAAATTTAAATAAAATTGAAGGTTTTTAAGGTTAGATTAAATAAAATTTAAGGTTCGATTTAAATTTCGTCGAGTTATAATTTTATAGTTTCAATGATACAGAACGGTTTTGCTTTGATATCTATTCACGTTTTTCTGAGTTTACTGGTTAGAAATATTTTTTCCGAATTTTCGGAATTTTTGAAATATTATTTAGTATATGGTTTTGCATTGTTAAGAGGAAGTTGACTGCTTCTAATGAATGAATTTGAATCTTTAACTGATTAATGTGAACAGAAACAAAAGATATGTAGTCAAATTTTTAACAGTTCCACAAATTTGTTTTGTAAACATAGATATTGGGAATTCCAAACTTACAGACAAAAGTTGCTAGAATAATTAACAACGTAAGAACTTGAATCAATGTAAAAACTTGAACTAAAGTTTTAAACTGTCTCTGAAAAGTTGTTCAATTCCTGTTAACCACTCAATGCTGGCCTTTTAAAATACTTAAATCCAAAGTTAAGGGCAAACTTTGTATTGAAGTATTCTTGAACTCTATTCGCTTGTGGTCAGTAATTTTTTTAAACCTGACCATAAGCTGCCCTAACCACAATTGCAGCCAAGTGTCAGTTGGCCACTAGTGTCGACCACATAATCAATTAACGCTTTTGTTGCAACAACTTCAGGTACTTGCAGCGTCAAGTGCCGTAAAAGTGAAGCGGCAGCACTTTTAGTGAAACGTATGCAGACTTGCTGTGAATGCATAGCGTTGGCAATGCATTCTGTGGTCTGCATTGTGGGTTGGTTTACCTGATGAAAAAAAAAACACAAAATGGTGCTGCAATGAACGATTGCTTGCTTAGTGAATTCAAATGATTAGCAATCAATTTTAAGTGGGAAAGTTTTCAATGTCTGCAAAATCTGACTTTCGAAGCATAAATATTGCTACTTCAACTTTGACTTTGACTTCGATTTCGTTTTCGTTTTCCTCTCTGCATTTCCTATTGAAATTTTACTTCTTCCCGTTGCTCTGTTTTGTAAATGTCCGTTTGTTTTATATTCTTTTCTTAGCTTCCATAACTTTTTGTTATCATTTGCTACTTTCTCTTTTCATGGCATATCGAAAGCGTTTGCCTCACCGAAAGTAAATACTTATTATTCCTCTAATCGAGTGCACCCATAACTTTTCCCCTATTATATCAAGTTTCCCGCGTTCGCGCGCCCAACTCAAACTGTCATTAATAATTCGATGAAACGCATCCAAGCGGCCATTATAATTTTGCGCTGATAACAACTGCAATTTACCGTTAAACTGAAAAGCCAACATGACATAAAATCTGAACATTTCAACTTGCCGCCCGCTGTGTCGATCTCTCTCTTTCCCTCTTGCCGCCGGCAACGGCCTCCTGCAGCCACTTGCTGGCTTGGCATTTTTAATTCTTCGCTGCCACTGCGGCAGCGCCACCCCAACAGTTTAGCAAATTACCGAGCGCGCTTTCGTCCTGTCGTGCTTGTGCGCCGCGCCGAGTCTGCTACGCGCACTGCGCCATTCGCCTGTGGCGCCCTGCGGCTAATCTGCGCGTTTTATTCTTCGCTTTGTAATTGTATACTGTCTGCCTGTGCGCGGCGTCTTCGTCCGTCGCGTTGTCGCATTAAGGTCGCGCGCAGTGCTGCCGGCGCGCCACGTGCTTCGAGTGCGATTTTAACGGTTTATTGGTTGGCCGCAGGCGGCATCTTAACGGCACGCCACAGCGCGCGCGGGCGGCTCTGCGGCAGTCGGGCCAGCGCCGCGCCAGGTGGGCCCTTCCGCTTGGCAGGTGTGAGTCGCATATTGAAGAAGTCAAGTAAATACCGAGCATACTGTGCGCTCCCGTCGCGTCTCGTCGCGCCGCAGCGCTCGCCCGTTTGTGCTTAGACTAAACACACAGCAGCGCCGACAAGGCAGCGAGCGGCAAATTGCGGTGCGGCATAAAAATTGCGCTCCTAAACGTGACTTGACATAACAATCGGGCATCGTCGACTTTAGTGATGCGACGCGCGGTAGGGTTTGCTTTATATTATTTTTTGCATTTATTTTTACTTTTTTTGTTTTTTGTCAGCACACTTTTGATTTTCTCCACTTCTACTTCGAAATCTGTTGTTGATTTTTTGTGCGGTTTGTTTTGTGTTTTCTTAATTTCCCGATTTTTCCTAAGCAGCAGCACGCGTTGGCTTATTTTGTTGCTGGTGCTGCGGGTTGGTTGCCACCTGCTGGGCGAATGACAGTCTCTCAGCGTCAAGCAGCGCTGAGTGTTAATTTAAAAGTAATTTAATCAGGTCAACAAACAGAAAAATATTTGTTAACGACGCGGATGGTGGTTTCTGTTCTCGCTTTTTTATTTTTCAAGTTGCTTTAATTTGTTCTCTTTGGGAGGTTTTTTTTTGACGTTGCTGGCAGCCATGAGCCAAATTAGGTTTGCATATTTTAAGTAGTTGCGCAGGATTTTGTCGTCTTTGCTGTCGTTTTTTTCAAAGTTCAAAAAATTGACGAGGGTAACAGCAGTGAAAGTGCGAAAGCGCGGAGGGAGACATCACACATAATTGCGGAGTGTAAGTAGCGCAAGCAGAAAATGAGAGCAAAAAGGATAGCGAGATGGCCGCAGGGTTTTCAAAGTTGACTTTCTACTTACTAATTAAGAATTTTCGGAGTAAAAGAGAGAATATTTTATAGTTGACATAAGACACATACTTGACTGGAATGACAAATAAGTAGTGCGGGCAAGTAGTTGAAATAGTGGAAAATATTTTTAAAATAACTATAGAGAGAGCTGAATAGCAGCCAATAATGTTGAACATGTTGAAATTATATATCTTTGTAAGGTTATATCAGCCATGTTGATGAAGTGACATGTGTCACATTTCTTGTCAATTGTTGAGTATTGCATGGCCAATCACCATGGAAAGTTGTGGCGTTGAACAAAGTGTGGAAATAATCAGTTTTTTTAGGTTATAGAACTTGCATAGTTTTCATTGACATAATTTGCACTATTCGGTTTGATTTCAAAATTCGAAAAAATCCGTCTGTTCTGTAAGCATAAATCGGTTTAATTAAAAAAATGTTAAGTTCAATACATTTCTTCACCTCGAGCGGCAAATTTTGCCTAAATATTTCTTTTTTAATATTTACTACTAAGTTTAATAGAAAAATTTCATAAGTTCTGTAAATTTCTCTCTAAGTTCTGTCTCTCTTCAATTTTCTGTCTAAGCATAACGTTAGCTACTCAGTTAAATTTAAAAAATTTCATAATTTCAATAAATTCAGCAAATTACTGCAGCTCGAGTGGTGCCTTCCAAAAAGTTTTTTAGGCTATAAACTTCTGTACTTTTCATTGATATATCTAATGTGCAGTATTCGGTTTAATCTTAAAATTTGAAAAGTTCCGTGTAAGTTCCAAGTTCTGTAAGAATAATACCAACTACTCAGTTCAATTAAAAAAATGTCCATAAGTTCAGTAAATTGAGAAAATTTCTGCAGTTCGAGTGTTACCTTCCAATAAGTTCTTTTAGATTTGAATTTCTATATTTTTCATTGACACAATTTGCAGTATTCGATTTAATTTAAAAATTCGAAAAGTTCTATCTAAGTTCTGTAAGCATTATACTGTCTACACAGTTTAATTTAAAAAATTCATAAGTTAAAAAATTCAGTAAAATTCTGTAGCTCGATTAGTACCTTCCAGTAAGTTTCTTTAGGTTACAAACTTCAATACTTTTCATTTACATAATTTGCACTATTTGGTTTGATTTAAAAATTCGATAAGTTACATATAAGTTCTGTTAGCATATTACCAACTACTCAATTTAATCTAAAAAAATGCAAACTTTAAAAAAATCAGAAAATTTCTGCAGCTCGAGTGGTACCTTTCAATAAGTTTCTTTAGGTTATAAACTTCTATACTTTTTATTAACATAATTTGCACTATTTAATTTGATTTTAAAATTTAAATAGTTCAGTCTAAGTTCAGTATGCATAATAGTAACTACTCACTTTAATTTAAAAAATTTTATAAGTTCAATAAATTTCATCGCATCTTTTCCTAAATATTTACAAAGCTTTTGTGTTCCATCCTCTCCAATACACTCATACTGCGTTCTGCTTTAACCTCATTTGTAATAAATGCCTTTATTGCCACTATGCACATAAGGTCTTGTGTGTGTGTGTGTGTTTGTGGCAATGCATGTTACCAAACACGCATTATTGTCTGCACAAATGGCCAACAACACAGACGGCATGCACACATCACCGCACACCAGACGCAACGTTTGCTCATCGTTTTGCAGTTTGTTTTCTTTAGCAAAGCAGCTCCTAAAGGAGAGCGAAAGAGAGATACAAGCGAAATGGCGAAAATTTAACAAACAATTGCACCAGTCAAAATTGGAAAATCAGAAATATAATGAACGAATTATGCCTCGCATGGAAATTGAAAGCGTTGGCTGAAAAGGCGCCAACTAGCCAACTGGCCAACTGGCATAACGAGCCATCGGCCAGACACAGCCTGATGAATGCACAGCAAAGGCGCCTTGCACCGAAAGCAGGCAGACAGACGGGGGCGAGCATGCGGTGCATAGTGCACAACGCAGTGCGTGTTGGATTTGAATTTTGAAATGTTGCCGGCAAACATTACACACACTGCTGCTCTCGAGCTGCATCGAATGAATGCTGCAAATGTGTCAATGCGATACAACCGAACCGGCAACACCAATCGGACTTGAACATGTGGCAGTGCATGTGTGTACGTACGTCGGTTTGTGTGCTTGCAACAGTGCGCCAATTGCTCGCACTGACAAATCGAAGCATTCCAAATAGGGTCGGCCGGGTAACTAACTGCTTTTGTTTGGCTTTGTTTTGCGCTGAGCTGAGTTGGCTTTGTGTGCCTTCGGTGGCTTCGAGTTCAAGCGAGTCGTGATTGCAGTTTTGTAAATTTTCAAATATGTTCACTCCAATTTGATTATGGGGTTGGTTGGGCAAGTTTGATGGAAATGAATTTGATATTTTGAAGGTAACATGCAGTGGAGAGCGAAGGCGAGAAGTTAAAGATATTGAACAAATTTAATATTTTTGTTATAATTTATATACTATTATTTAAATTAATTGAGAGTATATGCCAAGTATACTTGTGTCAGTTATTTGGTGTCAAAGGCTGCCAATGGAAGGCCATAGAATCACCCAACGGTGGGTGTGGCCAGATGTTCTTAAAGTAGATGTGAGCCCGGGAATTTCAAAGAGGGAGCTGGGGTACAATAGAAAGCAAGGCCTACGTGCCATGGCTATCCATCTCCTACGTCCGTATGACTTCCCATCTCTGCGTCCATCCACCTCTTTTATTATCTGTCTGTTTACTTCTCCGTCTGTCTGCTTTTTTTTTCTATTTGCCCATCTACATATATGTATGTCTTTCCATCCTTCCATCTATGTATCCCTTTGTCCGTCCTCTTATAGGTTCGTCTGTCTATTAGTGCATCTATGTTTTCAACCATTTATCTTACCATTTGTCTTTCTGTTTGACTGATTGTCCATCCGTCTATATTACCGCTTATCTGTCTTTCCGTCTGTTTCTCTGTCTCTCATTGATGCTACCGTTTTTCCGCTTTTAAATTGTCTACCTGTCCATCCGTATGTACCATCCGTCTATCTTTCCATCCATCTGCTGCCTTTGTTATCTATCGGTTTGTTTCTTTGTCTTCCTGTTCTTTCGTACAGTCGTTCGTCTGTGAGTCCGTCTGTCCAACCATCCGTCTATCCAACCATCTATCTATTTCTTGTTTATCTTTTTGGTTCATTTGCCTTTTATTCTATTCTAGATTTGCCTATAATTCCATCTGTAATTCTATGTGTCTATATGTCTGCCCATCCACTTATTTTACCCTTTGTCCCCTTTCAATTTGTCTACCTATCCATCCATACATGCTATCATTCGTCTATCTCTCCATCCATCAGCTGACCTTGTTATGTATCCGTTTGTTTTTTTGTCTATCCGTTCTTTTGTCCAGTCGTTCGTCTGTGAGTCCGTCTGTCCAACCATCCATCTATTCATTTTTTTTCTTCTTTTGGTTCATTTGTCTTTTATTTTATCTTTTTGTCTATAATTCCATCTGTCATTCTATTTGTCTATATGTCCGTCCATCCAATTATGTTACCGTTTGTCCCCGTCCAATTTGTCTACCTGTCCATCCATACATGCTACCATCTGTCGACCTATCCGTCTATCTGCTGGCCTTGTTATCTGTCTGCTTGTCTGTCTGTTCTTTTGTCCAGTCGTCTGCTTGTGTATCTGTCCAACCATCCATCTATCCATTCCACTGTCCTCTTTTGATTCATTTGTCTTTTATTCCATCCATTTGCCTATACTTCCAACTGTCACTATGTCTCTTTGTCTGTTTATCCATCTAGACTTCTGTTTGCCAGTCTTCATGTTCGGATCTATCTTTGGTTGTGTCATCAGTCTATACTTCATATGTCTGTCTTTTCATCTGTCCGTTCGTTTGCGTGTCAATACATCGGTTTATACATCCATCTGGCCGTTTATTTGTAATTTTGTTTCGTCATCCATCTGTGCATCCTTCTGTGGTTCAGTTTATCGTCAGCTTGTTTGTCCGTGTTTATCCATTCGAACCTTTATCCATCCGACTGTTGATCTTTTTGGTCTTTCACCTCTCCATCCGTCTTTTCTTCTTTTCGTCCATTCGCCTGTCTGTCTCTCCAACTACTTATATCGGGTGTTTTTTTAGAGGTATAGAACTTCGAATTGAAATAAAACACAAGAAAATCGTTTTAATGTCCATCTATTTGGCTTTATTGGAAGGATAATTTTTTGCCATTAATGTTTAAATATGATTTCGGGCATGTGGCCGCCGCGGCTGGCTCGAATAAAGCCAATTCTACAGGTCCAATTTTCAACCACTTTTTCGAGCATTTGGGGCCGTATGTCGGCAATAACGCCACGAATGTTGGCTTCCAAGTCCCCTAACGTTTCTGGTTTGTTGGCGTAGACGAGCGACTTCACATATCCCCAAAGAAAATAATCCAATGGTGTCAAATCACATGATCTTGGTGGCCAATTGGCAGGTCCATTCCGCGAAATTATGCGCTCATCGAATTTTTCCTTCAATAAATCGATTGTGACGTGCGCTGTGTGGCATGTAGCGCCGTCTTGTTGGAACCACAACTCATCCACATTCATGCCATCCAATTCGGGAACAAAATAGTCGGTTATCATGGCTCTATACCGGTCTCCATTAACGGTAACTGACTCCTCTTCTGACTGGGTCCTCTTCAACATTTTGCTCTACAGCGGCAATTGTTTCTTCGGTGCGCACTGTTCGACGTCTCTGCGGATGCGTATTATCACATAGAGTAAACGTAGTGCGAAAACGACCCATGGTTAACCGAATTAATTGCTCTGATGGACGATTATGTCGACCATAAAATGGACGGAGCTTGCGGTAAACTTCGCGAACTGAACCATTATTTTCGAAATAAATTTGCACGATTTGCAAGCGTTGTTCTTTTGTCAACCTGTTCATGATGAAATGGCAAACCAAACTGAACATAAATGACATTAGAGTTGCCAGATTTGACCACAAAATGCCAGTTTTATCTCTATTCGAAAAACAAACCTCTAAAAAAGCACCCTATAGTATATGGTTGCTTGCCTGTTTTTCCGTCTGTGCTATCATCTGTTTGCTCTTTCGTCTATCCGTTTGTCTGCATGTCAATTCATCTATTTATTCATCTTTTTGTTTATCCATTTGCATCTCAGCTTATTCACATATCTATGCATCCTTCCGTAATTTAGTTCCTTCGAATGTTGGTCTTTCAAACAGTATTTTTCTCTGTCTGTCCTTTACCTGTTTGTCCTTTCAGCTGTACTTTTTCTTTGTCTTTTTGCCTGTCTGTTCATACGCCTGCATGTCCAATTGTTAATAATGTTTATACAGTTGCCCGTCCTTCTATTTGTCCATCCGTTTACACTTCTGTCTGTCTGTCTTATCCTTTAGCGGTGTAGAAGAATAAAACCGATGTAGTGTCTTTAGCGTCCGAAGACAGACTGCCTTTATTTTTCATTCAAAATTCTCAGCTTAAGCTGTGTGCCAAATATGCAGACCTGCTAGCGTGCGAAAATGCTGACGCTGCGGTATACACGTTTAGCGCGCGGATTCAGTGGCTGAGACTTCGCTTGCACACTTGTGACCATGGATCGCAATATTGTATTACGCCAAGTAGTCAGTCATGCAGGCGACGTCTCATTGCTACAGCGGTTCGTTTGCATTTCCATTCATCTGTTTATCAATCTATCTGTCCGTACATCTGTACTTATGTTTATCTATACATCTACATGTTCATTCGTCTGCC
Organism: Melieria crassipennis; assembly: GCA_963668005.1. NCBI lineage: Eukaryota > Metazoa > Arthropoda > Insecta > Diptera > Ulidiidae > Melieria > Melieria crassipennis. The sequence goes on along the minus strand of OY764961.1, from coordinate 56,675,769 downwards.
TGCCCATTCTTGTTTCCCCAATTTCTACGTTCGCCCATGCGACTGTCGCTCCGTCCGTTTTTTTAAACATTTGTCCTTTCATCTGTTCGTTTGTCTGCCCAATTGCCGATACGATCATCTAATTGATTGCACGGATGTTGATGCAATTGATGCTTGTTTATATCTTAATCTGCTTATTAACTGCAACCTAACCTAACTTTATCTAACCTTGAATAACTTTAAGGGCTCAGCAGCTCAAGGTGGCGCTATATTCCTTTAGATCAGTGATGACCATTCTGCTTCGCGTGACTAGCAGAATGATCGTTACTTATTTAGACTCTACGAGCTTCGAGCAGTCTACCTATCTGGTTACACCTTTTGGCTTTCTCCCCTTTGTGGTTGTATATTGCATCGAATTTTCTTCTAAGACTAAGCTGCAAGTTTCGAATTTTTATTAGTTGTGACCTTAAATAAAGTAAATGTTTAATTAAACACATATAAATCATACGCTACTTCAACCATACAATGCAAAATGTGTGTATTGAGCAACAAAACCTATGCAACTCTGCTCTTCGAAACATATCCAAAATGTTTTAATGGCATTTGCGAAGCTGGCCCATGTCACAGCGCATAGTTGCTGGCAGCTTTCTACACTCGATGTGTCGCTGTAAAGCAGGCTTTACCAACACTTCAGCTGCTCAGATGCGCTTAGCCTACTTCAGCACTTGGGCGCTCGACGTTGTGCTTGATTCATTTCGACTTACTAGCTGAGTAATGGCAAACGAACAAGACAGCTGCGCAACGTACATATGTACCGTGCTTGGCGCATATTAGCCGAGGCAGGCCAAATCAAGCCAACGACTACACGTACACACGCACACACGCACACACATGCACACTTATCGCTCCACGCAGCGATGTTTTATGCAGGTCGTGTTGCGATTGCCAGCAGAATCGATAAATGCGGCATTTAATGTAAGTATGTGTAGGTGCGAAATATACACAATCGATGCGTTGCTTACAGCTGCCACAGTGTCTGCTACCAGCCGAAACATACACACACACATGCATACATATACATATTTGCCATTGTACGCGCTTCGACGCCTTGCGCCGCGGCTACATCGCTGAAGCCATTTGTGCGGTGCGGCATTCGAGTTGATGGGGCTGAGCACCGTGGCGTATGAGTGATATTCAAATTTTAATTCAAATTTGATTTGCCGCTGCTGATAAGCGTTTGGCAGTGTTAAACGGAAGTGTGCCATTGAATTTTCAAAAAAATTTACTCCAAATTTATATGCATTACCTGCTCACATGTGTGCATGTAAATGTAAAGCGAGTTTAGCGACAGTCAACGCTTAAGCAAACGCAGCAGGTAACTGAAGGCTGCAGTTGAGAAAGAACGCGAACAATTTATGTATGCAATTTTCCTTAACCGAAGTTAGCCATGAAAAAAAAATGTAAAATTTCATGGAATGACAATAAAGTGAAATTTGTGTGAGCTATTAAAATGCAAAATTGATTAGCTTTTGAAGATTTATGAGATTCTCGAGAATCATTAGTATTCAATTCAATAAAACTGAATGTAATAAAACATAAATTTTACTTGATGGGAAAATAGGTTTGTTATGAGTAATTTGAGAAATTGAGAAAAAACATGTCAAGAAAAGTTTTGTGGAAAACATATTTTAAGAAAAATTAAATAACAAAAATATTTACATTAGAAGAAAAAACGATTTGCTTGCAAATTTTTATATTTGGTTCGTACGAGTAGAATTGCTTTTTGGGTTTCGTTGTGTACGGTTTACTGCAAATTATTTGCCTAAAATTGTGCCACTGAATTGTATTATCCGCATTGCCAGTGTCGATTTTAAGGCGCAATCAACAATGTTGCTATGCTTCAAGGCAGCACGCTTCATTTATCTCGCACAGCGCCTGTGGGCGCTAATAATCCCAAACATTGATTAGTCGCTGCGCAAAATAAATGTGCAGAACGCGAATTCAAGAAAAGGCGCCCAAGTATGGTGGCCACAGAAGCAATGGACATTTATTTTAGTATTTTCTGAAATATTTTTACATGTTATTGCTTGTCTTGCAACCTTTTTGCTTTGAGTCCCACTACCAGCCTCCCAAAACAAGTCCACACGCACAGCATACTTTTAGGCACTTTTGGAAATGTCATTACGCTGCTTCTTACTTACCGCAACACTATTCAAGACAAAGCCACAGCAACCGCAAAACCAAAAGCCAATGAAATGTCAAACAATTAAACGCTCGCGGCTATAAACTTAATTTGCTTGATTAACAACGTCGGCTCGCTTTCGTACGCGCTCGCCGCCACCGCTCACAGCACCGACGCTGGCGCTGGCCACGCCATTTCTTGGTAATTATTAATAAGTTTAGGTGACAAGGGACACTGGCCATGGCACATGACCGCAAGTCATGGCGAGCTGCCACACTTTATAAAAATTTTTGTAAAAATCAAGTAAAACGAAAGAGAGAAAAAGTACACCAACAACGAGACGCGAATTCAAGACGTTTTGAAAGTCACAACGCAAGCAGTTGACTGCACACTGTCCGTCAATGTGGTTGGCGTTGGCGACGTTGTTGTTTACTCTGGCCGCACTCGACGTGTACTTGCACAGCTGTGCGCAGCGCGAACAATTTGTCTTTGCACGCGGCAACGTGGTCCGGCGGCCGGCTTTTGTGAAACGTGTACGCGCGACAAATGGTTACTACTACTATTCGTGCTGTTGTTGTTCTGCTTGTTGTTGCTGTTGTTGCAGGGGTCATTATTTGTGCAAAACAGACAAAAAGAAGTGCAGAAAAATCTAGGCGTGCAAACAGGGTGCAGGACAGAAAGTCGCCTGGCAATGCGCAAATGTTGACAATGTTTTAAAAATTAATGACAATTCAGCTTGAAGGAATGTTGAAGATTTTCTTTTTCTCTTTTATGCTTTTCACGCTTCGCTGGGAAATGAGAAAAAGCTAGTAAGAAGAGTGAACGGAGCTGCAAGCGAGCATAATGCCAATGTTGTTGCTGCAAAAAGGACAATTGTAAGCATTAAGATTGAATGAAAAATGGTTTTTCAAAATATTGAGTTTTTTATTTCAACTTAATGAATGACTTGGTAATTTTTTGTAAATATATATTTTTGCCATTCAATAAGCATGGAGCCAAGAGCGTAGTGACTGGTAATGATCCCAACGAGATGGTAAATAGTGGTTTGGTTTGGAACTTTGGAAATAGGAATTTCCTAATAACTAGCAATTTGACTGTCGTAAGTTCCCTAATGAAAAGAATGATTGGTGAACGCCCAGCAGAAAATGTAGGAAGACCACCTCCAAAGGAGCTAAATGAGGTTTTGCATTTCCACTAACTCTATGAAAATAAACATTTTTTGGCTCCTTTTGCATTTTTGGGAACAAATGCAGTATATCGAACCCTCATGAAAAAAAAACGGTAAAATTGTTCCATATAGAGCGTATTACGCCCACAAAAGGCGTGGCTCAGGGTCAAAGTTCAAAGTTTTTATCAAAAAACTCAATTAATCTCCAACTGATTTACACGATATGGGTATCAAACGAAACATATTTTTCATATCTTTCCATTAATGTGCAACATTAGATACGTAAAATGCACTAATAAAACGTTTAAAGCAACAAAACAAAATTTTAAAAAAAATTTTTTCAAAACGGATTTTTTTCTCGAAAAAATCTATAATAAAGGTGTAATAAGTTTGTTACTATATTGTAGCCTATACTTTTGTTGTTTTTCAATATATATTTTTAATATTTTCTAATTTGACCTTTGGTCCAAAGTAGCCATCTTCGCCATCACTTTCGGACAATGAGGGCTGTAGGGGGTTGTACAAAGCACCTGCCATATTAAAAAACGTTTTCAAAAAATCCTGATTTCTAGCTTTACATTCTTTAAGAAGCATAATCTTTGCCAGATAGCCATCTACAAAATCAGAAGTTTTGCACAACTGCAAAACATGGCCATTAGAAAACCAATAACTACCTTCGCGGGGTTCCCACTCCATTAACTTTTCAAGGACGTTTTCGCTGATCTCAAAAGCCTCTTCACTTTCAAATAGCTGGTACAATTTAAAGAGTTTCATGTGGCCCATATTGAAATAAAAATGAAAATTTTGGATAGTTTCGAACTAAAAATCAAATTTTTCCCAGTTTCCCAGTCACAATTTTTAGTTTGTTAGATTCAGGAGCCAAACCTCTATATAAAAGCATACTCATTTATTTTTTTCACGAGGGTTCGCTGTACTGCATTTATGCCCATTTTTTAGTACTTCAATATTTGAATTTTTAATATTTTATTATATATTTCGTTAAGTAACCAATTGATGAGCCATTGGGTAGAAAAGTTAGAAATAATTAACTTAATATTTGAATTTTAAATCGAATGGTGAATTTCAAATTAAATGTTACGCATACGGAACGATGAAATATTTCCTTTAAATAGTACATACAATTATATGTTTCACAGAAATATTGAAAATTTCATGATAGAAAGAAATGACTTAATGATTTCTTAGCAACTGGGGAGATATTTAGTAAACAATTTTTAAATTATTTAAAAAATACCTGAATTTTTATATAATAAATGATACTCATACGCAACGATAGAATATTTCAATGAGACATCCTTCTAATACCACAATACTGCTACACATTTTTAGAATATTTTACTAAACATTTTATCATTTCTATTATTAATAAATTGATTTTCATATATATTTACTAAATATTTGAATTTAAAATTTGATAAATGTTACGCCTACAATACAATGAGACATTTTGACTTTATTTTAAAGAAATATTAAACATTTCATGATTTAAATGGCATGGATTAGCCATCAACTGATGAGACAATCAGTAAAAGAGTTTTACATTGATTTACAAAATATTTTGATTTTTGTTTGATAAATATTACTCATACGCAACAACGTATGAGCAATATGACGCATCTTCTTACAAATGATAAAATTACAGAAATTTGTTCTTATTATTTTGTCGACATATTTAACATTTTATGCTATGAATCACATATATCACTGATTAGTAAATAGCTGATGCGACATTTAGTAAACAAGTTTAACATTTATTTACTAAATATTTCAATTTTATATATGATAAATGTTACTCATACGCAACGATGGAATAATTCAATGATGCTGCCTTCAAACAATACAATGAGATATTTTTACATTATTTTAAAGAAATACATTACATTATATTTCATTATATAATTGACATCATTTAGTGATAAGTAATGCACAGATGAGACATTCAGTAAAAGAGTTTTGCATTGATTTACAAAATATTTTGACTTTTATTTGAAAAATGTTACCTATCCGCAGCGATGTATGAGTAACATTTCGCTTCTTCTTACAAATGATAGAATTACGGAAATTTGTTTTCCTTGTTTTAAAGAAAAATTTAACATTAAATGAATGACATGACATGAGTAATTAGTAACCAGCTGATGCGACATTCAGTAAAAAATTGAAAATTTATTTGGTAAATACTTAAGTTTTTATTTGATAAAAGTTACTCATACGCAACGATGGAATCTTTCAAGACGCTGCCTGCAAACAATACTATGAGACAATTTTACATTATTTTAAGGAAATATATTGCATTACAGTACGTTCCATAATATGGAAGACATCATTCAGTAGATTAGTAATGAACTGCTGAGGCGTTCAGTAAAATAGTTTTATATTGATATGATTATATTTTTTATTTGATAAATGTTACTCATACGCAACGACTTATGAGTGAAACGACACTTCTTTCTCCAAATAATAGAATTATAGATTTTTATATTATTTTATAGAATCATTTAACATTTGATGATAAGAATGATATGACTCAGTGATTAGTAACCAACTGATGCGACATTCAGCAAAAAATTTAAACATTTATTTAGTAAATATTTGACTTTTTAGTTGATAAAAGTTACTTATACGCACTGATGACATCTTTCAATGCGGTGTCTTTCAAATAAACAAATTACAGTGATTAGTAACCAAGCATTCAAGAAAAAAGGTTTAACATTTATTTACTAAATACTTCAATTTTTATATGATAAATGGAAGATTTTTTTTTTTAGAATTACAGATTTTTTTTTTGAATTAATTTATAGAAATATAGGTATAGTGTTTCATGATTAGTAACCAACTTATGCGACATTCTGCAAAAAAATTGAACATTTATTTACTAAATATTAAAATTTTTTTAATTTGATAAATTTTCTCTTACGCCAAGACGTAATATTGCAATTAAATATTTTTCAAATAATAGTAGTAGTAATGCGAAAATTTAAATAAATTAAAAATAAAATAAAATAAATTTAATTAAAACAACAAAAATTATGTTCATACAAATCCAAAATTCTCTCTAACCAAGCATTCAGGAAAAAAGATTTAACATATATTTACTAAATATTTAAATTTTCATATGATAAATGGAAGATTTTTTGTTTTAGAATTACAGATTTTTTTTTGGATTAATTTATAGAAATATAGGGATAGCGTTTCATGATTAGTAACCAACTTATGCGTCATTCAGCAAAAAAATTTAACATTTATTTACTAAATAAATATTAAAATTTTTTAATTTGATACATTTTTTCTTACACCAAGACGTAATATTGCAATTATAAATTTTTCAAATAATAGTAGTAGTAATGCGAAAATTTAAATAAATTAAAAATAAAATAAAATAAATTTAATTAAAACAACAAAAATTATGTTCATACAAATCCAAAATTCTCTCTAACCACACTGCACCCTTTATGCAATTAGTTTCAAAAAGTCTATTTAAAGTTTTTGCGAAATTCGTTCAGCCTACAATCACGACAGCAGCTCAACTAAATGAATAGGCGGTTTTGTTAATCGGGAACATGCAAACATGGCAACATGACAACAAAGCGCACGAATGCATACCAACGTTTTCATTTGCACGTGTCGCAAAGTACTCGGCGAAAACAACAATCACAAGTGTTGGACGCATTGTCGGCCCCAAAGTGTCACATTAATAATGCAACAATTTCAACGTTATTAATATTGAATTTCAAGCAAATACTTTACAATAGTAAAGAATTCTGCACTCTGTTCGCTGCACTCGCACATGCACAGCGATGCGAAGCGGCCGTTGCTGTTGATTTTGTGCACAAATGCAACTAACCAACGGCCTGTTGGGAGATGAGCAGAGACGAGTAGTGTCTGCCAGTGAAATGTGCCAAATGCCTTTGATTCTATTACGTGTAATGAACGTGATTTGGTGTGTTTGCGCAGCAACATGTCCGCTAGTGGACGATTGAGAATTGATTGAACGAACAAATTTGCCTCGTGTTGTAATAATGGCCAACATGTGCACAACGACAGCGAAGAACGGAGCACAGCTAAAAGTAAATAGAAAAAAATTAGAGTTGAAATGGCCGAACATAAATTGTGTTGACTGCTGACGCTTCAACAGTTTGAACCGCTTGAAGGCCGTAATGCGGCTGCAAAAGTTTATGCTGGATAATTTTTCATTATTGTTGTTCGTGTCGTTGGCATCGCTTTGGCTTTTGTTGCTGTTGTTGTTGAGATGTATGTTTTTGTTGCTGGCGATTGGTAACATGCCAAAATGTTTCGCCTCTAAAGGCAACCGCACTGCTAGCCGCTGTCGCTCGCTCTTGAATAATAAAATGACAAAATGTTGCAGTAAACTCATTTTGAAGTAATTTCGATTTTCGTACAACACATTAGCAGCATGCCAATACTTACTGCATATGTACGCAGGCGTTTGTGCACAGTGTGTTGTGTGTTTGTGTGTGTGTGTGCGGCCGGCACATGTGGTGTCCTTGCTGGCCGTCCGAGTGCACCAAATGTGGTGCGCGCATACAAATTAAAAGTCAAAACCACACTGACGTGAACATTGTGTTCAAGGCAAATTGTTGTTGCTGTTTGTTGTTTTTTTTTGTTGTGCTTCGTTTTTTTCTACTTGTTTTGTAATTTATTGAATGTTGTTGAAGTTTTGGCAATTTCGACAACTCGTTGGCAATTATGAACATTCATATGTCACTCATACGCTACGTTGGGCAGTTCGGGGAAGTTGTCTCAAATGTTGAGAATGGTGCAAAATTTTAAGTTTTATTTAATTTGCCCAAAATATATAAAATTTTAAAAATATGTTACTCATACGCCATGGTGGACTTATTAACTGCAGTTTATGTTTAAGTCTAAGTTTAAGTTTGATTTGAATTTGATTATATAGAACAAATATGTATTTATTGGGTTGTTTATTTATTTATTTAGCCAATGAACTAATGTCTTTACTGTTTATAGGAATTATTAATAATTACAAACTACAAGTTACTTAAACTATTTAACAACAAACCCTTCGGAAGTGACACATGAAAATCGGTAACCTTGTTTAACTCCGAAAGGGCCCCAGATAGAGGTGCATTTCTACCATAATTCGTCTTAGGGACATCTAAATAAAAGGTATCCACCCTCCGCAGACTCCGTTTAGGGATATTAAAGGCTATTCTTGCTAAAAGATCCGGAAAGTAATTTGGTTTTTTGATCAAAATAAAGGACAATTTTCTAATAGTCAATAAATATATATTTTTTAATGATACGTTATTCGCTCAGGTCTAATACCTTCAGACATCTTTCTGACAGTATCATGCAATTTTTTTCTTTGCTGCCAAGAAACTGATCCTGGTGAATTATGACCTCTTGAAGTAAAGTTTTTAGGAACAAGTAATAATTAACAAAGTAAACAATTTTCAATAAGTACAAAATAAGCACTTAAACACATTTTCAGTTTTCGCATATTTCTGGCGTTCAAGTTAGTTCCTGAGCTTTGATGTATTCCGAGGCCTTTAGTAGAATTTTATGGCCAATATTTTCATGGTACATTTTGTTTTGAAAAAGTCCTGTTTCAATGGACATTTTTGGCATTTTAATAAAAAAGGGTAAAATTAACCTATAAATATGAGAGCTAGAGGGTTAAAGTGTTCCATAAAAATGTTCCTCGTAGTTTTCTACATCAAATTGCTGAAATTATAATGTACCTAAAATGTAAGCTTACATGGTTTTCGTATGCGGATTTACAATAAGAATATGCAAAAGGAGGAAAAGTTTAACTTCGAAAATGCCAATACACGTACCTACATTTTTTTTGGCCCATTCTACCAGAATCCGTTGTCAGAACCTTACTTTAAATTACTTTTCTTATTACTTTCCGTACAACAAAATTCATTTCCTTTCAAATCAAAAATGGTTTCTTAGTACAAAATAAAAGAAATATCAATTTCTGTTTTCGCATCTGAAACCATTCCTCAAATTTTTCCATACAAATTGCCATTTGCGATTAGTTTCAACTCAAATAGCAATCACATAGCGCCACTTAATAATTAATAAGTGGCGTAGTTCACAATCAAGTTTTACAGCTCGAAATATTGTCAACAAGTCTGAGCAATTCTTAAAGCCATTGTTGTAATGAAATGAACCCAATTAAATGACAAAGCGCCCATTGTCACGCATACGCCATGTATGCCCACTGACACAAATTATGCATAGCATCGTTCTTCAAACGCTCAATAAATCATGCCACAAGCACAAAAACCTATTATATTTTCATGTTCTCGCGGTTAATTATAGAATTTGTAATTGCCATAAAATAAAAAGTGAATTTAAACCAAAGTCGGGGCCATACATGTGAAGTCCTTTCGTCCTGTCGTCACATTAGGCAGAGTGTTAAAGCGTTGCCTGCTTTCGCTTACAACCTCATTCGGCATTTAATTACCTCACTAATTTCATATAATTTAAAAATATGAAACAAAAAATTCCTCAACCCTAGAAATTTGCCTTTGTTGGCGCGTGTGTTGGCTTAGCGCCGCAAAAGGGGCAAATGTCATAAAGTATTTAAATTTTAATCATAATTATAAAATTTCCTTTTTTTCGTTTAGCGTGTGACAGCAAACACTGGCCGCACTTAAACGGTAGCACACTGCGGCGGCAGGGGAACAGGGAAACAATATGCGGTAGCGTGTAAATGCGTTTAAAATTGTAGGCAACAAAACAAAAAACACTGGTTCAGGTTTGGTTGGTTTAAATGACACTGGAGACAAGTAACGTAGAGCAGGGTTGGAGCTGAAAGGGACAAGAACAATGAGCAAAGAGGCAAAGCATTGAAGTTCCGGGAATGTTGAAAAGGCTGCGATGCGGCTGTCGTTAAGTGAATGTTAAAGCGAGAAACTGTAAAAAAAGAAATGCAAACAGTAGAAAAAAACTGAAAAGCTGATGTGGAGGCGAGGTTGGGTCGAATGTGAGTTATAATAATGACGGCGAGCAGGCCAAGTGTCAGCGCGGCGTATGAAGGTATATTTGATTTAAAAAAAAAAGGCTCGCGTACATAATTACAAAAAGAAATGTTGACCGAGCGCGGCGAAATAGAAAATTCAAACAGTTATGTAGGTTTGTGTAGGTGAAAACAAGTATGGTGTAAAAATGTATAAAAAGGGATTGAGAGGAACAATAGAAATGTTAAAATTGTCTGCTACTCTTTGGGAGAATCGAAAATATGTAAACAGAAGTAAAAACGTAGGTGTGAAAAATCATTTTTAAAATTTGTTTTACAGACAAATGTGAAAAATGACAAAAATAGAAAACCTGCTTTATTATAAAAGCAACCATCTGTTTCATTGTAAAAATTTTTTACAATCAAAATTGGTAAATGACAAATAAATAAATAAATAAATAAAATTGAAAACCTGTTTTATTATAAAAGCAACCATCTGTTTCATTTCTTAAATTTGTTTACAGAAAATTGTGGAAAATGAAAGCAACCGACCTGTTTCATTTTAAAACTTGTTTTACAGAAAAATTTGGGAAATTACAAAAAAAGAAAACCTGTTTTATTATAATTTTTAATATGATAAATGATTTTGGAAATTTTAAATGTTTTGCTGCTCCGTGTGAGAACTGAAAATATCCAAAGAGAAAGAAAATCGTAATAATTTTATTTGTAAGAAAAGCTATTTATTATAAAAGCAACCATCTTTTTAATTTTTAAAATTTATTTTACGGAAAATTGTGGAAAATTACAAAAATAGAAAACCAGTTTTATTATGAAACCAACCATTTGTTAAATTTCTAAAATTTTTTTATAGAAACATTTGGCAGATTACAAAGTAGAAAACTTGTTTTATTATGAAACCATGTGATTAAGTTTTAAAATTTGTTTCACAAAAGAATTTGGAAAATGACAAAAATAGAAAACCTCTTTTATTGTAAAAGCAACCATGTATTAAATATTTAATATGATAATTGGTTTTGCAAAATGATTAAAATTCAATAAAATTACAAAAAAAGGCCACCACAATTCAAATACTTAAATTTTTTGCTGCTCTATGTGAGAATTCAAAATATCTAAAGAGAAATCAAATCGTAGTATTTTTTTGTGAAATCATTTTTAAATTTGTTATACAGAAAATTTTTAAAACTTGTTTAATTTTTAAAATTAGTTTTACAGCAAATTTAAAAAAACGATGAAAATCTAAAACCTGTTTTATTATAAAAGCAAGCATCTGTTTCATTTTTAAAACTTATATTACAGAAAAATTTAGAAAATGGCAAGAATAGAAAACCTTTTTTATTATAAAAGCAACCATTTGTTTAATTTAAAAATTTGTTTTGTAGAAATAGGTGGAAAATGACCAAAATTGAAAAAAAAACAACTATAAAAACAGTCATCTGTTTGAGAGAGAATCGAAAATATGTAAACAGAAGTAAAATCGTAGGTATGAAAAATCATTTTTAAAATTTGTTTTACAGAAAATTGTGAAAAATTACACAATTAATAGAAAACTTTTTTTTACTATAAAAGCAACCATCTGTTTCATTTTTTAAATTTTTTCTACAGAAAATTGCAGGCAAAGATATAAATATGCAATCTGTTTAATCAAAAAGCAGACTTTTTGTTTATGTTAGTCTTCACAGTCTAAGTTTGTGATTCAGAGATCTCTTTAACCAGAAATCTGTGCTTGTCTTCAGTGACATCCGCGTTTGTATTCTCTAAGGTACCCAACATTGGTAAGTAGCCAAGATTTGTGGCATAAGTACTTCATGTACTTACGCGCTGCAACAATATTGCATTTAGATTCGCATTTTCTTCGATTACCGAATTCAAACCAACAACGAGCTGTATGAGCTTTTTAAAACCATGGAAGTAGCACAGCAAATCAACAGTCAGCGGCTACGTTGGCTTGGCTATGCCTCAAGTATTAGCGATGAAACTTCGGTAAAAAAGGTGTTCGATAGTTGAAGGTCGACGGCGAACAGGAGGACCATGTCTTAGATGGAAGGACCAAGTTGAGGAAACTCTCTCATCTCTTGGTGTGACTAACTGGAGAAGACGCGCCCAGAACAGAGACGCCTAAAGAGAACTTGCGCCAGCTTGTAACGCGGTAAAGGGGTTGTAATGGCCACTTAAGTAAGTACTTAAGTACTGTGTTTACAGTATACCTACTATTTAATATATATTTAATATACGTTTGATCCCATTTCTGACTCATTCTGACCCGAAGCTTTTCCACACACAATCTGCCGATATAATTTACAGCAAATTTTTCACCTATAAACTTCTAAACTGAACTAAACAATCACTGATTGTCAACTTAAAGCACTCAAATTACAACTTAAATTTTCTGCAAACACTTTATCAAGTCTCACAAAAAACTGTAGTATTGACGAAAGCCGCCCGATGCATGAAATCCAGCAGGCGCCTGTCAGGTTATGAGTTGACGTTCTCGTTGCCGAAAAATACACAGACACAAGCAAACAAGTCAAAAGCAAACAAACCATAAAAAACTCACACACACACACATATGCCGCACGGCTTGCCAAAACACCAATGACTAGTTACATCAACAACAACGAACAAACAACCAAATTTCTTAGACCTGAAGTTGTGAATGTGGTAAAAAAGTAAAGAAGAAATACAGAAAACTTTGCAAATCACAAACTAAAACTCAAATAGTCGCAAATAAAGAACAAAATTCCAACAACTTCAACAGTCAAGCTGCAAGAACCAGCAGCAAAAAAGAAAAAAAAAATATGCTGTCAGTTTGTCAGAGTAAATAATTTTTATTTGACAGCATATCAATGGGTCGTCTTCACATTGCAGCCACTTTTTGGTTGCTTTTTATGTGTCAGGTAGATAAACAGAACAAGTGAAAAAATGTGGCTGGAGTTGGACAGACACTAACACACACTGTCCGTCCCCAACTTGGCCGTTTTACAATAGCTGCTAAGCAGTTGTGCCAATAAAAGTTAACAATAACAACAACAGCAACAGAAAATCTAAACCCACCCAACTGCTGCCACATACCTTTGTGTAGGCACACATTCTGTTGTCTTGGCTGTCTTCGGCTTCAGCCAGACAGCTAATAAAATGTTGCAAGTGTCAAATAGTTGTCAACAAAAAAAACAATAAAATAACCACACAACAACAACAGCAACATGAAACATTTTTCAAATACTAAATGCCACAGTTTACATTACCAAATAGACTGACAGACGCTGGCAGACAAACCAAACATTCCTTTCTTGTGCGTACAAGTATGTTGATGCATTTATATATATATATATATGTGTGTGTGTGTGTGTGCTCGTGTTTGTATGTATACATTGAATTGATAAAGAAGTATTTTTGTAATTTTGCTGGTGTACATTTTTAGATCTGGTCAGTCTTGATTATTTAAGTGTTGATTGTTTATTGAAGGTAAAAAGTGCAATATATCGTTTCAAGGGTTCATGAGTCTTGGAAATGTTATTTTTTTAATAAAAAGAAAAAGAAAGAATGACGTTGAGCGTGGAATTTTGCTGAAGCAGAATTGAATTGAAAGACAAAAAAATATTTATACACAAATAAATTCAATTTTCAAGATCAGACACGCTAAATGAAAAACTATTTAGTACCTACTTTTTTATATCGAAAAATTTCTTTCTAAAATGGCAAAACACTTTTAGTTCTGGCATTACAAACAAGCATTCTCTAAGATTCTCTAAGACCCCCGCAGGCGCTTCAAAGTGTTGACAATGTCCACCTACGGCTGCTGTTGTGTCATCTGATAGCTGCGTTTAAATTGCCTGTCTTCCTACGCCTTGCGTGGGCCCATCCTTTTCATTGTTTTGTTGCTCTATTTGTTGCTGTGGCTTGTACATGGCTACTTTTGTTCTGTTGCTCTTTTTAAGTTTATGTGTTGTTTTTGTGTTGTGTTTCTGTTTTTCTCTTTCACCGCGCTTCCTGCTGCTGGCAGTATTAATGTCGTTTTGCTATTGGTATTAAGATTGTTGTTGTATCTATTGTCAGTGTTATCAGATTTGTTTTGCTTGGCTGTTTTATTTGCTATTCTCACTGTTGTTATTTTGTTGACGCATCGTCCTGCTTAGTTGGGATTATGTTATGGCAATTTTGCACTCTTTTGCTATTTTTTTTGGTTAGTTTTTGCAATCACTTCTAAGCTTTGCTTTTGATATGGAAAAATTTTCTGGGAAGCCATTAAAGATTGAAAATTGTAACTTTAATTAGACAGTTTTTTTAAAAGATTGAAATTTTGTTGACATGTTGAAAAGGTGATACTTATTTAAAACATTTTTGTATATTTTCTGTTTTTGCTTCTTTTCTTTTCTATTTTTTTATTTTTTAATTGAAAATTATTGTTATTATGAATCAACAGTTTATATATTAATTTTTGTCATTTTTTAATTTATTCTAACTTATCCGAAAACAAAGAAAAAATTCAAAATTCAGCAGCGCCAGCCGGGCGTATGAGTGATATTTAATTTAGACTGCTTTGATTCATTGAACTATGGGCTGATTGCATATACATTTTATTTTAAAGCCACTTTTGTTTTTTATGGTGACATACCCATATACATACACACCCCCAAACACACACACACACATATATAAGTCAACCATAAATGCTGCCAAATTAAAACTTGTCAAGTTTTAATGTCAAGTTTTTTGTGTAAATTTGTCAATTTACAACAAAAATGGCTGCTTAAAAATGAAACATTACAAGGTGTGGTGAAATCGGCTACATAAATGTATCAATTGCACTCGTGACTTTGATGGTCAATAACTAAATATTTGCATTAAAAGCATTGCGAAAAAAAACCAAATCAAATTAACAACCAAAATACATTTTCACAAAACAAAAGCAAGAAGGTTTTTGTTGTGTGTGTTGTATTTTGTGTTTTAATGGCTGAAAAGTTATGAGGACTGTGTATAATTGAAAAATGAGCTTTATGTGTGCGAATTTTTTGTTGAACTTTATTGACATTTTCTGACATAGATCAAGCATGCTTAACAATTTGCAAATGAAAAGCATGGCATTTGGCTTTTTAAGACTTTTTTTGTTTTTAAATAAATGTGTTTTTATGAAACTTAAATTAAATTTTTCAGCAGTTATTTTTTTAATCAAATTTTTATGACCGGTTTTTCATTACGATGACAACAATAATTGAAATGAATTTAAAATGGAATTTAAAATTGTGGTGAAATTTTTAAATATTATTAAACGCAAATATGCAAAGCATTTGGCCATATTTGCTACTTTGTTTATAAAGAGTTTTTTTTCACATAATAACAAATAATTAAAATACCGTGAAAATAATCAAGAGCTGAGATATTAGTGTTTGATATTTGTGTATTAACTTTTCCAGCATTATTCAATTGCTTGATGCTTAAATTGCATACAATTTATAATGGTTTCAAAATTTTTTCATTAAAAAAATCATTTATTGTTTGACACATACGACTCGCAGTTGAATAGTTGAACTAGAGAGTCATAGTCCCAAGAAATGTCTAAGGGACATTTAAAGAGTCAGAAAAAGTAATAGTTATTCTTTGCAAAAATAATGATTGAAATTAATAAATAAATAATAAAAATAAAAAACAAATAATAAAAAAAATAACAAAATTAGAAAAGAAAAACTTCTTGTAATTGTTAGTTATTAGTTATTATTTGTTTGATCTTAGCGACATTAAAAAAATCGGAAAAATAGAAAATACTTTAAATTTTTTTTTTATAATATTTTTTTATAATATTTTTCTTCATCGTTTTTTTTTTGCTGAAAAAAATTTTATTCCGCGCAACAACCACATTTAATATTTTTTCTACAAAGAAAAACAAAGAAATTCATAAGTATTTCAAGGAAAAAACATTTTTTATTATTTTTTTATTATTTTTATATTGTACAATTTGATGGTTTTTATTATTGTATTATTTTTTTTATTATTTATTTTTTTATAATTTCTTCAAATCTTAAAATTTGCAAAAAAAATATTTTTTATAACTTTTTTGCTAGGTGTGTCTTTAATATTTTTATAATCAATTTTGTTTTACTTATTTTCATATAATTTTTTCATAATATTGTTTGCTTTTTTTGCAAAAATAAAAACTTAATGTTTGTATTACTTTTTATTATTTGTTAAGTATTTTTATTATTTACTAGCAGCGCTAACAAGTTTGAAGTCGGGCCCATTGACCATTGAATAAATCAAGTTTCTTCATATAACAAACAAATTTAACAGATCTTAGATTGTATTTTCTATTATTTATAATATTAATATAATATATATTAAGCTTATTTTTTATTGTTTAATTTTGTAATTGATAGATTTAAGTTTAATTCTGATTGGAGAAATATAATTCTGATTGAGGTGTAATTAAAAGACTTGTTCTCTTCAAAGTTGCTCTCTCTGTTCAAACAATTATATGTCTGTGGATAGTATGGGCGGTGCCACGCCCCTTTATGCAATGCCCAACCCAGTCTTCCAGTCGAAGGGTACGACCCAGTTTCATTTATGGGTGACTTACAGTTCCAAAGTTACATGGAAAATTTGAGTTACAAAAAATGTGCCCCGCCCCTCAAATTTTACCAGAAGATGTAAACGTCTATGGGACGACGGTGTACCAAATTTCAGTCAAAATTTCGACGTCAAAATGTGATTTACGGTGTTGATAAGACAGTTCCCGCAAATTCTAATTGACTGTATGAGCTTTCGAGGCGGACGTTCATACATTAATTTCTGAGGTAAGTGAGTGGAAGCATATTGAAAACTGTGCTTTTTCGGATCGTTTTTGATGAAACATGATTGTGGCTAAATCGGTTATTTGTCTAAAGTTGTGCTTATAATTAATCTGTTTTTGCTATAAAAATTTTACTAACAACAGATTAAAACAATTCAGTTCTGTTTAGTAAAATCTCTAATACCTGAAATTATATTTACGGCTTGGCACGAAAATTCTCTTGTTTCTCCGATACAAATTCTTAACCCATTGTTGACAAGTAAGATTTTGATTTAAAAACAAATCATGTGTCAAATCTTTGATTACAAGTGTTTTCAACAGTTTTGAAGTCAAAAGGCCCATTAATTCATGTGTTTTCACATTTACTCTAAACGAATTCTTAACCTTTGGCTTACCACCCTAAATTTCGATTTTCAAAAAAATGAAAAGCACGTTTTAATTATTTCCCGATTGAAGTGCTTTATCTAAGTTTAAAGTAAAAAAATAAATAAAGCCCAATAAATCTTTTTTCTTCATACAAACTGTTAACCCATTGTTGTCTTCGTTAGACTTTTATTTTCGAAAAATGAAAAACAAATGATTTCTCACTAAGAGTGCTTCTACCAAGTTTAAAGTCAATAGGCTCATTAATTTATGTTTTTTCACAGTTTCTCCATACAAACTTTTAACCCGTCGTTGAAACCGTCCGATTTTAATATTCGGAGAAATGAAAAACACGTATGGAGTTATTTTACATATGAAGTACTTTCACCAAGTTAGAAGTCAAAATGTTTCTATGTTTCTTCATACATTTAACCCGTCGTTGATCCAGTTAAACTTCGATTTTGAAAATAATGAGAAACACGTGTCTAATTTTTTTTTCATTTCAAGTGTTTTCACCTTTTTTTTCCTAGGCTTTCCCGTTTAATTTTCATCCCGTTAAATTTTGACTTTAGAAAAATTATAAAATACGTCTCGAATTATTTTTGATTTAGAGAATTTTTTAAAGTCTGACTCTAAGTCTGAAATCAAAATGTCTATTAAACCACGTTTATTCAAACAACACCTTAACACATGCCTTCCCCTTTTATACCACGAATTTCAAAAAAATCCCTTAGCGGAGGTTCATTCTTCAAGATGAAAATTTGAAAATGAAAATTTCATGTTTGAAGCTTTAACGGTTTGGACTAGGCCATGATGAATCAATCAGTCAATCAGTCAGTCAGGACAAACAAGCTATATATATAAAAAGTGAGGCGGTACCACGCCCCCTTGTCCAATGCTCACAACTTTCTTCCAGTCGTTCAGTCGTTTTCAAGATTTAAGCCTCCGAACGAACTAAGATTCATTTTTATGTATTTTACTTTTCTGCATTTAATTTATTTTAACAAATCCTACACCTACCTGTTTTATGATTTATTGAAAACGTAAATTTATGGCTGTTAAATATTTAAAACAAGCCTTGGGCGGAGCTGCGGCTACAAAGTTTAATGTGTCAATGGACATGTTGCAACGAAGCTCACAGGTGACAGCCTGTCAGAGATGTTCGTTTGCAATGGTAGATAAATAATAAATTTGAATAATGAGTTTTACTAAAAACAGCATTAAATTGTAATTCGTTTGAATGTGCTTAAAACAGCTTAAAGCGGCAGCAAGAAACACAAATTAAATGCAATGAAATGAAGAAGTTGGAAATTTTGATAATTTCAGCTGCAACAAGACTGAAAATTACACAAATATAAAAGTGAAACAACGGCAGCTACAACAATAAAAACACAAAATGTGGCATTACCATAAAAACAACAATGACACTGACTGTGCCAAAATATGAAAATATGTGTGGTAAATATCGGCAGACAGTCGACACGAGGGAAGTGAATGGGGGGAACACACATACAAGTTTGGGTTGGGTTGGTTGCAACTGAAAGTACCACAACAGCAACTTCAATAATAACAACAACAAGAACAATACTAGCAGCAGCAACCAAAACAAAAATAACACAAATAACAGCAACAACAACAATTTTAATAATAACAAATTATGTCGTCGCGCATATTTTGGGCGAAAAAGACAAATTGAGGCAATGAACCAAACAAGGCTGCACCGCCTCTGCGTCTGTGCATGCATGCATCTATGGGTGTGTACGAGTGTGTGTGTGAGTGTGTATGTGTGCGCATAAAGCCAAAAATATGCTGTCATATTATGAATAATTTTACGGCGGCGAGAATCGCTGCTACAAATAGTAAAAACAATGAAAGCGACAGCAACCGAGAGGAGAAGGCACCAAAAATAGCAACAACAACAATAATAGCGAGAATAACGAGTTATGAGCAACAGCGAACGCTGGCAAGGACAAATAACGAGTAACGAGTGGTGATTGGTGGTAAAGATCGGAAGCGTTAAAGGCCAAGGATGACGAAGCAATGAACTATGAATGTACAAGAAGAATTAATGAATGAATGAAGAAAAGCAACCAGTGAAAAGGAGAAACAAAAAGAAGACTTGAGTTAAGAACGTAAAATACTGAGGACAGCTGAAGAGAGGAGAAAGGAATGAAATTATGTGGACTAGAGTGAGGGAAAGTGATCAAAGAATGAATCGTATTACACGAATTCAATGTCCCAATGCACAGTGATTCGACTTCATACAACTGCGGGACAAAATTAGAAGGAGTGGTCCGTTCTTCATAAAATTTGGTATACTAACTAGTTAATCATGGTCTGCTAAATTGAAATCTCCATTTTGTTTTTCTTAAAATTTTGTAGTTTTTCAATGACCGAGACTTAATTTGTGCTTTTCGTCATTTTTGGAAAGCTATAGCAACAATTCTATTGGCTAGATTTTACGTTTAATCAGTTACGTCAACATTGATAATTGCAAAGAGTAACAGAAATTGTCTTAGGACCCTTTAGTTTTGCAATAAAAACGATAACAATAGACGTATGTTTTGCTTTTTTTGCAGTTTTCTCAATTTTTCATGCTGATTGCATACTTTTAGGGATGAAACAATTAAATTTTCAAATTGAATTATTTTCTGAGATCGGAAGATATCGGAGAATGTGTTTTCATTATTCGACAAAGAAAGAATAAAAAAAATCCAGGAACATTTTTTCACATACTTTTTAGATATTTTCCTCTAAGTTTTGGCAATTTTCAGATTTTTAATTTAGAAAAATTTTTTGAATTCAAAGTACATCACTACAAGCCTCAGGTTTGCAAATTTTAAGAAGACATTAAAAGTGAAAATGGCCACATCATTTCTTAATCTGTACTGAAAGTTTTAGCAACTGCAACTACAGAAAATATATGTTTAAATTTTTTTGTAAAAAAAGTTTCAACTTTGAGCCGCTTTTGCACACACACACTAATTAATTTTTTGAGCAGATTTTTTTGGGTTTTCTTAGTTGGAGTTTTACCTTTAAAATGACATACAAATCATTAAATTCTGAGACTATAAATTTTTTGGATTTTGTCTATGGAACGAATCACTGTGCAATGGTACGAAGGCGAGTGATGATTAAGAAAAGAATAATGTAGTCATTTTGACGGTTTTTTACTTTTTAAATATTCGTATTTTCTTTAGTATTTCCATCAACTTTTACTTTGGTGAATTTTATTTTTTATCGTAAAAATTTTATATTTAAAAAAAAATTTTTTTGCGAAAAATTCGATGTGTACTTTTGGAGATATCAGCGGATATGATATGTAGTCCTTGTAAGTATAGAAAACTTGTGTTAATGAAAAAGGATGATTTAGTCCTTTTTATTGTGCTATTTTTTTGCTGAAACTCTTCCTTTGTTGTCGGTTGCTTTTCACTATTTTTCATTGGTGTTCCTTATGCGTTGTTTTAGCCAATTTCAATCGTATTACTCATTCCTCACCATTCTTTACTTTTAGCCAAAGAGTGAAGAACAATGAAGACTGCATATTTATCATTATAAATTTCTCATCGTTCTATATTTTCCCATAAACAAAGAATAATGAAAAGTATATAAGGGTGAGTCATAAAAATGAAATCAGTTTAGCAACACATAAGAAAACCTAATAAAAAAGACTGAAAAGTAAACAAGAGCAAAGCATGAGATTCAATTAACAGATTTCAAGTGAGCAATGATTGAAAGAAGCAATGATTGAAAGGAAAGAATGAAATAATAAAAATGAGTAAATAAACATAATGTGTGATGAGGAGTGAAAAGTGTATGTGTACAGTAAATGGGAACAAACAAAATGTATCAAAGAAATAAGCAGAACAAGTAAATTAAAGCAAATTCACACATTCCAACGAATTTTTTTTTGTTCTGAAAGTGTTTAAGTGAGAGAGGTGTTAGAGGTGAGGTACTTACAAGATCAATGAGCCAATTAGGGTAAAGCATGAATTTAGTCCCCAAGTTCCACCATTTGCTGATCTTGAGCAATGTTACTGTCAGTGGTTGCAGGTCTTCGAAGTTCCGAATGTTCATTGTCTCCCAAGTTGGTATATAAAGGTTGAAATTTAGCTACCCAAAATTCATCGTGGTAAATGATTAAAAATTCACTATATTTAAATACTTTTGTTAAAATATAAAACTTATTTAAATAAAAAATATAAAAAAAACTTCAACAGCAGCTGCAACTGTCACATTTGTGACAGTTGGCAGCTTTTGCATTCGCGATAAAAATCAACAACAAATTGCAGTGCAATAATGACAGCATAATTTAAATATATATACAAACACACATACGTGCATGTATGTATATAAAAGCTATTGACAGTTAAGTTTAAAAATATACAGTTGAAAATATGAACAATCACGCGTTAATACGAAGTGTTCTGACGTCAGTCACAAACCATATCGCTTCATATATCAAAGAAATCATTAAGTCCTGTAGTTACAATTTTCTTGTATGTCTTTATAGAAAATCAACCAATTCTTTACAGTTTTAATATATTTATTTTCTTTTGCACGCATTCGTATTAAACTGCCAACAACAATATTCGCAGCGGCCTATAAAAACATTATGACAGCGTTGCGGCCACAACCGTTTGTGGTTGACACTTCAACACGACCAAAGAGTATTTTGGCTGCCTTGTTGCGGCTTAAAAAAAATGATAAATTGACACACACACATAAGCATACAAACACACAAACAGTTTTATTCACATACGCATAAACATTGCAGCGCTCAAGTGTGCGCCGTCGGCAAAATTCAACAAGCACGCCACTTATTGTCCACTTCCGCATGCCAGCCAGTCGCCCGGTCAGCCAGCCAGCCAACGCTGGCCAGCGCCGATGGACACATTAAATGTATTAATTGCGTTTCCTTTTAATTGTTTGCATTACATCAACGAACGCGTCGCATTACACGCCATTTACGTTCTTTCAAGCGGCGTTTGATGTGCGCTCGGCGCATGTGTGTGTGTGTGTGTGTGCATGTGCATGCGTTTGTATGCATGTTAAGCCGCTTTGCTGTTATTTATCATTATAGTATGGCAGATAATCGATATTCACTGTTGCATTGAACAGTTTAAAGAAAATTGTCTGCACGTGCTGGCGTATGAGTGATATCTTTTGTTATTTTAATTATAAAAACTTGTTGCGTATACGCCACGCAACACGCTGACATTATCGTTCTGACTATAAGTGCAGGCCCAATTAAATATGGTATGGCTCATTTGAGGTCAGGGATTATTATTGAGCTGATCCGGTGCGATATTCAGATTTTGTAGATTTTCAGGAGACAAACTATTGTTCGACATTAAAAACCAAAGCAGCTTTAACTATAATGAAAATAAAAGTAATGTGTTTGCTCATAATTATACATATGTAAGCTTATACGATTTATGTATGTTTTGCTACTTAGACAACTTTAAACTTTCAATCTCTTGCTCAGTCGTTCATTAGTTACTTCTCCATTCAACTTTTACAACAAATTTTAAATCAACTGAAAGTTTTTTAAGTTTATATTGCCACACTTTGTCCGCTAATTTTTAATCCCTCAACTTGACACGCCAACTCCAAGCAAGCGTTTTGACATACTCAACGCTAATGCGCAGTCACACATAAGTTTACATAGACCTAACTTTTGTATGTATGTAATAAGTCCTGTGCACATTCTCGTTGCCATTTTGCGCCATCCTGCGCCAACTACATCGACATGCACGCGACGCCTTTGACTGGCAGTCTATTAAGTTGATTAAGTCTATACGCTCAGTATTTATAAATATAATAAGGCATAATTAATTTTTGATGGATAATCTGACATTTGCATGGGCAGGCACGAGCAACGTTTCGACACTGCTGCTGTCAACTTACGGCTGCAGCGTCTTTTGCAGACATTGCTTCAGGACAGACTGTGACAGCCTCGTTGCTGCTCAAGTGAAAATAACTTTAGTAGTGAATTGAATTAAGCGTGGCACAATTTGAAGAGTGGATTATTGTTTAGAAAAAGGAAGCAGTTGGTTACTGTTATCAGTGCTGGCTATAAGAAAGTTTATGTTATTTATTTATTAAGTTTCTGATTGATTTGTTTCTTTTACATTTTAAATTGGAAAACTGCCAGAATGACTTTAATTATGTTTCATACCAACGACAAGAAGTACACGAAGTTTAAATTATTATACTCACAGAGGCACTGCAGGCTCGTTTTAGGGTTACTAGGGGATCAGTTGGAAGTGTGGAAGTCACTGCTTACAGGTTGTACCGACATTGAGTGACATGTGCGCAAAGTGCATAGAGAGTGTAAGAGAAACTCTGCAACGTCGTCTCTGCCTTTGTCTCGTGCTCTCAAGATTATGACTTGGCTCACTGGGGTACTGCGCTGATTGAGGGACTGGAGCGAGCGTAAGACTGGTAGATATTGCAATCAAGTGTACTAAGGTTCAATATAAGGGCTCGTATATTTATAGATGTGAGTGATTAGTCTTTTTGCTAAGAACGTCCATCTGGCAATGCTAAGAACTCTAAAAGAGTATTTGCAAGGCCTTAGGGCCAACCAGTTTAACCTAACCTAACCTTACGAATTTAAGAGACAATTTTTATAGTAAGAAGAAAACTGTTTATATATTTTTATAATTTTACTTTTTCAATTAAAACAATTAAAAATATATTTTCAATGAAAAGTCAACTTTCAGACTTTAGAGTTTATTATATGGCGTTCAGACTGACGACTTAAACCTGTTTAATGTGCTTAAACAAGTTAAATGAACAAAACCAGTTCGAAAACCTGTTTATTCACATGCAATTGTTGTTGGAAATTAAACGTGTTAAACCATTTAACAAGTTTTGAGTTTAGCGCAGGGTTGCATTCGAAAACGTTTTTTGTCAACTGAACACACCGCACACACTCTGAACACACACTAGAAAAACATCCCTTAAAATTCAGCTGTCATTTCATCAAAACAAAACCAAACAAAAATTGAAAATTTTACAAATTTTTTAAATTTTAAAAATTTGAAATGAATGAAAATAATCGTTTTGCTTGCACTGCTTTCATTCCATTCATCGCCTTTTTATGGCATCATCAACGAAGTTGAGTATGTTGCCGTGGATTGTGAAATATGCACCAATATATCGCTCGAATCATGCTCCCAGCACATCAGTTCACAAAAATATTTATTTTTTGTATAAGTTTATTTGTAAACAAACAGCTGTCAAATTGAACCTCATTGAGCAGTCTGGACGGTTGTGTTCAACAAAAAGCTATCATATTTGCACTTAAACTAGTTTAAATGAGTCAGTTTGAACGCCATATTAGATTTTGAAATAGTATTTTAATTTCACTAGTACTTTGAGTGTATAATATTTTATTAAAAATATTTCTAATAACAAGAAACTCTCTGTTACTCTCTGTGAGAAATTGCAAAATATGTTATTATATTTTTTTATATTTAAATTTTTTTTTAACGCAGAACTGTGCGACTTGTGTAAATAGCACTTTGGATAAGTTTTGAATATTGACTCTTTATAATTTATTTTATTTATTATTTTCTGTAGTTAAAGTAATCTTAAGGTACTCATTGGTCATTTCGCCTTCGTAACTACTGGGATATGTGATACTTACTCCCCGTTTTGAAATATCAGAGAGTGTTAATTTATATGAGCTAAATTTGGCTTTTGAATCGATCAATAAAGATAATATTTTGTAATATAATTGCAAACTAAAATTTGTATTCCAGGGATAAGCATTTTCGTAACCCTTTTGTTATTTTGTTGTTATATGGCAACACCCTTTTTACCCTTTTTAGTGTAAAGAAACAAATTTTTTAATAGTCCTTAAAATAGTTTGAAGTTTTAGAGATAATACGAAATTAATAAACTGAATATTTAAGTTTAAAGAAGATCAGTTTTTTAACGTTACTTCTATAATAAAATAGAAAAACCCTGTAATTTGACTTTTTACTTTAATTCAGATTTTTTAAATAACGTTAACAAAAGTCAGTGAAGAAATATGCGATTTCGAATTATAAAAAATTTTAAAATTTTATGCAATACGAAATTAATAAACTGAATATTTTAGTTTAAAGAACAGCAGTGTTTGACCGTTACTTATATCTTTACATAGTAAAGAAAGAAGAAGCAAAATGAAATATGAAACATTTTTAATTTAACTTTTTACTTTAATTCAGATAAATTTTTTAAATAATTTTAACTAAATTCATAAAGAAATATGCGATTTCGAATTATAAAAAAATTGTAAAAAAAAATGCTTAAGTAATTATTACAGCTACAATGATATGGTCATATCAACACTCTAAAAAACAGGGTTCAGTAATAAAAATCTTAAAAAACTATTATGGAATGTTGTTGATTTACTTAAAAACAGAAGATTTAATCAAATAATGAAATATTTTAACTTTTCCATATTAAAAAATATAGCGAAAGGGCTAGAATAGACAGAATAGATACGGAGTCGAACATCAACTGCCCGAGAGAAACTGCGCCCAAAAAAAAGCTACTGTGTCGTATTCCTTATTCCTTATTGGAGGAGTTCATCTCTCCCAGTGCTGTCCAGGAACTCCTTGATTGCTCTCAGGTCAGTTCCTGACAACTCTTTCATCTGAATCAGTTTCCTTCCCAATAGACGCTTTCTTGCGTGTAGAACGGTAGGTATTTAGATCTGCCTTACGAATAGGCCGGAAAGAATAACTTGCAACTGCGCTGTCCCACCGTGTTGCACCATTTATGATTGGCCCGATTTTTTTAATTCTTGTTTGACACAATGTCTGAAATGAGCTCTGTTGAAACCTATGATCGGTTTAGGTTCAGGTTTGCCGCCCCTCGTTTACCAATCTGTCCGCTCCTCATTTCCATCGTGCTCACAGTGCGCAGGAACACAGTGTATTATGTAATGAATTTTTTATATCCTAAACTAATAAAGTTAGAAGGACGAAATTTGAGGATGTGGTAGTGTAAATATTAGTCCTTAAGATATATTTTTTTCAAAAAAAAACTATTGGAAAATGCCAAGGCTATTCAAGGATAAATTTGTAAAAGGACATTTTCAGTACCTCTATGTCCTTTTGCACCAAAACATTAAATTTTCTAAGATTCTAAGGATTTTTCTCATTCATTTGATACCCATATTGTTATTTTGCATTGCGCTCAATTTTTAAAATAATTGTTTGAAATAAACATGTTCTTGAAATTTTAAAGTCCTTTTAAAAAAATTGCTTACGTTAGAGAGAAAAACTAAAAACTACTACACACATTTGGCTCCTAGTTTTGCAAGTACATATATCGATTTTTTCATGTGCTTTGAAATTTTTTGATTTTTGTCGGACGGTGTTGTCACCCGGTTTTCTTTGAAATATCTGGGCGAACATATGCTGTCTCCCAGACTAGTTTGGAGTCAAACGTCGTCCGTCTCAGAGCCTTTATTGCAGCCTAACTTTCGGACATTATGATTATCCTGTTTCTTTAGATTTAATTTTCTGGCGCACTCATTTATGCCTCATTAATACTGTCTGTTCAGCCTGGAATACTGTCTGACTGCCACCTGGAAGCTAGTATTAAATATTCCTGCTGCGAAAAAGTTAACACGGCCAGTGACCACCCAAATATATGTTCGTTTCAAAGATTTTGATTGACAAATAAGGTTTAAAATGTTATTGGGCTGAAAAGTGATGCATGGAATTTGCTCCCCTCACAATGAAATCCTGTGTGCGCCTCTGTAGATTCTCAGCCCGATTCTGTACACTTGATAAATTCACCATATTGAGTATTTGTCAAGTTTTTACTATTTGTCAAGAATTGGCATTCTATTCCTAAAAATAAAAGCTCTTTTCTTGATAAATTGTCAAAAGTGTGAATGCTATTGACAACAGCATACAAATTGAAATTTTGCCTATTAAAAATGGAAGAATTGTGCATGTCAGGGGCGTAGCCAGGATTTCGTTATGGGGGGGGGGGGGGGGGGTTTAAGGTCAATTAAAAAACCCGTTATATTTTGCAACGAAAGCAAAAATCACAAACTGGCAAGATGCAAAGCGTTTTAATTAAAAAGTGAACATTTGGGAATGCCACCTGATCACATTCCTAAAAATTTAATAAAATATAAATTAAAATAATTTTGAGTATTGAAAAAAATATACATTGTTTTAAAATGCTTACATTAAGCAAATCTAATGCATGCATTTTCCCTTCGAAATTTCTGTTACGAACAAATCGTTGCCACAAATTAATTTCGGCGAGTCCTATTCTTAAGTTTCCCAGACACGGCAACATAGCTGCATACTTTTTAATTAAAATTCTGGCGAATTCTTCGTTAGGTGTTATGGAAAGAAGTGCATCAAAAGATGATAGCAGGTTACTGTGATTCAAAAAACGATAGTCCAAATTTTGTATCGCAGCGTCCAGGAAGGGAATAAATATGTTTATACGACAGTAATCTTCAACATTACTGGATAATTTCATTCGTTTTGAAATTGCCAAAGTAATATCGTGGGTTGTGCATAGTTCTTCAACTTCTTTAAATATATTCTTAAAAACATGTTCCGCATTCACACGCTTCATATTTAAGTCGTCTCGCACTGCGGAACACAAACCCAAGGCTGCGCTCAGGTCAATCTTTTTTTCTTGCAATTTTTTGCTCAAAATCAAAGTCACTGATAGAACAACAGCGCTTACGTGGATTGATACTTGGAACTCTAATGATTTTATTGTACGCAATAATTGAAAAGCTGATGATGAAACTGTTGAATCTTTCAGTTCAGAAGCGGTTTCTAATGCTTCTATTACCGCGTTTTGCATCTCTATGTATGTGACCACAGCTTCACAACGCTGTACCCACCTTGTGGGACATACACTTTTCAATTTATTTTTTAAAATTGAACAAGAATATTTGGCTACAGATTCTTGTAACATGGCCTGGCGTTTTGGGGTTAAAAAAAAGTGTATACTGCTTTTAAGGTACCTAAAGCATTACGAACACCACTTACGTCGCATGTATTTGATATCGCTAAATTGAGAGAATGTGCAGCACAATGCACATACGTAGCGAGAGGAAACTTTTGAGATATGTGAGCTTGCGCACCTTGCAAGTACCCGCTCATGATTGCTGCCCCATCATACCCTTGTCCAAGCATTTGATCGCAATCAACACCGATTCTATTTAGGCTACTAATGATTTCATCTGCCAAACTTTTGCCTGTTGTTTGTTTAACTGGTATGAATTCAAGAAATTCTTCTTTTATAACAAACGGCTTCGATGCAACGTACCTTACGCAAAGTGATAGTTGTTCAGTGCCTACAAATGGGACATGTAAAAATTTCGCTGTTGTAAAAATACTGTTAGACTGTTTTACATAAGAGTTAAATTTGAAAAATAACTAAAAAAAATCCAAAACAAACCTGCTACATCAGCAGTTTCATCTGCTAGAACTGCGAAACCTTCGCTTGCATTAATGTCGCGCACAATACGGCGGAGCATTATTTTGTGGCAAGAATGCAAAATTTCGTTTTGTATTTGCGGACTTAAGTAAGTGGCGTTCTTTGCGGCTGTCGCGAAACTATTTGCTAGATCTCTGTCATGAAGACTCAGCAATCGTAGAATTGCTCTAAAATTTCCGTCGTTGTCATAATTTTCGGTATTTAGAGAACCCCAATCTACTTTTCCCCGTAGAGCTATATTTTGACGGCCGCATAATATGACTGTTTGAATTATGGGAACCAGTAGCTTACGGTTTTCGATAATTTTCTTACTCAGTCCTTCATTGAGTTGCATGTCGACAGGCTTTTGTGTATTGTTCGCAACACGTGAACGCTCATTCAAATTGAGAACGGCGTTTTGGTGATATCGTAACCCTGCGTGTTTTTCGAATATTTCAATGGCTTTCTTCCAGTTGGAGAAAGGGCTTGCTACCAGATGGCCTGTAATAAATTGTAGTTTTTTATATTTACCAATTTTCGATATAGAAAACGAGATTGCCACCTTAATTATAAAATATTAAACATTTATTCTACAAGAAAGAACTACGAAGCCATGGAATTCAGGCAGTTTTTACTCGATATTTACAACTATTTTGAACGTCAAGATGGCAACCTAAGGCAAACTCATGCAATTAAAATCAATGCTAATATCAATGCATAATGCAATATGTTTGTATGAGTTAGCATTTAATTGACATATAGAAGTTAATTACCAAGCGGTTGCAATCCAACACCACCTACTTTCGTGTGAAAAAATACACATACTTTACAATATGCTGCATTTTCAGTTTTAGAGTACGCAAGCCATTGCCATCTGCAGAGCCACATATACTGAAATTTAAGTTTCCTTTCGCCACTGGCAGGAAACAAATAGTTTGCAGACGGTACTTCTACTTGATTGAAGCACTCCATTGAGTCCTGTCCCGTTTCTATTAATAACGCAATATCGCTTTTAATTGCAATCGATTCTTGCTTTGGCGTCAGAGAAGATGTACAAGCTGAATCAGGTGCACAAGCTAGATCAGGTGCACAAACTGAATCAGGTGCACAAGCTGAATCGGATGCACAAGCTGAAGCAGGTGCACAAGTAGGAGTAGGCACACGGGCTGAAGAATGCGCTGAAAACTCGTCACTACTTATGTCTACAAATTTGTGCACAAACGAACAATACGACAATTTTATCATTAAAATAATTATACCAACACCAACTTACAAGCCCAACTTACTTGCGTCTATACAAATTCGTTTATTTACCGGCTTTTGCAGCCAATTGCGAATACTCATTTTTGTTACTTTATTTTGTATTTAAAAGAATAAACCGTCACTTTTCTTTTGCGCTTTCACTTTTATCAAATCAGCTGTTTTGGGAAGAAAGTTCAATGTTGCCTTTAGTGCTCTCTAACAATTCGCATGAAAGTAATGTGTAATATTAAACTTGAAGAATATAAAAACTATTAATGAATCAGATGTTGTTGTGCGAATGCACATAGGGAAGCGAATAAGGATTTGTTTACAAATGAAGTAATAATTAATTTTCAAACTTTTGGCTAATACGCGGCATCGCTGTAAATACTTGAAAAATGCACCTTTAAATTTGTCACTATGGCAACATTGTAAGCACTTGGGAATTTTCTGTCTCACTGATGTATTCGCTAGTAACTTATAAGCAGGGGTGTAAAAAACCGTAACTCGGCACTTGTAGAGGTACATTTGCACGAATGTATATTTTCAATGTTGATTAGTATTCTACAAACACAATTCTGCTGAACGGCAGGAAAACTTATTTTTACAAATTTGGTAAAAAATAAGCTAACAATTTAGTTTCGCTTGTAAAACGTTTAAAGTTGGTTCATAACGATGGGCCATGGGGGGGGGTTCTAACACCCTAAACCCCCCACCCCCCCCCCCCCCCCTTGGCTACGCCCCTGGTGCATGTTAACACTTTTAGCGGTTGAGGAGGATAGAAGAGAAGAAATCAGAAGCAGAAGAAAACAAATAATTTGCCTTCGTTGAGCGAAGAAGAATTCATGAAGAATTTCCGGCTGACTCGATCCTTGGGGCATCGATTAATTGAGGACGTGGCGCCGCAGCATTGTTTTTTTTTGGACATGGATCCTACCAAAAATGAGTCGCTAATAACAACTTATTTGCCTATGAGCCAATCATCCGTCTCGAAAAAAAAAATTTTAATAAAAATGTACAAATAATTTCAAAAGTTACTTTTCTTCCAATTTTTTATTTGTCTTATTTTTTGACAATTTATGACAACCTTATGTTGAATTTAATGAGCTTTTTACTTTATCAATGTTGCATCAGAATGCCAACAAAGCTTTTGCTTGATAAAAATCTTGACAAAACACATTGTTAAAAAATTTGTCAAGAATACACAGAATCAGGCTGTCTGTCTAAATAAAGAAGTCATTTGTATATGCAACAAAATTGTTTAAGGCACTCATGTCTTCTTGGGTAAAACTCTTGAACACCTTTCAAGGCGCTCTTAGTGTTATGCAAATGCTTCAAGTCAAATCCTGTACCAAATTCTACCGAGAAACGTATTTAGGCTGAACACATGACTGCTTTGAAAGGCTCACAATGCTTTGAATGCTAACAACAAATCTTTCTTTAAAATGAATCGCAATAGTTACGCTTTAAAGTCACTCGCTTGCGCGCCCTAAACTCGAAAGCAGCCCCCACGCTGCAACCGCCACTGATTGCATAATAAGTATTAATCAGCATTGCATGTCAGTCACGTAACGACGACAAGCATACGGAACGCAAACATATCACAAAAACGCCGACACCGTAATGACTTAATTGCGAATGTGCGCATTGCCTTCATTTGGTTTTGTCTTGGCGCCGCTTTCTCTCGCGTCTCATGCTTTTTCGGCGCTCGAACAAACCACAAACACGCAATTCAGCAGCAACTCAATTGCTACAATTGCTGCAGCGCGCGCCGACCGACTACATCTGTCGGCGTTTTGGGGGCCGAGGCACAATCGACGCGTCGCTGCCGCTCGACACACAAATGCCGCGTACACACAGTCGACGCAGACTGTAGACAAGATGCGGCTGACATGCTTGGCAATTTATTCCTCGTGGTACTGTTGTTGTTGTTGTTATTTTTGTTGTTGTTATTGTTGTTGTAGATGTTGCTTACGTGCACACGTGCTTTCGGCATGTTGTTAATGGACTATTAATGCAGTCATCAGCGGCTGTTGGCTGCTGACTGCAACACCTACCTGGCGGCAATTGCTTGCTCTCGGTTTGTCTGTCTGTCTGTATGTCTGTTGGCCTGTCTGCTTGGCTGCGTGTGGTTGTCTTTAAGGGTGTCTGTGTGTGTATTAGTTTGCTTCCGCTTCTGCGCAATTTAATGGCGGCAAGTGGCGAAAATGAAAGCGCACAAATTAACAAATGAGCACAACGACGCCTGTGCCGCCAGCGATGCCTGTGCCGCGTTGCCTTGACTGCGCCAGGCGGTGCTGACAAAACAAATTGGCTTATTAACTCGATGCGCGCACGGCAGGAAGACGCTCACTAAATTACTTCCTTTTGGTTGCGCTAATGCAGCTGCTGCTGCTACTGCTGTTGTTGTTGTTCTTCTTCTTCTTGTAGGAGTTGGTGTTTATTAAGCTTTTCACAGTTGATAATTGAATGTGTGCGTGTGTGTGTGTGCGTGCGCTTTTGGGCCAATTTAACATTATCGTTCAGTCGTTCTGTTGATTGGGAGCGCAATGCATTAAAGTTAGACGCAACTTGGGTACTGTTCAGTTTAGTTAATTTAAACAAAAACAAACACCCAAAAGGAACCA
Source organism: Melieria crassipennis (assembly GCA_963668005.1). Classification (NCBI taxonomy): domain Eukaryota; kingdom Metazoa; phylum Arthropoda; class Insecta; order Diptera; family Ulidiidae; genus Melieria; species Melieria crassipennis. The sequence goes on along the minus strand of OY764961.1, from coordinate 56,642,973 downwards.
GACAGTTCTTTAACACTTCCAGGAATTTCGAACGTTCAAAAATTGTCCAGTAATGCTGCAACAAAAACAAATCAAAATCAAATAAAATTCAAAAATGTCTTGCAATCTCTGTTTTGGTTGTGCTTTTAATTTTGTATTTTTTCAAAAAAATTTTTTCATTATTTTCATTGATTTTTTTTAGACACATGTACTCGTATTTTTATTTGTTTTTTTTCGTTTTGATTTTTTCGTGTGTCTTTGTCTTTGTCTCACGCTGTGTCGCATCATCGACGTGCGCGAACTGGTTCAGTGGTTTAATTGCCAATGTTTTTTAATGAAAATAAAAAAAATAATAAAAAATACAAAAAAAAACTTGCAGCTTCTGCAAGTGTAGCGACGTAAAAGCAATGTCTGTCGGCTGGCTGTCGTTATCGCACTGCCGCAAGTCTGCTGCGATTGCCGGCACACTCATACAGACACACACACATACATGTACACATTTGCCATACCAATTAACTGACCGTTTTCATTTCTGTTGTACCCCCCTTAAGTGTTGTATTTGTATTTTGAATTTCAAAAGAACGCAATTGTTGGGTTTTTACTTTGGAGATTTGTTTGAGTTTTTTTTTTGTTTGTTAGCGTTTTTCTATCAAACCAAAGGCCGGCCTTATCGGCAACAAGGCGTGTGGATTTGTCAGAGCGTTGAAAAATTAAAAACAAATTATTCAAATTTAGCATAAAGAAAAAAGTAATGTAAAAGCAAAGGTGAGGAACGTTTTATGGGGTCGAAGTGAAAGTGTGACATTGAAACAGAACCAAAACAATATGGATGGAAGGGGTGTTGTTGTTGTTATTGCAAATGATGTGCGGAAAATTTCAATGAAGCAAAAGAAACAGATTAACAACGTCGAGCAGAGACAGGAACAGATAAAAAGATAATTAAGCAGTTGGTGGGAATAAAAACGAGTTGGCAGCAAACGAGTGCAGATTGAACTAATGGAAGTAACAAGTAAAAATTGATGTAAAAACCAATTTGAAGATGTAAAGGAAAAATAAAAGATGGAGGTAGGTGTGATAGCGAAATGGAAGTAGTAACAAGTAAAAATTGACGTAAAAACCAGTTTGAAGATGTTAAGGAAAAATAAAAGATGGAGTGAGTTACGTGAGAACGCGAAATGGAAGTAGTAACAAGTAAAAATTGAAGTAAAAACCAATTTGAAGATGTAAAAGAAAAATAAAAGATAGAGTTAGGTGCGACAGCGAAATTAATCAATGCGTTAGGAAGTACAACAGAAATTAGTGGTGAAAAATGATTGCTATTGAAGTTTAGTTAAATATATAGAAATTTAAATCGAAACTGATACAAAGAAGGGGACAATTAAATGAATATAAGCAAGTAAGAAGGTCTCAGTTGTCTTATTTTTCTTACTCTTGGCCTCTAAACGGTTTATATAAATTTCGAAATTTCAGTAATAAATTATCTGAAGGATAAGTAGTTGAATTTGGTTCACTATGTATCAAGATTGCATATCATCCACTTCAGTAGAATGAGTTAAGGATCATTAAACACAAGACGACTATGGCAACAGTTTCAGGACCCTGACAGAGACGTCAGGGTCCTCATTCTAAACCAGGAAGATCTTTGTATCGTCAATGGGTTCCTAACAGAACATTACTCATTTAGATACCATCTCAAAAATATGGGTATATCCCCCTCGGACCTGTGCAGTATGTGTGACCAGGAGAGAGAAGAGAGAATGAGAGAATTTCCAGTACTCAGCAGAAAGAGATTTCTCGAGTTTGGTCAGGTGACAATTGACCATCTGGGAGTTACAACCTCAGATAGTGCAAGAATTTATAAAAAGCCTTAATATGAAAGGTTAAAACAAAGATTGCTCAAAAGATCCAAGTGGTCGTGGTGCACTATAACATATAGAATAATAAAAATATGGATCATTAAGCACAAAGACTTACTGGAATTAACGAAGGATGTAGCCATCAGGAAGAAAGTCTATGAGAAAGACAGACCTTTTTAGTTAAGTGAATAAAAACATGGGATATTGTCGAAGGATATAGCCATCAGGAAGAAAGTCTATGAGAGATACAGACCTTTTTCGTTCAGAGAATAAAAAGAGGTGTTTCGGCAATGTTTCCAGCGGCATTGTTTTCCAATCGGTTGTTAGTTTTAGCTTAGCGATGTTTATTTTTCTCAAAAGACATATACATTTTTATTTGCCAACATCACCAGCGAGTCAAATTTGAATCGAAGAATTTCATTACGGAACAAAAGCTCTGCTCAAGAAACAAAAGATCTTCCGTCAAAGTAAACATTGTCAGTAAGTTAAATTTGAATCAAACAATTGTACGAATGTATTTCAGCAACAATCAGGTCTTCTTCCAAAGCAAACATTGTCAATAAGTCAAATTTAAACCAAAGATTGTTAATGTGATCTATTATGAGTTAAGGCGGCGTGTCGCAGTCATCTTCACCCAAAGTAAACATTGTCAAACTCAATTCATTCATTCAAGTCAAATTTGAATCGAAGGCTTTCGTGACCGAACGAAATCCGTGTTTTGTGGTCGAGAAACGAGTAGATTTTCTTTTAACGTAAACATTGTCAGTAAGTCAAATTTGAATTGAAGAAATTCATTGTGGAACAAAATCGGTGTATGTAGTTCAGAAAAGAGCACATTTTTTTCCAATGCAAAGATCGTCAGTAAGTCAAACTTGAACCAAAGATTTCAAATGTGATCCATTGTGAGTTAAGCGCCGCATAACCATAATGGTTGTGGTCACAGCCATATTTAGTTGTAAACATCCCATAATAGAACCTTTTGCTTAAAACCAAAATTTTCTTATTTCGTGAATGATACTTGTGAAATATTGTGTCATGCTTCGTAAATTTTTTATAAGTGCATCAGTAATGACGAGCTCAAGAGTAAGCAGCTCAAGAAGAATCGATCGACAATCGATTAAATTATTTTCTTTGTGTTGCATTATTTCTTTTAGCAGTTGCCAAGAAGTATGGGTAGTTGGGTGTAACTAGTTGGCCACGAATACCACACATATACCCTTATTGGGTCCTTAGTGATGCCAGATGGAGATCCGTTTATGAGTTGTAGTAGTGATTCGTGAGAATACGAGTGCTTTTAGCAAACTTCAGCAAACGCTTCAGGACTGGCGGCGGCACTTCCTCCAGTCCGGCGAGCTCGTGTGTCCCAAAGATTGCCAAGCCTTGTCTTAGGATGACGAAACAGAAGAAGTGGATATGTTCTAATGTCTAAAGAGCTTTCGTCTTCAAAATACCCTCTGCAACTTTCCCTTCGCTTGAACTGCTAGTAGCAAAAAAGTATAACTAAATGAAGCAATTTGATGGAAGTCATGAAAGCTTACTGCTGATCCCTCCCTCCCCCTTCCATCATCCGTTTGAAATGTGTATTGTAACACATATTTTCTTATCTTTTACGATAAAAATATGACACATAATCCATTGCTTCTGAATCGGTTAAATTTTCAGCAGCAACTCAACAAATGCAACTTTGACAGAAAACAACCACATTTTGGTTTGAAAATGTCTCCAACATTTCTTATATTTTCTTTTAATTTTTGTTATTTTTTTGTTACAATTTAAACATTTTTCTTAATTCTAAAAAACTTAAAAAAAAAACTTAAATTAATTATATAAAACCTTACATTATAGTTAAACACATAAATTAAGTAAACCGAGCTAAGTAAGCGAGTCGAAATGTTTAACGAAATAAATTAAAACTACAACTATTCAGTAAAAAATGGTTTCCACTTAATTTCTAATCTTAAATCTAAATCTCTCTTTCTCTCTGAAAATAAACTACAAGCGCACATTCCACCCATTCGTTCCCTCGCTTCCCGCTAAATACTACCAAAGTTCGCAACGCTGGGTCGGCTGCATGGCGGCGCTCGCAGGGCAACCGAACGCCGCCGCAAATTGCGGCAAATGCGCGAGCGTGTAATTCAGCCGCAGACTGTCCAGATCGTGCGTCGGATCGTGCTGCTGGTGCGTGGCCAGATCGGGCGCGGCGCAGAAGAACTGCGCAAACTGCAGAAAGAAAAGTTTGCCGTTGCGCTGCAGAAACTGCTGATCGGCAAAGAATGTGTTGAGGGCCAGGCGCGTGCCGCTGACGTCGGCAATGCGCTCCGACAGGAACTGTGTGCCCTCGGCCAGACAGGCGAGATTGCGCCCGAAGTTGGCGTTGGCGCGTATGCGCTCGTAGATGTCGTTCATGTTGCCCGCGTGGTCGTAGGCGAGAAACATGTTGTCGAAGCTGTGTATGAGCTCGTGGCCCAGCGTTGTGGCCAGGTCGCCGTACAGCAGCACCGGCCAGAAGCGCTCGTCGTAGAAGGGCGTCTGCAGGTAGGCGTGCGGCACAATGATCATGTTCTGCAGCACATAGTAGTAGGGCGTGGCGTCCAGATGGTCGGGAAAGGTGGGCTCGTGAAAGTTGAACGAGTGCCAGATGCGCTGCGTTGCCGCGTCGGCGGCGGTGGCCAGCTGCCGTTGCTGTGTGTACGTGTGCTGCAGCGCGTGCAGATGATTGCGATAAAAGTTGCCGCTGACATTCAGCTGACGCACGTACTCGACGTAGTAGTGATCGGTGACGCCGAGTGGCAAATTGGCAATGTTGAGGCGCAGCGCCAGCAGCTTTTGCTGCAGATACGCCACCATGTCTGCGTCCAGCTGCATGCGGTTGCGCGCCAGTGTGCGCGCAAACTCCGCCTTCAGTTGAGCGAATACGGAGCGTATGACGCGATCGCTCTCGGCGCGCACGTGGCCGTAGTAGGCGCGCTCGTAGACGTACGTCATGGGCAGGCTGAGCGTTTTGCGCATGTGCTGCACACAGATGCGGCTGCTGGTGCTCGGGTCGGCGTGCAGCACGCTGTGCTGCTGCTGCTGCAGGTAGCCAAGGAAGCGCGCCAGCGTGTACAGAAAGTAGAGGCGGCTGTGCTCGGCCTGGTTGAGGTAGCGCGCCAGCTTGCAGACAGTGTCCAGCGCGTCGACGCGTATCAGCTCGTCGGGCGCAATGTGGCGGCCCATTTGCACGCCCACAAACGCCTGCCAGTCAATGTCGCGACACAGCTGCGGCAGCTCATCGAAGCGGTAGGTCGCTGTCAGATCGCAGTCGTCGTCCTCCTGCGCCTGCGGTGTCGCTTCGTCCGCACACGGTGACACACAGCTGCCGTTGATGATTTCGTCCAGTTCCGTTTCGAGGCGCTGAAATTCGGCCGCCACCACGCGGTACTCGGCGCGTGTGAACTCGCGCAGTATCTCGAAAATGTCAGCAGTCAGGTTGAGCTGTCGGCAGCGATCGTGCGGCGCCACTGTGATGGCATGCTGACTGGCATTCAGCTGCTTCACCTCGACGCGCACGAACTGTTCGGCAAAGCCGTAGCGGCCCAGCAGCGCCAGCGTTTCCTGCCAGTGCTGGCCACGTGCGCGCCACAGTCCCTCGCCGTGCAGCTGCTCGATGTAGCCGCGCAGCGTTGGCGCGACTGCAGCGCTCTCCTTGCAGGCGCTGTAGTAGCGCAGCATTTTGGCAAAGACCAAATTGTTCTCGGCAGTGTGGGTCTCGTGCTCGGCATTCGGCGGCGGCTGCTGCAATTTCGCTGCGTATGCAAACGCTCGGGCGCGGCCGCCCTTTTCCAGTCGGCTCTTGTATGCCGCGTCGTCGGACAGTGCCCGCTCGAACAGCTGCACGTAGCGTTCGGTCAGCGCCTCGTCGCCCACCTCCATCATGCTGCGCTTGTTTCGGTGCTCGCGCGCCCAGTTGCCGCACGCGTACGCGTGAAAGTCCGCACACGGATTTGCCTCCGGGCGCATGTTGCGCTGCAGCTGCTGCAGGTGTTCTGCATTCAGCGACTCGTTGCACACACGCGACAGACACGTTTTATTCACGTGCTCCCAGAGATCGCTGCCAAGTGCAGGCGCTGCCGCTGCCGTTGCGGCCGGCTTGTAGCCGCTGAGGCTGGGTGCTGTGTTCAAACTGTTGGTTGTTGCTGTAATTGTGGCCTTTGCTGCCGTCATCAGAAACACGTGACACGTGCTTATCAGCAGTTGCCATAATTGTTGTTGTTGCCACATGTTAACGTTGCCGCGCTGCACTCGCGAATTGAATATTTTGTCTTTTTAATGTTTTTGTTGTTGGTTTGCTCAGTTGACGACACTCGAGACTTGAAACGTGCGACGCTTTCGACGTGTTGCACTCGTATGTGCGTTGCGATGGCTTATGACCGACTGACAGTGGCCGCTGGCCGTCAGCAGCTGCTTAGGCCAGACCGCGCTCGCTCGCTGTGTGCTTGAGCTTTTGTTGTTGCTGTTGTTGTTGGTGTGGTAATTCTGGACTCTCGCTTGTCATTGCAATGGAGCTTTTGTTGCGTTGTTGCTGCTATTACAGCTGTTGCTGTTCTTGCATGTAGTTGCTACCGTTGCGTGAACGCTTCAATACGCTTTTCACTTTTTGCTGCTTTTGCTGATTTTTTTGTTTCTGATTGCCGCGACGTCCCGTTAACACTTTGTCTCGGCTTGATCGCTAAAACTTAACTGAATGGTTTCGCTTGGTTTCGGGTTTCTTAATGCTGGATTCGTTCTTTTAGCGGTGTTGGCTGCCGCAGCCCGCACGTCGCTTACGACGACGCTGACGCAGCAGCAGCAGCAGCGTTGAAGCCGGCTTATCAGCGTTTAAATACGCCGTTTTGTAGTGCGCGCGCGCGCTTATCGGTGCGTTTCTCATGCAGCGCCAGGGGGGGAATAATTTTACACTGCAAAATGACTGGATGTCAAAAACAATTTTATGATGAATTTCTGATATAATCTTTGACTAAAAAATATAGTTAAAAGACGCTACGACTTGTCGCCTGTCTAAGACTTTTTAGATCTTCCAAGACTTCTTGACTCCAATACTCTCGCAATCTTCTAAGACCTTTCAGAAGTTATTTAATGCAATTTAAAACCTGCTTAGAAGACTCCTGTAGTCCTTTAAGACCTCTTCAGAAATTCTCAGAGTCCTGGCCTCCTGGTCTATGGGCTGTTTAAGACTTTTTAGATCTTCCAAGACCTCTTCACTCCAATACTCACGCAATCTTCTAAGACCTTTCAGAAGTTATTTAATGCAATTTAAAACCTGCTTAGAAGACTCCAGTAGTCCTTTAAGACCACTACAGAAGTTCTCCGAATCCTGTAGAGATGTTTAGGTATTTATAGAAGAATCTATCGGTCCTCTAAGTATGCTTCAGGAAATCTGCAGAGACTTTTTGAGCTCTTTGGAGCATCTTAGTATACTTTAACAATTCTCTGCAACTTTTTCAGCAGTTTTTTAAAGCCTCTAGAATTTCTTAGAGGACAGGAATGGTCTTCTAGAACTTCTTAGAGGACCCTAAAAGTCCTTTAAGACCCCTACAGAAGTTCTCTTCTCTTCTAGAGCCATTTTAGTCTTTATGGAAGAATCTATAATCCTCTAAGTTTGCTTCAGGAATCCTGCAGAGCCTTTTGGAGCCGTTTGGAACTTCTTCAGCAGTTTTCCAAAGCCTCTAAAGTCTCTTAGAAGACAAGAATGATCTTCTAGAACTTCGTAGAAGACTCTAGTAGTCCTTTAAGACCTCTACAGAAGTTCTCTGAGTTCTCTAGAGCCTTTTAAGTCTTTATGGAAGAATCTAACAGTCCTCTAAGTTTGCTTCAGGAATGCTGCAAAGCCTTTTGGAGCCCTTTAGAACCTCTAAGTATACTTGAAGAATCCCCTGCAACCTCTTCAGCAGTTTTCTAAAGCCTCTAAAATTTTTTAGAAGACAAGAATGATCTTCTAGAACTTCTCAGATGACTCTAATAGTCCTTTAAGACCTCTACAGAAGTTCTCTGCGTTCTCTAGAGCCTTTTAAGTATTTATGGAAGAATGTGACAGTCCTCTAAGTTTGCTTCAGGAATGCTGCAAAGCCTTTTGGAGCCCTTTAGAACCTCTAAGTATACTTTAAGAATCCCCTGCAACCTCTTCAGCAGTTTCTTAAAGCCTCTCGAATTTCTTGGAAAACTACAATGGTCCTCTGAAACTTCTTAGAGAAGTCATCGAGAAGCATTTAAATGATTTATGAAAAGTTCTAAGATAACTTAAAAGACTCATTAGAATGTATACGATGTGTCAGAGGATTTTTGGATCGTTCAAAAATCTCATGGAGAATCCTTAAAGTGTTTGCAGAAGCATACTTTTTTAAAGAAATATTCAAAAATTACCAATCATTTTGATGAAATCGGGAAAAAATTTGTTACCATATCATTCGGTGAAGGCTTGGTGAAGCGGAAGGGAACGTAGGGGCGTTATTCAGGTCTTCTATGGAACAAGTACTTCACAATTACTATTTACAACCACGGTAGACAAGCCATCTCTCATCTATTAATTGTAATACACCAACAACGTAGAATCCATAGATCAGAGACGTCAGAGCTTCTGTATAGAAGTTGCTTTGAATAAACTTATTGTAAAAGGCTAAAAGGTTTTAAAGTCAACAGTCTCAAGTCACAACAAATGTATTTATTTTAATTAAATTGTATATAAGTTTTCTTATCTTCGAGTTGAATTTTGTTATGAAAACAATTTTTTGTGGTTAAATGGTTAGCGGTCTGAGTTACAAGTAGCAAATATTTGTTTTCTTCAAAATGTCAAAATTTGTTTTTGAACAGCTGCCCTCTTAGCAGTTGAATGGCAAACCTTTGCGATTTCAAGAAACCAATGAAAAACAGGCATGAATGCAGTGATGAAAAAAACAAAATGGTTATCACTGGTCAAAAAATCGAGACTTTCGATAAACTTGAATTAATTTCTAACCGTTTTGGATTTTTCAGTGTTTTTAGAGGAATTTTTGAAAATTTTTTAAAAAAAATTTAATATTATTATTTGACTGTAATGGAGAGATTTTCAAAAAAATTCAAATAAAAAAATCTAAAAAATGTAAACAAAATTTTGATAACAAAAATATGAAATTAATAATTAATGTGGATTTTTTGGTATCACCACGTGGATGTCTCATACAGAGGCCGCCTAACCTAATATTTATTCTTTATATGTGTATTTCTTTACGTGTAGTTTTAACTTGAATGTAATAATTTATTGCATTACAACAGAAGAAGAAACTACCGATTCACAATCTTTGCAAGACCAATTTTCGTTATTCGGCAGTAACAAACTGACCCAGTAGGAAATTGTCTTATAAATGATGAGTTTGGAACATCAATATTTTTTCTTTACTATTATAAACAAAAGAAGAAATATTGAAGATTAAAAAAAATATAATGGTGTCTCAGCTTTGTTGCTAAAACATTAAAAATAAAAAAAACAAAAATTTTGAAAAAGCAAAGAAGTAAAGGAAGAAATTGAAAGCCTTAGACTGCAGTTTAAGCTTTCCTTTTATTATCAAAATTCGTGTTAATGTTGGATTTATTTAAATTGTTATGGAAAGTCGATTACTTCTGGAGATTTCGCAGATGTAGAGGATTTCGTTGGACCCAGAAAGGCATGAAAATTAATTCATTTTAATCGAATTTCGTTTAAAACCTAAACGGAATTTATAAATATGTAATCATACTTCATTTAATAACAAAAAAATATTCTATTTCTTAGTTGAAAAGGTTGCACTAGACACATTTTTAAGACAGCCGCAAAGTGTTACTTTGCTTTTGATTCTACAAAAAATCGTCAGAAGAATTGATTGGAGTGGCAAGACCAATTGATGTCATCGTAAGGCGACTGGCCCATTGAAGACCAGGCAGCCAAATTTGGCAACTGTCGCAGCTGCAAAAACCCAAACGAGAAAGAAACCGTCCATCACTTCTTTGGCAGCTGTCCGGCTTTATCAAGAAGGAGGTGGAAGACGCTGGGCAAAGCATTATCTAACTTTTGGAGATATAATTAAGTACACCTATAGTACTGAAGTCATATAGTTCAGAAGATAACACAATATTTAGTATAACATACACTGCGGCACGCAAGAGGGGTTTTGGTTGTTCAAACCCAACAGAAACTGTGGGTGGTAGATATGATTTCAAATGGTGTTCGGTTCAAAAGTTGTGTACAGATTCCCCCAAAAATGAACTGAAATTAATGAATATCAACTAACCGGAACATTGGACTAAATCGGCGCCTATGCGCTAATTGGATGTTGGAACATTGCTAATGGAACCAACCAACCAAACATTAAAATCAAAATTTCTTCATTTCAGTTTTGACTTTCCTTTCAAATCGCCTTGAATGACTTTTTAAATATTTTTTTAATAATAGTCATTAAATATTCATTAAAATAATTAGTTAGAATCATGTGATAAGTCTCATTCTGTGACTGAAGCTTTACCTATAAAAGAAAGTCGGAGAGCAGTCTCAGCTGGTGCTTGTTTAGGTTGAGGCACATACAGCTCTATTTTGAGTTCAAGTGCTCCAGGAAGTTCTTTAGGTGTCTCAGTCGTGAAGTGTCAGCTCTGTATTGAGAATTCCTGGATTGTGAAAAATATTAAAAGGCTTATCTCTGCTTTTATATAAAAAATAATAAATTTTTTATATTTTTTAATATTTTTCACAAACCAGGAAATCTCAATGCAGAGCTGAAACTCCAAGACGAGCACCAATTGCAGCATCTCTCCGGCTCTCTTTTATAGGTTAATCTTCAGTCAAAGATCAAAAAATAAATAAATTGAAAATATCTTTGACTGAAGATTAACCTATAAAAGAGAGCCGGAGAGATGCTGCAATTGGTGCTCGTCTAGGTCGAGGCACATTGAGCTAGATTTTGAATTCAAGTCTTCCAGGAAGATCTTTGAGTTTCTCAGTCTTGGAGTGTCAGCTCTGCATTGAGAACTCCTGGTTTGTGAAAAATACTAAACGGTTTATCTCTGCTTTTTTTCTGAAGAATAACCTAGTTATAAAAGAAAGCCGGAGAGCTGCCGCAGTTACTATCTGTTTAGGTCGGAACAAAAAGGTCCATTTTGAGATCAAGTCCTCCAGGGAGATCTTTGAGTGTCTCAGTCTTAGAGTGTCAGCTCTGTGTTGAGAATTCCTGGCTTGTGAAACATATTCGAAGGCATATCTTTCCTTTTTCCGGGATCAACATGTTGTGGTCTGTGACCGAAGCGTTACCTATAAAAGACTGGTACTTGGACCAGCAATAAATTCTGATGAGTTGTAGTGCAATTTTTCGATGTTCTTCGTATTGTCTTTGTAAGTTTGAGGTATTGGGTTAAACAGTTTTGTACAGACTCCTTCCAAAACGAAGTTATATATATGTAAATTTAAATTCCTTTTCCTTTTTTGTCCCAAATATTACTCGCACCATTCTGAGTCCTAACACCCGAGAAACCATTTAGGTTCTTTCCTCCTAAAATTTCCTGCTGGTTTGCGTATTGTACGTTTGTATAATCCTTAATAATACCCTAACACACATTGATGTTGTATGTATGTATGCATGTATGTGAGTACTAGTGTGTAGACAGCGAATACTCATGTTTGCCGCTTCCGAGATTGAATTAAATTCGCGACGCGGCGCGGCGATAAGCGAGATAGACTCAACTGGAATGACGCAATTGTGCGTTGCAAATTGTGCAGTGAAAGTGTGGAGAGTGCGAAGCAACACACAACACAGTATGGTCAAGGCGAGTAGATTAATAAATTTGGAAATTAAGCAACAAATTGACAGTTAGCAGCAATATTTACGAGCACTATGTGCGGATAACATAAGAAGACCGGCCGACACCTAAGCGAAGGCACGTTTAATGAGAAGCGGTGCTAAGCAGCGAAGACGTAAATGGAACAGAAACTTTCAGATGTGATGAGGTGCTAAGGTGATAAGGTGCAAAATATTGTCATTTCTTTTAATGGTATTATTTTGAATTTACCGTAAATATTGTAGATTTTATTTGTGGTTGAAATTTAGCATTTTAAATATTTTTTTTCAAATTGTATTTTTTTCATATTTTGTTTCTTGTCATTGGTGGCATTGTTATTGTTAAATTTTTTGATTTTTTTTTTTAACGTCAATGTTTATATTTATTTTATATTTGTTAAAATTTTAATGTCTTTTTTTTTAATTTTTAGCAAGATTCAATTAAAATTGAATTGAAATGCTTTTTAGTATAATTAGAATTAATTATTTGTGATAATATTTGATTACTAAGAAAAGGTGTCAGTCGCGCTACGCAGCGGCCAATATTTTGTGCAGTCAGTGTGGGCTCGTGAATTCCACCTTCCTCATAGGCGCCGCACGCTGGCTGATTATTTCACTGAAAATGCATCGTCGTCGTGTCGTCGAAAATGATTCGACGATTGTCGTTGTCGTTGCGTTTTAGTGAAATTGGGTTGTAAAATGCATGGTAACCTTTGAGTTTGATTGCTGCAGCGATAGTGTCACGTGCACACACATCCACACAGCATTCGGTTCGCATTCGTAGTTGGCGCTCGCGCGAACGCGTGCTGCCGGCCACCCAGTCGGCGTAGGCAGCGTCTCGATTTATTGCTCGCCAATTTCATTAATTAAAATTCACTTTACTGATAAGTGTCGCTGCAGCTGCAGCTGCCGCTGTCCAACTCGGAGTGACGCGTATGCGCCGAATTGATTAGCTGAGGTTAGCGCACTGCCGACAAGTGTGTGTGTGTGTGTGTTTGTATGCGCTGGCTGTCGCTTATCGGCGCTGCGTGCAGGGATAATTACGCACGATAAGGCTGGCTGGCGTGGTCCTGCGTTGTGCTGGCGGAAAGTTGTAGAAACAGCAGCTGCAGCTCGGCCGCTCGGTGGGCGTGCACAACGTGAACAACGCTTGTCGATTTCTTTGCGCTGTTCGCTCTTGCGGCGAGATTGTGTGCAACACCCGTGACCTACTACCGGGGAGAAGGCGCGCTGACAGCGTACAATGAACTCGACCACTGACTGACGCACAGATAACACGAGCAGACTGCATGGGATGTGGGCAGCTGTGTGGAAATGGCAACCTGGGTGCATGTCGAGTGCCCCATGGCTGATGAATTTCAATTGCTATATGAAAAATGTGTGCAAAACGAGAGATGGCAGTGGGAAGGGGGCATTGAGCATACGAAGCAAAGTTGCTGACTGCATTCAACCTTGTCCGTTGTACTTGTGCCTGTTCGATTCGAGTTGACACATGCAGTCTCCCAGGAGGGATCATCTAGTATTTGGGCGCTGGAGTGGATTCGTTATTTAAGCGTTTTTAAGTATCGAACGTTGAAGCATTCGGCCAAAATATTCATTGACAAGTTGACATATACAGTTGCTCTGTGACCGTTTCTAGCACATAAGTGGCTGAGTCATGTGGATAGCATTGCAGGGGGGATGAAGTGTTTCTGTGGTTCCATCACAGAGCCTGTAAGTGTTGATTTGGTCTAATTCAAGGGTGAACAATAGCAGGAGAGCTGCCGTAGTTGAGTTCAAGTCTTCCAGGAAGAAGTAAGTATTAAAAGTTTTTAACTTGAGAAAAATATTAAAAGGCTTACTCTTCTTTTTTCTGGAATCAACATTTTTTGGTCTTTGATTGAAGATTAAGCTATAAAAGAAAGCCGGAGAGCTGCCACAGTTACTATTTGTTTAGGTCGGTTACAAAGAGCTCCATTTTGAGATCAAGTCCTCCAGGAAGATCTTTGAATTTCTCAGTGTCAGCTTTGTGTTGAGAATTCCTGGTTTGTGAAACATATTGGAAGGCATATCCATCCTTTTTTGTGGTCATAATGTTGTGGTCTGTGACTGAAGATTTACCTATAAAAGAGAGTTCGAGAGCTGCCGCAACTGGTGCTTGTTAAGGTCGAATGCAAAGAACTCCATTTTGAGTTTATAATAAGTATAAGGAATTCCTATCTTATGAAGAACATTAGAAGGCATATCTCTTCTTTTTTTCTGGGATCAACATGTATTGGTCTTTGACCGAAGGCTTACTTATAAAAGAAAAAAAGAATAACTGCCTCAGCTGGTGCTTGTTTAGGTCGGACATAAATAACTCTATTTTGAGTTCGTCTTCCAGCAAGATCTTTGAGTTTCTCAGTCTTGCAGTTTTAGCTCAGTAAGTATAAGGAATTCCTATCTAATAAAGAACATCAGAAGGCTCTTCTTTTTTCTGGGATTAACATGTATTGGTCTTTGACCGAAGGCTTACCTATAAAAGAAAGCCAGAGAACTGCCTCAGCTGGTGCTTGTTTAGGTCAATACACATAGAGCTCCGGTTTGAGTTCAAGTCTTCCAGGAAGATCTTTGAGTGTCTCAGTCCTGGAGTGTCAGCTCTGTATTAAGAATTCCTGGTTTGTGAAAAATATTAAGAAGCTAATCTTTGCTTTTTTCTGGGATCAACATGTTTTGGGCTTTGACTGAAGATTAACCTATAAAAGAGAGCCGGAGAGCTGCCTCAGCTGGTGCTTGTTAAGGTCGGATGCAAAGAACTCTATTTTGAGTTCAAGTCCTTCAGGAAGATCTTTGAATTTCTTAGTCTTAGAGTGTCAGCTCGGTGTTGAGAATTCCTGGCTTGTGAAACATATTCGAAGGCATATCTTTCCTTTTTCCGGGATCAACATGTTGTGGTCTTTGACTAAAGATTTATCTATAAAAGAGTTAAGGTAGGACCAGCAATAAATTCTAAGAAGCTCTAATGCAATTTTGCAATGTTCTTCGTATTGCTTTTGAACTTTGATCCACGTCATGCGGTGCCATTTACTCCACACCTCACCTAATGTAATGAAATGTAGTAATTATGGGCTTCCACAGCAACTTAAAAGGTTTAAAGGTTTGTTGTTGTTGTAATACCGTCTGGTGTTTTATTTGCTTAGGTATTGAATCAGACTCTATTGTGATATTTGAATCATGACCTCTTTACCAAGACCATGTTTCCTCTAGAAACTTTGCATGGCTGTGTGTCAGGGCCGGAAAGTTAGTTATGAGGTGATACATTGTTTCGTCAGCTTTATTGCAGAATCTGCATGACCTGCTGTCGAAGAGGCCTAGCTTGTAGAGGTCGTTGTTACAGAAGAAATGCCCTAAGAAAGTCCTAAGGTAATTTCTTGTTAGATTTAGAACTGACTTAGCCCTTTTTCTTTCAAAGTTCAGCAACTTTTTAGATAGCCCCTCCATGTTGTTGCAGTATTCTTGGTTACTTTTTCGAACCCATGTCTTATTTCAAGTCAGTTTTACTAAACTGGACATCAAAGTTGGACCTATGAGTGAGTTCTATGCACCCTTCTTGGCTTTTATATTTGCCCTTTCATTGCATTTGTGACCCTGATGTCATGGTATCCAAACTAGAACTAAGTTCACTAGGTTTTTGAGTTCTTTGTGGCAGTCCAAGAGTTTTTTGAACCTCACCCAAACTTCGGGCTCATGCATTTTTTAATCAAATCTAACAGAACAGGGGGAGGAGACCGTTCTCCACCTGTTGTGTCAGTGTCCTTCATTAGCCAGAAGAAGACTCAAGTCTCTCGGCTCAGCTTTCTTTACCAGTCTAACTGAGCTATCGCCTTTGAATATCAGGGATATAGCTAGGTTCATAACGGAATCTTCTTGGTTCTCAGCGCTGTAAGGGGGAGTCGCGCCATCCACTGTGGTATCACAATGAGCCATAAGATGTGCTTAAGTGAGCTTCTCACGCAGGAGGCTGCCACTCCAACCTAACCTAACCTAACAGAACATGGGTTTTGGGGTCTACAAATTTGAATAATGTTCAAGAAAACATGCCTAAAAATAGTATTAATTAATTATAATTAATTATAATAATAGTTATAATTATTTTTAATTAATTAATTAATTAATTATAATTATAGTTAATTAATTATAATTATTATTATAATTATTATAATTATTTATATTTAATTAATAAATTATAATAATATATTTTATTTTATTATAATTAATTATAATAATAATAATAATTATTATTAATTAATTAATTAATTAATTATAATTATAATTATAGTTAATTAATTATAATTATTATTATAAGTATTATAATTATTTATATTTACTTAATAATATTTTTAGGCATGTTTTCTTGCACAATATTCAAATGAATGAATTAATTAATAATAATTATAATTATTAATTAATTATAAATAATTATAATTATTATTAATTAATTATAATTAATTATAATAACTATAATTAATTAATAATATTTTTAGGCATGTTTTCCTGCACAATATTCAAATTTGTAGACCTCGAAATTCCTGTTTTATGAAATTTTATGAGAAAATGCATGAGTCAGAAGTTTGGATTTTACAGTTGATTGTGTAATGCAATGGCAATGCTATAACTTGTTGATACAATTTATAGCACCGGGCAACAGTTGTTTGGAACCAATCAAATGCTTAGAGGCCATTTATTCGTAATTCCGACCTGGCATACTCAGTTCTTCACGTTTTGATTTCATATCCAATTGAAAGGACTTTAAGGTTACTATGAATGATCTCCAGTTTCACTTCCTCTTGTTTCAACTATACAATAGTGCCGACCAAAGTGATTTTAGTCGCTCAATGGAATAGAACTGCACAGTTTCCATTGCCACATAATCACATGCAGTGTTCAAGAAACTTCCATACGTGCACATTCATATAATATAGACGACGATAAGATGCTCAACGCGTCACTGTTGCAAAGAAACTAAAAGTTGAACAAAAAGTGTTGAGCGCGAAAAAAGCCAAAGTACGCTGAGAAGGACGCCGCACAGTGCGAATGACACAGCATCGATAGCCGCATCGCTTTGCATGGCCCCTGGCACTACGCGCTCGCAATGTCAGTGCAATAAAACAGTGGCAACAATTTCATAATATTACTTGCAATATTATAATTGATTCGTCATGCTCTGACGCTTTGCAATTCAACTTGAAAAAATCTAAAAAAAAATATGAAATTTTTCGTTACTGTTCAACAACTATTGAAAATATTTTCCACCAAAAGATTTCGCCCATAACGGCAGAAAATCACTTTTTATTTCTGCTTTCATTACAAAAGCAAATGTAAAAACGAAAAAAAAATAATAAAAAAAAGCACGTGAAAATAAAAAAGGAAACTGCCAAAACGAACGTTGATTGGTGACAATTTCGTGAAAAAAAAAATATTGCGTTAAAGTCACACAAAAACCGAGCGAGTGCCGAGAGTGAAATCAAATTCCTCGACTGCGTCAACTGCGTCAACCGGGCAGGCAGACGACCTGACGTCGCCATGGCCTGACTGCTGTGGCCGTTTATTAAAATTTCCTACAGTATTTCGTATAAATGAAAATTTAATTTATTAATTTATTAGCAAAAATGTACGTTGCATGCAAAAATGCAACAACAACAAAAGCGAGCAAAGCGAGTGAGCGCGCGCGTCCAGTGAAGCGCCCAAAAAGGGAAACGCTTAATCTGCGCAAAAGCCGCGCGCAACTCGGCCTTTGCACGCTTCAATGGCGGAAAATCAGCATTTTTATTCGCATGTTCTGCTTGAATGGCAACACTGATTGTCTGCGCGTACGCAGGCAACTGTGTGCGTGAGCTGCAGTGGTCGCGTGCGCGTGTGTGTGTGTGTGAACCAGTGAGTGTGTCTGCTTGTTCGAAAATCCACTTTATCACGTCGCATGGAAGAATTTAATATTTTTCAATTAAAAAATTTGCAATTTTTTTGCGCTGACAGTGGTCTGATGCCGCAGTGTGCGGTTGTGAAGGGCCGCGGCTGCGTTGGAATGGGGGCAGCTATGTTGCTTTTCGCTTGCCGCTCCTTGACTGCTGTCAATTTGTCCCGCTGCTGAACATGCCTTAAATCTGCCGCTGCCACGCGGCCGCAAATGTGCGGATGTGAAAATCAGTTTTAAAATTTAATCAATTAATTGCCGAATCGCGTGCGCTGCCAGAGCGACACCAGAGCCACCGCTGACCTTATAAATGTCAAAAGGCGGGAAAGTGTTAAGGTTGAGGTGAACATGTATTCAATTTGTGGTCGAGTTTGATTAAAGTTGACTGTCAGATAAATAGTCGAGTTCATGGCCAGAGTGGTGGATTTAAATAGAAATTAGGTGGCATTTGTTTGAGATCAATTTGCATGATTGGGTGGAAAAAATATTGGGTTTGACATTAACTTGTAGAGTAATGCAAATAGAAAAAATGCAAGAAAATTCAAATGTAACAGCAAAGTGGTACAATGAACTCTCTGTGATCTATGATAGAAATACGATGCGACTTTTGGCTCGGTCGAAAATTATGTTATTTTTATTATAATTGTTGAAGACAGTGCACAAAAATTATGTTATTTTTATTATTGGTGAGGTAAATGTACTGGACCTGAAAGATCTATCATGCCCTCTTCATGAACTCACAGTTCTTTCAGCCTCTGAGAGGAGTTTTAACGGAGCTCCTCAACTTCAGAATTCATACTTAGCTTCGGTTATGAAGTAATCCTCCAAAAGCTATTTTCGACTATGCATAAGTACAGAGGAGGTATTAAAATAATCCTTCATATGCTTCTTTTGACGATACAAAAGTATCTACAGAGGACTCTCCTGGTAAATGTATTGAAGGTTGATTTTCCTGCACATAGAATGTGCAACATTACCCTGCACAAATTCTTAGTTTAGTCAGGTGATAGTTTCATCTGCAGTGCCCTTTCAATGTGCCTGTAACCATTTTCAGATTAGTCTTCTTTAGGCTCAAACATTGAATATTGAAAAACCTGCAACTCTGTTCTGTTTTAAATACGACTCTGCTTTGTTTTTTGTGTGAAGAAATCAACAACCCTGAAACATTCATTGAATCTATTTCAATTATATGTATTACCAAGTAATCGCTTTGGAAAGTTATAGTCTTGGTTGGTTATCTCAGTTTTGATTCCTATTGATTATATCGTCTTTTCTGGTTACGATGAATAAAGCTCCTTTGCCCAAGCCACAAAAAGGCTCTGGACCGACAAATGGAGTTAAATTATATATAATTCATTTAAATTCTAACTGCATTTTTATAACAGTTTTAGTAGATTCTCTGGTACCATAGCACTGAGATAGTTGCTTCTTAGTTGATTTTTAGTCTGATTTGAGCGAAAGCTGAGATCTTCCCTCCACTGTGTTATCTCGTCCTTTCTGGTTACGAATGAACAAAGCTCTTTTTCCTAAACCGCAAAATGAGTTGAGTTCACCCATATTTCTGGTTCATGCATTTTCTCATTAAATCTCACAAAACAGGAATTTCGGGGTCTAGAAATTTTAATAGTTTGCAAAAAAATACGCAAAAAAAATTACTTGGATTATTTAGTTTAAAGTTCTGGGTCAACAAAGAGATTAATACATCTTTGTTTTTTGCAATTTTGTCCGCCGCTTGATTCTCTTCAAAACCAAGTGACCCGGAACCCTGGTTACCAATTATTGATTACGAAGGCTAAACTTCTCACGGAATTCCAGCCCCGTTTCGAGTTCGATACCTGGTTGCCGTTTGGCTATCCGAGAGAATCGGTTACTTCTGGTTCCAACAGTTCCTTGCTATAGCAACGTAAGTTATCAGTTTTATACACCAATGCTGGTACTTTGCTTCGTTGTGGACCCATCTGTTGGTTGAAAAAGATGTTAGAAACATCTTTTGGTTTCTTGAATTCAGAATCGTGTAAAATTGTGTATTTTAAATGGTTTAGTACACTGAATCGAAAGCCAGTGAATGAAAGGTGGAACACCCGACTAACCATTGGAAAATATTATTAGATATTTGTTGCTAATTAGTTCTAAGAGCTATGAGAAATCGTACTGAAATTTTGCCTATACCCATTCAAGCCAATGGAAGATATTATCATTTTTTCGTTGTAAGAAACTGCACAAAATTTCAATATCTGTTCTCATTCTAGCAAAAAAAGAACTAATCAACTCTTAGTTGGAACTAGAGTTCAAAGACATTTCGCAAAAATTTCAATATCTTTACTCATTCAAGACAAAGGAAAAACTTATCTGTTCTTAGTCGGAACCAGAGTTGTGAGAAACTGTACCAAATTTCAATATCTTCATTAATTCAAGCCAAAGGAATAGCTTATCATTTGTTCGTTGGAACCAGAGTTGTGAAAAAATGTACCAAATTTCTATATCTTCACTAATTCAAGCCAAAGGAAGAACTTATCTGTTTTTAGTTGGAACTAAAGTTCTAAAAATTTTCACAAAAATTCAAAATCTTCACTCGTTCAAGCCAAAAGAAGAACTTCTTTGTTCGTAGTGGGAACCAGAGTTATAACAAATTGTACTCAATTTCGATATCTTTACTCATTCAAGCCAAAGTTGGAACCTGATCTGTAAGAAATCGTACTCAATTTCGATATCTTCACTCATTCAAGCCAAAGGAAGAACTTATCTGTTTTTAGTTCGAACTAAAGTTCTAAGAATTTTCACAAAAATTCAAAATCTTCACTCGTTCAAGCCAAAAGAAGGACTTCTTTGTTCGTAGTGGGAACCAGAGTTATAACAAATTGTACTCAATTTCGATATCTTTACTCATTCAAGCCAAAGTTAGAACCTGATCTGTAAGAAATCGTACTCAATTTCGATATCTTCACTCATTCAAGCCAAAGGAAGAACTTATCTGTTTTTAGTTGGAACTCAAGTTCTAAGAAATTTCACAAAAATTAAAAATCTTCACTCGTTCAAGCCAAAAGAAGAACTTCTTTGTTCGTAGTGGGAACCAGAGTTATAACAAAATGTACTCAATTTCGATATCTTTACTCATTCAAGCCAAAGTTAGAACCTGATCTGTAAGAAATCGTACTCAATTTCGATGTCTTCACTCATTCAAGCCAAAGGAAGAACTTATCTGTTTTTAGTTGGAACTCAAGTTCTAAGAAATTTCACAAAAATAAAAAATCTTCACTCGTTCAAGCCAAAGGAAGAACTTATTTGTTCGTAGTGGGAACCAGAGTTATAACAAATTGTACTCAATTTCGATATCTTTACTCATTCAAGCCAAAGTTAGAACCTGATCTGTAAGAAATCGTACTCAATTTCGATATCTTCACTCATTCAAGCCAAAGGAAGAACTTATCTGTTTTTAGTTGGAACTCAAGTTCTAAGAAATTTCACAAAAATTAAAAATCTTCACTCGTTCAAGCCAAAAGAAGAACTTCTTTGTTCGTAGTGGGAACCAGAGTTATAACAAAATGTACTCAATTTCGATATCTTTACTCATTCAAGCCAAAGTTAGAACCTGATCTGTAAGAAATCGTACTCAATTTCGATATCTTCACTCATTCAAGCCAAAGGAAGAACTTATCTGTTTTTAGTTGGAACTACAGTTCTAAGAAATTTCACAAAAATTCAAAATCTTCACCCATTCAAGCCAAAGGAAGAACGTATATGTTCTTAGTTGGAACCTGATCTGTAAGAAATTGTACTGAATTTCAATATCTTTACTCATTCAAGCTAAAGGAAGAACTAATCAGTACGTAGTTGGAATTAGAGTTGTGAAAAACTGTACCAAATTTCCAAACCTTTACTTATTTAAGCCAAAAAGAACTCAGTTTGCGGTTGGAACTCGCGGGGTACGGAACTGTATAGAATTTCGATATCTTCACTCATTCAAGCCAAAAGAAGAACTTATAAGCTCTTAGTTGGAACCAATACAAAACTAAATTGCAATAACTTCACTTTAATTCCCCTGGTGATCCTAATCAAATATATAACATTTATATTATAATTAAATATTATTCAAAGATTCTTAATTGTGAAGCTGGAACAACATTGTAACGTGGAGATGACATTATTTAAAATTTTATCATTGAGCTAGAAAAAGTGATCACTCAGAAGTTGCTGAAGGAGGTTAAAAAAAATTGAGGAGTTGTTGAAGGAGGTTAACAAAATTCAACGGAGCTATCTAATCTTCTTGGATATCTTTTCTCAACACACTTAAAACCATTTTTCTTTCTTAAGCGAATCCTGTGAATCCTGCGAATCCACAATGATTGATTTCATAAAATTCATTCTTCTGTTTCAAAACTATCCTAAAAACTCTACTTCAACTTTTAAATGTATTTAAATTTAGTAAATCTTGTTTCTACCAAGTTGTAGTTGTGCATAAAATAAACTTTTCAATTAAATTCAAAACCATTAAACTGAACAAATGTCATACAGCCAGCTGCCAGTCTGCGCTTTGTTGAATATTTACATTAGCGAAGGAAAAGTTAAAACTCACCGACATAGCCAAACAAATCAATCATTGCAAATGCACAGAAAACTGCACTGAAGTTATTAAGTCAATAATGTAAAAAGGAAAAAATCTTGAAATACACACAAAGCGGCGAACAAAGACAGGTGAATTTAAAATACTTCACTTCCAGCTTAGTGCAGCCGCATCATGTGTCCGTCTGGCGTCGCTATGCGCCGTTTCTGCTTCACGCACTTGATTTGTCTGGACCGTTGAGGTGTTCTCTTACTTCTTTTACATTTTCCGCTTGTACACTTTGCTGTCTGTACTGCAACAGACAACCAGACAGACAGACAGAGTGAGTAGCTACCAAACAAAACGAAAAAAAATAAATAAAGAAGACGACCAAAACTAAAAGAGACAAAGGCAAAAGAAAGTGAAAAGTGTGGAAAATTCAATGGCTGCAGCATGAAAATTGCAAAGAATTCATAAAATTCAACGCTTCAGAGGACAATGACACACAGTGCTGGCAGACAGACAGACAGACAGACAGACAGACCGACGAACAGACAAAGTGTCTGGTTGGGTCTCAGGCGACAGTGACTTGGCATTTCGGCGACGACAGACGCGCGGCAAAAGTGTTCAAAATGCAAATGAAGCGCAAATAGCGCCAATCAAAGAGGTTTCAGATTACCGGCGCCTTTAGAACCGCGAAACAGAATCAGTCAAGCTTTATGATTGATTTGTACAAAAATATTTAAAGAATGCCAGTTCGAAAGTGCCGACATTGTGACGCGGCGAGGTAATTTTATTCACGAGTTGTTGCTGTCGTTCTTAGGTGAACGCATGGAAGTTTAGAAATTGAGAAAACATTTTACTTAAAGTATCGAATGTGCGTAGTTTTTTGTTATGTAAATAAAAGTAAAAAAAAAACGCTTGTGAATGGGAGGCGATACGTGAAAGCTGATACCGTGTCTCAGGCGCGCGTTGAGCAGCGACCGCGAGCGCGCATTTCATAACTTTTGCTTGCGTTTAATCGGCCGACGCGACGGATGGATTCAGTGCAAGCACAGCCAATGTGTGGCGCATAAGTGCAACCAAGTGATGGGGTTGCGTCATGCATTTTCGTGCGACTGAAATGTGCGCTCTAAGCAATATCCGCCAAACGCGCCAGTTCCGCTCATATTTTATGTGCATATCATCAGCGCTGCGGCCGCCGCTCTCCGCATTCTTAACACTCGGCTTCGTAATTATTTTTGCTTGGGTTTACAACAAAATTACTTAAAGTAGTTGAAGCTATACGAGGCTGGCAAAAAAGAATCATAAGTTAGAAGGGAAATGTGTTATTGGATATGAAAAGGTTAGAGAACTCTTTGGAATGGAAGTAATGAAAAAGCTAATTTTACTTATAGTCTGATTGTTTCACATTTTTTCAAAGCACACATTCACAAACATAATTTTACAGTTGTTTATTGCTGTAAGAATTTTTGAAGTAAATAATAATTATCATAATAATAATTATAATATAATAATAATTATTATAAATTTCAAATAATTATTATCATAATAATAATTATTTTTATAATAATATTCAAATAATATTTATTATTATAATATAATTACTATTATAACAGCTATTAATTAATCAATAATAATAATATTAATAGTTAATATTAATTAATATCATAATAATAACTATTTTTTAGTAATAATATTTAAATAATAATTATTATTATAAGAACTATTATAATATTTTGATAATAATTATTTAATCTAAATATTATTATTATTATAAAAATAATTATGATTATGATAATAATTATTATTTAAATGTTATTATAAAAATAATTATTATTATGTTAATTATTACTTACTTCCAAGATATTATAATATTATAACAATTATTATTATTTAAAAAAAATAAAAAATAATTGTGACATTTTGTGGTGCAACAAATTTTATTCACACACAAATTCGAAAATACTTCATTATTTGAATTTACTATGGCATTTCGGAAAATCAAAAAAAATTTATATTTCTTTGAGTTTTTTTTCCCCTCCTTGAACTCTTTACTTAAGAGCAGAGAGCCTCAACAAGGCCAATGCCTTGTGTTGGTTATGTTAACACTACTAAAACCATTTCGGTCATTTTTTAATTTTTTAAATATTTGTATTTTCTTTATAATTTCTATGAACTTTTGCTTTTGTGAGTTTTATTTTTGATCGTGAAAAATTTTATATTTTTTATAATTTATTTTGTGAAAACATAGCCAAATCCAATGTGTACTTTTCGAGATATCAGCTAAAATGATGTTTTTGTAGGTATGGAAAACTTGCGGTCCTTGTAGTGTTAGTTGATTGAAGATCTGCCAGATCTGAAGACCTGAAAAACTATCACAAACATAATCACAATCAAGTCATTCATTGATGACAAGGAAATTGAAAAGGAATTCATGCATCGCTGGAATGGCAAGTTCAAAAATGTATTAATCCAGTAAAAGTAAATATTAGACAAATAGTGTTGCGTACTACTGTGATATTAAAAAAAAACCGAAATTTTCATCGTCAACATCATACCATCTTAAAATATGGTCTTCTTAGTTCTAATGTATGAAAAATTATGGTTACAAAATTATGATTGCACTTGGAAAACTGACAGCATCACAATAAACGTGTCCTCAAAAAATTTAATTTTTATTTATTCTTCATATTAAAGCAATCAGAAAATCTTATCACAACATTTGAAAGAAAGGAATTCTGGCATGTTTGTGTTAAAATTATTTATGATGATTGATTTTGATTTTCAAAAAGCTTAACACTGCTTGTCGAATTAGTTTTCATATGAAATAGTTTCACCACCTACTTATGAGATCAACAGCCTTTGAAATCGTCTTTCTCCAACTAAAACCTTAACTCAATGCCTTCTTAGTGATTGCAAATTTCATTGTAGCATCTACTTCTATACGCTTCTGCTTCTTTTTCTATAATCAATAAACACAAACAATCAAATGCATATAGATTTATTACTATTATTAATTATATTTCAACTAAATAGATTTATATTGCTTAATTTTAATAATTGAAATCGCTGCCAGAAGCCATTAAATGCGGCTCATAATGATAAGGTGACTTTAAAGCCTTCTAAAAAAATTGTTGTTGTTTTCTAAAATTGAATTTGTAATTTTTGGACTTTGTGCCGTACTTTATATTGGATCGATTGAGCCGAGTCAAAGTCAAGGGGGTAGCAGTCGGTCGCTATTGACATTTCTTCAAATGTGTACAAAATTACAATTCGTTTCGGTTGTTGAGCGTTTAATTAATTGAGCGTAAATTTCATGAAAATATTTAACCGTGCAAAGTATTTGCAGAATCTAAGTGATTAAGTGCAGAGTAACTTTAGCAAACGAAGAGCATTGTTAAAGAGAGCGTGAAATGTTGAATAAATTTAAGAGCAACAAATGCCGCAGGGCAGCAACAAACGGCATCGAAAATGCAAAGCATAAACAGAAAAGCCGGCAAGTGATTTGGCATTACGGAGAGTGCAGCTTTTGTTATTGAGTTAGCTGTGCGCTACTAAAGATCAGGTAGGTCGATCAATACAGAGATAAATACATTGACAAGTGGTTACTGTGATAATTAAGCCGAAAGTGCATTTAGTTTATAAAGCGTCAGTTTTTTTGGTTGTAAAAAGTTCAAAATCTAGCAAAAGAGATTTTCAATTCGAACTTTGGGGTTTAATGAAAATTTAGATTAAGATTAGATAAAATTATTATTATTAAATTATAATAATATTATTAAGATTAGATTAAAACATAATTTTAGACTTTTTGTTTACAAATTTTGCAAAATTAGAATAAGTTTTGAATCACAGCTTTTTATAAATTACTTGAAAGTGTTGTGGACTTCAAGCGATGAAGTTCAAACTTTTATTAATAATACAAAAAATAATGCATAAATAAGTTTTGGGAGTTTTTGTAATTTTAAGCTTCATTCAGAGAAATATTGTAATTCTAATGTTTTTATTTCAAAGTATTGTTCATCGTTAGCTATGATATTTCCCCATCACTCAACCGGCGTAATGATTCTGCATTGAAAACAAATTTCTCGTCTTTTGAGGCAATGCAAGACTCGATTCAATATTTGGCTTCTTTTTAAGAATTGATGGCCAGGCCGTGAGTAATTGATCCCAACAAGTGGCAGTTGGAAGGGGCAATCTCTGATGAATACAATAAGTGGAATAGGACATCTAATTGGAGCGCTTCCAAAGATTTTTAGACAGCTTTTTTAAGATTTGGTCAAGCATTGTTGTGCAGAAAGATCCCCAATTTATAAAAATTGTGTTTTTGTTTTCTTGGCACAAAGGTTGCCATTTTTAGAGCACAATGAAAGTATATAGTTTAAACTTCAATTGAAGAATTATTTTTTAAGGGAAGAAAAGGAAATGATGGGGCTTTAACATAAATACAGTTACAAGTCCAGTGCGATTTAATGCTAGTTGTGTCATCTTTTGTAAATCACTCAAAACTTATTTGTAATAAATAAAGTATTTTTATACATAATTCTTAAATACAATTTTGTATTAATACTTAAAGTAATGATGGCCCATATTTTTCTTTGTATTCCCATAACAAAATACAAAATATATTATATAATATATTTTTCACACGCCTGTTTCAACTGCCAAGAAAACATAAAGCCTCGAACACATAGACGACGGCAGCGTGAAATGATTATTTTGACAACAGCACGACTACAAGAACACCGAACACATTTGTCGCTGTCGCCAAACATGGAACAATTCTCTATTTCTTAGGCGACAAAGCCAATGCAATTGGCATCACTGCTACAAAACAGATATTTTTAATGGAATTTGTATTACTTTTTCGGTGTGCTTTGAACCACAATTACGTGTTTGTTAGAGTTTCAGTTAACACTTAATAGTTTTAAAAATTATCACACATTGATTGGACAACGGTAGGAGCTCAAAAATATGATTGTGATGATGTTGCTGCCGCTTTCATTGTAGTCGCTTGGTCGGCGATGGTCGAAGTCGAGCCATTTTAAAGTGGTGTAGCCGTGTCGCGTCTTGAATGTGTTCCGGCCATAATGATAGCTGTGCCAACTGTGATTCTCCAATTGTGCTTCGTGGACTTCAGATAATTAAGTGCGTTTTCCTATAACTTGCACATATTTTTGTGTTTCATTTCTTAAGAAACGATTCTACGATAGGTGACTCACAAAAACAAAAAATTTTGAACAAGAATAATGAATTTTCTAGCAACAAAAATTGCATATTTCTGTAAGAATATTTCTGCAGACTGAATTAAATAAATAAATATTTGCAAAATGCATGGCTCATACTAGTGTCGACATATTTGGAAAGTAGCGCACACCACGTTTCGTTGTCGTCATTTGTAGAACATTTTTTCCTTCTCCTTTCATTCACCACACATTAGCACTGCTTGCATTTAACCATCAATTAGCATTAATTTTCAGCATTTTCTCACCACGCTTCGCATTCGTTGCTACCAGCAACACTTGGTGACTTTTGCTTTGCTTCTTTCGCTCTTTCAATCGCCCTCTCGGTGTTTGCCGCTCGTCTCGAGCGCTAAATATAGCAAGCAAAGTCGTTTCGGCATTGTTTACTGCAATAAAACGTCGTCTGCTTTATCGTTCGTTGCGCTACGCAACGCACAGTTTTACAGGAACTGTTCAGAGTGCTGCTGTGTGTTGTATTCTGCTGGTCGTAGCCAGGTAAGTTACCAATTTTTATTGTGTAATGCAAAAAATTATTGAATTTTCGCATAATTGCAGTTGCATCAAGAGTTCAGCGTAGATAAGACCGACAAACATGGCCAGCTACTGCCAGTCGCTGCGCTTCAGTGCCATTGGTCGCAATTTGCGTCAGCTGTCGGCCAGCGCCGCGCCGACCAAACTCACCACAGTCACGCTCGATGCGCGCACTGCCATAGCGACGTTGACGCTCAACCGGTTGCCGGCGAACGCGCTCAGCCTGGAGCTGATG
The DNA here is from genome assembly GCA_963668005.1 of Melieria crassipennis. Classification (NCBI taxonomy): domain Eukaryota; kingdom Metazoa; phylum Arthropoda; class Insecta; order Diptera; family Ulidiidae; genus Melieria; species Melieria crassipennis. Next base: position 56,614,848 of record OY764961.1, on the reverse strand, counting down.
CAGCAAGTGCGCCAGTCCGTGCAGCAGCTGGAGCAGTCCAAGTGCCGCGGTCTCATACTGACATCGGCCTCGGATCGCATTTTCTGCGCCGGTCTCGACCTGAAGGAGGTCTACAAGCCGGACGTGGAACGACTGGCGCAGTTCTGGTGCGCGTTGCAGAATATGTGGCGCGCCGTCTTCGGCACAGCCATACCCACTGTGGCACTGATCAATGGACACGCACTGGCGGGCGGCTGCATGTTGGCCACTTGCTGTGACTATCGCGTCATGCTGCCTAATTTCACCATCGGTTTGAGAGAGACGCGCGCTGGCATTGCGGTGCCCAAATGGGTGATGGACACTTATGTGAATGTGGTGCGCAGCCGGCGCATAGCCGAGGCCGATCTGCTGGCCAGTCGAGTGTATAGCAGCGAGGAGGCGCTTCAGGTGGGCCTGGTCGATGCAGTGGCCGAAAGCAAGGAACAGGCAATGGAGTTGTCGCTGGCATTTTTGCGCAGCTATGCGCCGCATTCGCTCGACGCGAGCACCAAAACCAAGTTGCAGTTTCGTGCGCAAATATTGGCCGACTTTGAGCAGGGACGCGAATGTGATTTGGACATTTTCATACAAGGCATACAACGCAAAGATGTGCAGGAGCATTTGGGCAACTACCTGGAGGCGCTGAAGAACAAGACTGCAAAGCATACGAAATGAACACTTAAAATTAAAGTCACAATGAACCTTAAGACTATTGATTAGTAATTTGCATATACACACTAATATGTGTGTAGTTGTAATCATGTATTTTAAAAATATTTTGTTTCGAAACTGTTTCCTCGCCATATTTAGTGTAGTTGTAACAAAAGCCCTAAAGAAAGCCTTAATTTAAAAAAAAAAAAAATTTTAATAAAAATTGTATCAAACCAAACATAAAACATATTTTAAAAAGTATAAACATATTTAATTGTAGATGTTAATGTATTCAGACCAGATTTGTATGCTCAATTGTCTTTTAAATAATTTTAAATGTTAAATTTCAGTTAAAATATTTGTTTTTATAACACCTCATACACACACACACACAAACACACACCCCCCTACACAAACATACATACACACATTTCAGAATGTCTTCTTTTATCTACTTTTGTTGTGACATTCCATTTTGTTTACCTGCAGGCAAAATGTGCGCACCACATTTTAGTTTTAGTGCATTAAGAATGCGCGTACCTCATTTTTCAAGTTGTTGTTGTGGTTTTGTTTTTGGTGCGCTTATAATTTTATCTCATTTTCATCAACGTTTGCATGTGTATCCTTTTATAAAATACTTGTCTCCGTACAAAAATATGTTGCACATGTGTTTGTGGCTGAGTGCGGTTAACTAATTAAAGTGTCAAGGCTTGGCAGCGGTAAAGGACATTTAAAAATTTATAAGACAAAACGGAAAGCGCGTGGTGCAAGTAGCGTTGTATGTAAGTGTAATGTGCATTAATTATGCAGTTACATGGGGTCAAGGTCAAAGTGCAAATTTATTTAATTTAATTTAAAGTGAATTTTAGGGAATTTTAGTTCGCCAAGAGCTCTGGATACATTTTTGTTCGGAATTGAAAATAATTTTGGAAGTTTCTATTTCGGAATTTAATATTTTTGTGAGTGCTTATGTGACTGGGTTTTAAATAGGTTTTCTATTGCAATTGTTTCTTTAAAGAAAAGAGGTTGTAGACTGTAAAATTCTTCCTGTACTTAACAGAAATAGGAGCTTAAACAATGTGATTCAATATGAGATCAAGAAAAAGGTTGTAGAGCATAAAATTCATTCTGTACTCAACAGAAATAAGAGTTGAAAGATTATGACTGGATATAAATTTAAAGAAAAGGGGTTGTACACCATAAAATTCTTCCTGTACTTAACGGAAATAGGAGCTTAAACAATATGATCCAATATGAGATCAGAAAAAATAGAATGTAGAGCATAAAATTCATTCTGTACTCAACAGGAATATGGGTTGAAAGATTATGACTGAATATGTATTCAAAGAAAAGGGGTTGTAGACTATAAAATTGTTCATGTACTTTACAGAAATTGGAGTTTAAACAATATGATCCAATATGACATAAAAAATAGGTTGAAGAGCATACAATTCTTACTCAACCTAAATAGAAGTATAAAGAATTGAATGAATTGAAATGGGAGTTGTAGGTGTGCAGATTACAAAATTCACACTGTACTGCACACTGTAATACAGGGTACATCAATAAAAGTGCAGGAATTAGTTAAAAATTAAAATACATATTTATTGAACAAGTAGTGATATTGATTTATCGAATGGCTCTCTCGGCTTTTATTGCAGTCTTTTGCTATTTTTGAGTTTCGAATTGAAGTGAATTGTTGAATTGTTAAGAGTTTGCTCGCTTAGACCAGTGATGGCATATCTACCCTAAAGAAAGAACGGCGATAAGGCATTAAATCGGACGAAATTGGTGGCCACTTGACATTGGAATTTCGGGCGATGATTCGATGTGGAGATTGTTGATCTAATAAATCGATTGTTTTCACAATGCTTACGTATTCTTCTTTTCTGCATAGCTGCATTTTTGTAACACTACAAAGACCGCAAGTTTTCCATACCTAGAAAGACTACATATCGTATGCACTGATATCTCGAAAAATACAATCGATTTGGCTAATTTTTCACAAAATAAATTTTAAAAATTATAACATTTTTTACAATAACAAATAAAAGTCACGAAAACAAAAATTGATAGATATACTAAGGAAAAGACTCGTACATATATTTAACCCTTTCGAGCCCAAAGGTGCCTGAGAACAACTTCATTTATTTGTCATCTTATAGCAAAAGCTGCGATTGCTTTATGGGTTTAATTTAAGTAGGCACCAACAAACTAATATTTTTAGAAGTGAATTCAAAGCAAATTACAAATGTTTTACTGTTATCCCCAAAATAATTTCTAATAACTTGCAGCGATATCAGGGAAAGTTTGTGTTCTAATTGAAGTCTACGGTTTGGGCGCGTTTGATCAAGACCCCGTTTCTTTAATAATGCTTAAATAAAACAAAAATTGATAATTTTGTATTTTTCCGTAAATGTTAAATAACTTTTCTGTAACTAAAAAATATTGATACAAAATTTATTTAACCCGTTTTAAGCTAAAATTGTTCAAAAGTAAAGTAGCTCTAGAACTCTAACTCGTGTGCACACTTCTTAGGTAAGTTTTCATGATTTAAATACCAAAAATTAATATCGAGACTCAGGGTAAAATTCGGGGTCGAAAGGGTTAAAAATTAAAAACCGTCAGATTATAATAGCAATTATAATTGCGCAGACAAGAAATGACACAACATTTAAATTTTGGACTTTTATTGGGACATCTTATGTAAAGCATGACCTAAGAAAGTTCTCCGTGACTTGGAGCAATTGAAATTTAAAAATTGAAATTTTTTGTAACCCTAATCCACAGAATTTCAAAAGTAACGTAAACCCAGAAGTGAGACTGTCAGGCTAAATTACTGAAAACATTTGTTTAAAAAGTACAAAAACTATCTAAAATGTTAAATTTATAAATGTCATTTAATTTTAACATTCCATTAATGGAATCGAAAATCTTTTGGATTTATCACCATTTGAAATGTTTAGTGAGACTGTGAGGCTCACTTCTGTGAATTATTATACTATGTCATGTGTTCATATGAAATCACTTTAAGCATCAGATTCAGAAATTCAAAAAAACAAAATCTACAAGACTGCATCCGTCTTGCCAACTTTTGAAAACTCCACTAAACACAACTCATGTCGACATGTTGCTGCATATTTCAAACAATTTTTTTATTTTCTCTGAAACAAGCTCCACTTTAATTCATGTGAGTTTTAAGTTTGACAAGAAATCAGTGATTTATTGTCATATTTTATGTTCATTTAATTGAGTATTCAAATAATATGCAAAATTATGCCTCCAGCTACAAGTGCCGCTTCCTTCACAAACTCGCCTAATCCCAGCAGCATGAAAGTTGGTGTGCTGTGCCGTGTGCCAATGATTTGATTGCTTTGTGTTAGGATTTTTGCAACTCCCTTGCAGCTTGTATAGATAACAATCGAGCTGTCAAGTCGCTCAGCAACGTCAACTGTTGCCAACGCTGCCAAAAACCCACAAACCCAAAACACTCAGCACTCAGCCACAGCCACCGTCACCGTCATTGCTCAGTGCAAGGACTGCGCTGTCATCACTGTGCACACCAAATGGCACCAGCTGCAGATAATCATCATCGTCATCATTGTCGTCGTCATCATCGCTCTGATTATCAACATGAGCATCGCCATCATCAATCTTCCACATGTGTCACAGGCGGCCGCAGTGAAATTACTTACATACCTTGATTTTCATACGCTCGTCCCCTCGCCCGCTCGCAACCGTATCTATTTGTCGCCCAGCCATGTGGGCCAGCCGGATTTGCATAAAAATGCGGCAATCGTCGTTGATGGGTAAAGTGTAGTAAAGTTTGCCAAGAAAATAAGAAATTTTATATTAAAACAAAACGCAAGACAAGCGCAAAGGCTTGACGCACGCAGCTGCACAGCTGTTGACAGCGAGTGGGTACAGGCGGCCAGCCGTGGTGGCGGCAGACGCAGGCCCGGCGCATACTTGAGAATTGGCTTTTATTGTAGGCCACAAGGGGCCTGTTAGTTTGTTTGGAACGCACTCACACACGCCGCGTGCATGTTTCAACAGCTTTAGCAGCGCTGCGAGGTGGGTCGGGGTTCGGTTTGCGGATGCTCACGGCGCATATGGCGTCTGGCTGCAATGGCCTGTGGCACGTTGGAAGGATTTCTGTGTGTGCTGTTCGAAGTGGCGGAATTTTGAGCACTTGTGCAGTTGTGGCTTTCTCGAGCGCTTCACGGGAGCCGTAAAGCCAAAGCGCCATGCACTCAAACATTGAAGTCAAAGTTATATGCCATACATACATAGTTGTATTTTTAACAAGCAAAAAAAAAAAGAAAACAGCCCCATTGGGGTCGAGTATGCTTCAGCCTTATTAGCGGTGTGCCATTTTATTTATGAATCAAATTTTATGTCGAAAATGACAATAACGAACATGCTTTCCATAGGCAACAATTTCACTTTCAGAAAGTGTCATTACTTGATTAAAGAGCAGCGTCAAAGAGAAACAGTGGGTATTGAAATGAAATTCGAAGCGATCACCCTCTAACTGGTTAATTAACACACTAACCACTAAGCTGGGACTAATCTAAAGTCAAACTATCTACACAACTTTGAAGAGGTGAACTTTAGTAAGTCTCCATTTTAAAAACGTAAATTTAAGTAGGTCTCTTAGCATTAAAAATCAAACTGAAAGTGCATAAATCGGTATTTTGTAACCATAATTCTAATTCGTTTTGGAACTAGATGCCAATGCATACAAATATATTACCTTTTTACATTGTCAAATAAGATTTGCAATTTGCCATTCAATTACAAATTTAATTACGGTCTCTTTGGCGTTTGGGCCCACTAATTAACAGACGTCAGTGCCATACCAAACAATCGTCTAGCAATGCTGTCATCTTCGCCTTCATGCATCGCAGCAGCACGAAGCAATGCCTTGGACTGTCACATCGCTTCTCAGTTCATCGCTAAGTGGGATTGTTGAGTATTTATTAGCTGCCGGTCATGTGGCGACCTTCAACAGCTGTCAGGTCGTCGTCCGGCATGGTTACACCCCCAAGAAATATGAAATAAGCATGGAAATTTCTGAATTCTTCATGCAGACGCTGAAATCTGTTTATGTCTCATTTAACGTACACAAGTGGGCGCATAATTTATACACGCCTTGAGCATTCACTTGAACCTTGGCTGACAGTGACAGAGAATTTCATTTTCTACATTGTCCTAAATTACATAAAATTATGTACAATACACAGATGAATGGATTTACGTTCATACATGTATGACATATTCGACAAGATGAATATTTATTGTCAAGTTTCTAGACAGTTTCTGATTTCGCGGCAGTGGTTTGGTTAGCAACACCGACTTCAAAGATAATCGTCAGAAGAGGAGAGAAACACAGGAATTGGGTAACTTTAATATACGATTTGCACTCGTACAACTTATCAGTTGACATAGCAGGCTCTCAGCATTTCATACAAATACTGAACGTGGAAATGATAAGCGAGATGACTGCCGAAGCGGTAAGTTCATTTTAATAACGTGTGCCCTACACTTGGCACAAGACTAGTGTCCGATCGAATATTCGGTTTCGGCCCAAATAAGTGGTTTCGGTTTCAGTTTCGGCCAAAAAATGGCCGAACGTCCGAAACCAAAACTTTCTAGAATATTTTTTAAAATTTTTGTGTGTAGCAGATATATAGCAAAAGGAGGAGTAATTTAGATGCCACCAATGTAAATACACTTTTTTTTAGCATATAATATTTAATTATTAAATTTTGAATATTAGCGAGTAAGGTACGAAAGGGTGATTTTTTTCATGTTTATGTTCTTAAAAAATGAATAAAATGTTTTTTTATTAATAGGTATTTATTTTTTTTATGTTTGTTCTTTATTTTTCTTTTATTTTTATTTTACTTAATGTAAAATTCGTTTGTTGAAAAAAATGCTTGATATGGTGATTTTTATTTCAACTAGAAAGGTTCGGTTTTGGTTTCGGCCGAATATTTAAAAAAAACCGAAATTTGGTTTCGGTTTCGGCCCAAAAAAGATGTTTCGGTCGGACACTACACAAGACTAAGACTAAGACTAAGACTAAGACTAAGACTAAGACTAAGACTAAGACTAAGACTAAGACTAAGACTAAGACTAAGACTAAGACTAAGACTAAGTCTAAGACTAAGCCTAAGACTAAGACTAAGACTAAGACTAAGACTAAGACTAAGACTAAGACTAAGACTAAGACTAAGACTAAGACTAAGACTAAGACTAAGACTAAGACTAAGACTAAGACTAAGACTAAGACTAAGACTAAGACTAAGACTAAGACTAAGACTAAGACTAAGACTAAGACTAAGACTAAGACTAAGACTAAGACTAAGACTAAGACTAAGACTAAGACTAAGACTAAGACTAAGACTAAGACTAAGACTAAGACTAAGACTAAGACTAAGACTAAGACTAAGACTAAGACTAAGACTAAGACTAAGACTAAGACTAAGACTAAGACTAAGACTAAGACTAAGACTAAGACTAAGACTAAGACTAAGACTAAGACTAAGACTAAGACTAAGACTAAGACTAAGACTAAGACTAAGACTAAGACTAAGACTAAGACTAAGACTAAGACTAAGACTAAGACTAAGACTAAGACTAAGACTAAGACTAAGACTAAGACTAAGACTAAGACTAAGACTAAGACTAAGACTAAGACTAAGACTAAGACTAAGACTAAGACTAAGACTAAGACTAAGACTAAGACTAAGACTAAGACTAAGACTAAGACTAAGACTAAGACTAAGACTAAGACTAAGACTAAGACTAAGACTAAGACTAAGACTAAGACTAAGACTAAGACTAAGACTAAGACTAAGACTAAGACTAAGACTAAGACTAAGACTAAGACTAAGACTAAGACTAAGACTAAGACTAAGACTAAGACTAAGACTAAGACTAAGACTAAGACTAAGACTAAGACTAAGATTACAATCCGATCAGTATGTGGTCCACTCAGCACTCGCGTAGCGCTCTGTCGCTCAACTGCACAAACAATGCGGCCAGTTGAGTCGCTGCACTATAAACGCGCACATCAGTCGATTAGTCGCGCTTTGTGCAAACAGATATGTGCAAATCTTATAAAACGTACACACGCGCGCTTTATTTGCTGGCAGTTTTGTGCACATGTCAACAATCAGTGCGCGCTCAGCACCTCTCACAATCAAAGCCGCCATGCCGGCCCACGCTGATCTACGATCCAAAGCTGCAGCAGCGATTCGCCGGCAATCTGACCGTTGCGCCCTGCGTTGACTTCTACAGCTACGCGTGCAGCGAATGGGCGCGCAGCGACCGCACGCAGACCAACCACTCGCAGCGCATTGTGAGCGGCATTGCGTCCGTACTCAGCGGCGTGCTGGAGATGTCCAGCATGACCAATGCTGTGCAACGCACCACACAACGCTACTACACGCTCTGCCGTCGGGCTGGTCGCTTCAGTCTGGACAACTATGAACTGTTTGCGACGCCAGCCGATTGCCCCTCGAGCGCCTGGCGCGCATTGGGTCGCTTGCGCCGCTACGGTTTGAATCTGCTGGTGCAGACGGAGGTGCGCTCCAACGCTACGCACTCGTACCTGACACTGGATCGGGCGGAGTTGCCAATGTTGAGCGAGTGGGAACAGGAGTTGAACTATGGGCCGGAAGTGGTTGACAGACGCCAGCTGGAAGCGTTTCAGTTGGCTTTGAACAATTTAACGACGAGTAACACAGTGAGCGAGCACCGAATGATGGAGATGCTGCGCACAGACGCCGAGGCGGACATTGACTGGGCCGGCTACTTGGCTGAACTGTGGGATGGACAGCAGCCGCCTGCCGACGTGCGGGTGCTTGTCTACAACATTGACTACTTGCGTCAGCTGCACGCGTTGTTGAAGCGCATGCAGCCCGCTGTCAGCTGTGTGTATGTGCGCGCACAGTGGGCTGCATATTTGCGTTCGCTGCTGCCCGACGATGCCACGCCGTCCAGTTGCATTGCGCATCTGCAGCAGCACATGTCGCTGGCATTGAACCATCTGTACGCGCAACAGACAGCGTACGGTCTGTTGGCACGCCAGACTGTCATAACGACGCTCTTTCAACGATTGCAGCAGCTTTTTCTGCAATTCATAGCCAACCACCCGGCACAGCTGAACGCCACAGAGCAGCACTTTCTGCAGCTGAAAGTCGAACGTATGCGGCTGAACATTGGCAACTTGCCGCAGGCGAACGCGAGCTACTACAGACGCTACTATGCGGAGCTGAGCAACACCAGCAGTCGCAACTTCTACGCCGTCCACTTGCAGTTGCTGCTGCATGGCACGCGTCAGCAGCTGGAGCTGCTCACGGCCAGTGCCGATGCACCGGCGCGCACTTTCGTTGCAGGCGATCACAATCCGGTGCCGTTCTACGATCAGCAGCGCAACATGGTTGTGCTGCCGTTCAGCTATTTGCACGCAGGTCCCAGCAAACGCACAATGAGCGCCGATGGCGTCTACTATGCGTGGCTGGGCGCAACGCTGGGCCACGAGCTGCTGCACGCCTTCGACACGCTGGGACTGCGCTACGACGCGTACGGCAACTATGCGCCGGCAATTTTCAATGCTTTGTTGGACCGAAATGCATTCAGGAGTGCATTGCGCTGCCTGGAGCAACGCCACAGCGATGCCAATCTGGACGAGCGCATTGCCGATGCGGGCGGCTTTCGCTTGGCCTTCGAACAGTACTTCTGCGATGACGAGATGATATCTGTGCTGCGGCATCCGGCCACTTTGGCGCAAATGTTGCTGCGGCGCCGCGAAAGGCAGCGACAGTTTTTCGTGCAGTATGCGCAGTTCTTCTGCACTGCGCAGCCGGCGGAGGACATCAATGCGCCGGTGAGTCGTGTGCACTCGGTGATGGCGAATCTGCCACAGTTTGCTGAAGTGTTTGGCTGCATGGCCAATGCGCCGCTGAATCCGAGCGAAAAGTGTGCACTCTGGTAGAACGAAAGATGGAGGATAACTCGTGGAGTGTTCGGGGACCAAAATTTTGGTTATTGGAAAATTTGATGTTTACTTACAACTTGAGGAGTGTTGAAGACCAGCGATGATGTGATAAATAAAAATAAAGGGCAGATTACTTATTATTGAATACACAGTGGTTTAAAGCGCAGAGATCAGGAGAACAGCTTAAAAAGCATAAACAGTCAAAAGAGCAAGAATTTTTTCATATATAAATAATATTTTGTTTTATTTGAAAATCAACCAAAAATTTTAAACATTTCTATATTTCGTAGCAACTTTGTAGAATGCAAAACATTGCAAAAATGTAGCAAATATCAAATGTCGTCATTGCTGTTTATTAAGGAAAAGTAAATGTCTTATTTAACTCGAAACTGCCAACAGTTGTTGATGCCTTTCGTGTTTGCTTGTTCTTCTTAGTGCTGACAACAAAATTGCACCACTGGCTATTTGCAAACGCACTCATACATATGCATAAATATTATTATTGGTGTTGTTGTTGTGCGCATTGTGAGCATAAGATTGAGCACTGTTGACGGCAAACTGCCAAACTAGACTCAGTGCGCTATTGGATGCAAACATTGGCGAACAATGGAGCCGAAATATGTGCAAACAAAAAATACAAACACACATACACATCAAATAGAAATGAAAAAGTACTGCAAAGAAAAAAGTAAAGTCCGAAGAAGAACATTGCAAGAACAATGACAACACTGGTCAACAACTAAATCGAGGGCGCACGCAATGGTCGACGGGGTTGCGGTCAGACAAATGCAACGCGCAGCATGGCGTAAAAATTAAGATGGATTGCGCTGAATGGGCGCTCGACGGTGTGTAAATTTGTGTGCTGTACGTGCACGGCTCTGTATTGATTGACATATCTGTTTGTATATACATTTTTTTCCGAAGAGCGCGTTGCACTAAACTCAGCTAAACTGCAGTGTATGCAAGCAAAAGTAGCATTGGAAATTTTGTAAAATATGCGAATTTTGTATTGTTAAATGAGGACATATGTACATACTTACATACATTCATATAAGTATATATGTTTTGTTTGCATTTGTTTGTATTTGTTTTGCATTAATCTTTCAATTCCCAACCAACGTTTAATCTGTCTGTACATTCAAAATAAACAATTTGCTCGTGAAGTGAAGAAATTTATTTATACCCTTTCAGAAGCTTGAAGGGCAGATGAGCAGCAGGGACCCTCGGAATCTTTCTTCTAACCTTTAAGTATAAAATCCATAAAAGAAACTAACTTCCAATGAAAGGGAAGTAGTTTTGTTTCCAACTACTATTTTAAAAAATTCTACCTACTACAGTTCCACTGTTTCAACCTTCTTTGTCCCATAGAACTTTTTTCGGTTGAAAGGAATCAATTAAGGACTAGAATTACTGTCTTGACAAATCACTGCTTCATAGGCATCCATGCCAGAAGTTTTTTCCAATGGTTTTTGAAGGACGCATGCATGCAAAAGAAGGATGAGGGAATCGTTTTTTTTATCTTCTAGGCATTCTGTAGAAGAAAACAAATTTACCTGGGTGAGTTCTTCTTTGATAATTTGCAGAAATCTCACCAATGAGATTATTCATAGTCTTCATAGCTTCCTTAGAAGTTCTAATTGCTTCATGTTATCACAATGGGTCTCTTTGGCCTATGCCCCACGCAGCAAATAAGAATTTCTACCCACCTGCATTCTTACGATGCAGATTTTTGCTTGGATATGTTAAAATTCTAAATTCTTTGGCCTATTAACCAATTCTAATTCTCATTGTTTCGAGGATCCTATCTATCGCTTATACACTTCGTGCCTCAAGCTGATTAATTTGAAATCTCTTCAAGGCAGAAGAAGTATCCTATCACTTTCTTTCGTTTTTGATCTTGTTAACTGTGCTGCCAATTGCTCTGCTCTTTTTGACTGGATCCTCTTTAATTCGCCGCTGAAATTCCTCCGGAATTCTGTGCCATTTTTGGCTTCATAAGGACGAACTACGCGCTGAATGCTCTTTCCAGAGCCTTGTTAGAGCTTAATGAACTCTCTGTTAATAGGAAATGAATTTTATGCTTCCTTAATCGGTCTTTCTTGAGTCACTCAACCTCGCCGTTAATTCATTAGTTAAGTTTTTTCTTAAGAAGCTTTTAGTATGTAAGGACATTCTGTTTTATTTTTATAGTCTGTAATAACTCTTGTTCATAGACCGAATCAAAAAAAAATAAATAAATAAATAAAATAAATGAAATAAATAAAATAAATGAAATACATAAAATAAAAAAAATAAATGAAATAAATAAAATAAATAAATTAAATAAATTAAATAATTAATTCTTTAATTATTAAATTAATAAGTAAATAAATAAATAAATAAATATTATAATTTTGTGTAAGGCCTTAATATGAAAAATCCATAGTACATAGTTTTTTTTTTTTTAATTTGCTCACCAAACTCTCTTCTTTAGTGTCAATCTGTGCTGACATCACTTAACACTAGAATGGCAAGGGAGTTAAAATTACTTCATTGCATTGCTTTCTCAAAGAATATTTTATGTGATTTTTTACTATTTAAATATTTTACTATTTAAACAAAAATCGCAAATTTTCAGTAGACGCAAATAACATTTGATCCTGCAGAAGCAACGCAACTATTTTTTATATATTTTTTCCAGTTAAAGAAGAAAGTGTTGGGATTGAAATTTTGGAAGTAGTTGGAGAAGTGGAATGTGAACTGATTTATGGAAAAGAGTAAGTTTTGGAAATTTTTAGTTGCGACCCTTTTTTATTTAGTGCTCAATATGTAATATGATTTGATATTGATTACTACTTCCTCTGATCTAAGTGTAGCTAAAAATTTCTAGATTACATTGGACAACATAAACTCTTCCCTAAACATTGAGGTAGGCTGGGGCAGATCTAATCTTCTAAATCTAATCTTCTGATACGAGCAACTAAAAACTCACAATTTAGAGCAATAAACCAACACACTGACGACACATTGAATCTTCCTTCTGTCATCTCAGTCAACTCACACTTATACTCACCAGTTATTCCACTTAATGATTGTCAAACTTTTGAGTAAATATTTATTACAACTTTGTGCATTTTCTTTAAATTTTTTATTTATAATATTTATATGTATAATTCCATAGATTTCTGCCGCTTAACGCTAAATATATCCGTTCAGTGTATTTTTGCATATTTGATTTATGTTATCATTTTTGTTTTTGCACTCGCTTATATGTACTTAACTAATCATAATTTACTTGCAACTGTTCAACTTAACTTTTCACTAAAATTAACAGAAAAATTTTAGCTTACGAGTATTTGCAGTGTTGCCAGTGTTTGTGTTTTCTTTCTTTCATGTTAGAAGTACCCAACAATTTTTTTTTAACTTATGGTCTTAGCTGCATTGCGAAGCTATTTGAAACATGATTCATGAGTGTGTGTACCTGTATTTTTATTATATGAATATTTGCTATGAAAGTAGAATTAAAGTAACAACAATGTTGGAGAAAGAAATGTGCAAAAGTTGTATTTACTAAAATTTATGATTACTAATTAATTGATTATAATGATGGAACAACTAAAGTCAATTGCATCAAAGACATGTATAAAATTGTTAAAGTAAGGTATGAATATATGTATAAATAGAAACATTTTAATATTGATTGCAGAAATATATTTGTGATTTGATTAAACTATACGAAATGCAATAAACCAATATTTCTAAACATAACTTGTAAGGTGATAAAATTATTACAAATATTACAAAAAAAATACAAAATATAAAAACCCATTACAATCAAATTGTAGTCCAAGAATAGGTACTTGCATTAATTTGTAATATTTGGCATGGTTGAAAAGCTTTTAAGCCCATCGTATATGTAGGTATGTGTATGAATGACTCTGAATTTCATTGTGTTTCACTCTATCTTGTAATATTTTTTTTTTGGTTTGTTCTTACTTGTTTGTTTTGTATGATAACATTTTTGATTTGTTTGTTACACTCAGCATCTCAGTTGCGCCAATTTTTTGGAATTAAATTTTTAAAATAATTTAAGATTAATCAGCAAACAGAATCATCACCCTTCTGAAAACTATAAACTTTCTCTATAGAAATGAATATAACTTAACTAAAATGATTCAAATCAGTTGTGTATTGAATTTAGAATCTTATAAAACTGTACGAAGATATGAAAAATATGAATCGAATGAAAAATAATCTGCTCTGCGTAGATTTGTTGAGACTGTCTTTAGAAGAGATGTGAATTGTCCAGGCATATCTGCTGTTTGTTACTCAATAGTTGTCATAGGTAGATGTTGATCAACATGGCTAATGTCTTTGCTTTTGATATCTTTTGAGACCAAATAGTACGACAGTGTGTTTACTTATTCAAATATTTGTCAGTCTACTGATTTTCTGCCCATCAAGTAGTTATGGTTATGGTTATGGATCTATACGTTGACGTACGAATTGATTCGTAGTTTTTCGTATGTCTACCTATATATGTCGTTTGCCTTGATGTATTGGTAGCTCGGTCTAAGGTATCTTTTAGTGTACATCGATTCATCAGCAGTCGAGCAATCTGTTTGTCAATACAACTGTACATATATTCATTTGTACGTCCATCCATTTCACAATCTTTCTGTACGTTGCTCCATATTCGAATTGATTCAATTGTACATCCGCCTGTATGTCAGTTCATCCATTTGTTGACATTTACGAATGTATTCATTCATCTGCATAACGGTTTATCTATCTGTGTAGTTATCTGTTCATAATTTATCTTTGCATCTTCTTATTTATTCGCCCATTCATTCGTTCATTCGTAAGTCCTTCATCTAGTTCTGTAAGTTGATCCACCTGTACGTCGGTTCAGAATCGAATCGAATCAATTCGATTTGTTCATCGACACAACTGTGCTTTGATTCTTCTACTTCTCGATATAGTTTTGTGTCCATCTATTCGTAAATTCATATAAATTTATACCCATGAGTACATCTGTTAATCTATATGAAAATTAAACTGTATGTTTAGCTATCTGTGCACCGACTTATTTGAATGTAATGCTGTATATGTTTGTCCGATTGGTACGTCGGTTTAAGTGTGCGTTGATTATTCTATTTATCAATAAATTCGTGGATTCATCTAACTGTATGATGCTTCATCTGTATATCTATTTATCTGTTTGTCATTTATCTGCATGTCAGTTAATTTATACGTCCACATTAATTCATGAACTTGTAAGTCGGTTCATTCAAGTTCGTCCATATATACGTCGGTGCATAATCAAATCGTTTCATTTGTACGTCAGCTCAACTTTGCTTTGGTTCTTCTATTTGTCTACTACATACGTACCTTCATTCATCAGATTAGTACTTCTTTTTACCTGTTCATAATTTATTTGTACATCTATTGATTTGTACGTCCATTCATTCATCCACTTGTAAGTCGGTTCATGCATTTGTAAGTCAATCCATTTCTACATTGGTTCATAATCATCTCAACTGTGCGTTGATTCTATGTACGTCCATTAATTCATCCACTTGTAAGTCGGTTCATGTATTTGTAAGTCGATTTATTTATTTATTGTCGATATGGTTATATGTCGGTTTATCTTTATGTGAGTTTATGTGTGTGTAAATCCATCTGTATGTTTATTAATTATCTGTACGTCACTCCATCTCTTTGTTGGTTCATTGGTGCATGTGTACGTCAGTTCATCTGTATGTTGATGTATCTGTATGTCTGTTGTTATATTCGTCCATTTTTAAATTTAGTCATACATAGATTTATTTGTATGCTGCTTCGTCTTATGGCAGTCCATCTGTACGACAATTTATGCGTTTGTTCTTTAATTTGTATTTCAATTTTAATCTATCTATTCGTTTATTCATCAGTGCGTCAGTTCCTATGTACTACGAATCATCGTCATTCTATCCGCATGTTTGTATATCTGCATATATGTCTGTTGTGGTTTAAGTCGATTCATCTAATCGTCAATTCATTTGTAAGTCTATTTATTTGAACATAGATTTAGTAGTAAGCTGCTTCATCTGTATGCAGATACATCTGTATGTCAATCCATTAGTATGACAATTCATCTCAATGGCACTTCATTTGTCCTTGGACCCATCTATAAGTTACTTCAACTATTCGTTGGCTTATATATGAATCAGTTCATCCGTGCGATTGTTTATCTGTGTGTCAGTCTATTCGTATGTTTATCCATCAGAGTGTTTCTTGTGCTTTCGTCGATTCATCCAAACATTGATCCCTATGAAAGTTTGTTAGTTTACACATTGAGTTATCTGTATGTCAAATCATTTCAATGTATGTCAGTTTATTTGTAAGTCAATCCAATTGCATGACCTTCCATTTGTATGTGAACCCATCTATGCATCAATTCATTTGTCAATCTCCCTTATAAATCAATCCTTTTTGGTACATTTATGGTTGTATGGGGATCTATTGTTACATCTGTCCCTTTGGTTGAGTGATCCATTAGTACATACATCTGTTCAACCGCTAGTCAGTCCAAAACTATGTTCATCTGTCCAACACACATCTTTTCTTGTCAACAATCGTTCAACTTTATTTTCCAATAATTTCGCTTCTATCAGAGATCAGATTCGAATGCTTTGTGGGTTTATAAAAAATTAAATAAATATACAACAAATTAAAAGTCCAATTTTCAACAAAGTTTTTAGCCTTTTCGACCCCGAATTTTACGCCGTCTCTCGATATTACTTTTTGGTATTTAAATCATGAAAAACTTGCCTAAGAAGTGTGCACACGACATTTGAAGTCGCCACGCCTCTTTGTTATACCTAGTTCTAGAGCTAGTTTTCTTTTTTTTTTAGCACAAAACGGGTGAAATGAATTTTGTATCAATATTTTTTAATTACAGAAAAAATATTTAATATTTATGGAAAAATAAGAAATCATCACTTTTTGATTTTATTTAACCATTATTAAACAAACAGGGTTTTGATCAAACGCGTCCAATTCGTAGACTTCAATTAGAAAACAAACTTGCCCTGATATTGCTGCAAATTCTTGAAAATTATTTTGGCGATAGTTGTAAAATTTTTGTAATTTGCTTTGAATTTACTTCTAAAAATATAAATTCGTTGGTGCCTACTTAAATCAAACCCATAAATCAATCGTATCTGTTGCTATAATATGACAAATAGGTGAAATTGCGCTCAGGTAACTTTGGGATCGAAAGGGTTAAAGTCTGCTGTTAAGGGATACGTTTCAGTTATGGTTTTGAGAAGTAACATAACCTCTATGGGAACCCCATCAAAAATTAAATTCATTGCTGGCACACTAAAATCTTGTTTCAAAGATATTTGCACACTTTGAAATATCAAAAAGTAAAATTCGTTTTTAGTTTCCTGGTTCAACGTTACTCTTGTAAATATGTTGCTTTACTTTTTGATAGTTTAAATATTGTTGTTATGGATTTTAATTATATTTTATATTCGTCCTATAGCCTAATACGGTTTAGCTCGCTGTTTGACTGCCTTAATTATTGCATTTCAATACTTAATGCTTTGACGTTGTGGCGGTGCAAAATAATCAGTTGGCTTCTTCGCTTCGACACTCACTGTTTGCTCGATTCGATTTGATTATTCATTGCCTTAGCTTAGGTACTACATATATAATAAATATATTTAACCTGTTTCACATTACCTTCACACGTCTGATATATTACAACTACGTTTGTAAGCGTTTAATTATTTACAGTGGTTGTTTAGTTGGCACAGTTAACAGTGGAGCAACATTGACTTGGCATTGGCTAAGCAGGCAGGCGCAACGCTACCCTTGAGTTGTGACGGTCGAAGACAGCCTAAAAGCATGCCATAAAGTCGTGTATGCACGTGGACTGTAGTTGACTGTTAATGTATGGACTTGTGGCATACTTTTAGGCTGCTGCCAGCTGCTGAGTGCGTCTGTCATCAGGTATAAAATATGCCTGCACTGATTTTCGAATCGGTCCATGCGATTTACTCGATTTGTGTTTACTTCAATAAGCTGCGCAATGTTGGGGTGCAATTGTCATGCTGATTTTTGTTGTTGTTCATATTTTTGCTATATGTTGTTTTTGGTATTGTTTTCAACTTAAAGCTATGTGCTTACATTTAATTGCTGTTGTTGTTGTTGTTGTTTTTACATTAGTTTAGTTGTAACTGAAATTGAAACTCAGGGACAATCATGAAATGGATTTCTACAAAAGCAGCGCGCCCGAATGTATGCTAAGCATTTTGTTAATGTTGGCAAATTTTTTTCGCTGTTGCCATCGAAGCATGGTTTTTGGCACAGAATTGAAAATTCATAAAACCGAAAATGAGCGAAAACACACCAAATACGAAATATACGATAAACACGAACAAAAGCCCTTACGCCTGCGTGTAGGCTATGCTGAGCGGTGGCATGCGGGCAGCGATGGCTGTCGTTGGCAGCGTTGTTGCGGTCGCCGTTGTTGTGGTTGTAGTTGATTGTGCCGTTGCAATGAAATTGCCGCCGTGTAGCAGCCGCAGCGACGACAGTGCCACGCCGACAAGCGTAATTAGCGCAACACCGACGCAACACGATTGGCACAGCCGCAGACGCGGCGCCGCGACGCTTTTATCCTTTGACCAGTCGTAGCCTTTGGGATTTTCGCCTGTTAGCTTTTGTTCCGACTTGCCGATCTCATTCAGATTCGACTGATATTTGGCGCCCACTAGAGAGAAGTGAGAAAAATACGAACAAATTTAGTTGCAAAGTGCAGTAAATAATGTCCATGGGTGAGTGTGTGATAACTGCACCGAATTTCTCTAAACAAATCAAAATAACAAAACTGTTGTTTGTGCCACTTTTATTGTGAATTTGTTTTGATTTAATGTTTGTTGTTTCCTACTTTTTGCAAAAATTTTTGTTTGTTATTTTTTTGTGCGCTACGTTTTGACTGTCACAACATTCAATTTGTTTTCGTTGCATGCGTCGTTTGTTGTTGTTTACGCGCCACTTTGACCAACCGAAATTGAATAACAGTTTTAACAAAAACTCTGCTGGAAATGTCAAACTTACATTTATCGATGACAATCACCGAATTTGTTGGCATCTCGCCATAAATTGGCGTATTGAAACCCATCCAGTCTGCTGTCGTTGTGGCGCGTCGTTGCGTGGTCGTTGTGGGCGGCGGCAGCGTGGTGGGCGGGCTTGACACTGTAATAATAAAAAACAAACGACAAAAACAACAACCAGAACAAGGTGAGAGCGCATAGAAATAGGTGAGCAAAAATAGTAAAAACAACCAAACGAGTTGCATTATTTTCAGTGGCCATGGGGCGGGCAACTTTTATTGGCTCAATTTTATTGGCAACATGTTTTGATTAATATGTGTGTGTGTGTAAATATATTCAATTTTTATTGGCCCTTTGTTGGCATATGGCAAATGGTTTTGAGATGAATTTTAAAATGCATAAAGTGTCGTTTAAATATGTTAAAGTTTGGTGACATTTAATTTGCGTGCACTCAAGTAATTTGTTTGCAAAATCAATCGATTCTTTATGTTTTTTGATTATTTTTTAAATAAAAGTTTAGTTGGAAATGTGGATGGTAATGAATAATGTGTGGCACTGAGGAAGCACAACGTTCCTCGAAAGTTATCCTAAAAGTATGCCATGAAAAGTCGTGCTTAAAATCGATTGTGTGTAGGCAAATGTGGAAATTTTACGGACATAGTTTTACTGACAGAGTAGTCGACTAAATATCAATCACGCATCAATTGATTTATCATGTTTTTGATTATTTTATAAATAAAAATTCAATTAGAATTGTGAATGTTAATGAAAAATGTGTGCTATCCTAAAAGTATGCCATGAAAAGTGGTGCTTAAAGTCTACTGTGAGTATGCGAATGCGGACATTTTATCGACAGAGTTTACCTGATAATGTAGTCGACTAAATAGGCTTGTCAGCTTCCATGAATCAATCGATTCATCATGTTTTTTGATTGTTTTATAAAAAAAAGTTCAATTGGAACAGTTCCAATGGAACTTTTTTGGTTACAATAAATTTTGTGCGGCATACTAAAACTATGCAATTAAAAATGGTGAATAAAGTCTGCTGTGAGTGACTGCGAATGCGGAAATATTACCGATAGAGTTTTACTGACAGAGTAGTAGACTAAATGGGCGTGGCAGCTTCCTTTTAATTAAAATTCCTTACGTGTTGAAGTAACTACTTTCAAACCCTTTAAACCCTCTAACCGATCCAGAACTAAATTTAAATCGGAAAACTTTTTACTTATACAATTTTTAGCTGTCGAATGCTCGAGAAAACTGCTTTCACTGCATCTGAAAGCATCGCTATAAGTTTAGAAAATAATATTTAAATTTATCGACAAGTGCCTTGAGGCACTCATATCGGTTAGAACGTTAAAAGTTCCACAGTAAATATGGAAACTCGGTTAAACATTGCCTTTGGTGCTATTTTTCTAAGAAAAGGCATTTGATGACCATTGAAGCACTTTTTAGTTCCCGACGGAGATATTGATTTACAACCTCATTAACAGCGGCACTCATAGAATTTAATTTGGTGTGGACGTTCTGTATACACATTTTGAGTTCAGTATCATTTGAAATCACATTTACCACCCAATTTTTTTTTTGGTAGGTAAGAGCGGCTGCCCCAAGGCGAAACCCACTTAGACCATGAAAGTCTATTGATACCACATGCGCTCACTCATTGAACCAGTTTTAGCTTTTTACGAAGTTTAGTAGACAGCGAATTATCAGCTAGACCCCCTCGACTATCGAAGAAGAAGTTGCTTAGTTAGTTCATCTTTCTTTTGAATACAACAGGACAAGTGTATAAAAGGTGAAGTGTATTTTCTTCCCACCTACTTGTCCCCTGTAACAGTAAGGACTGGACCCAAAGACTGCAATACGTTAGCTGACGGTCAGCGAGGAAAAGAAAAAACCTGTCTTCATTTGAGGTTTTTAAGGTTGTCATCCTAAAAGTATACTACCAATTATTAATGATAACTATCTCAATAAAAATCTTATTTTCTAGAGATAGAACCTTGTCTTCTTTTAAGGGTTAAGTATGTTTAGAACACATTTTATAAATTGTCTTCTTAAATGTATACTACGCATTTTTAATATTATTACCAACACCAACCTTATTAACCACATTGCATGGTATACTTCTAGGGGATTGCAAAATATTAAAAAAATAAGTATTATAAAATCACATAGCATACTTTTAGGCCTACTTTAAATTAATAACATGTTTTTTCGAACACCGAACAACACAGGATTAAGAATTAATTAGAGGAAATTTTATAAATTATCTTCCTAAATGTATGCAACAACGTTTTTATATTATTAACAACACTATAGAATGACTACTTTGCATGATATCCTCGTAATTTAAGAATAATGCGAGCTATTAGAAAAACGGCAGCCGCCGTGGCTCAGTTGGTTAGTGCGTTGGACCGCGAGTCGCAGGCAGCAACCTCAGGTTCAAATACTGCCTGTAATAACACCTAAAAAAATAACGGGAAAACTCGTTTTCTCTTTCGGTGGCTGTCCTCTCAGCTGGAAATGGCAAACCTCTGAGAGTAAAAATTGCTTATGAAAAAGCTCCCAACCTGCCGTTCGGAACCGGCATAAAACTGTAGGTCCCTCCAACCCGTGTACAAATTCACACGCACAACACGGGTAGTTGCGGGAAGCTAGGCCTTAGTCTCGCGTAAGCGGGCTGTCGTGCTAGTCAATTATTATTATTAATTATTAATTATTATTAGAAAAACTCAAAGAAAATCACATAGGATACTTTTAGGACTACTCCAAATTATTAATATGTTTTTTCGAACACTAGAGTACAACAAATCAGCCGGAACTTATTAATTTAATTCGGAGAAATTTTTTAAATTGTTTTCCTTAAAGTATGCTATGAATTTTTAATATTGTTAACCCTAGAAAGGTAATCTTCGTCGATTCGACGAACACCACATACATTTCTTCAAATGTCTCCTTATTCTCCGATCTGATTGCTTTCTCTTTTCGTATGAGTAGAGTACAACAAATCAGCCGGAACTTATTAATTTAATTCGGAGAAATTTTATAAATTGTTTTCCTTAAAGTATGCTATGAATTTTTAATATTGTTAACCCTAGAAAGGTAATCTTCGTCGATTCGACGAACACCACATACATTTCTTCAAATGTCTCCTTATTCTCCGATCTGATTGCTTTCTCTTTTCGTATGATCTCAGTTGGCGATGTGCTTTCCTGGAATGCAAGGTTTTGCAGCACGAGCGCAGCGTAAGTTTTCTTTTTTTTATATAAAAACAAAACTAGGCTTCGTCGAAACGACGAAGAATACCATTAACGTGACTTTTTGCAACTGAATACGAGTACTATACATTGAATTTCAGTATTTCAAAATGTGTCGGAATTCGGGGTTATCGGAAGAATTAATTGAAAAATTTTTTGGAATTGGTTAATTAATTCATTATTAATTAGTTAAGTTAATTAGTTAGTTAGTTAATTAGTGTACAAGTAAGTTAGTTAAATAGTTAATTAGAATTGTAAAAAATTAGTTATATTTGTTGATTTTTTTGGTTTTTATTTGTTTTTTAAGGAATTATAATTGTGTTTCTGTCTTCATAAAAAAGCTAGGTATTTTTCTTCACTTTATTTTAATTTTAATTATTTTTTGAACTTCTGATACTCATTCCGATCTGAAAAACAAATGTACCTCAACACAAATTATTAAAAAATACACAAATAATTTTTAAAAATATATACGGTGGGAATTATTTACACAAAAATGTCTAAGTATAATTATAAAATTAAGTTGGAGTTTATACGATTTCTAATACTTCCAAAGATCGGAGTTGAATACGACTTCGTCGATTCGACGAAGATTACCAACAACGTATGTAAAATATGATTACCCTTCTAGGGTTAACAACACTACTTTGTATGATATCCTCGTAATTGAAAACTATTCGAAAAACTACAAAAAAATCACATAGCATACTTTTAGGCCTACTTTAAGTCACAAACATATTTTTCGAACACCAAATTACAAACAAATAAGCCGGAACTTCAAGGCAGGATTAATAATTTATTCGGAGAAATTTTTTAAATTGTATTCCTTAACGTATGCAATGATTTTTTTATATTGTAAGCAACACAAAATACCGTATTTTCAACTTTATATGATATCCTCGTAATTTCAAAGCATTGGGGACTTTGAAAAAAATTAATACAAATCGCTGAGCATACTTTTAGGCCTATTTTGACTTATTAAAATTTTTTGTTTCGGACACTAAAGAAGAATAAATCAACCGGAACTAAAAATCAGCATTAACGATTCAATTAAAACTCTATTATAAATTGTCTTCCTAAAAGTATACAACAAATTCATAATATTGTTAACAACATTAAAGGTCTTCTTTACTACTACAAGTACTACAAGTCAAAGACTTACTTTAAGTTACTCAAATTTGTATTATGAACCCCAAATTACAACAAATAAACCACTACTCAAAGTCTCTTTGAGTTTTCCCTTAAGAAATGCCAAATTTCTTCAACACTCACTGCGACATTTCAGATGCTGTACGTACAATGACATTCAAGTCCAATTTTACGCGCAATTCACCAGTTATCCACTAAAACACACACACACACACACAGTACACTGACAATACAGAGGCATTAAAGACATTGGCCGATTAACTTGTCGCCTAACGAAACCAAACATAAAAGCTGACGTACAAGTTGGACTTGGGGGACGAAGAATCCCGCTTAGCTGCATTCAGTCGAGGAGCAAAAATCGATTGTCAATTTGCTAAATCACACGTAAGCAGTCGATTTTATGCGAGCGCTTCCCATCCCGAACGACACATAAACCAAACGCCAGACAAAACAGACGGCCGGCCGGTCGAACAACAAAAGCGGAGCGCACAAGTGCGCCATAAAAATCGACAATCAATTGGCGGCTGTTGGCAGTGCGGCAAAATCGAATGGGACGGACATTAGCTACAATTGAATGCGTCCGCAGAGACGGCGATTTGGTAACGAGAGGAAAAACTGACAGAAAGAGAAAGAAACAAGGACACAAAAAGTGCTTTGTTCAAGCCACAGGCATTTGTATTAATTTATTTTGCAAGTGCCGAAATAAATACAGACATGAAGAATACAATTTTCGCTGCGTAATTGGACAGCGGGTGGCCTTAAATTCTATTGGGAAATGTGTTACGTAAACAAAAAGTTGCAGAAAATTATATCTCATGCGAGTTTATTACTTGTGTGCGGCATGTGGTGTATGAAATGCAATGCAGTGATTGGAATTGAGGGAATAATTTCAAATTTTCGACACTGAAATTTCTGCCAAATCATTGAAAGCTCGCTTCTTTGCTTCTTTGCTTCTTTTTTCTGATACAACAAATTCAATAAAAAAACGAGCAACCAATTCAAACCAATTCCATGTCATAACCTCTCCCCTAGTATCTCTTAAATTTTAGATGACCTGTTAAAAATATGCAACGCTTTCACCGCAGCCAATTTCAATTTTAAAGCCAAATATTCCCTTCTGTTGCTGTTACACGGCATCGTAGCGCACACACACACACACATACAATTCACCACTGCCGCAGCAAAAACAAAAAGTCCCAGCGCCAGCGCCAGCACTGAATGAATGTGCCGAGGTGCTAAAGTGCAAATTTTCCTATTTTATAGCCGACAACGCTGCAGCTCAGCCACCGGCGGCGGCAGCACCGGCGCACGCCAACTTGGTAAGCCGTGTGCCGGTGGTAAAGACATAAGCGTCTGTCGTCAAGGTGTGTGTGGCAGCGTGTAGAAAGCCGCAAAAAAATTTACAGATTTATTGCAATTTTCAAGCCAACGACAAGTGAATAAAATAAAATGCAACACTGCACTGCCGTCGCACCGACAGACAAAATGAAAAAGTGCCACAAGTAAAAAAAAAAACGAAAACCAAAAATACAAAAAACATAAAAAAAACTAAAAAAACAAAAAAAAACATTTGTGAAAAAGTAGAAAAAAGTTTTATAGTAAAATTGTAGCAGTGCTAGTAAATACGTCTATCTGTTGGCGGTAATAGTTTAGTGGCGGCACAACGTTGTATGTATGTGTGTGTATGTGTTGGCAACTCTGTAACGCCAAATGAATTCACCGGCAGCCAGCGTGGCGCACACAACTGATTTGTGTGCACGGGTTGAGTGTTTGAAATTTTTCAAGCGCCAACGTTGGCTGCCAGCAGTCACGGCGGACATTTTTCAATATGCTACGTTTTATGGTGTGATTTGTTGTTGTTGTTTTTGGTGCTTCTTTTCAAAAAGTTTACTCTTTTTCTACTGGCTGAGTTTTTCATTTTTTGGCATTGTTGAGGCATGAAAATTGAATAGTTTATCGGTTAATTGTGATCTTTTTTGTTGTCTCGTTGGTGAGGTTCGATTTTTGCAGGTGTAACTTGAACATTGAATTGGATATTTTTCAATTTTGTTTGTAATAATGTTTAAGCAAAACATTACCATCTATACATATAACACTGTGCAACAAAATGCAAAGATATAATTAAAAAAATAATTTATAAAATGTTACTTAAAAATTATGCAAAAATTATTGCATTAAAAAAGAAATCCATTATTTTTCCAATAGGCGATTTTAGTAATCTATATCAAGAGTTCTATAAGTGCCATTAGGATTTATTAGATGGCATTAGTATGAAAAGATTTCGCAATAAAAAAACTTTTCAGACACTTTTGTGATTGCTTGACTCAGTTTTGATTGAACGCGCGTCAAAAATTTACACCTGCAAGGAGAACTGTCACAGTTTTTTATCGATAAAGGCGATAACGCAAGACAGGATGCAGAAAATGTGAATAGGGTTTATGGTTCTAACACACTAACAGTCAATCACTCGTCATTTTAGTTTCGTCGATTTCATTCCAATAAATTTGATGTCAAGGATGCTCAACGGACTGAAAGGCCAATTGCTGAAAATGTCCATAAAATAATAAAAATAATAATCTAGTCTGGCCATCATGTAAGCACTGTTTTGATTGTTCAGCAGCTAAGCATTGCACAGAAAACCACTTGGAATCACTTAAATAAGTCTGGATAGCAACCAAACCTCCATGTATGAGTACCTCACGAGTTAACGAAAAATACCTGGGATCGACTTTCCAACACTGAATTATTACTGAATTGTAATGTAAGTCAAACCATTTCTAAAGCGGATGGTGACTGGTGATGAAAAATGTATCACTTATGGTAACCTCAAACGAAACGAGTTGTGATCGAACCACCGCAAACGGTGGCCAAGCCAAGATTGACTGTGTTTGATTGATTGTGTTTGGTGGGATTGGCAGGAAATCATCTACTATGAGGTACTCCCTTAGGACCAGACTCTTAATTCGCACCTGTACCGCCAACAATTGAACCATCTGAAGGAAGCAATCACTCAGACGTGACCAGCTTCCAGGCCACACACATCGACAGTGACTCGCCAGAAGCTACGGGAGCTTGATTGGAAAGTCCTTATACATCCATCTATAGTCCGGAGCTGGCACTAAGTGATTACCAACTGTTACCAGCTATAGTCGAACTTATAATTCAGACCTGTACTGTCACCAACCGAGGAAAGCATTCGTTCAACTTTGGCTAATAAGAGTGGAACTGTGTTCCATCAATCCACACATAACTATTGATAGTGACTCACCTGAAGCTACGGAGAGGTTGGTTGAGAGGTTCTTATGTATCCACATTATAGTTCGTACCTGGCACCAAGTGAAACAAAATTTCCTTATTCCTGTCTATGGCGAATGATTTTACTGGTGAAAGTTTGGCTCAAACGAAGTTTGTGTAAATCAACTGCCTCAGTCTTTTGGCAATAAGGACGAGGGTTTCTATGAGGGAGGCGCTATGGAATTACTTTCAAAATGGCACCAAGGTTTGGAACAAAACTGCATATTTGACCTGAATCGGCTCAGTCTAACTATGCCAAATGAATCCTTTAATTTCATGTAAAAATAATAGTTTTGTTTTTACTAACAACTTATATTTTGTTGTAAAAGTTTTGGTGAAAATTTAATTTGTTTTGTAGTTTAATTTTAAATTTTCGTTTTATATTATTTTTCAATGAAAATGTAAAATTTTAATAAATATAAATAAAATTGAAAAATAAAATTTTCTTAGTAATTTATCACATATCAAAAATAATGCAAACTAAATATTACAAAACTTTTTGTTGTAAGTTTAGATTTTATTATAACTGGTCTTTAAGTTTCTGCAATAAATTCTTAACAAAATATTCACAAATATTATTCTGTCATAAATTTTTGCTTGGAACAAGACGAAAGTATGAAGACGAAAGTTAAACTTTTACTTTCATCTTCTAATCTGTAACTTTCATCTTTACACCGATTTCTTCACATATGCAAATTGTTGTTACATAGTGTAAT
The DNA here is from genome assembly GCA_963668005.1 of Melieria crassipennis. NCBI lineage: Eukaryota > Metazoa > Arthropoda > Insecta > Diptera > Ulidiidae > Melieria > Melieria crassipennis. The sequence goes on along the minus strand of OY764961.1, from coordinate 56,587,665 downwards.
TCCTCATATTGAAATCATCGGGAAAACCGCACAATTTCATAAATGTTTGCTTGTAATAAACTGGCGTCGTTTTGTTCGCATTGCATATGCAGGCAACTTCACTCTGCAGCTGCATCGTTCAATAAATTGCCAACAATTTGATGGCATTGATGTCATGAGCCGTGTGTGTATGTATGTGTGTGTATGTGTATGATGCATAAAAACGTTTGTACAAGCAGCGTTGCTGTTGCAAATTCGCACAAACCAATGGCAACACTGTGCCACAATTGCACTGCGCTAAATGTTGCCATGGCGCGTAATTAAAAGAGGAAATTTAATTTTCAACAAATGCGGCGCATAGCCATAAAACTTTGCTCCGCCCAAATGCCACCTATTCATGTACACAACAACGTTTTGCGTGGGTATAAATTTATCAAATGACGCCAGCACTTACTGTAGAGTTTAATGGTGCCGTCCATTTCGCCGCGCGGATTTTTGGCGACACATTTGTAGCTGCCGTAATCGCTTTTCTGCACATTCGTTATTGTTAGACGCATTGTGGCCTTATACGTTGGATTGCCTGCAATGGTTTCCGTTCTGTAATGAATCGAAATGGAGTGAGAATGTGAGTGAATGAGCGGTATTTCATAGCAGTATCAGTGCAACTGCATAATTTTAGGCTTATTTATAAACATAAATTTCAATTGTTCACAATTTATTCACCATAAAACGACCGACAAAATGTGACAGTAATTGTGATTTTATAAATTTATTCGCATTTAAATAGCCAAGCTGACCGCAATGGGACAATCAGCCGGTGAAGCAATGAGTAATTTGTGGCAAGGTCAGAGATACTTGAAATGCAGCGCACAAAAGTAGGCTAAGCGCTATAATCACGGTTGAAAAAATTATGTGTTAAAGTACAAAAAAGTCATTGAAAAAATTGTATGAAAATATTTAAAAAATTATTTGATAGTAATTGAAAAAAATCAATACATTTAAATGCACTCAAAAGTAGCAAAGTTTAGGCAACTTAGGGTAGAGCCCGCATAAGTAGGCTACGCGTTTTGACTTTAGTTAAATTGGATTGTGTTTAGCAAAATCATTCATACAGATTATGTATCCACTTTATAAAAACGTCCCCAAAAAATTAACGTAGCTTCTGGCGAGTCACTAACGACGTATGTGGCCTGATGAAGTACAATGCCTCCCCTATTGGCCAAAGTTGAACGATTGCTTTCCTTAGACGGTCCAATTGTTGGCTGTGCAGGTTCGACTTAAGAGTTGGACCATAGCTGGAAACAGTTGGTAGTCACTTAGTTCCAGGTCCAGCCTATAAGGTGGATGTATGAGGACCTTCCAATCAAGCTCCCGGAGCTTCTGGCGAGTCACTATCGATGTGTGTGGACTGGAAGCTGCTCACTTCTGAGCGATTACTTTCTTCAGACGGTTGAATTGTTGGCAGTGCAGGTGCAAATTAAGAGTCTGGTCCTAGGGGAGTAGCTCATAGTAGATGATTCCCTGCGAATCCCACCAAACACACATCAACATCTTCCTGTCAATTTTGGCTTGACCACCAATTGCACTCGCTCACTGTGGTTCGATCACAACTCTTTTCGTCTAACGTTATCATAAGTGATCCATGATCACCAGTCACCATTCGCTTTAGAAATGGTTCGATTCATATTACAATTCAGTAATGATTCACTCTTGGAAACATGGTCCATGAGGTTTTTTGCGTTAACCCAAAGTTCACTTATACATGGAGCTTTGGTTGGTATCTAGACTTATTTAAGTGATTTCAAATGGTTTTTTGTGCAATGCTTAGCTACTCAGCAATCAAAACAGTGGTTACATGATGATTGAATTCGATATTTTCATAAATTTTATGGACATTTTCAGCAATTGGCCTTTCAGTCCGTTGAGCATATTTGACATAAAATTTATCGGAATGGAGTAGACAAAACTAAAATGACAAGTGATCGACTCTTACTGTGTCAGAACTATAAACACTATTCAAAATGTCTGCATCCTGTCTTGCGTTACTTATCGCCTTTATCGACAAAAAACTTTAGAACACAGCGTATTTTGTCATTGCTGGTGTTAATTTTTGACGCGCGCTCAAACAAAACTGAGTTAAACCATCACAAAATTGTCTGAGAAGTTTTTTTAGTACAAACTCTGATCTTTCTAATGCCAACCAGCGTAACCCAGTCGTACTTATACAACAAGAGAATACAGAATACTAAATCCATGTACTGCAAAAATAATGGATGTCTATCATATTTCATATTTAGTAATTTTATATGGAAAGCTATAAACTTGACCATGAGTTCATGATCAGCTGGATGTACTGTTCATTCACAAAAATAGCGCAATTGATTCGCTTTATAAACAGTCGAATGACGGGCACTTTTCCTATTTGAAATTACTAAAACTAAACTGCATAAATTTACTTTAGAATTGCCACAATTAATGTGGAATATTTATAAGCTAAGCTTTAATACAACTTATAATTATTTATTGTAATTATTAAACAATAATTTGACATTTCGTTTACTCTCACATTTGTATTAGACATTAGTTTCTAGTTTTTGTTATTCTCCCATCTCTCGTTTCAATGCTTCATTTTCAATATTTTGTCTCATTTCGCACCCTGAGCTGCCTTTAATTTCTTGTTATTTAAACTGTGTTTTCATTGAATTCTCTATGCCAGTATTATTGTGATAAGAATGCTCATCAAATAAAATCAAGGACAAGGTGATAAAGATTAAAATAGGCACAATGCTCAATACTGTAAAAAATTGTTTGTTGCTCATACGCACAAATACACAATCACGTTCTCTAGTATACACTGCAGAAAATCATGAGTTCATATTTATTTGTGCAATTTGTAGACAGCGATCTTAGAGAGTGAGGTATCTACTTGTATATTGAGAAAAATTAATAAAAAAATGTAAAAGAAAGAAAAATTAAATCGATAGACATCATTAAAATTATGTGCCTGACATTATTATTTGAAAAAATTGCAAATTAATATTTTGCAATAATCTCATTGCCCACTGTATTTGTACTAGACATGTCTTAGCGCAGGGGCGGATTCAGAAAAATAATTTTGAGGGGTTTCAAAAAGTAATTCTTTAATATTTATAAAATGCCAAAAAATGCCTTTTCATTTGTATGTAGTTTTAAAGTCAATCCTAATATTTCGGGGGGTTTCAACACCCAAAACACGCCCTGAATCCGCCACTGTCCTAGTGCAATGACTACTCGGCTTAGTTTTGCTGGAGTTCCTATCTCCCGTTTTGTGAGTATTGTGGAGAAATTTCGTTTATTTGCTGAGAATTACGTATCTTACGTGGTGTAAGTGAAATCAGATCGAGTCAAGGGGAGTAGATACTCATAGAGAGATAACACACAAGACCGACTCACAGTATTTTGCTCATCCTCTCGCATAGTTTTTTTTAAAGATATCTGCTATACGAAATGATGATATTCATTGAATGGGCTTCCCCAGTTTGTTCTTGTGAGGGGCAAAAGTACACAAAAAATTAATTAAAGTCCAAACTAGTTTAACTTTGTTAGTCACTAACTAGGCAGGATTCAAACAGTTAGGCACGACTCAAGTGAAGGTCAGGATCAACTATCATTTATTTGCATTTGCAAAATTCTTCTTAGATATATCTACCCTGAAACTCCAACACTAAAAAAATCTTTAACACAAAAATATATGAAAAAATAATACAAAATTAATATTTCATAAGATGACCTGTAACCTGTTTCTATGTTGATGGTTTAATGAGCTGCAAGGTGCTTTAATTAAACCATCCAATATTTTTGCTTATGGTGACTAAAGGTGCAGGATTCGAGCCCTTAGAGAGTCAAGTTTGAGAAAGACCCACATTTTTTTATATAAAAAACATTTTAAATTTTAATCAAATTTAAAGCTATGCTTAAGTGCGGACAGACGAAGTAAGATTAGACGAAGTAACATATAGAAAAAAATAGATGAACCGAAGAGCATAAAGTGATGAGACGAAATAAGATGTGGAAAAAATAGATGGACCGAAGAGCATAAAGATTGATAGAGGGGCTGAAAAATGGTGAAATTACATAATCAATGGACTGAGGAATATTTGGCTTAATAAATAGATGGATGGAGATTGAAAAGCTGAGCTGAGAAATAACGAAATAGAATAGGTAGATCGAAGAATAAATGGAATAAAGAATAGATGAATGGATGAGCTGATAAATATATAGACTGATGCATTAATGGACTAAAGAATAGATGGACTGAGGAATAGATCAACTGAGGAATAAAGGAACTGAAGAATAAATGGATAAACAGATGTACTAAAGAATAGATCAACTGAAGAATAGATGGATAAACAGGTGGCTTGAAAAATAGATGGTCTAAAAATAGATGGACTAAAAAAGAGATTAACTGAGGAATAGATGGAATGAAAAAATATATGATAAACAGATGGATTGAAGAATAGGTGGATTGAAAATAAATGGATTGAAGAACGGATCAACTAAACAACATATGGAGAAAAGAATTGATGGACTCAAAACAAATCAACTACAAAATAGATGGAATTAAGATTAGATGATAAATAGGTGGACTGAAGAATAGATGGACTGAAGAATATGTGGACTAAAGAATAGATGCAATAAAGTATAGACTGAAGAACAGATCAATAGAAGATTTGATGCACTGAAGATTAGATGGGCGGATGAACTGGTAAACTGATAAATAGGTGGACTGAGGAACATATGGTCTAAAGAATAGATGAACTAAATAATAGATGGACTAAAGAATAGATGGCCTGAAAAATATATCAACTGACGAATAAATGGACTGAAGAATAGATGGAGAGAAAGGTGGATTGAAGAAGAGATGAACTGAAAATACATGGATTAATTGAAGAACAGATCAACTAAAGAATAGATGGTATGAGAAATATATGATAAGCAGATGAACTGAAGAATATGTGTACTGAAAATAAACTGCAGAACAGGTCAACTTATGAAAGAATGGTTGGACTGAAGTAAGAATGAGCATTAGATGATAAACAGATGGACTGAAGCAGGGGCGTAGCCAAGGGGGGGTTTAGGGTGTCAGAACCCCCCCCCCATAGCCTATAATTTGTCAACATTTTCAATCACTATGCATCGTATGTACGTTCCCACATTAGCAAAAAGGTCTTTTCATCTTTAAATATTTAAAAGAATATTAACAAAACCCTGTTTTTACCGAAACTAATTTTTTTTTAATAGTCATGTTTAGGCTTAATGCAGCGATTAGCATGTTCTAAAAAAATTTCTAAAGAGTAGTTTAGTTCGTCGACCGGAATGTCCTTCAGGATGTCGGTACAAGCCTTGTGGATGGTTCCTACGTTCTCAAAACGCTTTTTTTCATCGGCAAATGCATTCTTTCAAAAGGTGAAATTCGCACGGTGCCACATCATGTGAAAACAAAAAAACAGTCAAAACAAGTGCCAATAGATGGGATGGCATCTTTCGATAGCCAAATGTTTAGTTAAAATGCAATAAATTTATGCTATTGAGATGCTTAACATTCGCCTTACTAAAGATGATCCCAGGCACTTCCGCCGCTATTTTGAGTAAAACTCATAATATACCTATATATAATAATATATAAATTTTTCATACTTCAGTATTTAGTATCTTCCTCTGGCGATAGTTCGTATTTCGAAAAAAGGCCTAATTTTGATGACTTATTTTGAGACTATGGAAAATATTAGAAGATTTCTTTCCAGAGGGTTTATAACGAGGTACGCAAAAAAAATTTATCGTGAGTTTTAATCAAAATGGTAGCGAAAGCGCCTGGGATCACCCAGGTACATTTGTATAAAAAATGACAAAATTCAAGTTTAAAGGTCGGTACGCAGCTCTCAAGAAAAGCGAAAACTTCATATAAAAAAAAGCTAAGGAAATGCTCAAGGAAATTTCCTTAAGTCAAATTTACTACGTTAAGTTAAATATTTACTGTACGCACCTCACAAGAAAACTGATTCGGTTTTTTAATACTTTTTTTCATTGAAAAGTGAAATGACAACACTGATTTCGGCAAGAAACATATGTGTACCTATTTATTTCTCAAAGGAAAAGTGACAGCTGCCTGCACAAAAGTAAGTAAACTTCCAATTTAATGTTTTTTATGTAGTTCTAATGTAATTTTACTAATTTCAGAATGGAAAACACAATGACCCAAGCGACCAGCTCAAAACGTCAAATTTACTTGACTACTACTTTTTCACGCTCAAGAAACATATGCTCGTTTTTTCTTGAGCGTTTTCTTGAGAGCTGCATACCTACCTTAAACATGAACAAAATTTCCAAAAAAAAAATATTTTTTTATGTTACTGAAAATTAACTTCAAATTTGTGCAGATATTAAACATGAATATTAAAAAGATCACCCGGGTGGGTATAAGTAAAGCGAAGGTTAAATCCAATTTCAAGAATTTCAATGAAGATTTTGGCTTATCTTTTATGAATTATAGTCCTGTTTTGATCTACGGTGATCGCGGATTCAGTTGGCTAACACTTTGGTCATCATTTATGTTCTGACAATCGTTTTTGAATCGCTTTTACCACTTATGAACTTCACCACGGTATAAACAAAAATCACCATAAACTTGGTCCATCAATTTAAATGCTTCGGTTAAAGTTTAAACATTTTTAAAACAATAGTTAATATTGAATCTTTGTTCGATGCACATTTTTGTACGATGACACAAAAATATCTTCAATTCAGATGCAATAACTTTGCTTCCGGTGGACCAAATTTCATGAAATTTCCTAACCTAACTAACCTACTAAAAATCAGGAAAAAATTTAGTTTTTAATGCATTAAGTCACATAAGCCACAACAAAATGCCTTATTTGGAAAGTGTACTTTACTTTAAAAAACATGTAATACTAAAAAAAAAATTTTTAAAACCCCCCCCATGACCAAGTTCTGGCTACGCCCCTGGACTGAAGAATAGATGGACTGAGGAATATGTGGGCTGAAGAATAGGTGCAATAAAGTGTAGACTGAAGAATAGATAAATAAAAGAATTAAGGGACTGAAGATTAGATGGACGGATAACCTGATAAACTGATAAATAGGTGGACTGAAGAATATGTGGACTAGAAAATAGATGGACTGAAAATAGAAGGCCTGGAAAGCAGATTAACTGAAGAATAAATGGACCGAAGAATAGGTGGAGTGGACTGAAAAACCGATGCACTAAAGAATAGGTGGACTAAATATAAAAGAACTGAAGAACAGATCAACTAAAAAACATATGGGCTGAAAAATAAATTAATAAACAGGTGGATTAAAAAATAACAAATAAATGATAGACGAGTAAATAAAATAATAACAAAACAAATCAATTACAGAATAGATGAATGATGATAAACAAATGGACTAACGAATTGATGGATCAAAGAATATGTTCATTGAAGAGTAGATGCAATAAAGAACAGATAGACTGAAGAACATATGTATCAATAGAAGAATTGAGGGACTGAAGAATAGATGAATAGATGAAGAATTAGTGTTCTGAGTAAATGTAATGATGAAAAATAGATGAATAGATGAAGGCTAGATGGGCTGAGTAATAGATAGATTAAAGAATAAGTAAATGTTATGATAAAAAATTGACTGAAAAACAGATCAACTGAAGAATATATTGAGTGAAGAACAGATATACTAATGAATAAGAAATACTAAAAAATACTTCGATGTACTAAACAAGCGACGTATGAATAATTTCTTGACACCTATGTATATTATATAAAAGTTTCATCGAAAAACAAAAAAATTACACGGAAATTCATCGATTTATTGAACCTTTATTTCAATTGGCATAATGAATTGATTTAAGAAAATTTTTTTTTAGAAGTTTATCAAATAACAATCAGATTTCGAATTGTTAAACATAGCCAGAACAATTTTTTTTTTAATTCGCATTCAAGGCATTAAGTATTAGGTCGATTTGGGGCCAAAAGGCCCATAGGAATTTTATTTCGAGTCACTAACTTTTTTTGACTTAAATATTGGCTCCGTGTGTCTGGCAGAAAAATTCGAGGTACGCACCTGATCTGGTACTATTTTGCGTGTATGTGAGTGCGCGTGTACCACACTGCCGAGAGATTCAACTATGACAATCTATTGTAGAACAGCTGCGGCTTCTATTGACCAGAGCGGCGAGTCAATGAATTGAATGGCAGATTAGGCGCGCACAATTACCGACGGTTGGCTCGATGGATTGCGGACTGGCAGCGTTTGTTATGGAAATATGGAGGGGGAAATCGACGGCACAGCGCGAGCACCGCTGATAAAGCGACACATTTGAATTGCAAAAAAGGAACAAATACAACAACAAGGATGAAGACTCACACAAAAGAGCGCGAAAAGTGCGAAATTAAAGCTGACATTAAAAGTAAAAAGTCGCGTGTAAATAATGCCAAGAAGGCAAAGTTGAAGAATTGCGAATGAAAAAACATTTTCGCACAAACAAAATAATCAAAAATAAGAAAAGCACAAAATACACATTGCGACGAAGAAGCCGCCGACAACGATGACAGCCAGTGTATCATTAGTTGAGCATAACGAGCGCGCGAATGCGGATTCCTGTACAATTTTCAGCGTCGCGCAACAACAAAAGTTAGCAGCGAAATTAATTTCGGTCGATTTGTGTGTTTTTATTTGATTTGTTGTGGCGTGTTGTCGGTGGTGAAGTAAATTTTGCTGCGCGCCGCATTTTTTTTCGAGTGCAATACAAAAGCCGCAGCGCGCAATGCTTAAATTGAGCATAATTTGCACGCTGCTCGCGTCCATAATCTGGCGCACAACGCCCACCGACTGCCGCCAGACGACGACGCACGGCGGCAACGTCAATCAGATACTGGCCACCAACATACAAAACTACATGGACACGACGGCACGGCCCTGCGAGAACTTCTACCAGTACGCGTGCGGCCACTGGGCGCAGCAGCACATCGAGCAGCTGGACTTTGGCGACACGCTCGGCCTGCTCGATTACGAGCTCAATCGCAAGCTGGAACATTTGCTGCGCAAGACCAGCAACGGCACTGCGGCCAATGAGCAGCAGCACTACAACAACAGCAGCACGTCGGCGCCCACAACGCTGGAGGAGGAACGCGAGACGGAGCCGTTGGTGTACGAGAAGGCGCGTATTTACTATCGCTCCTGCAAGAAGGTGAAGCCGTACAATCTGAAAAAGTATCTGCAACTCATACAGCCCGGCTACGGCGCGCACTGGTTCCTGCTGTCGCGCAACGGCGGCAAGAAGTGGAACGCGCAGCAGTTCGACTGGCTGCTGGCCATTGCCAAGCTGCGTCTGTACGGCCTCAACGGCGTGCTGCTCAAGGAGGAGGTGCTGCCGCGTTGGGACGAGTCGAGCAGCAACAGCATCTACCTGGACAAGCCCAACCTGGCCGAGACGGAGCCGAGCGGCGAGGGTGTCATGATCGAGCTGCTGCTCGACATTGGTCAGACGAAGCGCGTGGCGAACGAGGCGGCGCGCGACGTGCACGCCTTCGAGGTGCAGCTGCACAAGCTGCACGAGGTCGAGGATGAGGAGGGCGCCAAGGAGATGCAGCTCGGCTATCTGCAGGAGTACATGCCCGACATCGATTGGCTGGAGCTGCTGCGCCAGCTGAAGGGCCCCGCCACCAATCTGGACACCACCGTCATCATACAGAACATTCCGTACATGCGCGCACTGGTGAAGTTGCTGTCGATCACGCAGCGCGAGACACTCTGCAACTACATCATGCTCAAGTTTCTGCTGTTCCTCAAGCAGCGCGGCCCCGCCGAGATCTCCAAGCAGGAGTGCATCTCCAGCCTGCGGCGCGCCATGCCGCTGGCCCTGAGCTACATGGTCGGACAGCACTACTACCGCGACGCCGTGCAGACCGACGACAACGTGCAGCGCATGTTCGCGCAGCTGCAGCAGCGCTTCTACGAGATTGTCAACTACAATCGGCTGCAGCTGCAACGACCCATTGTCGACACGCTGCTGCAGAAGGTGTCCAGCATGCGGCTGCAGATTGGCAACTCGCCGCGCAACGCGTCGCCCGAGTACTACGACGAGTACTACGAGCGCGTCGAGCTCGATCCGAACAACTTCTACGTGAATCAGCTGAGCCTGCTGCGGCTGGCCGTCGAGAAGAGTCACGAGAGCCTCGAGCTGTCGGTGGCCAGCAACTACAGCACGCCCGACAACGACTCGTACGTGCTGGCCGACTGGGTGGGCAGCTCGTCGTCGCCGTTCTACGTCAAACCCAAGAATCTGATCATTGTGCCGTACAGCTTTCTGCAGCTGCCCGTCTACCATCGCGGCCTGCGCGACATCTTCAAGTACTCGGTGCTGGGCTTCTCCATTGCGCACGAGCTGATGCACGGCTTCGACTCGTCGGGCATTGACTACGACAGTGTCGGCAACATAATGGGCCCCAGCGAGGAGATTGCCGCCAATCAGCGCTTCATGCACGGGCTACGCTGCATGCAGAACGAGCTGGCCACCGGCTCGCGCAGCCTCAACGAGAAGCTTGCGGACTACGAGGGCTTCCGGCTGACCTACGAGGCCTACTTCAGTGCTAATGTCACGCACGACGTGGGCGGCGTGCACTCGAAGCTGCTGCCGCAGTTCACCAACAAGCAGCTGTTCTTCATCAACTTTGCCCAGTTCTTCTGCAGCAAAGTGCAGCGCAGCCTGCGTCAGTCCGCCTATTTGGAACATGCGCTCGACGAGCTGCGCGTGCTGCAGACGCTGGCCAATTTCGAGGAGTTCTCGCGCGAGTTTGGCTGCGAGCGACGCGCCAAAATGCAGTCCAAGCATCGCTGCAAGTTGTGGTGAATGCGGTTAGATCTGCTGTTGCACAAATTTCTTAGTTGTTGTAGTGAGAAATGTAGCATGAATTTTGTTGTTGTTGTTATTAATTAATATTCGAAATAAAGTGATTGAGGTAGAATTGTTCAAGTTTTTCAAAAGCAATCATTCGCTGACCCCTCGCAGCCGATTGGGTATTTAACCCTTTCCCGAAATTTGTACGATATATCGCAAAATTGTTTCGCAGATTTTTATTTGACAGCGAACGCACTTTTTATGGAACAACTTTCATTAACTAGACTATGTTGTATCATTCTGTTTAAAAATATAAATTATTATTGCCGTGGCTACACAGTATGATTGAGTTATGTATGCATTACTTTGCAAGAATTTGCAAAACCAGCAAATTACGATGCTTCTGCGGAGGAATATTTAAATATGTAATATACTATTTTTTGGCAGCAAAAATCTAAACAATTTCAAAGCTTGAATCCCAGTTGATTTACAAAACTGATTAAATGTAAAATTTTTTACGTCTAAATATTATTCCCGAGCCTTTAAAAAAATTGTACGATATGAATTGATCGTTCAAATGAAAGGCAAGGGTTGCAAGTTATGTTTGCATTTTTTAAGTTATGGGTTTGGTAATAGAATTTTTGCATTTGCATGCCTCCCACGCCCATCTGTAAACCACGTGGCTAATAAAAAGCGACTATTCGGCAATTTTCGAATAAAAATATGAATTACTAGACGATTTTTACACGGGTTGTGTAAGGTTAGACATGCGAACCTGCCACTCCCACTACGATAATAAGAATCGGCTATATTCAACAACTTTCTGTAGAGTTATAGGAATTTTAATTGATTCTGTGTTTTATTGAGAGGAAAAGGGCTTTGCAACAACAACAACGGTTATTTAACCCATTTTTTACCGCCGTGTCTTTAAAGACACGGCAACTTTAAAAAATTCTGAAAATTATAGTTTCTGACGCATATTAAATATTTTTACATTATCGGAAGCTTACATTCGTTGGCTTTCGAACTGCGAACAACTATTTCCGAATTTTAGGGTTTCACTTAGTGTAAAACTGGTATAAACAGGACCACCTTTTTTAATGGTTTTAAAAATTTTTTTTTTTAAATACAAAATGAATTTTTTTTTTTAAATAAAACACTGTATACTGCTTACCAAAAGAACAAAGTTGACATACAAATTATAAAACTTTCAGTTTTCTAAAGTTTTAAGCGTGTTCTAACTTGAAATATTTTGGTGTGTCTTTAAAGACACGCTGGCAAAATACGTAAACCAAATTCGGCAAAATTCCACATTTTCCAAGTTTAAGTTAGTGTAACTTTTTAAATACGCATCGGAAATAGTTGCAACCCAGGAAGAAGTTGAAGATAATGCGATTCTCTGTACATATAGATAAAAACATACCATATTTATTTTATCGGTAGATCGAAATCAGCATTATAGTGGGCCTACCTACCTACATGGGTATATAACTATATGAAAATAAGACTTGTACTGCAGATATTATAATTTGACAAAATACGTAACCAGTGCCCTTTTTGACAAGAAACACAGTTTTTAAGTTAACAGACTTTTATATTGATTGAAATATATATGGATATATATTTGCGATGTATGTAGATATACTTACATTTTCGTGCATATGGTTTTATAATGTACATATGTTTGTGTGTAAGCAGACTGTAAAAGTAATGTAATGTAATGTAATCTAGTTTATAACTGTTGATTACTCTTATTTGTAATCATCATTACTTATATACAGTGGTGAGCAAAATAATAAGAACAAGAATATGTATGCATTTAAACTTCGCACAAAAATTAAACCAATTAAAAAATTACCATACAAGTTTGCAGACCATTTTATTTATAGGTTTGTTAACAGGGGCTAAGCATTGTTTTATTTTCAAGATTATTTGCAGCCCAAGAAAAGAATGTAATTAACAAAAACATAGAAAACAAGTTGTTCAAAATAGGTTTAGGTCTGGACTTTGCGCGGGCCACTCCAAAAGATTAACATTTTGCGCTGCAAACTAATCTTTGGCCAGGCGAGATGTGTGTTTGGGGTCATTATCTTGTTGGAAATTGACTCCAGGGCCCATGACTTGTTGTGCATAGGCAAGCATTTCAGTGGACAGTATGTCAACGTATTTTTAGCTGCCCAGGTTGCCTTTTATGAGATGTATGGGCCCCACACCGTACCATCCAAAGCAGCTCCATAACATAATGCTTCCACCTCCATGCTTAACAGTCTTCTGCGTGTATTTAGTGTCATACGCACGGTTGGTAGGGCGGCGAACATATTTTTTGCCATCCGATCCAACTAGGTTTACCTTTGTTTCATCACTAAAAAGTACGCTGTGCCACTTCGATTGGTTTCTGTCCGCTAAGTGCTTTCTGGCAAACTTAAGTCGTTCTTTCACATGTTTTGCCCGCAACATCGGCACCTTGCGCACCACCCGGCCGTATAAATTGGACTCCCGTAGCCTTCTGCGAATGGTAGAGCTGCTAACTTCTGCACCGCATTCAAGTCCAATTACTTTTGAGGACTTAAATGTGTCGTCTTTTGCCGCTTTAATAATTCGCCTATCCATTTTTTCGCTCGTTTTCTTTTTTCGGCCTCGAGTTTCTGGTTTTGGCGTCCAATTTACAGCGTTATGGATTTTGCAGAGCGATATCTTAAATATCGTGGATATTTCGCGATATGTTTTTCCTTCTTCTACCATCGCCCTGATCAGTTGTCTTTCAATATTTGTGCAAGTTATACCGCGACCCATTTCTATGGTTAATGAACAGATTTTTTTTTGTAAAACATGTACTATGCAAGCTTTTATATTTTTATGCAATAACTTACCGTTACGTTAAGTGAATTTTGCGAAAATGTTGCTTTTAGAATAGGTTTGACAACGTGTTCTTATTTTTTTGAACAGCAAAAGTATTCTCGAATCGATAAGAAAAGCGGGTTGCGGACAATCTAGTCATACGATTTTTTGTAAAACAGTAAAATGTGTGTGAAAATGACAGCTAAGACAATGTGGATATATCAAACGTTTTTGTAACAACACAGTTTGCTTGAAATATGTGCCAACATAATAGTAAAAGTATTGTTCTTATTATTTTGCTCACAACTGTATGTATATATATATATATATATATATTTACGAGTACTCTATATGAATTTACTTATTATTATGATACATTTCAAAGCAGCTCTTAGGATGTAAAGTTACATTACATTTCGTGCATTGAAATCGGGTGCTCATATGGCATTGCTGGCATCTCAATCTTTTGTTCAGTGAAAGTATTTGAACAACGTGATTTAATTGATTTATACGTGGCAAGGTTTGTGGTTCCTCATTTTCAAACATACATATATATCATCATTTTGTTCTATCTAATTTAGACATAGGTTGTTCGTTATTAACTTTAGCACAAAGTACGTGCAGTTTCCAAGCATTAACAACTGTGCTATTTATCCACAATGGCCACCACCATCTCTTGCCACGTATGCAGATTCTATAATAAGCGACTGCGTTGTCGTGTAAATCCACACCGCCCATAAAGTTATTGTAATTGCGTATCGCATTTGGCTGCTGCACATAATATAGATAGTTTTCCTTTGCTTTCTATCGAACCGTTTTGCATCATAAGTTGGTGAAATTGAATCACAGTTACACTAACTTTGGAGTTATCCTACCAACGTACAATTAACATGTCATTTGTTTTGTCAAACACATAAACATATTCGCCTTTTTTTAATTTTTGCCTGTTTTAAGGGCAGCACCACCCATTCTGTTGTCTTATGGTTCCAGTAGCAAAAAAATGTCGTTCATTCAAAAGACACATCAAATAGTAAGACGTAAAAAAATTATCGAAGTATACATGATGGCTTCGTGGGTTTTCAAAACTGACAAAAGTCTGAGAACTGTTTGAGCGCCAAGGCTTATTTGATGATTATGAATGGCACTTGCGCCCGTGTACGGTATTACTTTGAATAAGGAGCCCTCTTTGGAACAAAAACACCAATTTTTGAACCCAAAGCGCACAGGTTTGTTTTTCATGAACATCTTTGCCGAATGTCGGCCAAAGTAAGGTACCTCATGTTCATCTATTGAAAAATTTTGAGCAAATACGCCAAATTGCAAATATCTGGTCTAATTCTTATCAGCTGGGTACTAGAAAATCAGGGATGCGTCATTTTGGGTATGTTCAGTATTGTTGACTTGCGCATATATGTATACGCATATAGCAATGTCTGATGTTCTAAATATAAATCGGCCTCAAATTTTTTGGAAAATTCTTATGTATAGCATCAATTCTTTTTAATGTTTTCTACGTACATACATATAATACCTGCGAAAAAATGTATATTTATCTGTATTACATATATGAATATATGTATACTATATTTATATTATATATATTTACATATATGTCATTCCAAATAAAAGTCTGTTCACTTAACAACTGTTTCCTTACGTATTTTGTTAAATTATTTGCAACACAAGTCTTATTCTCTTTATCAATGTTGCATATATTTATATGCCCATGTAGGTAGGTAGGCCCACTATAATGCTGATTTCGATCTACCGATAAAATAAATATGGTATGTTTTTATCTATATGTACAGAGAATCGCATTATCTTCAACTTCTTCCTGGGTTGCAACTACTTCCGATGCGTATTTAAAAAGTTACAGTAACTTAAACTTGGAAAATGTGGAATTTTGCCGAATTTGGCTTACGTATTTTGCCAGCGTGTCTTTAAAGACACACCTGCTCCAGCCCACAAAAAAAATTTTAAACATTTTTTGAAAGCAGAAATGACATACGGAGGCTCTAAATAGGCTGTGTTATGAAAATTTTCAAAATCGGTCCACGGGATCTAGGGGCGGTAAAAGATGGGTTAAGGCCGAATAAATGTGAATCAATTGTTTATATATAGGGGTAAGTGGGGTAAAGTGGGAAGTGGGGTAAAGTGGGAAATGGCACTTCCCGGGCAAACGATTAAAGTACAGATGTCATGCGCTACTGACATCTGTTAGTTACGACCGTAAGCGAATCTTCATGGTATACCAACGCGTGCAGAAATGTTTTCGTGCTCTCTGACAATTGTCAAAGTTTTCAAGTGATTTCGAAATTTCTTTCTCCTAAGTTGGCACATTGATTTTTTTACTGTTTTTCGAGATCAACCGATTGTAAGTACACTCAAAGTATTCTTTATAGTCTTAATTTTAATAATGCAAAAGAATTTCGTGTCGTTTATACATTGTCAAGAAATGACACTCATATTTTGCAAAATGTGGTGTCGGGGTAAAGTGGGAAACTTTCTTTGGGGTAAAGTAGGAAATGTCAAAATTAGCTAATGAGGCGTTATTTTGCATCCAAATTTTGTTAATTCATCGTTAATGATTAAAAAAAGTGTTGTGAACTTATTTATGCTCCTCTAACCTCAAAACCCCCACTTCGTCTCGGTTTCATCAGTTATCGGAACATAAAATATCGTACGCACGGCGTGAAAACGAGATTGTCTAACAATTAGCAAATTGAATTCTAATGCTTTAAATATCGCGTTTAACAATCACAAGAGGAGAGTGCGAGCTATGAAACTTGAATTTAATGAAACTTCTTTTTGTGATTACAGCAGCAAAGAAAAAACCACAAACAAAGAAAGGATCAAAAAAGAAACAAGAAAGTTCTAGCTCTGATGAAGATCGTGATTTTTGCACTATTTGTCTGCAACTCATGCCAGAAATCATGACCAGGAACAATACGATCACATGTAACAAAAAGGATTGTCAACGATCATTTCATCTGAAATGCGTCAACCCAACTACTAGCTTCTACCATTACCGGAGTGTGACTTGGACTTAGATGCTTCTTCCGAGATCGACGAATAAGTCACAATTTTACCAATTTTTTTTTTATTTTTTCATTATTTTTTTTTATTGCGAAAATTTTGTATTTTTCATATTGATTCTTCAGATGTATTCTTCGAACCTTCAACAAATTAAAAAAAGATTTGATAAATTATTTGCAAGATTTGTGTTCAGTTTATAAAGTTTTGTAATGTTTCCCACTTTACCCCACAACTTTTAAATTTGGTCATTTTGAACATGATCAGTCGAAGCTCGGTAACTCTTAGAAAAATCATTATTTCCGGTTCGTTGCTGTGACAAAAATATAGCTTATTTGCTTCTCTTTACTATAGGAAGTTTAAACATGAACAAATAATTAGTTCTGTTCACTTAACGGAGCTCCACAAAAAAGTTTCCCACTTTACCCCAATTACCCCTATAATTTATATAACTTTCGATCAAAATGAAATCACGTTTTGATTTTTTGTTGTTAATATTTATGTTTTCTATAAAAAATATCAATGAATTGTTCATAAAACTTAAAAAATCGAAACGAAAATGTCATGAATTTTTACTCCTTTGCGGACCATTGCACGATATATCGTTCAAAATTGATTGAGCTGTAATTCTTAACTTAAATGATTGTTTTGATATTTTTTTGTATTTTATTGCTAAAATGTTCAATGAGAGTCAATATTTTGAAGGAACAATTTTTATCTCAAGAAATGTCGAAATTTACCGAAAAGGGTTAACCCTTGCGACCCCAAAGTTGCCTGAGAGCAACTTCACCTATTTGACATCTTATAGCAACAGATACGATTGATTTATGGGTTTAATTTAAGTAGGCACCAATAAATTAATATTTTGAGAAGTTAATTCAAAGCAAATTACAAAAATTTTACTCTTATACCCAAAATAATTTCCAAGAATTTGCAGCGATATCAGGGAAAGTTTAATCAAACCCTGTTTCTTTAATTATGGTTAAATAAAATCAAAAAACGATAATTTTGTTTTTTTCCATAAATATTAAATCAATTTTCTGTAATTAAAAAATATTGATACAAAATTTATTTAATCCGTTTTAAGCTAAAATGTTTCAAAAGTAAACTAGCTCTCCTCTAACAAAGAGATGTGGCGACTGCAAATGTCGTGTGCACACTTCTGTTAAATATTTAATGATTTAAATACCAAAAAGTAATATCGAGACGCAGGGTAAAATTCTGGCTCGAAAGGGTTAAGTAAGGGTTAAAATATTGCAATTAATCTGGTAGAAAGTTTCTTGGAATCCACACTTAAAACTAAGAAATCAAAATGTGATTTTTGGCATTCGTTTGATAAGCCAGAAGGGAATTTGCCGCATTCACTGACCACTTAACCCTCAATTGCATGAATTATTTTCATCTTTGCTAATCAAACATAGGTTTTTCTTTTCAACACAGAAAACCACTAAAAAGTGAATTAAATATTAAGAAACTACTAAATATTAGGAAAAAGATTTCGAATGTGGTTGTCGTTTCAAAATATTATATCGGGGTTTAATTTGAAGATATACACAAATATGTTAGTGTGCCTAAAGGCATCAACATGAATTTGAGGGATAATTGCGCTGCTTTCTCGTTCATTAGTGGGTTAACCCTTTCGGAATGGAGTTTAATTTTGGAAATCAAAATATTCTTGGTAGAAATGTTGTCATGATCTCAAAGTTGGGGCTAAAAAATGATGTTGCTTACTCACAAATTCTGAAATCATACTTTAACCGGCGATCTACGTTGGGGTCCAAAATGGGACCAAATTTTTTTTTGTACTTCTAATTTTTTTTCATTTATTCTTTTTAACTGTTTTTTCATGACTTTCTTACTTGGATATTATCTATCGAAATCAAACCGTTTTATATTTTAAAAACTAAGTTGGCTTTTAATTTTTTGTAATTTATGTGCATGATTTTAATCTGGGTCGTTTTCGACCCGTTTTTTAACGTAGGTCTACGGTTAAACCGGGAACATAAAAATCGAAAAATATTGCCTTGGTTATAAGATTTGAATAATTGCTTTGACGAGCATTAAAAGCTTGGTGGGACATATTATTCCAGTAGTCGCGAAAGGGTCAAAGTCTTTCCCTGACACTGAGAAAGAAGCGTTAATGTAGCCCGCCCACATATCAGTAGAATCAGCTGCCCATTTCGAAGCTTCATTTTATTAACTATTTCGCTCTTAATTTCAATCTGTTTGCTTAAAAAACTAATTTATCACAAATTCCCCTGTTCGCACTACCACAGTCGACACTTTTGCTCCGGATGCATTGTGTCGCCCAGGTCGCACTGAAACTCCTCGGCGAACGGCTCAAAGTTGAGCAGCGTCTGCTGCAGCCGCACATTGTCCTTGTCGTGCTCCATGAACTCGGCGGCCAGGTTGCCGCAAAAGAACTGCGCCAAGTTCAGAAAGAACAGCCGCCGCACAGGAATGTGCGAGAAGTGCGGCTGGCGTGCGCGCAACGTCGCGTTGGCGCCGAAGAGCGCATCGTAGGCGAGGCGCACGCCCGCAATATCGGCAATGCGCTCGTCGATGCTCTCCGTCTCGTCGCGCTGCATGCACCGCAGCGTCGCGTCGAAGCGCGCACTCTCGCTGATGTTGAGGCCGAGCTCGCGTCCATGGCCGGCGTGGTCGAACTGCAGGCCGCTGGCATCGAAGGCGTGCACCAGCTCGTGTGCGAGCAGAAAGCCAAACAGGCTCATCTTGAGCACGTCGTGCATGTGCCGGTGGAACACGGGCGGCTGCAGTATGCCGAACGGCACCACAACCAAATTGCGGCGCATCAGGTAGAAGGGCGTCGAGCTGCGTGCCGTGTCGCTGTCCGCAACGTAAAAGTCCAGCGGCGGCGCTGCGATCTGGGCGTGCTCCATGCGAGCGCGCAGCTCGAGCAGCGCCAGCTGGTTGCGGTAGTAGTGCTTCGGCGAGAGGCGAGTGCGGCCGTAGTAGGCGCGCACAGAGGCAGCGCTCGCATTGGCAGGCAAATTGCCAATGTTCAGCTGCATGCGGTGCAGTTTCTCGTGCAGGAAATGCAGCTCGCTGGCGCTCAGGCCGATTGCGTTTTCGGCCAGTTTGGCGGCAAACTCGCGCTTGGCCACGACGAGCAGCCGCTGCACTTCGGCATCGTAGTCGGCTGCCTGGGCGCTGTAGAAGCGTTCGTAGTAGATAAAGTTCAGCGCCAGATCCATTTTGCTGCGCGTGTCCACCATGCAGTCGACCTTGGAGAAGCTGCTCGTGCTGTCCGCCGACAGATAGTAGAGGAACTTGAACATGATGTAGTTGCACAGCAGCTGCGCATCGGTGCTCTCCACGAGTGCCAGCAGACTGACGAAATAGTCCCAGTTGCGTATCTGCAGCGTGTAGTCCTCGTCGACCGGCCGGCCCAGCACTATGCGCAGATACTTGCGCCACGGCAGCTGCGGCAGCTCGTCGCGCAACTCGCGCACCGATATCTCCAGCACTCCGTACTCGTCCTCGATCTCCAGCAGCTTTTGCACTTTCGACTCGAAGGCCAGCAATTCATGCGCCAGTTGAAGCGACTGCAGCTTGGTCACGCCCAGCTCCATCAGCAGCGTCGCAATAACTGCACGCCCGGGCAGCTTGCTGTGACCGTCCAGCGTTGGCTCATCCAGGTCGATGACGTACTCGGTGGCGTTTTCGTGCTTCTGCAGCACCAGATGGTCCATGAGTGCCCCTTTGAGACCGTAGCGGCGCAACTTGGCCAGCGTCAGCAGCCAGTCGAAGCGGCCGTTGGCGTCAGCGCCGCGCTGCAGCAGCGGCCAGTTGTAGTGCTCGGCCGGCCGCACGTACTGCAGATAGCGCACAAACTTGTGCTTCTTCTCGCGCCTGCACGACTTATAGTAGGTCCACACCAGGTCGTAGACGTTGGCCGAGTCGTTGGTGGGCACGTAGGCTTCGAACAGATCGATCAGCCGTTTGTTCACCTTGTGATCGATCAGTCCGGTGGTCTCGCTGTAGTGTTCGGTGGTGTGGTGCTCGGCCCAGCTGCCGCACGCGTACTCGTAGAAGTTCTCGCAGGGGTCTTCGCTCAGATCCAGGTAGCTTTCGATGGTCAGCAGCTGCTGCTCATTCACGCTTCGATTGTGCAGTGCAGCGCGTTGGCCGATGGAAAGCAACACTGCGACAAGTGTCAGTAGTGGGTGCGATGCCTTGAACATGGGACACATTTATATGAACGATTTTGCAGAATCTGCTGAGTTATACAAGTATTCTTGTATTCCTTTGATGTTTGAAATATCTCACAGTAACAAACGACAATTTTCGTAGCATCAATATTTTAATTTTATTTTAAAGTTCTCATTTACTTTAGTTAATTTCAGTTTAGTTTATTGTTAAATTTTACTATTGTTAATTTTTATAAGTTAAATTTTCACATTTCTAACTATTTTCGCTCTTTGTGTGTTTTTAATAAATTTTTTTCTTATTGAACTATTAGTTCAGTTATTAGTTTATATCTTTTTCGTGTTTTAATACCGCATTAAACTTGTTTCTTGAATAAAATTTGTGTTTGTACCAGCACGTTTCTTAAGCGTTACGAAATGACTGAATTCTTGAGCGCATATTGAATAAAACTTTAGCGATAAGGTGGCGCATTTCTTGAAAAAACATATTTATGTATATATAAGTATACGAATATTGTATTGTAGCCGTATTTGACAGTGAAAAGTGGCGTTGGACTTTTGCAATTTCTATAAAAAATATTTATGAGTGCGCGCTTACACTGAGAAATCCGCTCAGCTGAGTTTTCTTTGATAATGTTTGGCGCTATGAAGGCCACACAAACCGTAACACATCACTATGTATGACCGATAATTTTTTTAATTTTTTTTATTGCTTTAGTAAGTACAACGATGTGTATTTGAACTTTCATTTGAATGCTTTTCGAGTTGAGTGAATGCTTGGAGTAAATGCTTTTTTGGTTTTATTATTTTTATTTGATTATGGTTTTTTTATTTATATTTTTTATTTTGTTTTATTTTATGTTATTTTATTTTCTGTTATTTTATTTTATTTTATTTTATTTTATTTTATTTTATTTTATCTTATTTTATTTTATTTTATTTTATTTTATTTTATTTTATTTTATTTCATTTTATGTTATTTTATTTTCTGTTATTTTATTTTATTTTATCTTATTTTATTTTATTTTATTTTATTTTATTTTATTTTATTTTATTTTATTTTATTTTATTTTATTTCATTTTATTTTATTTTATTTTATTTTATTTTATTTTATTTTATTTTATTTTATTTTATTTTATTTTATTTTATTTTATTTTATTTTATTTTATTTTATATTATTTTATTTTATTTTATTTTATTTTATTTTATTTTATTTTATTTTATTTTATTTTATTTTATTTTATTTTATTTTATTTTATTTTATTTTATTTTATTTTATTTTATTTTATTTTATTTTGTTTTGTTTTATTTTATTTTATTTTATTTTATTTTATTTTATTTTATTTTATTAGTGTTATTCTTTTTTTGCTGAGGAATTTGTAAGTGCCGATGATTCAAAGGTTTCCTCATTTAAGTAATAAATCAATTTATGTTTTTCCCCCATTTTTGATCAGCGAATGAACTCGTATCTTTTGAAAATTCATTTTGTGGACTTTTGCCACTCTACCAGACTTGAAATTCGCCCATTACGTAGTTATGAGATGCATTTGCGTATTAAAAGTTAAAAAAAATGCTATATATTTTAAGGCATTTAGGATCTTATGTATGCTTACTTAAGTCATAGTTCAGAAAAAGATAACACAACTTGATGAGTTAACTATGGTTCAGGTAAGTAGGTAGGATTATATGACCTAAAGGCCCATTGTGTTACCACAATAAATCGAACTTTAGTTCGCTCACTCATTGAACCAGTTTGAGCTTCTTACGAAGCCTACTGGCGTTTAGATCGCTTAGACTGTTGAACAAGATGTTGCCTAAGTAGTTCGTTCTTGATAATTTTTAATAATAATTTTTCATTTAATAATAATTTAATAATAATAATTTAATAATAATAATAATAATAATTTTTTTTTTTTTGATAATTCCGAACAAGTACAAACAATGTGAAGTGCCCTTTCCTGCTCTTCCTTGCCAATACAAAACATAAACAAGTCTTTTGTGCGTTCAAATTGAAACTCAATATTATCAAATAAAAATAAATAAATTTTCTATGGCTTGCAAAAAAGCTGCAACAAGTCGTTTAAAATCAGCTAAAAGCTTTCAGGTTGCGTTCCCCTCTAAAACATGAATGGTTAGCGAGTACTTAGCTCAGCTTTAGTGACTCAGTCCGATGAGTGGTGCAATTTATATTTATTTTGTAAAACTATATAGAAATACATATTCATACTCACTTGTATTTCGAGGACTCAGTAATCATCTGCTCATTCTCACGTGTCCAGTAATTGAGCGAAGTGGGATTTGCCTCGATGAAACACTCCAGCGTCACATTGAAGTACATGGGAATGCCGACGAGCTGATGCGGTATCCAGACCATGGGCGAAACTGCAAACAAAAGCACAGAGCAACAATTGCAGTTACACATTGCAGCGAAGCAAAAGTTAACGCCGATCCCAGCTGCACAGATACTCACAGTCAACGCTGACTTTAATGCGTTTCGAAACGCTGGGCGGCACACCGTTCGTGGCAATGCACAGATAGGCGCCCATATGTAAACGTGAGATGCGTTCCAGCTCCAGTGCCTCGCCTTCCAACTCGCCAACTGCGGCGAAATTGCAAAAGAAGATAATAATTTATGGTGAAAATGTACACACACACGCGCGTTGAGTTGTTGAAGAGCAGTAAGGATATATGTAAGAGAGAGATAGATAGAGTGAAAGGATAGTTGCTGTGCAATTTTATTAGCCTTCTAGCCATTGTTGTTGCCATTGTTGTTGGGCTCGTTGTAGTTGTTAATATTGTATTACTGTTACTGTTATTGTTTTTGTTGTTTTAGTTAGCATAGCATGGCAGGTACACCTGTGTTCCTGGGCCGTTGGCAGCTCGCACCGAAGACAGAAAGTGTTGCCTGGTCGTGTGGCGCTGGCAACATGGCAGCAAGTTGTCAATGTGCCACACTTGAAGTTGAAGTTGAAGTTGTAGATGAAGTGACCGTTATTCGGCGTGCGAGTCTGTTGCCGGCCATACTTGGATTGTAACTTGCAAGTGGTCTTTGCTATTAGTTTTTAATTAAATTTAGCTAAAGTCATTTTGGCTAAAATTGTGTGGCAATTGTTGCAGTCGAGACGAAACAAAGCCAGAAGACTGAAACAGACCAAGGATACAAGTTTTCAAGTGTTTAGTTTGTGTTTATACAATGCGTTGAGTTTGATTGGCGTGTGTGTTGCTTATAGAATGATTTGGAGTGACGAGGGGCAGGTTGGTTGTGTATGAAGTAACTTGAAAAACCAACTTGAAGTGCAAGTGAAACGATTGAAAAATTTCAAAAATAGAACAAAAATAAATATGTGATGACTTTGTTAAATTCACTTTAGCATGGAGCTTTTAATGTAATGAAAAATCAGCTGGTGAACTTGGTTGGGCAGTAGTAAGGATCAGCTTTAAGCAGAGTTGCCATACGCGTTGCAAGATGATAAAACAAATTTCAAGAACAGAGCGAAAATAAATATGCGACGACTTTGTTAGATTTACTCTAGTATGGAGTTTGTAATATCATGAAGGATCAGTTGGTGAAGTGTTCTTTCCATATTTATTCATCTGTTTGTCCAGGCCAATGTTAACTTCCAAACATAAGGGATTGTTATATCAAAATGATATCCCACATAAATAATACTAATTTCAGAACTAATAAATGAGTCAATAATATTCGTAGTCCAACTACTTTTAACCCATTGCTGCCTAATGGGTAAAATTTTACATATGAAAATTGCCTTAGAACTTCACAAAAATCTGCCTCCTAACTCACCGGTAAAAAAGACTACTTTTGGTCACGTGTCTCGCTGATCCCTTCATAAAGTATGGAAAAAAGCTACCGTTGCTGCGTAATGGGTACAAAATACCTAATGAATATCTCAGCAATGTGCAGAGATATAAAGCTGAAATTATTGTTGTTTCTGATCATTTTGGGTCACTTCTAGGTCGTGTCTGAAATTTTATCAAAATCGTATGGGCGGAACTGGTACCCGGCAGCAATGGGTTAAGCAGAGTTGCCATACGAGTTACAATATGATTGAAACAATTTCAAAAATATAACAAACATAAATATGCGACAGCTTTGTTAGATTCACTTAACCCTTTCGATCCCAAAGTTGGCTGAGAGCAACTGCACCTATTTGTCATCTTATAGCAACAGATAGGATTGATTAATGGGTTTAAGTAGGCACCAACAAATTAATATTTTTAGAAGTGAATTCAAAGCAAATTACAAAAATTTTACTGTTATACCCAAAATAATTTCCAAGAATTTGCAGCAATATCAGGGAAAGTTTGTGTTCTAATTGAAGTCTACGAATTGGGCGCGTTTGATCAAAACCCTTTTTCTTTAATAATGGTTAAATTAAATCAAAAAGTGATAATTTTGTATTTTTCCATAAATATTATATAATTTATCTGTAATTAAAAAATATTGATACAAAATTTATTTAATCCGTTTCAAGCTAAAATTGTTCAAAAGTAAACTAGCTCTAGAACTCTAACAAAGAGGCGTGGCGACTCCAAACGTCGTGTGCACACTTCTGTTAAATATTTCATGATTTAAATACCAAAAAGTAGGTAATATCGAGACGCAGGGTAAAATTCGGGGTCGAAAGGGTTAAGTATGGAGTTTATAATGTCATGAAGGATCAGCTGGTAAACTGGCCACATTCTTCCTCTGTCTGTCCAGATGGAAGATTGCTTAGTTGCTTAAGCTTTATTATATCAAAATAATATTTCCTATGAATATTGACTTCAAAACTGTAAAGTAAATAAAAAATATTTGCAATACAACTTTTAAGCAGAGTTAAGTGTAACATTTTTAAATAATGAACACTTTTAACTATGAAACTTAGAGAATTTGATTTTAACAACACAAAGCAGATGTAACACTGCCCATTAACCCACTATGTGCCAAATTTATAATGATTTATAAGCTTTATAAGCTTTGTCAAAGTTTATTCTTATTTAGTTTATTCTTTATTTCAAATTATTTTCATCTCAAAAGAAATAAATTTTAAAAATATATTGACAATACTTTAAAAAAAAAGTCCAGTAAATAAATTATTATGGAAAGTATAGAGAAATTAACTCTAGAATTTTGAATTTTATTATTTTTAATTTAGTTGATTTGTATTTAATTAATTAATTAATAATATTTATTTAATTTATTTTATTTATTTTTATTTTTTTTATTTTTAAAAACCTATAACAAAAGGGTTAAGAAGGATCTTCCAAGGCTTTCAATTCAGTCATTATCAAAAATTGTTTTTGTTATTTTAAAAATTTTAAAGCTATTCCTTAATTGGGTAAGCATCCAATTTATTCACAACGATGGCAACTCTCTCGGTCAGCCATGCAAAACGTATCAATGTTATGCACCGACTTGGCAGCACTCAAATTAGTTACCGTTACGCCAACTTCTAAGCCAACCTAGACACTTAACAAATGAAACAGCAATCGACGTAATACCAACAACAACAATAGCAACAACATAGATAATAGTAAAAAAACAACAACAACTGCCCGTCGGCAGCTCGTCTTACCTTCTAACGTTTTGTTTATAACAATTTTGTTGCCATCATCTCGTTTCCATTTAATTGATGGCTCCGGGCTGCCTTTCGCCTTGCAACGCAACGTCACGTTGTCGCCTTCGCGCACGATGACGTCACTGGAGGTGAGCGCATCATCAATATTGGGTGGCACTGTAAGTTGGCGAACAAAAGAACGACACCAGAATGAAAATAAGTTGGCGGATAAATTAAGACAAAGTATAAAAATAGATAAAACAAAACAAAAAAAAACAGACGACTTGCAAAACTTGACTTGTTTTTGTTTTTAATCCTGTAAAAAGTAGCTGTCGCTGTTACTTCTTTATGCTACTTTCTACGATTTTTGCGCGCACCACTTTCCATTCCAAGTATATACGAGAATAATATGATATAACATATACATATATATGCAAGTAAGTATATTAAAACTACAACAATTTGCTGAAATGTTGTGCAGCAAAAAGTGGCATAGATTGTTGAATTGTTGCAGACAAGCGGAAAAAATCTGGAAACATAACAAGAAAAAAAAAAACATGTACACAAAGAAAGTGGAAGTAGTGGCGGAACCAGAAAATTGTTGATTTAAATGTAGAAAGTTTCGCTGGCAATGCACAGCCCAAGTCCGAAGACATTTCGTTTCATTTTTTATGCCATTTCTTTTTTCACTTTTTTTTAATTTTTTTCTTGTTGGTTTTTTTCTTCGGTACTAAGGATTTTTGGTTATTTTTCGTGTGCAACTTGGCAGCTGAGCACAATAATTGAAATATCTGGGGATTTCCGCTGTAGACATAATTTTCCACATCACCTTACTCCCGCTCTGCGGTTGAGTTTGCCAACATTTTTTTTTAGTTTTTTTTTGTCATTTTATTACGTTGGTTCTCGCTTGATGAGTTTTGCTTTTTGAAATTAAAAAGTTTATGGATTTTTATGCCTCGGTATGTTTATTTATGTCTTAATTTAATTGGCTGCTGTAAGTAGTGTTGTTGACTTTTATGAATTTTGAGTAGATTTTCAAAAGCCGAAGAAGAAGACATTTTAAAAGTAGTTTTGGAAGAAAATAAATTAACTGAAGTAGTTGGTAATGAAATACATACATTTTTGTATAACGATTGGGTATAAAAATTTGCTACTTATGCGGCTGTCACTGGAACACACAGTTTTAAGTCAATTTTGAAATACAGTTGGAAGTATTTAATGAATGATTTATTTAGGCTCAGAGACTGTCTGAAAGGTGAATTCATGTTGCTTGTTAAAGGTCGGTATGCAGCTCTGAAGAAAAGCAAAAACTTCATGTAAAAAAAGCTCAAGAAACGTTCAAGGAAATTTCCTTGAGTCATATTTTCTTGAGGTGTACGCACCTCACAAGAAAACTGATTCGGTTTTTTAATACTTTTTTTCATTGGAAAGTGAAATGACAACACTGATTTCGGTAAGAAACATATGTGTACCTATTTATTTCTCAAAGGAAAAGTGACAGCTGACTTCTTGACTACTACTTTTTCACGCTCAAGGAATATACATGCTCGTTTTTTCTTGAGAGTTTTCTTGAGAGCTGCATACCTACCTTAAGTGAGAATTTTTATTTGTTTATGTACTGATAAAATTCTACCTAAATTGTAAAACATTTTTGGGTCCATCTCTAGTCACTGATAACACTACTCGACACGAAAAATGCACCCAAAAATAAAAGTGTTTTCTAGACTAAATTTGAGCCGCTGAACACGAAACTGAAAATCAAAAAAATTGTTAAGAAAAGTTTTCGAAAAATCTTCGAGAAACCAGTTTTTTTTCTGATAACTATTTCAGTTATGAGCACATATGTATGTCGTAAAGGAATCATCCGATTAACACAAACGGTCCGTCGTTCAGAAGACAATACCTTAGTCTTTCTAGTGATATATAGATTGTCCACACCAGATAAGATTTGGAGAAAGTACTGACGGTAAAAGTTCAAAAAATTCTGAAAAAATCTAAGTTCACTACTTTTATTTGAGCTATTTTTGCCTTCTAAATTTGGTGTTATCTACTTTCCAGAGAAATATTGAGGAAGGAATAAAAGTTATTAAGAAATATGCCAGATCTGGTAATGCTTACTGACTAATTCAACTGCTTTAAAATTTACTTAAATATACGATATGTCTACACGCCAACGTCTTGCATCACCGCTTGGTTTTAAAAACTTTGAAGAGCTTTAAAGAGCTCGGACCCATATTCACGAAATACGAGTATACTCACATTTCCATAGATTCTTACCTTCATTACTCGTAAAGCACTTCAACTGACGTCGCTTACGATAAAAAATTTCCCAATTTATTCATCGATATTAAATTTATTTTCTCCAATTCGTCCCATTTTAGAAACTTTTATTCATAGTCTAACTTTGGAATCACCTTCAACTCCAATTTATTCATCGATATTCATTTTATTTCCTCCAATTCCTCCCATTTTTAACACTTTTTTCATAGTCTGACTTTGAAATCACCTTCAGTTCCTTCTCTGAATTCTTCTTTATTGCCTCAATAGTTTCAAAAGACTTTCGATGAAGTGGTAATTTCAGTCGCGGGAAAAAGTCACAAGAACCCATGGAGTCATACGAAGTTTGTAGAATGGTATGAACAAAGTTTTTGGTCAAAAAGTTGCCTATAAGATGAGTTGAGATGAGTTGTGTCCACACAATTCTCTACTCCTGCGACGAACATTGTCCCTCAAATGCTTTAAAACGTTCACATAATACTCCTTCTTGCTCGTACTCTACTTCTCTCCGAACTTCTCAGGTTCCTAAAAGAAACCAGGAAGTTTTGGGGAAGTGAGGACCCTTAATCCCTTCCACAACTCTTTTTCCCTATCCTTCCCCTTCTTCTACCTTCCCCATGGGCATAGTACAATGTTTCAAATGGACTGAGTGCTATGGAAGGTTTGTTGTCTTCCTGCCCAACCTCACATCATCATCATCATCATCATCATCATCATCATCATCGTCATCGTCAATGCTTTTTATTTACTGAGTACTACTGTTTAGTTTCAATGTCATATTCATGGACCCATGCCACGTGACCAGTTATGACTCCATCCATAATATTTTGACCCAAAAAAAGCATGTTTTTAGCAACATCAATCCACTGCTCTTTCTGAAACAAATTCAGTGAAATTTGCAAAGAACAAAAAACACAAAGCTTTTGCGCAAAAGCTTTCAACAGATGGCGCTCAAATAGATATTTATTTGTGTGCCAGTTGACAAATGTACCAACCCAGAAGCCAAGATTAGGGAACTTAGAAATCTCAATCGCGTTTTATTTCAATAGGAAATTCCAGATATTTTTTATCAAAGGGTAACTGACAGCCAGTATGACCTAAGACCGAGTTCGGTCGACGGTCTACCCTTAATTACTGATCCAGAGTTTTCCCATAGCAATTGAAATCTCCGGTTGGGAGTTCGTAAAAATAGGCAGCTTGATTGGGCTTTTTTTCGTTTCCTATAAGAAAAGTATTAGTGGTCCCGAGATCTGCCGTATGCATGGGCCTTCCCTGTGGGAGAATTTACGAAAACATGTCCATTAACTAGGCCCTTTTTCATGCCCTATATGGAAAGGATTATTCGTCCATAGGTCTGTCACAGTCACCGATTTCCCTTTTAAAAATTAAATCCCTCTTTAACTTGAATAGGTTCATCTGATCAATTCCCTATATGGAAAGGATTATTGGTCCATAGGTCTGTCATAGTCATCGATTTCCCTCCTAAAAATTCAATCCCTATTTAACTTGAATAGGTCCATCTGCTCAATATTAGTCCCAAAATGCAACTCCTTCTACTCGCCAAGGCTGGAAAACACTACTTGTGCCTCTGTCTCAACATCTTCGAGAAATAAGCTTTAGAAGAAATTTAATTTTCAACGAGATTTAGATATGTGAGGTGGTGCCTGATGTTCCCATGTCTCATTACAATTGCAGTCATTGCATATCTCCGGTCAAAGCTAACAATCTTTGCGACTTCCCTACCCAACGACATTTAAAATTGAGCTCTAGAGATTCTCCGAATTGGTTGTCTCCTCCTCTCAGATGAAGCGAGTCTATTGAGTTACGTCAATTATGTTAATTAACTTTCGTACTTCTTCTTCTAGTATTTTTCTCGATAAAAGCATAAATTTTCACTCAATGGTGCTTTACTATTTTGTCCAACTTTCATTATTGTTTTAAAACTTCTATAATCCTTATTTCTATTTTTTTCGAATATCCGTTGAAATAAAATAATTACTGGCATTCCACATATTTTCCTTTTTGCTTCATTACCATAGTTTGTGCTTACCTTTCCCATTATTTTGTCTATTATTTTTTTCCTCTACTCAGGTCTATTCTGGTTGAAGGCAGCCACCTCTCTGCCTCTACTCCATTCCACTACTCCATTTTGATATAAAAATCGAATATGCTGTTAATTCTACTGAAAATACTTTTTCCTCTAACCCTTTTCGACCACCTTTTAAACATTCATTACATTAGCTCTTCAACTGCTGCACTGAAAACAAATGTTTTACAGACGTCAGCTGCCTCTACGCACACCACTACAAACATACAAGGGCCGACACCAGGCCGCTTCCGTTCTAACTCGACTTGCCACTCAGCGCTTTTCGATGATAATAAAAAATTACAGCTAGCCATGAATTTTCCTACACAGCAGGAGAAAATCGGCTACTTTTCCACACACACACACACACACATCGACAACACTTTGCCTCAATGCGAATAAGTGTTGCCATTTGATTGCATTTATTGCAGTTGGCGCGCCTGCACAATGCATGGCGGACATTGTTGGTTTTCTTGCTGGTTGCCGTTGTTGCTGTTCTTGTCGTTGTTGTTGTCGTTGTTCTTGTTGTTGTTGTTGTTGTTGTGTGGGCAATTGCACGTTTTATTGAAGTTCATAATGTACGGCAACGTAGTCACGTGCCGACGTTACGGCTCGAATGTGTGACATGTGTTGAAGTTAAACGAAGTTGCTGAATTGTGCGCTGAATTGCGGTAAGAGTGCGCTGAATGGCAAAATTTCAATATGTTTGTGCAACATAAAGCTTTATTTCATTTCATAGGAAAATGTTGAAGAGTTTTTGCATCAAATTTTGATGAAAATGTTACTTAAAATCATTAATGAATTGTAGAAAGCCACTTTAAGTACCATAAAGTGACAATTGCATGACTAAGTTAAGACAGGTTAAGTGCAGATTGTGTTGCGTAATAAACCTAATTGGCGCTAATTAACACATTGGCTGACGTTTGCAAATGTTATGTAATTCACTTGAAATCAAATTCAGCTGCGCTTTATGCAATTCAGCGCTCAATATTGCACTGCCAAATGACACACTGCAGTGAGGTAACACAATTCAGCCAATTCAGCTGGTCAAAGGTCATTTCCCTGTTACATTTATTATGCCACACATTTGCCGTAAAGCTCGAGTTAACCTTTCGGCACTGCAATCGGATAAGCATGGAGGTCAACATATTGAAATATAGTCGCACTTAATGGCTGATCACTATCGGCGCCGTCGAGTGTGCGACACGGGGCGGCGATTACCTTCCAGTAGCTGTTCGACGCAGTCATAAAAATTGTTGTTGTCGTAAGGATACACGTGATACACTAATGTTGTTGTAATGTTGCAAAATTAAAATGTAATAAAGATAAACGGCAGCAGCCAAAGATAAAAGAACGAGCAGCGCACGTGTGAGACAAAGGGGGGAAGGAAGCGATAAAAGGAAGCGCGTCGTAAATTAGCGCCGGCAGTCTGGCAGCCAAGGAAACGCCGCCAATTAGTAAGTGTACAGGCTGGTAAAATGAAAATTTATAAAAGCGGCAAGCATGCGATAAGCAGGAAAACAATGTAGCTAACAAAAAAAATAGAAGAATGTGCGGGCAAATTTTCGGCAGCAAGAAAAAGTCACCAAAAAAGGAGCAAAAAAGTACGCTTTGTAGAAAAACTAATAATCATTTTATGCGCGCCACAGTGTTGCCAGCACACACACTCACACACATACAAGGCTCGCACACACACACAGACACGCACACGAAAACTTTATCTCATATCAAGCAGCTTAAGCCAACTTAAGCGTAATGTAACGAGTGACTTTACTGTTAATTTCCGGCATTTGTGCACTTCCGACAGCGCAACGTTTTGGTCTTTGCACCAGTTTTTCTCTC
Organism: Melieria crassipennis; assembly: GCA_963668005.1. Lineage (NCBI taxonomy): Eukaryota > Metazoa > Arthropoda > Insecta > Diptera > Ulidiidae > Melieria > Melieria crassipennis. Next base: position 56,554,991 of record OY764961.1, on the reverse strand, counting down.
TATTTGCCTACCCTACTCCCCTACCACAGTGTTGTCGTTGTTGCGGTGGACTGGACGGCAGACATTTCTTGGCCGCCTAAGCGTTTTGCGCGCTGAATTACAATTCGTTGTGATTGTTGATGCGACGCCTCCTGCAGCTGACAACGTTATGGCTGCCGGTCAGTGTTGCTCCCGTTGCGTCCTAGTTTGCGCCGTTAGTTTGACATATTATTTTTGTTTTTGCTGTTGCTTTCTGTTTTTATTGATATTCAACAGCTGTCGACCAGAGTCGCTGGTCGGCTTTTTTCGCCGCATTTCGTTTGGGCTAACTTTTCACGCTGAGACACACACGCGCGCAGACACAGAGCCAGATAGACAGTGAGGGCAAACACACACACACTTATACACACACACACATGTGTATGTGAGGGCAAAGTTTTTGCAAAGTTTTACACACAATTTAATTAAGAAAATTTCTAATGCCGGCTGCCTGCCTGCCGCCGGAAATGTTAACCTAGTAAAGGTGGGCGGTGAGGAGTGGGCTATGTGCAACATTGGCTGGTGTTAAACGTATGCAGCTGTCAAGTTTGACAGCAGTTTGATGATGTTTTGCTTTAGCTCAATGTTTTTTATACGAAATGCTTTAAGGCAGTGTTGGGTTATGCAAGAAGTTGTAAAAGGATAAACGAAATTATTTTGGTGACAGCGAATTCATCATTTAAGCATTAGTACGGAGTTTAGTGCTATTCAGCGCAATTCGGCACGATTCAACTCTAGTTTTCATGAAGTTTAGGAAGAAATTGTACAGTAATTGGTAACTTTTGAACAGTTAAAATGTATTAACAAAACAAGAAACTTTTTCATGGCATTAGGTTCATCGTTAGATCACTAATACTGAGTTCAGTGCTATTCAGCGCAATTCAGCACGATTCAGATCTGCTTTTGATAAACTTTAGAAAGAATTTGTGCATTAATTGGTAATTTTTGAACAATAAAAAATGTATAAATAAAACAAGGAACTATTTTCGATACCTTAGTTCAATGTTTATGTATAAATACGCAGCTCAGTGCTTTTCTGCGCAATTCAGCGTAATTCAGCTCTAGTTTTTATGAAGTTTAGGAAGAAATTGTGCATTAATTGGTAATTTTTTTACAGTAAACAAATTTATAAATAAAACGAGTTTTTATTTTCGTGGCATTAAGTTCATTGCTTAAGCATTATTACGGAGTTCATTATTATTCAGCGCAATTCAGCAAAATTATGCTCCGCTTTTGATGAAGTTTAGAAAGAATTTATGCATTAATTGGTAATATTTGAACAGTAAAAAATTTATAAATAAAACAAGTAACTATTTTCAATACATTTAGTTCATTGTTTATGTATTAATACGCAGTTCAGTGCTTTTCAGCGCAATTCAGCATGATTCAGCTCTAGTTTTCATGAAGGCTAGGAAGAAATTGTGCAGTAATTGGTAACTTTTGAATAGTAAAAATGAAATAAATAAATAAAACAAGTAACTATTTTAGTAGCATTAAGTTCATCGTTAGATCACTAATACGGAGTGCAGTGCTAGAGCTTTATTCAGCTCTAGTTTTAATGAAGTTTAGGAAGAATTTGTGTATTAATTGGTAATTTTTTAACAGTAAAAAATATATTAATTTATAAATAACACAATTTAGCTTTTTTCGATACATTGTAGCTATTTTCGATACATTGAGTTCATTGTTTAAGCATAGATACAGAGTTTTTTGCTATTCAGCGTTATTCAGTGCTAGTTTTTATGAAGATTAGAACGAATTTGTGCATTTATTGGTAACTTTTCAATAAGAAAGAATTTAAAAATTAAATAAATAGCTATTTTTATGACAGCAAGCTCATCTCTTAAGTATGAAAACAGAGTTCAATGCTATTCAGCGCAATTCAGCACAATTCAGCTCTGGTTTTAATGAAGTTTTGAGTAATTGCAAATTTATAAATAGAATATGAAGTTATTTTTGTGACATCGGGTTCATTTTCTAAATACAAATACTGAGTTTAGTGCAATTCAGCACATTTCAGTGTAACTCAGCAACACTTTCGATGAAGTTCTGAAATAAATTGTGGATTATATTGAATTATTATCTACGTGTCTGTGTCCATGGACACTCCCAATAATATATGTATTATTTTTAAATATTAAATTTCACTACACTTTCTGCTGTAATTAGTGAATTCAGCTCAATTTGAAAGCCATATTTGTAAAGTTTTCCAAGAAAAATTCCAATAGAATATTGAAATTTGTTATTTTGCAATGAAAATATCATATTCAGCGCACTATTTTATGCTTTATTCAAAGCATTTCTCACTAAATATTAAACTTTATGTGAAAAATTTATTACTATTCACACAAAAATGTAATTCAGCGCAATTTTTTCAACAGTAATGACAAACATCAGATAAAGGTAGAAAATCACACAAATGCCTGCAATGCAGCTGATATTTTTGCCAGTTTTATTCAAAAGAAATCAATGCTCTTTCAAAACTCATAAAGCTGACTTAAGTTGAAAGTGCTTTACAACACTTTCGAGTGTTTTTACCTAACAGCAAAGACAGTTTTCTTGTGTCGATGCCATGAACAAATGACTGCAAACTAATACCAGCGGTGACTCTAAACGTTTTATTGATAAACTTTCAGACGGCACTTTTTTATGTTTCGCCGCAGTGCCACGCCGTGAGCTGCGGCGTAATTAAATCCACTTTTAGCGCACAACTTTTGATATCTGCCCCATTTGCTGTCCAATGAATGCACAATCAGGAAAGTTAGTGCATAAAATTTTGCCGCTTGCACCAACTACCACCTTTGGCTACGACAAGCGCTCACCAATTTTATACCAACAAGCATTAAATGGAAATTTTTTCAAAATTTATAACCACTATTCCAGTGAAAAAAAAACACGCTGTTGGCGATTTAAATGCTGCCGCTGAATTTGCAAATTATGCAACGTGCATTCATTTAATGCTACCCCACAACACAACAACAACAAACAATGACCATAGCATTGCAACTACTAATTTCGTTACTATTTATTAAATGTCAGTGGGCGGCAATTGTCAGCGGCTGGCGTTGCCACTGAGCGCGCCCTTTTAATGTCACCAAATTAATTGAATTAAATAAATTGCCTCATTATGCGTGCCGCAACAGCAACAAATACACGCAACATTTGCCACATCCCAGCAAACTGCCAACAACAAACTGCAACAAAAATCATTATTACGCGTTAAACAAATGAATCGAAATTGCATTAAGCTGGCAACGCGCCGGCTCTGAACAGCTGCGTGTGTGTGCGTATCGGTTGCGTTCTATTTGCATTGCCGTGTTGCATATTTAGCGGCTGTTGCACCGTTCGCATTTAGTTGCGTGTTGGCGAAATTTCGCTTTGCATTGTCAGCGTTTAAATGCACTTTTGGCACATCCATAAATTTCGTGTCGTGCTCGGCGCTCGGCGGTCGGCCTTTTAATGCGATTTTAATATTGTGGCATTTGTTTGCCCAGACGCCCTCATCGCACATGTCAGCTGGCGGCGGCATGTTGGCATTGTGAGTTAATTTTTCGGGTTATTTTCGTATTCAGCAAATTAAATTTGTTATTTGTTTGGTGCAAAAAGACATAAATCGAGGTGGTAAAGCGAGTGTTTGTATTAAGTCGCACACAATTGTATATACAAATGGCTGCTGAATAGCTGAAAAGGGCGCTGAATATGTACAGTTATAGCAAAATTCAAATAAACATGCAAAAAGCTGAACTCAGTATGAAAAGGTGATAATTGTCAGTAGTACTGAGTCAAATAATAAGTGCTGAATAGCTTAAATTTGCGCTGAATAGGTAAAGTTATAACAAAATTAAAATGAAAGGTCAAAAAGCTTTGCACAGTGAAAATAGGAAATAATTTTCAATAGTACTGAGCCAAATAGTAAGTGCTGAATAGCTAAAAACTGCGCTGAATAGGTAAGAATATAGCAAAAATTCAACAAATGGTCAAAGAGCTGCGCTCACTGTGAATAGAAAATAAATGCCAGTAGTACTGAGTCATATAATAAGATCTAAATAGTTTAAAAGCGTGCTGAATAGGTAAAGTTGTAGCAAAATTAAAATAGTAGTCCAAAAAGCTCCACTCAGTGTCAATAGGTGATACATGTCAATACTATTAAGTAAAAAAATTAGTGCTGAATAATTCCAAATCACGCTGAATAAGTAAAGATATAGTAATATTCAAATATAAGGTCAAAAAACTTTACTTAGTGGGATTAATAAATTAACGCTAATAGAATGAAGTCATATAATAAGTGCTGAATAACTAAAAATTGCGCAAAATATGTCAAACATTCGCAAAATTTAAACAAAACTGAAAAAGTTCAGTGCCAGTAGGTCTTTTTAGTAGTATAAGGTAGAAAAAAATAAGTGCTGAATAACTGAAAATTGCGCTGAATATGTGACATATTCACAAAATTTTTTTAAACCTAAAAAAGGGCACTTTTAGTAGGTAATCTTATAATATTATAGTAGTACTGAGTCAAATAATAGGTGCTGAATAGCTACAAATTTCGTTCAAAATTGTACCAATGAAAATGCATTAAAATAACTACAACATTTTCTACTCAAAAACCATATTTTTGAACTTTTACTATCAGCATGTCATAAATTTCAAAAGAGGTCATTAAAGTCAAATAAGTTAAAGGAAGCAAAGAGAAAATCTGCGCTGAATAGCAAAAATCAGTAAAATTTGAGTTGCTTTTGATTATAACCCTAAAACGAAAACATAAAAGTAACGGCGATGAGTGGAAAAAACTGTGCTGAATTGGCGAATCTCTTGGGAAAACATAGATTTTTTTTGGATATTCACAAAAGAAAGCTATAAATTTTCAAAGAGCAAATGCTCAAACAGTGAATGTGTTGAGAGACCAACAAATAAAAAAAAACAAACGCTGAATGCATTAGAAACACAAAAAACCTAATAAACTTGACTAACTACTAAGTAAGAAAGGGCAACGTAAACAAAACTCTGAGATGAAAATGAATAGCTAAGTATGGCGCTGAATGCGTGAAACTCTTAATGAATTTGCTGAATTGTAATAGTAACAAAAAAGAGCAAATAAAATGTAAACTAGGTGCGGTACCATGACTGCAGATGTTGTTTTTAGTAGTAAATTTTTATATGAAAGTGCTTTGAAAATATTTGCTGAATTGTATTTGTAACAAAAATGTGCACACAAAATTAAATCAAGGTATAAAATTTGTTGTGTAGTGAGGAGAGATATTGTGCTGAGTCCAAAAATATTGCGCTGAATGCATAAAACTGTTAATATATTTGCTGATATATGTGCTGAATTGCAACAGGAACGAAAATATGACTACAAATTTTAATAAGGGTATAAAAGTTGATGTATATAGGGAAGAGATATTCCGCTGAGTAGCAAACTAATGTGCTCAATATATTAAACTCCTAAAATATTTGCTGATATAGTTGCTGAATTGTGGTAGTATCACAAAAGAGCTCACAAATTTTTACTAGAGTATAAAACATGTTGTGCAGAAAGAAGAAATTTGGTGCTTAGCAGCGAAATATTGCGCTGAATGTGCCGAGTTCTTAAAATGTTTGCTGAATTATAAAAGTTTCCATTACTTTTACACAAATGTAAACTAAAAATATACTGTAATATATAAATCGTTTTGTTAAATGAAGATATCTTGCGCTGAATAGGAAAATTTTGCGCTGAATGTATAAAATGTTTAATATATTTACTAAATTACATAAGTAAAAACAAAAATGCAGACAAATTTTATTCAGGTTTTTAATCTTCTTGTACAGAGTTATTATGCTGAGTAACAAAATGTTGTGCTGAATGATAAAGCTCCTAAAATATTTGCTGAATTGTTAAAATAATGACAAAATTCCTAAAAATTCAAACGAAATGTATTTTATGGTATGCAAACCACTGTGTAGAGTGTAGAAGTATTGCGCTGAATTAAAAAATATTGCGCTGAATGAGTAAAACTCTCAAAATATATACTGAATTGAAAAATTAATGAAAAAAAATTCAACAATTTTAACCAAATTTATATTCTGGTATATAAATTTCTCTATAAGATGAAGAGATACTAAGCTGAATAGCGAAATATTGTGCTGAATGACTAAAACTACTAAAAACATGAGCTGAATTTGATATTGATTACAAAAATTGCAATAAAAATTAATAAATTGAGACGCTACATAAAACCTTTAGTGATTGAACCAAAATTTTGCTGAATATATGCGCTGAATGCTTTTGAAAGCAGCTGAATATGAATTTAAACTAACAAATATTGCCAAATATGCACTGAATTAAATAACTATTAGCACTTTTATAGTTTACATAACTTTTTAGCACTTCAAATAGCATTCAAAGTGCTTAAATGTTAGCTGAATTGCAATTTAGGCCTGAATAGAAACGATTTTAGCACCAGCAGTCTCTGTGTGAGTAATTCTATACAAGTTTTATACAAACTTGCAATTTTTAATTATATTCTAAAACAAAAATCGTTCTCTCTTAGCGGCTTTAAATCACTTTTTCCACCTCAACATTTGCTCTTTAGTGCATCATTTGCGCCTTTCTCTCGCCGGCATTGCACTTTTCATTAAATCTCAATTCCCTGCGCTGTGCTCACACAGCACAGTTTTCGCATTAAATTATATTTACGAGCAGTACGTGTAAAAGTACCACACGCAGCAATCGTACGCCATGTGCTGCTTTGCATGCACACTTGATTTTTTTTTTTTTTTTTTGGAACATTTTTTTTTTGCTGTCTGTATCTCGCGCATTGTGCGCAGTGTCCACTGTGTCCGCGTTCAGCGGTCGTGTGCACAAAGTTTTGCTTTTTCGTTTTTTGCATGCTTTTTTGTTGCTTTTACGCCATTTTGCTGCATTGTGATTTTTAACTTTATGCTGTTTTTTGTACACTTGAAACATTTTGTGTGCTTCTTTATACTTTTTTAATTTTGTTTTTTTCATTTTTAAGGGTTTTTTGTTAGGTACAATTTTTTATATATTTTCTGCAATTATTTTTTACTACTTTTACTATATATATTTTATAGTTGTTTAATTTTTTAATTTTGTATTTTTTAATTTTTCTATATTTGTTTTAATTTTTTGTCGTTTGCATTGTTTTTGTGTTGGCTTTGTTAAATCATTGTCTCTTGTGTTGCGGCCCCGTTCAAATGACAATTTCACAGTGCACGCTGTGGCGCGCATATTTGTTTCGCAAATTGTTTTAGCGCTCGTTGTGTTTCTATTTCTTTTTTGTTTTTCTCTTTTTGTAAGCTGCTTTGACATTTGTTCGTTGTTTGCATGTTGCAATCAGTTTTCGGCCACGCTAACTACTTTTGTTGTTGGCTGTAACAAACACAAAACAAACACTCGTTTGTGGTTTTGGCAAATCTGCATAGTTGTTTGGCACATGGGAACAACGTATTTTCGATGTTGTTGTTGTTGCGGCTATGTGAAAATTGAAATGTTTTGATGTTTGCAGCACAAGACAAGAATTTTGTCCTTGAAAATTGGCATTGCAAAATGAGAATTTTGTCACATACAATGACAGCAATAATGTTGTAAAGCATAGAAATGCACTAATCGCATTGGTGGTATTCACAATACATGATAAGTGACTAAAACTATGAGCAATATTTTTAGCAGTATGAGATCACTTCATATAACCTTAACCCCTGTTGCATTTAGATTTAGTAGAATGTCAATCGAAACCAGAATTGTTTAATGTGTTTATTCAAGATGCAGAGATAGGATGGGAAGGTAGATAGGAGTGACTGCCCCAATGTACCTGATACCTGACTGATACCACAATCAATCGAGTTTAAGACAGCCCACTCATTGAAACAGTTTGAGCTACTTACGAAACCTACTAGTCTGTGAATAGTCCTATCGACTAAAATCTCTAGATTGTCAAAGAAAAGTTGCCCAGATGACTCTTGCTTCTTTTAGATAATTCAAAACAATTATATATTTTGAAAGTGAAGTTGATTTTTTTGGTCCTCCTTGTCCATACAGCTTTGACAGAAGTAATTAGACAGCAAATGCAACCTTCTAGCGTGGGTGACAATTAAAAAGTAATCCGCCAGAACACAAGTCATGGTTCTTATCTGGTACCTTTTTAGTGAGAGAAGTTCCTTAGAACTACAGAAGTCCAGAGAGATTGGTTAAGGGGGCATAGAGGAGGAACTTGTGAGCAACACGCTTGACTTTATTGAGATTTCAAATATCAGAGGAAAAGTTCGTAGTTCTATTCTTACTGTCATGTGACCCTGCAGTGGACCACAAAATGTTTTCTTTGTATGATATATGCACCAACGGTTGTCATGCCTTATGAGTTTTGTATGAATGTACGAATCTACTTTTTATTACAATTAGATTGGGAAAAAGTAGAATGAGAACAGAAGTAGGAAACCCACAGATTCAATTTCGACACTTTTTCTAAGCTTTAACTGCCCCATTTCTGTCTTCTCCAAAATTTTCGGTGATAAAAATGGTTTTTTGTTTGTGCGACATCCCCTAAATTTGACACTTGGGACTGAACTCCCTAGAAAAATATGTCACAATTTTTCCTTTGACACATTCATCATAAATCTTAATGTTTCAGTTTAAAACGCGCGTTTAAACTCTTTGACTGATGTCGATTGAATAAAAACGTATTGCAGTTTGCATTGATAATATCATCGAATTGCCGTATCTGATTATATCATCAATTCAAGTCAAGTTTAGTAGAAATAGCATAATTAATGGAATGGCCTAGTAATCTCACTAATAACACCGTGCGACAAAAATGATAAAAATTGTTCACACCGGAAAAAGTCCATATTGGTTGTGAAACTAGAGACCAAACATAGTAATACTGCGTACTCAGTTTTTCATTTCTACATCCTTTGTCCTTTTAAAAGGTTTTAAAAATTTTCAAGGGGATATAAAATAAGAAAAATATAAAAATACTTAACCTTGTTAGAATATGGCGATATGTATATAAAATGAGAGAGGAAAGGGTCACGAATTTTGCTCGCTTCATTGATTTTGTATCTTTTTATGGTTTAACAATTTTTTTAATTCAATAGAATTGCAGCTTGCGCCTTTTTCTTAATAACTTTCGAACAAATAAGGTTAGAGTAATACAATTTTGAACGTGATCAAGAAGATTTTGGGTTTTAACATATTTAATATACTTTTCAAGAAAATTCTATATAAATTTTTAAAAATATAAAGGATTAAAATTTTCAAAGGACTTTTTTCATATCCTGTTTTTGCAAATAGATAAAAATTAATTTTATTTAAATTTTTGAGCATTTCCTCTTTCATTTGATATACCTATTGCCATGTTCTAACAAGGTTAAGTATTTGTTATATTTTTTTTTTATTTTTTATCCCCTGCACAAATTTGAAAGGACAAGGACAAAGAATGTAGAAAGGAAAAACTGAATACGCAGTATTACTATATTTGGTCTCAAGTTTCAAGTTTTCATATGGACTTTTTCCGGTGTGACAAATCTTGCCGCACGGTGTAATAAAAAACATAAATAAAAATAAAATATTGATGCAAAAAAATATGAAATAATTTAAATTGAAATACTTTTTTAGTAAATAAATGTATTTGATAGTAATATAAATAATAAATTAAAAAAATTAAATAATTAATTAATTAATAAATAAAAACCAAAAAATTTTAAGAAATGTTATAAAGATTTTTTAAATATTAAATTATTTTTCTTTCAACTTTTTTATTTTTTATTTATTAAAAAAATTTTATTTTCTTAAATAATAAATCCAAAAAAATTCAAAAATTAAAACTTCAAATAAAATACAAAAACTGCATTATGAAAAATGCACACAACTTGCCACAGTTCGCACTTCACACAGCGGATGTTGTGTTAAAGTTCATTTCGTGCTCACGTCCTGCAGTCACCTCCTTTTGCTCTCTTCGGCTGTTGAATACAGTCTGGGCAACATCCGTCTAGCTGTTTGGCTGACTGAGTGGGCGCACCCGATAGCAAACGCTGCGCGCAAGAACCAACAACCACGCAACACACACACACACATACACACACACAGAAAGATACTCGTAAATGTAATTGTTCATGTTGAAATGTCACTCACATGAGTAATGTGATTTTTATACTCTGTCCGTTATGCACATTTAAAATACAAATACAATTTACAGGCGCTATAATGGCTACTTCCGTCTGGGGACTGGCGGAAATTTATGTGTTGTCCACGATTCAGCGGAATGTGAATGTAAAGTCTGTGTGTGTGTTTGTGTAAATTGGAGACAAATTTTGACATTTAGAAATTGAGTATTTTATTTTTGTACTTTTGTTGCTATTCTTGTTGCTGTTGTTGTGACTTTTGTTATCGTTTCAACTTTTTTGTGCGAGCAAAAGCCACGCTGATTACAAAATGAAGTCCATTGAATTAAAATAAATTGTATTGTGCAGTTTTTTAAATGTAGAAAATGTGTTGTTGAGGTTTTGGTGAAAGATTTAGTATTTTAGGGAGGTAACTTGATATGTTTGTAAATTGTTAGTGATAAATTTAAAAAATCATTTTGAATTTTGAATAATAATTAAAAAGAGCTGTAAGCTTTTAGATGCAATGTGGGGTTGAGTCCATATTAATTTAAGTTTTGGATAGAAAAAACCAACTCGGTGCAAGCAAAGCTTTAGGAAAAGTTTCAAAAATGGGAGTTGACAGAAATTTATGTGCAATTCTTATCTTCATGAATCTCATCTGTGTGGGTAACCTTTTCTCAATCTGATTCTAATAGGTAATGAAAAATTAATTCTGCATTAAAACTTACAAGGCGAAAGACAGTAAGTAAATGGATGGAGATCAGATCCCATTTGCAGCTCCAAACACAGGTTTCCATTCAGAAAAGGCTATGCTGTGAATTTGGTGGGATGTAGATTGAAATAATTCACCGTGAGGAGTGAACCAATAAAACAATAAATCAATAAAAAACTGTACTTTGCTGTGTGATAGCTATTAAATTAAATTGAGCTAAATATTTAGAAAAGGAAGCCTGTTTTACTCAACAAAATAAGTGTCATTTGAATGGCCAATTATGCCTCATCCTTCATACTCTCCTGACTTGATTTTAGTAGATTTTCAACTTTTTAAACTTTTTATTTTTATCAACTGATTCAATATTTCAAGCCGTTCTAACGCAATGGAATTGATTGATGGAATTTTGTTACAAGATAGGAATGAGTTATAAATTAGACTCAATGTCCTTTACACCAACAGCATTTTTTACTGCCAATGTGAACTTAATGAACAAAAAATCATATTACTTATCGAGTGACCCAACAGAATTGCAAATTATCAGTGGATTCAAGCGATGTGTGGGTTATGGCGTCACTAATATTTTATTAACTAATTATTTAACTAATTTTTGAAATCTTTCTTCCATTGCAATTATTCAATGGCAAAGGTATATATGTATTCCTTGCATATACTTTTTTATTATTCCTAAAACACATTCCATTGAAACACATTTCGCTGAAACGTATGCGGCATACATTTTTTGCTTCGACTGGCCGACACCTTCTTCTGCATTTCATAAACATGTTACAGCATTTTAAAATTGCTTGCAATGGCGCATGACAGCAAATGTTGAAATTGCAGCCCACACACACACAACCCCACACACACACATACCCAAAGCGCAAGCAAATTCAACGCTACGTGGTACAAAACTTAAAAATATGGCAAAATAAAACAATACCAAAACAAGCAAACAACCATCAAATATGAAAACAACAACAACAAAAGAAAGAGTGGAAATATGTCAAAAATATGGCAGCACTCGACCACATCGACGCCAGCAATGCACGCAGCCAGTGTTGATAGTGATGGGCAACATTTGTTGCACCAGCCGAGCGCCGACATTTTTTTCCTCGCTGGCGCATCTTTTTTATGTTTGTATTTTTGTTTTTGTTTTCTGTTTTTTTTTGTTTTTTTTGGCTTTGCATACTCCGCACTGATGGGCCCAGTGGGAATTTTTTTTGGAATTCTTTCTGTGTTGCCACAAAAATTTTTTGCAGTCTTCTTCCGCTTGTCGGAATTTTGTATGCGTTGCTCGGTTCGAGCCGCTGTGCGATATGGCATGTTGGTTTGTCTGACGGCCTGCCTGACCGAGTGTGTGTGTTTGTGTGCATGTTTATGACACATATGACTGTACATATGCCAAACTGTTGCACTCTATTTGCCAGCAACACAACGACAAGAACAACAATAACAGCCAACTACAACAAAACGGGTGACTTTTGTGCAGATTTATGCAGCGTCCATCGCATGCATGCACACACCAACACACACACACACACCTACAAATGCAGCTGTGTGCCGTGCGCCAGCTGATGTGTCAACTGCACAGCCGGAACTTATGTAAATACTGTCATTTCCTACGGTTTTGTTGCCACTCACATTCCCATTTCGGCCCCCCGCCACTCAACAGCACAGCTGACACCACAGGCGCGTACTATTTGCTTTTATGCTATGAAATTCTGTGAAATCTGCAAAATTTGCTTGTAATCGAAAAAGTTTTATAATTTAAAGTTATCGGCTGCAGCCGTTTGCGCAGCGGCGTACAATATTTGTAGTGTTGGCAATGCGTAAAAACAGCTGTTAAACATCACTTTGGCATATAATGCGCATGCGACATGTGGCATGCAACGTTGATTTTGGCCAACAACTTACAAGTAGCGACAAAACTCTTTTAATATACGATAACTTCAACCAATGGGCTACGGTGCGTATGAGTGATATTGAATGGTGTACTCGTATCTCATACAAAGCAACAACAAGAGCAAATATTAAGCTAAGAAACAGAGTCTGGCGTATATGTATAAATGTTTGAATAGATGTAAATGTATTAACTTCGGTTGAATCGGTGGATACTGATTGAGGCAATGCCGATATAGAATAAAGCACGGACCGTAAATAATTATTATCGCATATTTTTAATAAAAAAAATCAAGATGAAGGAAGCATTGCGGATATATCATGTAGTGCAATAAAGTGATTGTTTTTGAAAGCAGTTATAAAAAAAAGCTATAAACCGAAATTTCTCGATTTTTATTTTCCGCTCACAGAATAATAATGATGATTTAATTTTTTGATGATTGATTTTTGATTGATTTTTCGATTGATGTTGATTTTTTTTTTATCAGAAAATAAAAATTATTTGTTGAGTTATATTTTTTTGGGGAAAACTAAAAATTATGCGGTGAGTTTTATTTTTCACTTGCAGAATGAGAATTTTTTTCAGTTTTATTTTTTGTTCACAAAATAAAAATTACCTACTGGGCGAGTTTTTGTTTTTGATTCAAAAATAAGCCTCATGTGGTAAGTTCAATTTTTGAATCTTAGAGCAAGGAACCTATAGCAGGAGCGATACTGGCATAAGTGACGATGAAAGAAGGGGCAACAGTCCATATATCTGTTAGCTTAGGGATAGCATATAGGGTTTCAAATTATTTAGAGTTCAAAAGTTGTGTACAGACCCCATCAAAATGAAATCCTTTGTGCGCCACTGATTGTCAAATTAAGTGTAGTACTGTTTTATCTTTTCAGCGTGTCTCCTCATTAGGCAGTGAGGACAGTAATTACTGGGGAAAGTTAAAATTTTAAATTTTACGTCTTAGGCTTCTATGTGGTTATATTAGCAACATTCCACAAGAAATTTTTAAATTTGTATACTCGGACCCTGTATTTTAGAGTGTTTCTCTATGAGAGCAACCTTATCGTTGTGGCTCCATTAATTACTTGGTTGGTTGGTTGGTAAACACAACTTTTTACGCATAAGGAAAATTTGAATATATCTTCATTTATAGTACTTCAGCCAAAATTAAAAAAAGTATCTAAATTGAAAGAAAACGTCAAATTAAAAAGTTCTCTAATTTGTTCTCTTCTATTTCTTCTTCATTTACTATGTCAAGATATACCATTAAAAAAACGTGTATACTTCTCTTCTTTAAACTTAAATATTCAGTTTATTAATTCAAACTTCAAACTATTCTAAGGACCAACAAAAAAATGTATGTATTCTTGAAACCACAAAGTAGCATGTTGCCATATGGCAACAAAATAGCGAAAGGGTTAATTACAAAATTTCTGTGCCCGAGAAGCCATCCATCCTAACCGAACTTCAGCTTTTCATGTCTTCAACAACAGCATATTAGGATTCAACAAAATGTCCTTTTTCTTACACTGGCCTAAGTGATCCTCAAGGGTCGTCATCTATCTTAGTTCACAAGTCATTTGCCTAGCTTCTTATAAGAAATATCTACTTTGTTTAATCTTCTAAGAAGATATATCTACTTCGTTTAATCTTCCTAGAAGAAATATCTACTTTGTTTAACACTAGCAAAATTTTCCATACCTACAATGATTACATGTCATATCCGCTGATATCTCGCAAAATACGCATTGGATTTGGCTAATTTTTCACAAAATAAATTTAAAAAAATATAAAGATTTTCACCATAAAAAAAATAAAAGTCAAAGCAAAATTTGATGGAAATACTGAAGAAAAGAATGCCGAACAAATTTTCGAGGGGATTCAAGTCCGGCGATTGGGCCGGCCAATCAAGGACTGTAATCCCATTTGAACTGAGCCACTCTTTTACCAACTTTGATGTGTGTTTCGGATCCCGTTATGATAACCGTAATTCTAAAACAGTAGCTGACGCTAACAGAGTTGCTTACGTTTCGCGCAGCGAATTTGGGTATCTATTTAAATTGCTTTGATTTATTACTCATTAGTGAAGTCATATGTATTGCTTTGTAAATATTTGTTGTAATTAATATACATTCTAAGCTTTAAAAAAATACCACATTTTTTCGACTTTATCTCAACTATTTGAAAATATTTTGTTCGTAAGAAATTAAAAAGTTGCTTAGGTTTTGCACAATACTGTATATTTAAAATTGAAAAATCATCAAAATGACCGCAATGGTCTTTCCAGTGTTAAATCGAATTCTTTTTAGCCTTTTCTGTTTTCTATTAATCCAAATTTCTCCATCCGAGAAGTAGTCCATCCCATCCTAACCGAACTGCAACTTCTCATCATTCCCCCATTAAATGATTTCTGTATTGTTTTGCAAAACAAAAACAACACTTATAGTACATCACCACACAATGACCCACCCACGCCAGCTCAGCTCATCGTTGCACTCGACGCTTCGCGCACAACTTTAACTCATTTAAATAATTAAATTACCAGCTGTCAATGTGTCGTATTAATACGCCGTCAGCATGCAATGCCAAAGTTTCGAGCTTAAATAAATTTGTTGCCGTTGGTGTTGTTAGTGTTCGGAGTACACTCCCTCTATCCGTCAAAACATATGCAACAACTTT
Organism: Melieria crassipennis; assembly: GCA_963668005.1. NCBI lineage: Eukaryota > Metazoa > Arthropoda > Insecta > Diptera > Ulidiidae > Melieria > Melieria crassipennis. Next base: position 56,539,581 of record OY764961.1, on the reverse strand, counting down.
GCATCCCAGTGGGCGTTCACAGCGTGCGCAACACAACTCGACGCTCGTTAACAGCACACAAACTGTCATTAACATTAGGCAACACGCACCCGCACACCCCCACCTCCGCCCACACATTTGACACTGTCGCTTAAGCCATATTGTCTAATCCGCTTGTTGGCAGCCATACAAACTTACCCACAACTTTGACGAAGCCGTACTGCGTCTTCGCTGTCACCGTATTTATTTGACACATGTAGCGTCCTTTGTCCTCCTCCTGAACGTTGTTGATATGCAGAAACCATGTGCGATGTTTGTCGTGCTTGTCGTGCGTGACGCTAATGCGCGGATTACGCGTGATCACGTGATTGTGCACGGTCAGTATGGCCGATTGTTCGAAGTGCATCCACGCCACCTGCAGAAAGCCCAAAGAAAAGAGAGAACTGTGAGCTAATGTTGCAAGATATCCATGTTCAAGTTGCTGCCAACATTTGTTTACAGCAAATTTCATTAAATGTCATTATTGTGCTTTCAACAGTTTGGACAAAAGTTTGCCACTTGTTTGTTTTTTTTTTGCAAATTTCCTCAAATGTCACTTGCACATGTTGTCCAGGCATCCACCAACTAAAACCCATATTAATAACGATCAAAAACTAAGTTTCGGTTATTTTTGTGTGACCCCCGAAAAAAAAAGCAGAACTTTGCTTAGCATGCAATGTCATTAAATGACAAAATACCAACTCAATATGTGCTTCAATGTGTGTGCCAGTATGCATATGTGTTAGTGTGTGTGTGTGCGCCGCATCGTTTGCTTAACAAGGACAAAAGCAACAACAAGCATAGCGTCAAAGTAAAACAGTGGCGCAACTTTGTTGCGGTAAGTCATCAATTTTTATGTGAGATTATCGCATCACGGACAGAAATGAAAAGACGCTACCGCCAGCAACAAACAAACGAGACTCGAACACCCTAATGCCATTTCTGCGTTAGATGTTGCCAACAGCAACAACAACACCGACAGTCAAAACAAAAACTCACTGAAAAATTGCACAAAGTTTTGAGCGATTTTTAATGAAAAATTTCGTTGAATGCATTTTTGACATGTTGAAATATTTTCCTTTTTCAAAGTTAATATGAATTACTTTTTTGCAATGTAGAATTTTTAAACATACAAATAGGTGATTTACTTTGAAAAGACAAGAAGAAATGTTGAATTATTGAGCATGTAAATAGGTGATTTACTTTGAAAAGATTAGAAGAAAATTTGAAGTCGTTACTTCAAATCGTTAATTTCAAGTCGTTACCAACACATTTATATGAACTAAAAATGCCTAAAAGATTTTTAATAGTTAAATAAAAAATCTAATATTAGATTTCATAAAAAATAAAATATTTTAGAAATTTGTATTTAAGAATTTGATAAAAATACTTATAGTATAAGTTTTCATTTCTACTATATCTTACTATTCTGTTAGTCTGTATGAATTGTTAGCTAATTCTAAGCTATTTTTTTAAATAAATAAATAAATAAAAATCTAATAATAGACTTCATAAAATGAAACTGAACTAAAAATTTCTAAAATATTTTATTATTTATGAAATCTATTATTAGATTCTATTTAAATATTTAAAATATTTTAGAAATTTTTAGTAATTTAAAAGTGTTCAAAAACTCTTCTAAAAAAATACGAATGTAAAGAGATAGCAGAAATATATCGGCAACCGTCAAAGATATCAATTACTTTTAAATATAAAACTACTTAGTGTAGTTTACCATGGAAACATGGGTGTGGAAATTATTAAGAAATATTTTGGAGACTTTGGCTCAGTTGAAGGTCAGTCGTCAGTGGAACGGGTTAGTAACTTCTAGCTGTGACCAAAAGTAGAAGGCGTAGTCCTAGGTTAATGAAATTTGGCACACATGATTTTTTTATGAAAATATATGTTTGCAGAAAAAATTACAAAATCAGTTGACGGTCACGCCCACTCCCCATATAAAAATAATACTCAAATCTCTATATATATGCCAAATAAAAACATATTTTCAAAATATCCAATACAAATTAATCGGGTAGACCAAAGAAAGCCATAATACAAAAATGAGCTGGATGTGCCACGCCCGTTGTGTATACCAATACTCAACATACGAAAAAAATTCATACTACGCAAGTGTTATAAATATACAAAAGTATAAAACTCAAAAATGATATATAATTTCATTAAAATTAACATCAACAAATTTCTTTAGTTGTTTTTCTGGCGACCAATGTTTTGGTGCTTCAGACCTCACATTGTAAATTTCATGAATTTTGATTGCAGGAGCCACTACAAAAGTAAACAAAACAAAAAAAGTAGCAAATAGTAGCAAGTGAACTTTTTATATTTTCATTTATAATACTTGTGTTGTATAAAATATTAAAAAATTGATGCCGAATTTTGTGGATTTTTTTAGTTGTTCACTTTAAAACTTTTTTGTTCACTTTTGCTTTGCACTCCTTTTAAGTTATTTTTTAGGTAGTAACGGTTACTATGTAAACAATTTATAAAATTGTCCAATAGAAATAACTACACACTTTAATTTGATACTAAAACTAAATAAAATCGTTTTTAAATTACGCTTTCTAGACTACGTCAAAGTCAGAAATTAATTTATTACGTTGTTTTTTTTTTCTATTTTAAAACAATAATTTTAATGCCACCCTGTGACTTTTTTAAAAGCTTTTTAAATTGTTTTTATAGTTTTTTATTCTGGAGTATTAACTATTATGAAATAAACCCAATAGAAACAGTTCGAAAGTCTATTTTTGATACTTTTGGCCTTACTCGTCCCATTGTGTTACGGCTTCAGTGCGCAGGCAATTCGTTGCATTGTTGAAAAGTTTGAGCTTTACTTCACTCCTTTGAACCTTAAGCCACCAGCCAGACAGAAATTGGTGTAAAATAAAGAAAACATAGCTGCCGTACCGGCGAGTATCGAAGAAGGAAAAGAAATGTGGATTCGGCGCCGATCAGCTCAATTAGCCATTACCTGAGAGTCAACTCTGCTTGTTTTGTAATTAAATTTGGACCTACATCCATATGAGATTTTGCTGACACAAAAGTTGATGCCAAACAACCAAAGACAACGCCCTGTGTTTGCTAATTGGGTGCTGAAAATGTTGGCCGGAGTTCTAAATTTTTCCCAGAAAGTCATCATTTCGGACGAAGGCCATTTTCGGCTCAGCGACTGTGTCGGTATGGAAAATTGCTATTATGAAAGCGCACACAATCTTCAAATGCTTCACTAAGCACTAATGTCTTAGCAAAGATTGAATGCTGGGTGCGGCATCATTGAACCTTATTTCTTTCAAAATGAGAAAGGCAACACCGTCAATGGTTCTTGGTATAAAACAATGTTGATCGACGGTCTGTGACCAGAACTCAACAACAAAGTTTTATACGAGCTGAGGTTCCAACACGACAATGCTACATGCCACACAAGCAACGCAACGCTCAAATTTGTGAGGGAGAAATTTTCAGACTGAGTGTTGTCACGATGGGCGTTCGTCAATTCACCGAAGCGATCATATGCGGCTGGAAACGCCTTGATTTCTTCTTCTCAAGATCTTAGTCTACACAACAACTATTTTGGACGAGCACGAGACCATTTGACGCCATTTCCGGAATAAGATTGCACATATTGGGCCATTTCGTTCATTTGAATGATGTGCCCTTCCATTCAAAACGGCTTGAATTTTGCTTCAAAATGAAGCCAGAATCAATTTGATATCTCACACCGTTGTTGTTGTTTTATTTTAATTTTTTTTCTTATTGTTCTTTTCTGGTCACTCTTTATAATTGAAGATTTTCTAACGCAATCAAAATGGCTTGAATATAACTTCAAAGTAAAGCCAGAATCAATTTTATATGTCACACTGTTGTTGTTGTTTTAATTTCATTCCTATTGTTCTTTTCTGGTAACCCTTTAACTACATTACAAAAGGTTTTCTAATGCGATCTAAAAGTGTTGCATAGTTTAAGGCTTTAAATATCTGTTAACTTGTGTCAGTGACATATTCACACTTATTAGTCATTAATCATACATTTACTGAATGATTACAAACCTCTACTGAACCCAAACTTCAAACATTCAAGCCACTTAATGCGCAAAAAATTCAGAAAATTCAAAAAATTGAAAAATTTTATGTTGAAATGTCTTTCAATTTCAGAGCACTTTTTTACATTTGACATTCACAACAACTGTCACGGACATTTCACTACCCTATAAGCGTGACGCTTGCTACAAAAACAAGAATATCAAAAAAAAGTTCTACCTTTGTTATAACTTTTTTTCCGAAAAATTTAAATACATTGCAGAGTTTTTTGTTGGTTTGCACACAGTGTCAGAGAGCGCGTATTCATGTCGATGCCATTTCAATGATAAACATCTAACAGCCGTCAAGCGAAGGCAGCGACAGCAGCAGCAAAAGGATAATAGTGTAAATAATGCAAGCATACACTCACACGCACACATACACTTACACACAAAAATCAACAAACAGCCGCAGTGGCAACGGCAAAGAAAGTGTCTGCTCTCGAGGCGACGCCGTACACCTACACCCACACCCACACACACACACAATTCTTCAATACAAACAAACGCACACAGCGAATGTGTGTATTGAAGTGCGACACAGCGTCTGCCACACCGACAGACAACGCAATGCCAGTACATTTTTCAACATCCATCCACAAAAACCGTGTGCGACTTGCTGTCGCGCACGTCTTGTCTGTTGTTTTTTTTTTTAATTTTTTTCTATACATTTTTTATGCGATTTTTATTTGCTTTCGTAACGCTGTCTGCCATGGTCGCTAGCTACTTACTTGACTGAACGTGCTGCGAGGCTTCCATTTCGCTGGCGCTGACTATGACTGTGGCCGTGTGGCATAACGTTGAGCATTAATAGGCTTGCGCTCGGTTAATCAGTTCAATCGCAACGACATTGATGCCCTTGACGTGCTTTTATGTGCGCACAAATATTTGCCGTTTGCCTTTGCACGCTTTTGTCGTTATTACTTATGCAAGGATCCATTCGGCAAATTAGAGGCAACTGACGATGAAGGCCACCGGCTGACCGTTTGCTTTCATTAATTGGCCAAAATCATTGCCTAATTTGAGGTGTCTTTATTTTTATGCATTGCGGCAAATTGACGCTGTCCCCATGGTCGGTTTTTGTTTTTCTTTTTTGTTTTTATTGCTGCACAAGTAAATTTAATCATGCAAATCTATGCTGCATAGTTTAGCTAATGGCTGCAAAATCCGTTTGCTGCGGACACATTGAGAGGCGCAAAAAGTCGCCTTCGACGCCGGAAAGAATGCTAGGCGGCAGACAACTCCACCCTTTGTGCAACTAATGAAATTAATTAGTCTCCATGCAATAATGAACCGCAGCAGGCCACAGCGGCAAAAAGCAGGCGAGAGCAGACGCCAGGCGACACGTGCAGCTGGCAGCGTGGGAGCAGCGCAAAAACAGGCAGCCACCGCAGCCACGAGAGTAGCAAAAACCTGAGCAAGAGGGCGCAGTGTGAGGCGAAATAGGAGCGCACAGCCGTGTCATAAATGCCAGTCGTTCGTATGTCTGTATGTGTATGTGTGTGTGTGTATGTGCTTGTAGCTTCAAGTTAAGTGGAGCCAAATGGCGTTTTTTGCTTGCGGTTACAGCGTAATTGGGCAGCAGCAGCACAGGACGCGTCGGCAGCACATTTCGCCAGAGCAAATAAGAAATTGTGACAAATTGTGTGTGTGTGCGTGTGGCTCGACAGACGCCGCATTGCAAAACGATATGAAATTCGAATAAATTCAACCAAATGTAAAAACAGTGCAAAACCTATTGTTCGTAGCTTATTAGGCAAATGTGCGAAGAACCGGTTACTTTTAGATACTATTCGAAAAATTTATGATTTAATAGGAGATTGCAGATTTCACTCTCTCTTTTATAAATTTGTAGGAAGAGAAACGCAGACGAGAACTTTCCTTTTGTATACTGACCTGATTACTCTATGTCGCCGGTCTTATCCTTTTCAATTAATTTTGAAACATTCCTTATTTTTATAATTTTACAATTAATAATAATTTAATTTTTGAAATTTTGATAATAAATACATAATTGACATATTTCATTTGTAGTTTGAAAATGATTAGAAATTATTCAATAATAAACATTTTTAATTTATTTTATATTTTTTTTTTACAATTATGTAATAATAATTTAATTTTAAAAATTTTGATAATAAATAAGTACGTAATTGAAATATTTCATGTGTAGTTTGCGAATTATTAGAAATTATTCAATAATAAAATTTTTTTGTATTGATATTTTTGTATTCAATAATTGGGATACCAAATTTGTAGTTTAAAATTTATGTATAATTAAAACAAAATAATTTTTTTATTATTCGATTTTTTTTGTCAATAATTAGGATGCTTAATTTTTAGGCGGTAAATGTTTCATAGCAAAAAAAATTTCATTATTTTAATTTTTTTGTCAACAATTGGGATACCTGATTTGTAATTTGCAACTATTTATAATTTAATTTTAATAACTTGTATAGTCCAGTGGCGCATACAGGGATTAGGGGTTGAACCCCCGCCCTCCCAAACACAAAAATTGTTGGTGCAAAATATGGTTTCAAATGGAATCGAGCTCAAAAACTGTACACAAACGAGTATTCGGGAGTAAACGAGTAAACGAGAATTTCGAGTAATCGGTTTAGCACTGATCTGATTATGTTGCATCACAGTCTAATTAATAAAGGATGTCTTTTTCTAACCAACTGTTTTGAAATTTCAAAATATTTCGTAAGGCAAAGTATATGCACTCTCAAGTAATCGGTTTTTAAGTGATCTATTTACTTGGAGTCCTAAACTTTTAAATTAAAAATTACTTTTAATGAATAGATTTTAGCAAATCTTTTGATATTTTGAATATCATAACACTTACGATGTCGAGTAGTCGGTTTTAAGGTAACTGGTTTACATGGACTTACAATCTAGTTTGTACAAATGTTTCTACAACACAAAAGTAGTCAATAATCTACAATTTATAAGTATTTAAAGTATTTTCGCTTTCGAGTAATCGGTTTTAAAGTGTTCTTGTTATGGTGCGCTAATAAAAACTTTTTAAATAATTAAAAAAATGCTTTTTTCTACCCAACTGTTTTGAAATCCCCAATATTTCGTAAGATAAAGCATATGCACTATCAAGTAATCGGTTTTAAAGTGATCTATTTACTTGGCACGTGAAATTTATAAATAAATTATATCTTTTAATAAATAAATCTCTTAAAATTTGCCAACATTTTTAATGCCAATGCACTTACTCTTTCGAGTATTCGGTTTTAAAGTAACTGGTTTACTTGGAGTTCTAATTGAGTTGGGACAAATGTTTGCACAACACCAAATTATTCAATAATCTGGCAATATTTGGTAGCTTGAAACTTCTGCACAGGCGAGTAGTCGGTTTCAAAGTTATGTATCTGTTTCCTAAGTGTTATAAATTAATTGAGAAAAAGTTATCTTCTGATATAAAATTTCTTAAAATTTTCTAACAATTTTCTATTAATTTTTCATGAAGAAATTTACAGTTTCGTGTAATCGCTTTTGTCTCGATAGCAAGTAATCGTTTTTTTAAGATAACCTCTTTTCAGTAATCGTTTGCTTTTTGCACTAAATATTTCTTCCACTTGGAGCATTACGATTTTCCGGTATATTAAATACTACTACACGAAATGCCAGCAGACAGTGTTCGGCCCCAAAGGCGCATTTAACATTCACGTCCAACGCTCGACTCTTTCTACACACAGAGTTGTTTCTACTTTCCAAAGTCCCGCCCCACCCAACCAACTGGTGGGATTCTTCATGCAACTGCTGCCAGTGCTCCAGTGCCAACACCCAAATGACAACTATAGCATAATTAAAGTCATAAAGTGACACTTAAAGTTGACACCGTCGAGTTGTGCACTACGGTTTTGATTTGACATTCAACCGTCTGCCGTCAGCTGTGACATTAGTGCGAGCCCGGCCTGTCTGGCAATGTGCAAGGGTGAGTTTTGTAAGTTGGGCGTTGGGCACTGCGATGGCAACTGACTGGTTTTGCGTTCTGTGGCGCCACAAATTGCAATTTAATATGCTTGCTCAAGTTGATGCCTTGTGTAGGGTGCTCGGTCACATAATTACGAGTGTTATTTGATGATGAGTGCCATGAGTATGAATTCAAGTTATTGGCTGTTTTGTGTTTTGGTTGAATGGTAAATTAAATGGCGATCAATTGATGTAACAATAAACTTTTCAAGTATTTTTCAAAGATTTCTCATTGTAGTGGAGGGTAAGTAATTGGAAGTAAAATTATAGGAAATAAAGTAATTTTGTGGTTTTGTAGTTGTGGCTGATTTGAGTATTCAAGAAAAATAAAATTCAACAAATATGAAAGTAAAAATAATTTTTTGTTATTGTAAAGTTCTTTCTTTGGCCTTTCAGGCTCCTGTTTTCAGTTATTATTCAATCAGTGTTTTATGAATTTTTGCGAAGATGCTGTCTGGTATTTGCATTTTGACAAGTTAGAAGAATTTCTTAGAAAATCTTAATCCTGTTGAGAACTCTGCAACCTAAATCCACAAACGCTTTGGCTTCTCTTTAAATATTTTCTAAAATTCAGTGAATTCCAAAGGTCAGACTTTGTATTTCCAAAGACCACGAATCCGCATGTTAGCAAATTTTTAAAAAATTGTTTAGAGCTTCCTATACACGAAAATAGATAATTTTTCTTAGCAAATTTAAAAAATATTTTTTAGAGCTTTCTATAACAAGGGAGGAGATTTATTAAGTAATAAATTTTTTAAGATATAAGAACAGAAAAAATGCATTTTTTTGAGACCAGTCGACGTCTAGGGGAACTTTTTATTAGAACGAAGCCACCAGCTGACAAGCCGAGTTCTTTAAATATTCCTATTAGTGCAAAGCGTTGGTTCTGGAAGAATGCAAAGTTTAGCAGACAGGGCTCTGAATTTTGAATTTATATACATTTGAGTTTAACTCATTGAAGCTCATAGATATTGGGAACATTTTTGGCAAGCAGACCATTACACAATTGTGCGCCTGTTTTCCTCCCTTCTAATTGTTTTCCATTCCATCAACTTTTCCCAATCAAATTCTTTATCTTAAGAAAAATTCCTCTACCTCCTATTCTATTCAATAAATGAGCAGCACGCAGCAGTCATTGTCAACAGTCGATCAAGCTATATCTCCAGCAGTGTCAGTGTACAAACTAATCGAAGACACAACCCCTCTGCGTTATCTGCCTTCTATTATGCTACTTTTTTTGACAAACCATCACCATAGAGCGTCTCTCTAGGAAATAGATGGTAAACCCATCTCTTGGTACTACCAGGGATAAGCTAATCAACTGGCATTCATTTCATTTAACCCTATCGACCCCGAATTTTTCCCTGTGTCCCGATATTACTTTTTGGTATTTAAATCATGAAATACCTGACAGAAATGTGCGAACAACATTTGAAGTCGCCACGCCTCTTTGTTAGAGTTCTAGAGCTAGTTTACTTTTGAACAATTTTAGCTTAAAACGGGTTAAATAAACTTTGTATCATCATATCATATTTTTTAATTACAGAAAAACTATTTAATATTTATGGACAAATACAAAATTATAACTTTTTGATTTTATTTTACGATTATTAAAGAAACAGGGTCTTGATCAAACAAACAATTCGTAGACTTCAATTAGAACACAAACTTTCCTGATATCGCTGCCAATTATTGGAAATTATTTTGGGGATAACAGTAAAATTCACTTCTAAAAATATTAATTTCTTGGTGTCTACTTAAATAAAACCCATAAATCAATCGTAGCTTTTGCTATAAGATGACAAATAGGTGAAGTTGCTCTCAGGCAACTTTGGGGTCGAAAGGGTTAATTAAAGTAACCAATACAAGGCAATAGTCTTTTTGAGTTCACATGCCCTCAAGTCAAGTGAATAAGAGGAAAAATTATGTATATGTTCTGATTTTTTAAAAATATTAAATACTTAACCCGGCATTGGTGTGGTGGGGTATACCATACCCCAGAGGTTGTATTTTTGTAAATAACACGGACATCAGTTTTATGCGGGCACTATTGCTTCTAGTAGCTGTTTATAACAGTCCAACCATACACATTTGCTGTCTAAAAACAACTTAAGTGTGACCAGATTTGAGTCACATCCCGCTAAAGTTCATTGGGGTATGACATACCCCACCACACCAATAACGTAACTTTTTGTGTAAATGATTTTGAATTCAAATTGTTATTTTCGATGGTCTAGTAGTCATCGATTTGTTAAAAAATTTACCGTACGGAAAAATAAGAGGCAAATACAAACTGGCCAACTGCTACGTGCAAGAAAAGCTCCCAGTTCAGTATTCGCATTTCGTCGCCGTAGAAAACGAATGTCGTATGTTCCATTGAATTTAATAGCACATACGACAATCGTTTCCATCGTATCGTATGTTCCAAAAAATATCATTAATACACAAAAATATCATGATTCTGTAAATCCTTGAAATAAAGCGAAGCTGTAGCAAAACGTCGTCAGTACAGCACTCGATGTTCGGTTTGTCCGAGAGCAAAAACCTTATACGACTTGCGAAAAATGCGCTAATTTTGAGACCCTGTAATTCGCTCCTCTTTCAGGTTAGCTACCAAAAATTTAATGTCACATAACTATATGTATTTCATTTTTAAAACAGACTATGTTTTTTGGAAAGTTATATACAGAAATGTTTTTAAACCCCATTATATGAAGTCAACTTATAAATATCGGTACTTTTCGTTTATTTTTGTTATATTTGATATTTTCTTTTACAAACTGCTTGCACATGAAGTGCTTTTGTATTTTCTTGCGTAAAATATAAATGAAGAATAATATAAAATTGCTATCTTTTATATTTGTGTTGTTTCGTGAGGTTGCTGCTATAACAAGTCTTGGGGTATGTCATACCCCACCACACCAATAACGTAATTTTTTTCCACCACACCAACGCCGGGTTAACCCTTTACACAGTACAGTTGCATATCTGCAACCAACCGTAAAATTGCCCGTAATTTTGGAAGTAATTATCAAAACGACTCTTTTTTGCTATTTTACAAATATGCAACGTTCCTTTTTTGAAATACTGGCATTAGTAGTGGGAAAAAGTAGCTAAATTTTACTTGACAGCACTTATATGACCGTTTTTGCGCAAAGTTGCACGCATTTATTTTAGTGAAACAAAAGTGATTAAAAATTATTATTAAAAACAAATAAACACTTTGCGAAAAATTCGAAGTAGGACTATGCTACAACAAACGCATTAATTGATTTTAAAATTAAACATATTAAAATAAAAAAACAAGTTTTAATGCTTTGTTGAAGGTGTGTTTTTTACAAAAAACCTTACAAAATTAAAGTATATTAAAAAAGAAAAAATACGTGTTTTTTTAATTTAGGTTTATATCTTAAAAACAACATTTGATGAAAAAATTCGCTGTTGCCGTGTAAAGGGTTAAACAACAAATAATAATAATAATAAAAATAATATAATAATAATAATAAAAAAATAATATAATAATAATAATAAAAGTGTTATTAAAAAAAAATAATTAAATTAAGTATTAAATATTTCAATAATTTGACTAACTTTTTATTGGTCTAAAATATTACAAGCTTCTTATTGAGTATTAAAATTTTCCAGTATTAAATCAACCGAACAAATGTGCACCAAAAACGGCACACAAAATGCCATTAAACATTTTGCTCATTACACATCATTGCACAATGTTGCCATTTAATACCAGCCAAAAAGTATACTATGGAAAATGTGGTTTAATGATAGCAGAGCTAAAATAAAAATTTAGTTTAATGGCAGCAAAATGCAAAAATGGATGATGCAAAAATCCATCCACCATCACATTATAAATATATGATTTTTTTTTGGCATATCTGCTTTCCTGGCATGTAAGACTTTTTGTCACATACTTTTAGTGAAATTTTTAATTAAAAAAAATGCAAAAACTGCAGCATTAAGCACACTAATTTGAAGGCAGACCGATTCAAGAACAAAACGATGCTGTGCACTCTAACCGAAATAAAAATGTCAAAAGCCGCAACTAACTAAACTCAGTGCAATGTTTATGACACAGCACGGCTGCAAGTTTGGCAATTTTCAAAAACACACACACACTCATATACATACACACACACACATGTACATATATAGAAATCTAAATGCAGCAGTGGTTTATGCATTTGGCTGGCTGTCTCTGGCGCTCGTTGCTATAAAATTTTCACTTTTTCATAAATTCACATTGCGGAATTTCAATTAAATTTTCAACAATCCTTTACTTTGTCAATAACAGCAGCGACGGTTACATGACTACAACAATAATCATAATACCTACGCTAAACAACAGCAACAACAATAATAAATGCTAACTACTACAAGTGCAATGGAATAATGCATGGTACATGTGTAGCATGTCTTATGCATGACATATGCATACGTTGCCGAAGCCGAAGAGGATGTTGTTGTTGTTGTTGGCAATGCTGTCTTTGTTGTTGTTTTTGTTGTTGTTGTTGCTTACGATGCTTCTGATGATGATCATGACAACGTTGCGCATACAAACAAGTTTATATTTAATGCCAACACTCACACAGACACGCAACCATACACGCCAAACAGACAGACGCATACACAGAGAGATGTCGGGAATTACTTACACATGTACTCGTAGCAACATATATATGACTACAGTTAACATATTTTGTGGTACTCTGAAATGCATGCAACATATCCTTTTTGCCGTGTGGCGTGCGCCCTCTTAACAGACTCGCTGGGGCTCTGTGGCTTTTTTGTTTATATTTTAATAGAAAAACAAATAAATGTAAATAGCAAGCAGACAACAAACAAACACACACACACAAACACAAGTGTTGATACGTATACAAGCTGACTTAATAAAACAGCAGCAGCAGCAGCAACGGTGGCAGCGACGCCAACGATGGCAGCAGAATTCTAGACTCGGTGCCTGTGGCAAGGCGGCAGCGGCGAAGTGTGACGGCACTGCGGGCGCAACCAGTGTTTTCTCTAGTAGTAGTGGTAGTTGTTGCTTTTTTTATTATTATTGTTGTTGTTCTTGTTGCTGTTGGCTCTGTCTTTGATGACTTGGCCACACACATAAACCCTTCAGCTTAACTGATTCTAGCGTGTAACGCTGCGTATCTGTTAGTCTGTTAGTGTGTGTGTGTATGTGTGCGGCATTCGCCCCCCCCCCAAAGTGGCATGTGGTATGCAGCATGTGGCATGTGCGGTTGTTGAATGTCGGTACTCATTGTTGTAGTGCTTGTACTTCTTATTATTATGCTGCTTGTTGTGCATGCTTCTTCTAGTTGTTGCTGATTTTTGTTATTATTTTCACCCGCACTGGCCCATCTTTTAGCTTTGTCTGACTGACCGTAGCGCGCTGTTTGTTGTTCCTAATAGTTGTTGCTTTGGTTATTGAAATAGTATTAGTGCAGCTGCCCTGTATGCTTGTTGTTGTTTTTTTGTTTTTATGTTCATTTTTGCACTAAACTCAACAATTGTTCATGCATGAATTTTAAATATTTTATGCTCAACCACAACAAACCAAAAGCAAGCAGCTCATTTTTCGTATCCATTGCGCTTAGCTCGTCGCACTTAGCCGCTAGCTTGCCGCAGCCACCAACATTGGTGCGCAGCATATTAGTGCAGCGCCTCTAGGTATGCAACACTAATTTGGAAAAGCAGCTGGCCGCAGAAGTTGGCGCTGTACGCGCACAGAAATTCAAATCAAGAATTTATTTATACATATTGTACTCACATTGTTAGAAATTTCTCCCCAAATTTCTTCAAACTTTTTTTGTTTTCAATATCTATTAAAAACACTAATGTTGGTTAATCCTTAATTTCACTAATTAAAGGCCTTTAATGTATTTGTAATTGTAATTGAAATTGAAATGAAAACCAAAACGAAGCATTAAAATGGCCAAGCCGCTTTGGCTTTACTTAATTAGCCGTTAATTGGTTGTGTTGGCTATTTGTGCTGGTCTCGCATTGGCAGCGTTCATGCTGATTGGCTCGCACCGTGTCTGTGTCGAGTGTCTGTGCGCGGCGAAATGCCAAAATTAAAATATCATTCCAATGCCCAACAGACAGCACGTATTTCCCCGTTGCCTTGGCATTGTTTCGCTTCAATTTTGCCGTCTGCCAATTTCAAGTCGAAATGTTACGCATACGCCCCGTCGGGCGCATTTAGCCGCCGCTGCTGCTTTCGCCAGCTGTTGGCCAGCAACAAAGTCTGTCGCATTGCCTGCATGGAAACGCTTAGACTTGTGCCACACTGCCGCCACCACCTACCCCTACCCGCCCTTTTACGTTCTCAAGCCGCTCGCTATGACTCTGCGTCGCTTGCCAGCTGCTCATTTTAAATGCATAGTCACGTTTTATTGTTGCCGCTGTTGGCCCGTTTGTGCCAGCGCCAGCGCTATGAAATCTGTAAAATACCTGCGGCATTTGCTTTTTGCCATTACCACCGTCACCGTTACCGACACCAAGTCACAAAGCTTGCGGCGTGAGGTGGCTGCTGCTGCTGCTTTTGGCGTCACATTTTTTTCCGATTGCTTTCATTGTATTTTCGGTGCAAATATTGTTGGAGATTTGCATTTTATATTTTAATAAAACTAATAGAATTTCGTTGAGTACATAAAGGCGAATTAACTTTGGTATATTTGTGGGCGTAAACTGTTTGGCCATTATAGCCATTTAGTGTTATTTCGATTGCTTCAACTGATTGAAAATGTGCAAGTTTGACATTTACACTCGGGGCTTCTGTTAAGAAATGTTTGTAATGAAAAGGTTTCTTATTTAAAAAATTGTTTGTGGTTGACTTTAGATTGAAACGAGTTTTTTAGCACAGGAGGTGGAAAATATTTATAGAAACTGGAAACAGCTTACTGTCATCATAGCATTTCTACTGGATTTGCTTGCGTTGCTCAGAGATGATGTTGACATTATAGGATTTGTGGTCAGCTATAAGGTTAAAGAATCAGGCGACCTACGATAAGTTTCGCTCGAGAGTAGAGCAGTTAGCCGGACTTTTGGGATGGTACCGAACTAAGGACTAACAAGCTAACAAGCTTGTCTTTGATACCAACAAAGAGCAAGGAGTTCATTCTCAGAAGGCATTTGCCTCAAGAATGTTTTGCGTAGAACGTTTCAGCCAAGCAGATATGGTACTGCAATCACCGTGTGGTGCCCGATTGAGGACTCAGAGGCCATCAGGACTGCAGATCGAAAGCAGAATTGTAATCTTGATCTGGTCAATACAAAATTTCAGAATGATTCATTACGGTCCTGTAAGGCTTTCGCAAGGTCTTTAATAAGAAAGTCAAGAAACATTTTGGTGCGAAAGGGTTAATGAAGCCTGTGAATGCAGAGCTGGGAACTTTTTATAAAGCTGACTCTTTTATCGCTGACTCTTTTTTTATGCGGGAAGATAATTATTATCAATGGGAATGGAGGAAACTAAGTGAGGTAAGAAAGGACAAGAGGGAAGAAGGAGACTAGGGGAGAAGGAGAATAGGGGAATAGGGAGACTAAGAAAATAAGGTGACTAGGGGAAGAAGACTAGGGGAAGAAACAGGCTAGGGTGAAGAAGGAGAATTGGGAAGAGGGAGACTAGGGGAAGTAAGAAACAAGGGGAGGGAGACTAGGAAAAGAGCGAGACTTGAGGAAACGACTAGGGGAAGGAGACTAGGGGAAGAAGAAGGTAATGGGAAGAAGAAGACTTGGGGGAGAAGGAGACTAGGGGAAGGCGACCAGGGGAAGAAAGAGGCTTGAGGGAAGGAAACTAGGAGAAGAAGGAGGAGAAGGAGGGAAGAGGAAAACTAAAGGAAGAAGAATACTAGAAGAGAAGGATACTAGGAGAGGAAGGAGACTTAGGGAAGAGGGAGACTAGGGGAAGAAAAACACTAGAGAAAGAAGGAGACTAGGGAAAGAAGAAGACCATAGGAAGAAGGAGACCAGGGGAAGAAGAAGACTAGAAGGAGAACGCTACTAGGGGAAGAAGAAGACTAGAGGGAGAACGATACTAGGAGAAGATGAAGACTAGAGAGAGAAAGATACTAGGGGAAGAAGAAGACTAGAGGAAGAAGGAGACTAGAAGAAGAGGGGGACTAAACGAAATTGACTAGGGGAAGAAAGAGGCTAGGGAGGTGGAGACTTGAGGAAGAAAGAGAATTGGGGAAGAAGCAAACTAGGAGAAAAGGAGACTAGGCGAAGAAGAAGAAGAAGATTAGAGAAAGGAGGATACTAAGGGAAGAAGAAGACTAGAGAAAGAAGGAGACTAGGGTAAGAAGGTGGGAAAGAAAGAAAACACAGAAAGATCGGAGTAACAGCAGACGTCAGATTTTGAGTGAGGAAAAAAATGATTAGGGACAAGAAGAGGATCTAGATCCAGTTAGGTGGCACTAACAGGAAAGGTAAATGTAATAATGCATAGAAAATTTATCTTTTCAGTTAGGAAAAACAATATAATCCAACTGAAAATGGCTCGATATGAATGAATATAATATATATATTCAAATTAAACCAAAATAATTCTCTGGAACGTGAACTCAATGCAATGTTCTGCCATTATTTAACAGACATTCTTCAAAATGGTTTTTTGCAAGTAACATGCTTTAAAAAATAATTTCTAGTTTATTAAACAAACAAGAAAACAGCTCCTTCATTTAAGGGTTAATACTTTATATGCGAGTATAAAGTTATGAAAGTCAGCTTTAAACTGTATTATATTTATAATAATATTCTAATAAAACCGACCAAGTCTTTAAAATAATTTTCAATTGCTCATTAGCATGTTTCTCAATTCACATTTATATGATTTGGTTCCACACTACTCGCTTTGCTAATAATAAGAAATGGAAGTGAAGGAAGTGAATCTATATACCTC
This sequence comes from Melieria crassipennis, assembly GCA_963668005.1. Classification (NCBI taxonomy): domain Eukaryota; kingdom Metazoa; phylum Arthropoda; class Insecta; order Diptera; family Ulidiidae; genus Melieria; species Melieria crassipennis. The sequence continues at coordinate 56,522,560 of OY764961.1, read as the reverse complement.
CTTCACTTCCATTTCTTATTATCTTCAACGTTCAGATCTCTCTCTCCCTCTCCTCTCTTCTTTTTCTTTTTCCAATTTCATTATTCACTTTCTGTTTTATTGAAAACGCCCCTCACACAGCCCAAAAGTATGCAATATTTTGCTCATTTAAGAAGCCAGACACCCTCAACTCGACAATGCAAATGTTCAAATTCCAAAAAATGACCAAAACTAAAGTGTTGACATTTCGATTGTATGTGCAGTGCATAGATAAACATTTCGTTGTTGTACAATTGTTGCTGTAATGCTGTCCCAGTCAGCGTTGCCACTGCACGTGTATTGCGTTTTACATCCAAGACGCACACTGACACGTACGCAACGCAAAGCAGCTGCTTATTTGTTATGCACAATAAGACGAACAAGAAAAACTTGTTTACTTTCTTGTTTTTGTTTTTATTTGTTGCTATTATTGTTGTTATTGTAGTTTTTATAGTCTTTCCGGTATATGTTGTTGGCAGTTGTAGGTTTGGACCTGGTGACGCTGACGTTTAATGCGCTGCTATACGTTGTGCGCCCGGTGTTGTGCTACAATTGCTGCTGGAAGTGCGTTGGCGGGTAGAAAAGGGGGAAAGGAAGAACGTATAATGCCATAAGACTTGTGTGCTGATTCCTGCACTTGTGTTGTGCAAATTCAATAGGCAACGTGCAGTGCATGGTTATGGTATGTGAATCGCATTGATTTCTGCATATTTTGCATAAATTTCTCGGCCATAGTATACTTCTAGGGGTTGCGAATAGAAAATAGAATATTTATTTGTGCAAGCGACGATATTCAAGTGAGGCAGTATTTAGTTTTTGCTTTGCTGGTTAGCAGCACATACACGTTCATTGATACGTGCGTTATCGCAAATATAATCGCATACTTTTAGGCTGACAGGGCTGAGTGGGCTTGGATTCAATGCGCATAACATGTACAAGTCATTGAAAGAAAATGGAAAATTATTTAATTAACACAATAGGCAGACATAGCGACGAACATATGTGAACGCCTGAGCACAGCCAGACGAGACAGAGCCCTGAGCTTAGACGCAGCAATGACGTGGGCAGCAAGGCCGCAGCACATATTTGCACAAAGGCTCAAACGGAAGTGTCTAACTGGCCATTGGCCCAGACATGCCAACAAGGCCACAACTGATTTATATTCAAAACTTGTGCCTTGCCACAGCCGCAAAGATTAGATTCAGTAACGTACTGTCGTTGTTGTTATTTGAGGGGGATGGGCATGTTTGTGCGATTGTTTTAGGTGTGTTTTGATATTTGTGCTTGTTGTGGACACAGACATGTGTATTTACTATACTCGTACATATGTGTATGTATGTCTGTGCATATGTATGTGTGGGCTGTTGGTGTGTCTTTAATTTCATTAACAATGGAGGGAAATACTGATGAAAAAAGCCACAATAGAAAATTTAACAGCAAAGCACGATTTCTTTTGTCTGCTCTGTGCATATAAAAGATAAAAGATTTCAGTGATTTCTTGCAATTTGGGGCAAATTTTCAGATTTCTTTGCGCCACTTTTGCGTGGCGAAATCTGTTGTTTACTTTCATTTTCGTTTATCCTTCGTTTATCTTCAGCTGATACATACAGAGAAACACACACAGACAATTGCACACCGTTTGGTGATTTATTTGCTTTCTTTCTTAAACGCTTCGCTCTTTGACTTAAATTGTATTCAATTCGGTTTGTGTCTGTTCGTGTCTGTGTGTGTGTTAGTAATTAGTGCTTACCTTATACGAGCCCAAATTCTTTACGGAACATGCCAATTTGACATTTCGGCCCGCTGGCACAGTTATATTCTCAATGACATCTGTAAATTCGGGATCTTCTGTGATAACTGCAAATAGAAAGAAGATAGCAAACAAAAAGATTAAAACTTGCTGGAATATCTGCAAATACCACAAAAACGAAAACAAAAACAATGTGACTATACTACAATGAACAGCATTAGATCCAACAAACAAGTCCAACTCAAGGCTGATAAATGTTTGGGGCATTAATAACGAAATAAAACAGTAGCCAAAGGGCGCTCAGTTAATATTGTTCAGCAATTGTTGTTTGATTAATGATAGCCAAAGCCAACATTGGGTCATGTTAGTGTGGCATACTTTTAGGCTGATATTTAGTGATAATTAAGCGGCAGCAGATGCATTCGAACATAATAGAGAACGAAGTTGAAATGGCATTTTTGCAGAGGTTAATTTTGGGCAACAAACCGACTATTTCATCATACTTGAATTTTTACCAGTGTTCACTTTTGTCTACAGTTTTAACTTTTTATATTAAATAGCATTTAATTATAAGAGAAATAATTCTTCTTGTGTGTTTTATTGAAGTTTATTAAATTTGTTTTTTCATTGTTTGTAAGCAAACTTTTTTATATTTTCTATTACTTTGCAAATTACTTTTAATTAAATTAAATTTATTAAATTTCTTTTTTCATTGTTTGTAAAGGAACTTTATTATATTTTTATTATTTTGCAAATTACTTCTGGTTTATTCTAAAATTGCCACAAGCCAATTACGAGTTTTAAAATTTACTATTTATTCAAAAAAAAAATTATATTCCTCACAGAAGTGCTAATTTAATTACCATCTCACGCACACACTCACATTTTCAAATATTATTATGATTAGTCATATTTTGCAAGTTTTCTTGGTATTTGATGGATTTTTATTTTTCGTAGCCAACGCTTTAATGAGTTTTGTTGGCTTAATTTTATGAGATTTTGCCATCTTCATATGACCGACGGCACGTACAGCCTCTGCGCACGTGTGCTAATCAGTTGATTGACAGCACTCAGCAGTGAGCAGCGAGCAGTACGCGAACGTGTGCAGCATTCGCTGACTCGGTTGGCCAACGCAAAAAGGCATTGATGACTTTATGTGCGAGACTAGGTAATAAAAATTCGACTTAACCTTTCTTAGTGGTCTACATTGAGTTATTGCTTGGTACAAAACGACTAAAGCGTTTCAAGTTCATTCATCAGTTCATGCTTTAAATGACTTCATTTTGATGAAATCAAAGGTTTGTTCTGCGTTACTTGTTGAAATGTTGACATGTGAACGTTTTGTTGAAATGTTTTCAAATATTTCAGATAGTTTAATTGTTTTGTAATAACCCAATGGGTTGGTTGGATCGCTTAGCTACAACTACTGGTTGTGTTTTGACTGTATTGCAATCAAACTCTTCCTTCTCAGAGAAGAGATAAGGTCTCTGGTGTGTCTCGAATGGTTACTGCTAACTGGAACTTTTCTTTCTTGTTTGATATTTTCTTCTTCTTTTTTGATGACTTTGAGGTAGACTAGTGTCAAGTGCAGTTTCGAAAGTATCTACAGTGGAAACCGCTTAGCTGCAAAACGATTTTTTCGACCTTTTAGTTAACCCTTTCCGGTCAATTTCCGGATTTCTTGAGATAAAATATTGTTCCTTAAAAATATTGAGTCTTATTGAACATTTTAGCGATAAAATACAACAAAATATCAAAAATTAATTTAGGTTGAGAACAGCTAAATCAATTTTGTACAAAATATCGTACAATGGTCCGCAAAGGAGTAAAAATGCACGAAATTTTTGTTTTGGTTTTTTAAGTTTAATGAACAATTCATTGATTTTTGTTTATAGAAAACATAAGTTACAACAACAAAAATATAAATTACACTACTCGACAAAAAATAAGTTCATCGCGTGCTCCTAAAAACAAAAGTATTTTTTAGACTTATCTTTGGCTGCTGAAATCGAAACTGAAAATCAAAACATTTTCTTAAGAAGCGTTTTCGAAAAATTTTCGAAAAACACTTTTTCGACTCTTATTCCAGTTATGAGCACATATCTCGTAAACCACCCATGTTAATATTTTCGACAGAAATTTTTTTAGCAAAATCCTAAAAAATCTTAAATTTTCAAACGATTCTAAAATATCAACCTTAAGGCAAAACATTTCATGTTAATATTGTTTTGTTTCGTTTCTCACACATAAACGTGTTATGTGTAAAAAACATTAATTATAAAAATTCATCCTCTTGGGCAACCGTTTTTAAAGTCATTTAGCTTTTTCTGTCTTCTTTTTTAAATCAATTTGGCTTCTTGTTTGGAAAGCTGCTGTTCACACCGCTTGCCATTAGTCTCACCACTTGTCAACCCCTATTGCACACATACATATTTCCTTCCTTACATTCCACACTATATTTCATTTCACTGCTTCACCTCTTTCTCTCTACACATTTTGTCTCAAAGTCTGTTTTTAATTGCAATTTTTTTTCATCTATCACTGTCGCATGTTTTACTGCCTTGCTCCTAATTTCTGTGCTGTTTTTCCCATTCATTTGTGTTTGTCTCCAACTTTCCCTCTAACTCGAATTTTTTCGGTACTTAGGTATACCGTTTTTCTAGTACTGTGTCAAATATTGCAAAAATTCCACTACAACATTCATTCATTTTCCACACAGCAACATTCCATCATTTATTGTTGGCCAGTGTTGCCAGTGTTGTTTGGTTTTCAGTTTGCCGCTGCGGGTCAACTCGTAATAAATCAAAATTACGGTTACACAAGTTTCTAGGCGATTTAGTGTTTGTACGTTTGCATGCTGTAAACATGCAATTTATTTGCAAATGTTGCTGCTAGTGATGTTGTTGTTTTTGTTCATTTTGTCGCTTATGGTTGTCCAACTTTAATGCTGATAAATTGCATCAGTGATAAGTTGTAAATTTTTCACCTTTTGCTGGAGGAGAACATATCAATTTCATATTTGGCACAGTGGAAAACTGTGGGGGGAAAGGGAAAAGTGAGCCATAAACTTAAAGACAAAATAAATAGCAATGCTTAGTATGCAAATAAATGGCTAATGTGGCTTCTTACTGTACAGATAAGACATGTTTAATGAACTGAAGTTTATCACTGCTGGCCGATTTGTCAAAAGGATTTTGAGCAAAGCGAAAGAAAATTGTGAAAACAGTTGAAAAAGAAAATACATTTTGACAAATGTTGGGTTAGAAAGCGACTAGTTGTGTATTTAAAGAAGAGAAAGAATTTATCATTACTTTATTTTTAATTAAAAATATAGCAGAAGCAAACTATAGTTGATTGCTGATTGATTGAATATGGCAAAGTTTCAAATGTTGTATTATATTTATTTTTTGCTTTTTCATTAGACTTTTCAGTTTGAATTAAGCAGTCACGGGCGCTGAAAACGGATCCATATAATCATTAGAATAATTTTATAATTTTTTAAATTTAATAAAATTGAAATATCATGTTAAAAAATGTTTTTTTTATATATTTACATTTGTTAGTTTGCATTAAGAAGTCTCACGCATTGAAAGGGGATGATCCATATACTCAGAATAATTTTATAAATTTTCAAATTGAATAAAATTAAAAAATCATATTAAAATTTATATACCTATATACATATATAGATATTTTTATATATTATTAATTTATATTATATTTATTATATTATTTGTATTATATTTTATTTTTTTTTATTATTTTATATACTTTTTTATATATATTTGAAAACCAATCCATATAATCCTTGCAATAATTTTATAATTTTTGAAATTTAAGAAAATTAAAATTTTATAATTTTTAAATTTTATATTTGAGGCCTCAAGTTGTGGCAAATAATTATTAAAGTACACCCCTAAAACTATGCTTTAAACAACGTTCCAATGCCTCTAAGCATTAGACCATAAACAAGAGTAGCACATTTTCAGTGCATACTTTTAGGCTACTTTAAATTTAAGCTCAACTTTTTACACCCAAATAAGAAGTGCCTTAAAATCTCTGCTTATGCTTTCAATCAAACTTAACTGCAACAAATCACCACAAATAGCTTTCACTTTATCGCATTATCCATGCACACTGCCTGTCGGTCTGTCCAAAGTCAATGCTTAAATGCCCAAAAACCGCACAGCCACAAGTCCATAACTTAACACTTGAGATAACAATTCAACTTATGCCAAGACTGCCGCTCGCTCGGCCAGCTTCCACGTTGGCCAAACCGCATTTACCCCCCAAAGCGAAAACTATAAGCATTTTACTGTAATATTTGCTGGGGCCGCCTCACTCTGAGACCACTGTTGACTGCTGTCTGCCCCACTGCCGCTCACGCTTCGACGTACGCTCGACGCTGGCAGCCTCGACCGTGTTCGACACTGGCAGCCTCGACCGTGTTCGACACTATTGCAATTAATTATTTACTACTACCGCAAAATTTCAACAGCAACAACAACAACTACAACGAACACAAGTTTTGCAGCAATAATAACAACAATGAGGACAACTCAATAAGCAACGCTCGACATAACCCCATAAACCATAACTTGGCATTTAGCAGAGCTGCCAACTTAATAAAGTTCAACAAAATGACGTGCACTATTCAAACCGAATATAGAATCGAAACGAGGCAATATTTTTCCTTTCGTTAGGTTTCATTTCATTTCGTTTAGGTTTCGTTTGGTTTTGTTTTGATATTAACGAGAAATGTGAAATGGCCAAAATGTGTACATAATAATCAGGGCTTAAATTATTGCACAACACGCTCAACTTATGGCCGGAACAACAACAACAACAACAACCACAAATCAACTAAACCCAAAACAACAACAGTCACAACAATGTCAATATGAACTCTAATGCCAGCGCAGCATGTCCAACCACAACAACTCAATGGCTGCCGGCCTCTGCGGGCAGTTCCGTTATTATTGCTGCCGTTGTTGTTGCTGCTGTTGATTTTGTTGTTGATTTTGTGGGCTCGGAGCGTGCAGTTGCCTTGTGGCTTTATTAAGTTTTAGGATCTGGTTATAGCCATGTTAATTGGTGCAATGGATTTAAACGAATTTTTTCAATCGACAGCGGCCGCCATTATGCACTTAACAGCAAAAACGTTGCACTAACAATTTGTCAGATTTATTTTAAAACGACTGCCGTGTGCCAGACAATGTGCATTAAATAGCGAAAGCGTTGCACTACAAATTTATGGGATTTTAAAAGTTTGAACTGTAATGGATCCTGGGTTGGGCGCCATTTATGTAATGGACCCTTCCAAAAGGACCTGCTGGTATGGTTGTAGTGCAATGTCGAGCGGGCGTGCATGCTAGCTGGGTACCAGGTCTAAGCTCTTCGGGTTGCGGGGGGGGGGGGGTTCTTGCTCGTTCACTTGCCGCTACATACCAACAATACACAAAGTTATTCATGCACGTGGGTTTTTCTTACTAGAAAACACCCAAAAAAAGAAGAAGATGACACTCTCACACCGCGGACAATTCTACCTATCAACCGGCCATGCAACTTGACCTACGGACAATCGGACGGACAATACCACTTACGAACCTACTCGTCCACCCCGCAGGTGTAGAGTATAAGTTCACGCAAGCAGCAGTGAGGCGACAACCCCGAGGTGGCAACACAAGATGGGGACCTAAGGTGTTCTATAGCCCACGGCTCTCCCCTTCCCAACCTTAGCGAGAGCGTTTCCGTCTCTCCCGACCCATCCATTTGGCAACGACGCAGATCACATTCAATATCTATTTACATTTTATTCATTTTAATACTTATGCTAAACATTATTTAGGAGGCGGAAGCCGCAAAAGGAAAGATAACAATTCTGAACTTAGAATATCATTTAGGAGGCGGAAGCCGCAATAGGAAAGATAACAATTCTGAACTTAGAATATTATTTAGGAGGCGGAAGCAGCAAAAAATAAATATAGATTACGTTCACTTACTCGACCTGATCGGCGATCCCTCGTTGTTTGCGCAAAGAATTCGGCGATGCGGCGAAGCTCAGGAGAAATTCGTTGATTGCTGGACCTATTCCTGTTTCTCTGTTGCTGCCTTCACAGAGATTACAGAAGGTTACTATTCTAAGAGTTCAAACAAAGCAATTGATAGTTGATACCGCACAGGGGGGTTTCTACCCGCCCCCTTTCCCAGGAAAAACCAAAACGTGATTTGCCGCGGCGGCGCTGCGGCACTTGAGCTGCTGTGGTGGCGGTAGCCCGACTGGGGATGGCTACCGAAACGTGGTGCGCGTGGTGAGGCTGTACCGCACGTGGAGGTGCTGTGGTGGCTACCCAAACTTTGGTGGCGGCAGCGCTAACTCTGCTGGTGTGGCTACCGGAACAAGGCGTGGTGGCGGTCGGAATTCTGTTGTGGTGGCGCTGTGGCAGCGCTGCACCGCACGGTGTGGCTACCGAAACGTGGTGCTGGTGTGGCTGCCGGAGAGTGCGCTGTGGTAGCTACCGGAACATGCGCGGCGTCGTCGGCGCTGTGCAGCGCTTGGCTGGCTGCCGGAACGTGCGCCGCTGCACCGCACGTGGTGGTCTCCTTTTTTTTCCGCACTCCCGCTCCTTTTCCAGATCCTCGCGCCTTTTTTTTTTCCTCTTTCCCCCTTTTTTTTCTCTGACTGCCTCGTTGCACAGTTCGTCACCCAATGTCAGTCCACCTCGCTCGTTTTTCGTTCCTCTCCTCCTGTCAAGTCCGCAGTTCGTTCGTTATTGTTCAGTGGTTGCCACGTCAGCAGTTCGTCAGTTCTTGTTCTGTGGTTGCCACGTCAGCAGTGCGAGTTTGGTGTTCATCTATTACCCGCCTAGAGTGCACACAGGGTTGCATTTCTAATCTTTTACCTCACACAACAGACCAAAGGAAAGCACCCGTCACAGAACTTCGATTTAAAAAAGGTCAAGTGAAAATTTTATGTTATGTGTTTGATAGAGTTTTAGAAAGTATGTTAAATTATAGAAAAATCGATTTAGCCAACACTTTCTCTCTTGGGACATCACAATAGGTTTTTCAAGCCTTTGAGTGAGGTGAGACTTCTAGACGTACGTACTCACGCGTATTTCACTCATGAACTCTGCGAAGGAATAAACAATCATCACTCTAACCACTCATAAACTCTGCCAAGGGATAAGCAATCATCACCATAAACTTGGTTTATCGAATGAAATGTTTTGTTAAAACTTTTACCAAGTTTAAAAGGTTTTTGGTTTTGTAGGTTTTGTATTGGTTTTTTGTTCAATGGTCATTTTTGTACGAGTGAAACAAACATACTGTCCCTTCAGACGCAATAAATCCACTACCAGTGAACCAAATGTCATACAAATTTTACTGAATATAGGAAAAATATCTCTTTCCAATGCACTAAGTAACATTTATATGACACTACAAGCAATGCTCGATTTTAAAACTTTTGTTAACTTTGGAACGCACCAGGCGTTTATATATTTTAGTATTGACCATGATATAGAAAATAAATAAAATACAATAAAATAATAAAAAAAAATAAAAATAAATTAAAGAACCGCTGTAAAATTTGTTTACACTAAAAGTGATATTTGACGTTTTTCGTATTCGTAAAAAGCTTGAATCGCGATGTCACTTCGATATAATATTAAATTAGTGTTATTTAAGGTTCTAAGGATTTAATGATCTTTTTTAAAATAAACACGGAATAGATCTTTCATTGTGTCTAATTTATTTTGGGCAAAAGTATAAAAATGTTAATTCGCATTCAACATCAGATATTTCATTGCAATATTAAAAAAATGTTCAAGAGATTTTCTAACAATACAGAACAGCACCTTTTCAAAGGAGAACGCAAAAAAATCATTTAGAGTCAGATGCACAACATAGTGGCTGAGAAGAAGCATTGGCTCTACATTTATTTCTTGTATCATGGTATTGAATACCTCAAGAGTCACATCTCCATGGTCATACTAACGGTTAAACCTTTCGCTATTTTGTTACCATATGGCAACATGCCATTTTTTTTACGTGTGGACTCTCTATGGTTCCAGAATAAATTTTGTTGTTGGTCCATGGAATAGTCTGCAGTTTTAGCAATATTACGAAATTGATAAACTGAATATTTAAGTTTTAGGAAGAGCAGCAATCAAGTTTATTGAGTGTTATATTTTTAAGTACTAAATGAAGAAGAGGCAAAAAAGAGGCAAAAATAAGAGAAATTCCTAATATGAATTTTTACTTATACTCATATATTTTTTATATTTTTACTTATATTCAGATTTTTTTTTCAGATATTTTGAAAATAATTTTAGCTGAAGCTGAAGCTGAAGAACTATTCGAAGAATGAAGAACTATTAAATTTTTAGTTATGCGATTTTTTATGTTTAAGAAATTAATACAGCCACAACGACATGGTTGCTCTCATATGACAACACTTTAAAAACAGGGTCCCACAACAGTGGCGGATTCAGTAAAATATTTTGGGGGGGTTTCAAAAAGTAATTCTTTAATATTCCAAAAATGCCTTTTAATTTGTATGTACTTTTAAAGTCGATCCCCATATTTTTCGGGGGGTTTGAACCCCCATCACCCTCTGAACCCCCGGCAGTGACCCATAATAAAAATTACAAAAATTATTACAGTATGATTTAACCACATAAAAAAACTGAATGGATTAATTTTAAATTTTAACTTTTTTTAACAAAAAAAAAATTTTAGCGAAAAGTTTGTATGTAGTGGTGCACACAAACAGTTTTGGGGGTTCAAACCTCCCTCAAATACAAAAATTGCTGGTACAAAATGTGATTTCAATTGGTATTGAGCTCAGAAGTTGTTCGCAAACCCCCTCAAAAATTAAATCCTGTGTGCGCTACTGGTTAATCTGGTTAATGATTAGGATTCCATCTTAGAGCTTAGGGCCAACTAAAGAAGTCATAGTAGCAGCTTGAAAAAATTTGCACTATTTTCGAAGAATAATTAGATATGCTTTCTTTAACTTTAAAGATTTAAGAACAATTTTTCGCAGAAAGGTCGGATTTTAGTTCAAATCTGGCTTTATTTTATTTTGCCAAATTTTAGTGGAACTCAATCAAGTTTCCAAGCTTGACAAAATGTGCACTATTTCCGAAAAATAACAACGATTTAAAGTTATTAGATATGCTTTAACTTGATATCTTTAACTTGAAAGATTTAAGAAAACATTTTTGGACTTAGGTCTGGTTTTATTTAGTTCAAATCTGAGTTTAATTGATTTTGTAAAATGTTAGTGGAACTCAATCAAGTTTTCAAACTTACAGAAATATGCACTATTTTCGATAAATAATAACGATTTAAAGTTCAAGATATGTTTTCAATAAACTTAAAAGAGTAAAAAAAAATTTGTGGACTAAGGTTTGATTTTATTTAGTACAAATCTGACTTTATTTAACTTTGTTAAATGTTAGTGGAACTCAATCAAGTTTTTCCCATACTCTGTTGAGTTATTTCATGTTACTGAATTCTGCATCAAATATTTATATACATTTAAAATTTTTTATAAGTAAATGTATTTATTTGGTAAAAAATCCTTAACTCTAATTTAGAGCACACACAACTATTCAAGAGACCTGTCTGTGAGGCTGACAGTTACCTTCGATATAGAAGCTCAGTTTTTCGCGCTTCTGCTCTTCTTGAATCTGTTCAAAAGTAACGCTTAATGATCTCAAAAGACATGAACGCTGCGCATCTACACCTAAGAGGACATTTCACGAAGCTCTAACCAACAACCAGACCAGAGATGATCATTCTGCTGCTCGCGAGTAGCAGCGACGTATACAAATATAAGTCGCGACTAGCAGCGAATGGTCATCACTGAACTGGACTCTTCTAGACTCTGCCTCAAATCTCATCACAGCGCGCCTTGATCATGTTGAAGGTGACGCTGCCGACATTCGCCGATGCATTGTGCAGCAGCTCGAAGATGTGCATGTGTTCGCCGCCCTGCTGCGTCTGCGCGTAGAGCGCCTTCACCTCGGCCACGTAGGCCTCGTACTTGGCGCTGTTCTCCCAGTCGCGCTTGAACTCCACGTACAGCTGATGCACGCGAAACAGGCGCTGCGACTGTTCGTCGTAGGGTGCGCCCGTTCCGCTGATGGGCGACGGCAACAGCCGCTGCCACGACTTGTGCAGCTGCTCGAGAAACTCAAAGTTGCTGAAGATGAAAGTGACAAACAGATCCAGACCTTTGTTCTGCAGCTTGGCCAGTATGTTGGCCAGGTCCTGCTGCGCGTACTCGGAGTTCTTGAACTGCTCGTAGTCGGCGGCCAGATTGTGCTCCAGGTAGGCGTAGAGGCGCTGTCGCTTCTCATAGAAATCGCGCACGGCCAGTATGGCATCGATTTCGGCCAGCACTTTCGACAGCTTGACCGTGTGCAGCTCGTGCTTGATGTCCGGATCGTGTTCGTGCTTCTCATCGATCACCTCCTGCAGCAGTTTGCTTAGTGTGAGCAGATAGTCGTCGATTATCTCGGCGCCAATGGTTTTGACGCTGCTGTACAGGTCGCGTCCAAAGTGCTCGACATTGATGGTGACTGCAGGCAGTGGGCTGGTCGTCTCAGCGGGCTGTAGCGGCGCCATTTTGGTGTCGGGGTAGTGTAAAGCGCCGGCCTTCTCTATGGGCGTTTTGCTGTCCGTGGCGCCATTTGCATGGCCATTGTTAGCGCCGTTACCGTTACCGTTGCCGTTGAGCGGCTCGCGGAACCAAAACTGTTGGCACAAATTGTACCAGCGCAGCTGACGCAGCTCGTGCACGCTCTCCTCCTGCAGCTGCTTCAGCTGTCGCTTTAGCTTGCTGAGGAAATTCAAATTGCGCAGCGTGTAGAAATTCTCCATGGTGTGCCACTGTTCGTTGAGCTTCAGATCCAGGAGCTGCTTGAGGTAGACGATTTTCTGCGGCAGCTGCTCGGTGCTGCGCGCCATGTTTATTTGTGTCTCGTAGGCAGCGTACTGCGACTGACCTTGCAGCTCCAGCAGCTGCGCGTCCAGCTGGCCGTGCGCCACACGATCCACCAATGCGTTCAGTTCGTCGATAAAGTTGATTTGGAATTTCGCATGTTTCAAATTCAAATCCAACGTAGCATTGTTGGCGCCACCTAACTGCGGGCAGGAAAAGGTGAAGGTTGTTTGAGATTGTTGTTTGAGTGGCACACAAAATTTGGTCGAAACTTTACCTTGAAACACACAAAATTGATAATGGTCAGCACACACAGTGCAAACTTGCACATTTTGATACTTTGCGCTTCAGCGAGTTGGCGTCGAAGTTAAGCAATTAAAATGCAATTTTTTTTTAAAATGGTGCCAACTATTTTCAAGCCTTTTGCTCGCCACTGTTCGGCCGCGAATAAGTTGCGCACTGTGTTTACATACAAAAGGCAACGCTGACTGCTGTTTGTCGCCGATTTAATCGCGTCGATTCAGCTGGAAGTTCAGCGCCGGGGTCAGCGGGTGTTCTGCGATTAATGTGCACACACAGAAGCGGCGTTGCGGCGCTTCGAAGGCGTTATCGCACCTATAGCTACACTGCAAACAAATTTCAGTGCGCAGAATTGCACAAAATTTAAGAAAAGTTATTTAAAACAAACATTTATAAATACAGTGGACGTCCAATATAACGAATCTTATGTTGTACCCCCAATTTGTTAAATCGAAAAATTCGTTAAATCGATCTAAATTTGTTGTTGTTTTAAAGCAATTTTCTTAAAAAAATAAGTTTCATATATTCAGTTTTTAAATACAAATCTTGTTTTATTCCAGCATTTTTAAAATACAAATATTTTTGTATGTATGTACAGTCTAAACGTCTTCGATGCGCGATTGTCTCTTTACCGCAAGTAAACTTTTCTGTATGGCAATTTCTCTTCATTGATTATTGAAATTTTAATTTTTAAAAGAAAAAGCCGACCGAACGCAAAACAAATCCTGTGAAAATTATCAGCAATACATACAAACAGAAGTTGAAAATGTTGGTAACTTGACGTAAATTTGAAAGTTTAAACGTAACAAAAACAAAAACAATTGAGGTACCGATCACTTGACTAAACCAAACATTCATTGCTATTGTAAAGAATGTGAATGCTCCAATAAAAACAATTCGAAGGGTGAAAAAAAACATAAATATTCGCTATATCGAATAGCAAATTTCCCTTTGGTCGTAATATAGAATCATCAATGGAAAAAATGTGGCCGTACGTTAAATCGAAAATTCGTTAAATGGAAAGTTCGTTATACTGGACGTCCACTGTACTGAAAATGCAGTTGCAAGTATAAATTCGACTTTTTTGTTCGCGGTAAAAAAATAAAATATAAATGTATCAAATTTAAAATTATCAAATATGTTGCAAACATATTCAATGTGTTGTTTTTTTAATTGTTTTCAAATAATTTTACAAGCAAATTTATGCTTAGATGAAATAAAAATTTCTTGAATATTTGGCAGTGAAAACTGTGAAAATATTAAATTACAATTAAATGGTTTTCTTTAATACAACAAATAATAACAAATATTGTTTTGACATCTCAAACTTGCCGCCAGTAATTTGACAAAATTTCAAAAATACATTTCTAGAATACCACTACACGCTCAGCAACAGTGAAAAGGCTCACAGAAAATTGTGCCTGAAAATTAGGCAAACTGCAGAAAATGCACGCATAACTGTCTGACAACTACAATACACACACACACACACGCACACTCATACATTGTCAGATTGCAAAATACCACATAGAGTCACTGAGAAAAAACTCCCAAAAAACGACAACGACAGCGTATTTGAAATTTGCCACGTAAAGTGCCAACATTTTGCATACGCAGCAAGTCTCCACTTACACTCACACTCAAACACTCACACATCTACATACATACATACAAATGCATGTAGGTAAGGCAACGTTACTGTAGCTGCTGCGCAAATATTGAGCATCTTTCTTTCATTAGCAACGCTGCCACATGAACGTTTTTCCAAGCAAGCACTGCTGCGATAGCCATTTCGGTCGCCTTATGTACATACATACATACATACATTGTACATGCATTGGTGTGTGCATGAAGCAGGCAATTTTGCTGTTCGTTGGCGCACTTTCACTGCAATCGGCCGCCGTCTGCTGCAACGACACATCGTCACTTGGCCGCTTCATGCGGCCCTGTGCTGGCAGTTATCAAGCAATATGAAGTGACTTTTCTAGCAATGGGCATCACTTTCATTGCAATTCGATGCCAGTCATTGTTGTCGCATTTGGTTGTTGTTGTGAAAGTAGTTGTTGTTGTAGTTATTGTTGTTAAAGTAGTTGTTGTTGAAGACTCAAAATTGCCGCCTCTTACTTTCATTCGCTGATTGAAGTTTGTCAATTTGTGTTGTGTTTTCATTCTTTCATTTTGTTTGTGTGTGTGTCTACATTGAGTTTTCCATTTAACAAGCCTGACATTTCGAAGGTGCCTAAATGGCTGTCACACTGACACCCATTCGGCTGATGAGTGGTAGAGAGAGAGAGCGAGAGAAAAGTTTGATAGAACAAGATTAGCATTTTTCTGGAAATATGAAATTCGACAGTCGCCGTGTAGGCCATTTCGTAGTCATTTGTTTTTATTGGTGGTTCAGGGTTTACTTTCTAATAAAAATTTAAAAAACCATTGTTGGAAGAAATTTGTATGGTCCAAATACTTATTTTAGTGCGCAAGGTGTTAGTTAGTCCTTCATTGGGTCCAAATACGAGGTAAGAGATTGAAAAATGTGTAACCAGGTTAACCAATAATGTTTTTTTTTTATTAATCTATAGGAAAAATACCTTTGGAGGAGGGATCTCTGCGCCCTGAGCGCTGAGATTTTGTTTCTTTAAATACGCATAACGCTTTCCCACGATGCATTATGGCCCCTGTGATCGGGTTCTCTGGCTAAAATATTTTTGTATGTTTAGATTTTTAATGTTTCCCAACAATAGTGAATGATTTAATGTAGAAATAAAACGCATATTTTTTGAACGAGTGGTCTTATTTTGACTGAACTGTTAAGAAGATATGTTCCAACTAAGTATAGAATAAAATATGCGACAAATGGCCCAAGCGGTTTAAATCGCAGGCCTTTGCTCTTTTCATAACATTTTCGAAGACATTTAGACAAAGATGTGGTTTTACCTCATCGATGAAACTTTGGATCTCAACCTTGAACTTGAGGTATTCACATAGATCAAAGATTGCACAAACCCCCAAAGAAAGAAATCGTACAATATTGGCGCCCAGTTGCCATTAAAATTTCCGGAGATGATTCAGTCTTAAAATCGTTCCTGCAAAACTTCGTTGTTCAAGCTGGAAAATTCTGAATATTTTCCCTATTTGTAATTTATGAGTTGAACCCTTCAACACTGTTTAACCAACATGCTATTCCAGAAATCTGTAGACAATAAAACTATCGCAATAAATTATGAGAACATGTGAAATTTTACATTAGTCGTGAGGGGAATGTGGTATTGGGGAATGTGGTATTTTTAGTGTTTCTTATTTTAGCTTTTCTGAAAGAGTTTCTGCTTAAAAGAAAACGAATGTCTTGGTATGTTTATGTACCCTCAAGAACTTTGATTGCTGGCACTCATAACGAAAACTCTGCACCGGGTCATTCGCTTTGAAGGAACATTAATGAATTACAAAAGCAACAAAAGCAATAAAAATCCTTTTCAGATTTCATTATCAAATGAAAGACGAACTTGAAAGATTTATAGGAAAATTGAATATAGAAAATTCAGCGAAAAATTAAAAAATGAAAAATTTCAAAGTGAAAGATTTATAAGAAAATTGAATCTAGAAACATAATCAAAAAATATGAAAATATAAAACTTGAAAATTGAATATTTATAAGAAAATTGGCTAAGAAAATTTTTTAGAAAAATATTAAAACTTGAAACTTAATAACAAAATATTTTAATATATGAAAACTGAATCAGAAAATTCACTGAAAAATATAGAAATATAAAACTTGAAAATGAAAAACTTAAAAACTCAAATGTATGAAAATTTAATCAGGAAATTCTTTAAAAAATATTAAACTGCATAATAAAAAATTTATATGAAAATTGAATCTAGAAAATTATGTTAAAAATATACAACTTGAATATATGAAACTTGAGAATAAAAGATTTATATGAAAATGGATATTAAAAATGTTATAAAAAAACTCGAAAATATGAAACTTCACAAAGATTTATATGAAAAGATTTTTATGAAAATTTAATCTAGAAAATTCACTGAAAATATAAAAATATTGAACTTGAAAAAAAAGAATTTATGTGGAAATTTAATCCAGAAATTTCACTCAAATATATGCAAATATGAGGGTTGATAATGAAAGATTTAAATTCAAATTTAATCCAGAAAATTATTTAAACAAAAAAGAAAATATTTAAAAAAGTTGAAAATATACAACTAGAAATTAAAAGATTGACTTTCAATCTTAAGTTTGAAAATATAATCTGAAAATTTATCAAAAAATTCAAAAATATGAAAATGATTACTATGAAAAGATTTTTATGAAAATGAAATTTAGAAAATTCACTGAAAACATGAAATTAGTTATAAAATTTAAAAATAAAGGATTTATGTGAAAATGTAATCTATAAATTTCACTGAAATATATGAAATTATGAAACTTGACAATGGCATTGAATCTAAAAAATTCACTGCAAATATGAAAATATGACACATGCAAATGAAAAACTTGTATGAAAATTAAATCTAGAAAAATCATCGAAAATAAAGTTAAGGATTTAAAAATATGAAAATTGAATCTAGAAAATTTTTAAAAATATAAAAATAAGAAACTTGACAATTAGAAATTTAAATGAAAAGTGAATATAAAAAAATTCACAGAAGAACATGAAATGAAAAAATATATGAAAATTTAATTTAGAAAAAATCACTGAAAAAATTAAAATATGAAACTTTAATCTATAAAACTAGCTTAGAGTTCAGGGAAATTTTTAGAAAATAACCAAATGTATTTTCAATATTGAAAATCTATTCAACAATTAGAATCCGTCTATGAGACATACGAGAAAATTTAATGCAAAACAAATTTCAAAGTTAAATAATTTTATCAAAGTTTCAGTTACTTTAGTTAAAATTTAATATTTTTGTTAAATTGTGAATATAAAAGCAATAAAATAATGAGAATTGAATGCAGACAATTTACCGAAAATATGAAACCTTAATCTAGAAAATTCGCCTAGGATTCGGATAAAGTTTTAGGCAAAAACGAAAACCATCTCAAATATTAAAAATCTGTTTAAAACTTGTGAATCCCTCTATACGACATACGAGAAAATTGAATAAATTGAAAATGAAATTGCTCAACATTTCAGTTACTTTAGTTAAATTTCAATGTTTTTGTAAAATCCTGAGTGTTATTCGTTGCATATTTCCTGTTGCTGCCATCTCCTGTTTGGGTTGCACTTAAATCTTAAAAATGCCATCAGCTTTCCACATGCATTCTCTGTGCTTATGTGCTCGTGTGTGAAAAAAACAAGAAAGAAAATATGTGCTCAACAAATTTTCTAAACATTTCACACGCTCCTTTTTTCGTCACCATTCCCCATTGGCCTTGTCATTGTTGTTCCGGTTTCGGTTCGCACGCGTGTGTGGGTGATTGTATGCTTGTCTGTGCGGAAAACTGTGTCTCGCTGCAGCTAAATAGTGTTGCCAACTTCAGCATTATATATGAGAAAAGTTGCTGCACGCCACACAACAATGGCCAACTACTAAAAAGGATTTAAAAACGCTTTTTTTCCTGCGTTCTCGCTGTCGTCCTGGCAGCTCGCCTGCCGCTGTAATCTTCACTTTATGAGGGCGTGAGCAGAATAAATGGCCGAAACGACGAATGGTAAAGTCAAACCGAGTGTAAAATGAGCGACAAAAAAATCTCGTCGGTTTAGGTTTAATGAATTTTAACTAGCAAAAGTTGTAAAGTTGCCACAAAAATAGCATAAAACAACCAAACCCGAGGAATCGCAGAAATGTTTGTGATGCCAAAAACTCGCTTTTTTGTTTGGCTTTTGTTGAAGGAATTTTAAATGGCATTGCTGGGGCGTAAAGTGGGTGTAGCGAAGAGATGAGACAAATTTTGCAAAGAGGTAATAAGCAATTGTCACGTCTTGTGGAGATATTTGTACATACATGAAGTTGAATTTTTTTGAGGGTGACAGGCAAAAATTGTTGGTTAAAACTAATTGGGTTGTGCTCAAATTTAATTTTGAAATATAAAAACTGTAATTTTTAAGAGGGCGAAAACTAAAAAGAAATTTAAAAGTTATTATTTATAAAAGCGCCAGACAGGAACAATTGAAGGCAAATTATGAAAATTGAATATACAAAATTATTAATTATTTTTATAGAAAATTTAGCCAAAAATATGAATCTGAAAAATTCATGAAATGAAAGATTAATATGATAATTGAATCTAGAAACATTATTAAAAAAATATGAAAATATGACACTTGAAAATGAAAGATTTAAATATATGAAAATTGAAACAGAAAATTATCTGAAAAATATAAAACTATAAAACTTGAAAATGCAAATGTGTGAAAATTGAATAAGGAAATTCTTTGAAAAATATAAGAATATGAAACTTGACAATGAAAGATTTAAATGAGAATTGAAAATGAATCTGAATGAATGAATTATTAGATATACGAGCGCCAGGCAGGAAGAAATGAAGGCAAACTATGAAAATTGAATATAGAAAATTCAAAGAAAAATATGAATCTGGAAAATTCACTGAAAAATATGAAAATATAAAACTTCAAAATGAAAGATTTTTTTTTTAATTGAATGCAGAAACAATATCAAAAAATATGAAAATATGAAACTTGAAAATCAAATATTTATATGGAAATTGGTTAAAAAAATTTCAAGAAAAATATGAAAAATTGATAATGAAGATTTAAATATGTGAAAACTGAATCAGAAAATTCCCTGAGAACTAAAAAATATAAAACTTGAAAAATAAAAATTTCAATGTATGAAAATTTAATAAGGAAATTCTTTGAAAAATATGGAAATAGGAAACTTGCCTATGAAAGATTTAAATGAAAGATGAAAATGAATCTGAATCTGAATCAGAATGAATGAATTATTAGTTTTTCGAGCGCCAGGCAGGAACAAATGAAGGCAAACTTTGATGCAGGCAAAGACTTCTAAGAAGTTTTGGACCTCTGATGATTGATAGTTCATTTGGTGTCATTATTATTAAAAAAATTTACTAATTATTTGCACACTGCTGAAGCTTGTTAAATGTTAACTTGAAATTCTTGAATTATACTGCCTGGCAACTTAAGCGCCCGCAACATGTTGCCAACAACATTTTTTTGAAGTTCAATATCAACAAAGCCACTAGCGGAGCGCAGTGAAATCGTCTGAATTTTTGTTTTTTATGTCAAAAATAGAACAACACGATGGGGGCTCTGGCAACCGTTGCTGCACAACACAGACTACAAACGAAACAACAACAACTACAAAAACGCCATATGTAATAGTAAAAATGTGGCAGCTGTGGCAACAACACGAGCGGCAAATAAAAATTCAAATATAGTAAAAAAAAATTTGTAAAAAAAGGAAAAAAAGAAAACATTGAATTAGTGTTGGGAATAACAACGCTGATAAATTTAGTTGTGCGACTGAGCAGCAACAAAACTGCGGGCAGTTGTCTAATCTGTGCTGTGGCTCGGTGCAACTACACATATACGCACACACACACACACACACTCATATGGTGTCCCACCCTACGTGACACCACAACGACAGCGAAAAACCGTGAAAGCCTCACACACACACGATTCCAATTTCAATTCCATTTATGTTCGGCACGCTTACTTGTTGTAGTTTTTGTTGTTGCAGCGCCACTCTCTGCAGCCCTGCAGCCACAAATTTCACGTTATGACTTGCCACTGCTTATTAGTTTAGTTATCCCCATGACAATGGCACTGGAGGCACCGTCCAGTCAGCCTCAGAATTGGCAGTGCTGTTGTTGTTGTTGCCGGTTACTTGCTACTAAAAATACTTTCATGGTGGCCCGGGGCTGTGTGAAAAACTGAATTGGCTTCTTGTTTTTCATTTTTTTTGTGTATGCTGTCTTTTTGATTTCCGATTTTGTTGTTGTTGTGGTTTGTATTTGGCTTTTGAAGCGTATGGCGTGTGGCATGCAACCTGCCTGTCTGCCAGCCGCATGGCATGTGTCGCTAAAGTGCCGCCAGCGCCTGGGCGCAAAGCAGTTGAATTTCCTTTTTTCTCTCTAACGTTTTTTTTAACATTTTTATTTTACGAGCTCAATATGGAAGCGATTTAAAGCGTAAAATTTATGTGTAAAATTGTTCAAATTTTTATTGCTTTATTTCAGTTGAAGTAGGCAGTTGATTTTGGCACTTGGCTGAGAATATAAAACTAGGAAAATGTGTTTGAAATAACATTAAGAATTTTTTATTACAAAAGTCTCTGAAGACTTAAAAATGTGGTGAAACGCAAAACGAAATTCGATTTTTGACACCTCAGTGAGTTCAAAAGCTCACAAAGTTGCATGGGGCCGCATCTTAGTAAAATAAGTAGTCAAATGGCAAGCAACCACTAATGCAATTTGGGGTCGTGGAACTTTTTCTTTTTTTTTATGCAAACAATTTTCTTGAGCATTTCAACAACAACAAGTTCTGTCAAGTCATGACCCAAATTCTGTACAAAATATGCCAACAAAACCTTATAAATGATCTAAAAAAAAATAAACTTAACTTTTGTTCTTTAAAGTATTCGATGTCTTTATGAACCAAACTTTGCTGGCACTGACACTATGACAGCGTAATTGCCAACGCGTGACAGCGCGGTTAAATAGAATTTTCTTGTTTTTTTTGGGGGGGGTTGAAAAACCGGAAAATCACTGCATGCAAATTGATATGTTGGCGCTTTGAAGTGAATTAATGGCTATTTAAATATTTCAATTTCACAGCTCAAATGACGAAAAGAGTTTTTTTCTGGCGAAGATAATTGAAAACAAAAAACTTCAAAAGTGAGCGCTAATTATAAATAGCGGAAAAATTTCGAAAAATTAAAATATTAAACTTTGACATTTGAAAGATTTAAAATTTTTACTTATTATTTAATTTTTATTTAGTATTTACAATTATAAAAAGTTAATAAGTTGTCCACTAAATGAGGTGACTGGAAAAAATTACAAACATTTTTAGATGAGAATTCTATTTTTTTTTAATTTTGGCGGATAATTTTCTCGTTTCTCAATGCTGTAAAATCAGCTAAAAATTATTATAAACCTCTGCAACTTATTCTTTGACAATCTCAGGCAGTGATGGCCATTTTACTACTCGCGAGTAGCAGAGTAGAACAGCTACTGGCCCATTCTGGTCACCCACTGATCTTCAGTTGAGTTTGAGCTCAAGACGCTCACTCATCTTTTCTCACTCATTCGTTCTTCTTACTTCTCGTGATTTCACTATGGGCCTTCGAGACCTAAGTGAGTTCAACTTACATGATATATAATTTTTTATTTGTGGATATTGTGATATCGAGATACAGGGGTGTAAGCAGACGAAGATGTTTATTGATGCACTTAAACCTAGCAAGACTAATTTTTCACATGCTGAGGCTGAGAAAACGTGATTTGAGAACCATTGTGTGGCTCGTCGCGGTTTTTATTCCGCTTAAGGTATCATGGCACGTTAGAAAGGGGAATTTTTAATGATTTACAAAATTATTTATTTTCCAGCTACTTTATTATCAATCTTTTTGAAAATCTTATTCTCTTACTCACTTGATCTCCGGATTGGCTCGACCGATTTTAGAAAAATTTTTTTAGTTCTTTTTATTAACTTATATTTTACAAGAATCCACCACAATATTGAAGAAAAGTTTTTAATTTAAAGTACTTTTTCTGAGGAAAAGGTGAAAACTCAGTCAATTTTTGACACTTTTTTTCAAAAAGCTCCTACCCTTTTATTTTTAGCGTTTTTTTTAATTTTTCTTTTTTGTTTTTTTTTGTTTCACATTAGCCGATTCGGAGATTAAGTGTCCGCAATGGAGGATGTGTTTTTTTTCTACGCGACTTCAGCTCCACCTACATAAGAGACAATATGCTAAAAAAAAAATATATATTTTTTTGTGTTCTTAAAACCTTCAATATATTTTCAAAAAGATTGATAATAAAGGAGCTGAAAAATAAATAATTTTGTAAATCATTGAAAATTCCCCTTTCTAACGTGCCATGATACCTTAACGAGTATCTAAATGTAACTCAATTTGTCATACAAAAATCTCAATTTAGCTAATTGCAATTAGCGCTAAATTGACCATAAATTGAGCTCGATTCGCAATGCAACCCTGTGTCGTGCAGTTATCGATAAACAAATTTATTCACAATTGACGGTATCAACACAAAAATGAGAGACTGACAGCAGCGAAAGACATTTGTAAGCATTTGTTTGCTTTGAAAAATCTGCTTTGCTTTCGTTTAGAAATTGTGTACATCAGTAGAGATAATAACTAAATGTTCAATAAATGTTTTTAAGAATTTTTTTTACACATAAACAGAAGAAACCCTTTTTTTCTTCAAAACGAACACATGTTCGATAACAACTAAATTGAGGTGTGTGAACAGCAAAAGCGATAAACGAAGGGATGTTGAATAAATATTTCTAAATGTTCAATAAATATTTTTAAGAATTTTTTTTACACATAAACAGAAGAAACCCTTTTTCCGTCAAAACGAAAATATGTTCGATAACATTTTCGAAAACCACTAAATTGAGGTGTGGGAACAGCAAAAGCGACGAACGAATGGATGTTGAATAAATATGACCAAATGTTCAATAAATATTTTTAAGAACTTTTTATTACTCATAAACAGAACCTTTCTTCCTTTAAAACAAAAACATGCGATAATCTCAATTAAGAACTAAATTGCCTGAATTTATTTGGCTGTCTGAAAAGACCATAAGACTGTCGTTCACTTTATTAGTGAATGTCTGGATTTCTTATATTCCAGGCACAGGTGGTCCGATGCGATAATTTTAGTGAAGAATAAGGTACTGGAACTTGAGCTGCCGTACATACTTTGCTGTACAAAAGCGACGGACTGGCTTATAGAGATTCAAGGTCTCTGAGATACTGACTATCAATTACTGACTATTGAAATGCATGAATTACCTAACGATGGGGCTGGTCAGATCCACTTCAAGTGGTTGCGAGTCCGAAGCTTGCTAGTCAAGGCGGGAGACAATAGCCGGAGTACAATTGACCTTAACATCTACGTCCAACACATTCTCTTGTTTTGGATATCTATTTTGTTTTATACTAAAAAATCGAATGAAATTTATTCTTTTATATTATTCCCAATCCAATTTTTTGTTATTCCTAATTCCAAACAAAGATTTTACTCCACGTAAAACTCATAAGTTTCACACACAAAAACCACATAATTTGTGTTATTTTACTCACAAAAACAATCATTTTATTGCATTGTCACATTTTCCTGCACAACGTGGTCGTCGCCCATAATGCAACGCTGCCCATTGAAGTGGAAAATTCAACGCGACCCGTTCGGTGCATGCAATTCGATTTCATGCGCCATAAAGTCGACTACAGTTGCAGCTGTTGTCCGGCGGCGTTGTTAGCAAACCGCTTTCTGGCTTTTCCACTCCTACAAATTAGACAAAACTCGCCCGACGGCGAACAGACAAAGCGCAAGCGAGACGACAACGACGTCGACAGCACGAGATATCAACAAAAATATTGCATGTTAAGATAAGAGATTTTGAAAGCGAATCAGAGCAAAACTTTAAATTGATGAAAATGCCGCAGGCAGCTGACATTGTGCCGCTGCCGCTGCCACCGCCCACCCGTCGGCCGTGCGTTGAACAATTTGTCAGGTGAAAGGCAGCAAGACGACGCATAATTTTGCCAGAGCGCAACTGACAAGTTCGTCCCCCCCCAGCCACTTTGACGTAGCATCGTCGTTGCACGTCGGCGGCGCTGCGCACTGCAAGCAAAATGTCAAACTGGCTGCCAGCTGCAGTTTTTATTTTATTCTATTCATTTTTTGCCTGCGAAAATGCACTCAAGACGCATCAATTTTTCTTGACTTTTACTTTTTACTCGCTTGGTTTTTATTTGTATTCTAAAAAAAAATGAAAAGAATGTAAAAAGTAACAAGCGCAGAGAAGTTTTCGCTTTAGTTAGCTGCACAGCACAGCAGAGCAGAGCACAGCAATTGCATTAGTGCCGCTGCCGTTGCAGTCGCCCCTTGTGCGACTTGTTTGCACAAACACCATATGCGGCATTGCACGCTTCATGCTCGCTGCGCGCTGGCTGCCGCTCGCTCACGTGTCGCAGCTGGTTGGTTGGTTATTCTGTGTGTGAGCGCAATTGGCAGCAGCATCATTTGTTTGTTTGTCGGCGATAAAGGCGTGTGACGTGACAGACAGTCAGCCAACCAGGCAGCAGTTCAGCGCGAGTGCATGCCGCGCGCTGTGTTGCAAGTGCAGCAAATGTTGCATGGCGCTTGCCAATGTTAATTTCGGAAACGTGCACGTGGTATCCGCGTAATTAGATGTGGCGCAAATGCATTGGATGCTCACAACAAAGAGGGCCAAATACGAATAAAAATAAACTTGCAATTACAGCGAGTGCAGTTGCCATAGATTTTATAAGAAGATTTGGACTTTCTGACGAAATTAATGCAGATAAATGATGACAATGTAGACTTTATTTGATATTTTCAATTTTCATAGTTGTTGTTGTTCATAGAATGGTTGTTTAGGATTAGTCGAGAATGTAAGCTGTGAAAGAAAAGTCAGCTCATTGAACTTAGGCTCTATAGTCTAAACTAGTCTCGTCATATATTGGTTTATTCTCTGAGAAATATAAATTTGTTGTATTTCCAAGCGTTTGTTGGAAATATAAAAAATATATATGGAAACCCTGCCTCGATTATGCTGACAGAGGGAGCAATCAAGATTCACAAAAAAAAAGAGGCAAATGTAGTTTGATATGTTAGAGTAAGACTAGAAGAAGGAGAAGGAGTGATAATTGAAAGATTGAATCATATCAAAATGAAAAAATAAATAAAATATGTTAGAGTCAGCAAGTAACGAGGAAAAGCAGCAATGATTGAAAAATTGAATGAAAACCGAGTCAAAAACAAATAAAAAGAGAATAAAGAGAGTAAAATAAGTTTAAGTTGGGTTGAAATATTGTTTAACAAAGTATTAATTTTTTGTTTGATTTAGCTTTAGTAAGAATCACAGATTGTTTGTCAGAAATCAATGTCATAGAAGTTATCTATATGCGTAAAAATAATTGTTTGTTCTGACTGACTGCCTTTTTGAGTGAGTGACTGAGTTTTTTACAGTCTTTTTGACTTAGTGACTGATTTTTTTACTGTCTTTTTGACGGATTGACTGATTTTTCAACTGACTCACTGACTTTTTGATGGACCCACTGACTTTTTGACTGACTCATTGACTTATTGACTGACTGATTGACTTTGTGACTGACGGGCTGACTGACTTTTTGATTGACTGACTGATTTTTTGATGACTTTTTGACAGATCGACTGACTTTTTGACTGACTGACTGACATTTTGACGGACTGACTTACTTTTTAAGTGACTGACTGACTTTTTGACTTACTTTTTGACGGACTGACTGACTTTTTGACTGACTGATTGACTTTTTGACCGACTTTTTGACTGACTGACTGATTTTTTTACTGACTGTTACTGACTGACTGACTTTTTGACTGACTGATTGATTTTTTGACGGGCTGACTGACAGATTTTTTTACTGACTTTTTGATGAACTGACTGACTTTTTGATTGACTGACTGATTTTTTGATGACTTTATGACGGATCGACTGACTTTTTGACCGAGTGACTGACATTTTGACGGACTGACTTACTTTTTAAGTGACTGACTGACTTTTTGACTTACTTTTTGACGGACTGACTGACTTTTTGACTGACTGACTGATTTTTTTTTACTGACTGTTACTGACTGACCGACTTTTTGACTGACTGATTGACTTTTTGACTGACTAACTGACTGATTCATAATTTCATGACCCAAGCCGTTGAACCAACAAACATTAAATTTTAATTGTTTTAACTTTTAACGGCTAAGAGCCTTTCTTTTTAATCTGGGTCTAAATGGGCAAAATATGGATTAAAATGTTGTATAAAGAAACGGGATCGAAAATTTCAAACCCCCGAAGCTGTAAACATGAAATTTGAACTATAGGTGCACTTTACAAAACGAACCTCTGCTTAGGCACAATTTTTTGAAATTCGGGGTCTAAAGGGGCAAACCATGGGTTAAGGTGTTGTATGAAGTAACGGGATCTAGAAGGCCAATTGATATTAAACTTGGTTAAAATACTTCAAATCAAAAATAATTCGACACGTATTTTTTAGTTTTTCGAAAATGAAAATTTTTCGTAGTCAACAATGGGTAAAGTTCGTTTATAGGAAAACTATGAAGAAAACATGAACCAATGGGCTATTGACTTCAAAATTGGTGAAAATACTTGAAATTACGAATAATTCAACACGTTTTTTTAAGCCAAATCTGACGGCTTTAACGTGTTAAAAGTTGGTTTGGAAAAACTTGATTTAAGCTTCAAACATGGTGACATCAAAGCTGGTGAAAGTGCTTCAAGTAAAAAATAATTTGACAAGTTTTTTTTCATTTCTTGAAAATCAAATTCTGCTGGGGTAAACAATGGCTTAACACTTTGAGACTTTGAAATATTTATTTATTTATGTTGAAAGCTTTTCAAATGAGAAATATTTAGACAAGTATTTGTCACAAAAATTCTGACGGGATAAACAAAGAGTTAAGAGAAACTTGATTTATTGGATGCATTGACATAAGACAAAAAAAATACTCAAATTCACTGTTGCCAATTCCCTCTTTTTTTGTGGACCAAAAAGTGTACAAAATTCCAAAACTAAAAACTAAAAAAATTTTGTTTGAATACAAAAAATAAAAACAGAAAATGACATAATTTTTGTCTGTTATTAGAATTTATTATTTTTTTAGTTTTTGCGCATTTAAAAGAAATTAATAAAAACAATACAATTTAACAACACTAGAACAATCAACTTATACTTATATTATATAATTACACAAGATAAATATAAGACGAAATCGTAGAATTGAAGTCACAATTTTATTTTACGATAGATAGTAAAAACATGTACTAAATTAAAAAAACAAAAATTACAATATTTAGTACATTTCGGCCTAAACGGCAACCGTGCTTGAATTAAAAAAATCAACGCATGTTTTTAAATATTCCAAATTTGAAATATTATTTTTAGAAACATATTATTTCAAACAAATTCTTATAAGGAAATCATAAAACTCATTCGAGCTAGTTTATAATAAATTTATAATAAAAGAAATTTATGAAATCATTTTGATATATTTGATAGAATATGAAGACAGCTTTCGTTTGCATTGGTGTCAAGTTTGAGTCAAAATGTTTATTATTAATATTCAATGAGTTGGGTTATTAACTCAAATGTTCATTGGAATCTATTTTTGCATTGGTAATTATAAGCAAATTACAACGTATGCATTGTTATTATAAGTAAATAATATCAGAAAATTCACCATAAATTAGCTTCATGCAACTTTCAATAGAATTTTCAATATTCAAAGTTAATTTAGACAGCTAAAATTGTGGCTTAAATTGCCAATTGCTGCAAATAATTCTTCCTCGAAACACTAATCAATCAATGAATTATTCAATTGAGATGCAAACAACAACAACAACTACATCAACTTTGTATTGTTTTACTCTGCCACAAGTCGTAAATGTGGCGCTTGAAGTTCGAGAATTTTCAGCTCGACCAACGACAACAAAAACGAAGTCGGCTGGCTGGCTGACTGACTGCTGTTGCCACAGACTTTGGCCAGACTTGCCCAGACAATAACAGCAACAATTGAAAGCAACACACAAAAAACAAAACAACAAGAACGAACAATAAAATCTCACTACTACGACCAGACTAACAAAAGCAACAACAACAACATCGTCAAACAGCCAAAATAAGCCGCAATGAGCAACTTTGGTAGCGGCAAAATGCGCCTCATTGGGTGCTCGCTGCGGCCCAACACTGAGCAAATGCGAAAATGCATCAACAACAATACGCACATACAATGCCGTAGCCAAAGCAAAGCAAAAAGAGCAACAAGCATAATAACCGTAAGAAATAACAATGGCGGCGCATAGACAATAAAACGTGGAGGCGAGTGTGCAGCCGAATGCGACGACGAAGACGAAGGCGAAGGCAAATTGCAGCAAGAAATGCAAGACAACGTCTGGGAATGGTGGCGCCGAAAGGAAAGTGTGAGAGCAGCAGTTGTGAGTGGAGTCCGCTTGCCGAAAACGCCGCCATTAAAGTTGCACATTTTGGTATGTGGCACTTTCGGTTGTACGAAAACAGCGAAACGGGCTGCCCGCAGAGCGCAGTGAAGAAGGACAATGGTGGCCATGTGGCGAGGCGTTAAAGCGCCATTGTTCGCTTAAACGAAATGTTTTTTGTTGTATTCATATATTTATATGAAGTACAGAGTCCAAATATAGCGGAGTGAAGGGCAATTTCTGTGAATTGCGTGCGTTACATTTTGGAATGAAGCTGAAAGTGACGATTGCAATGTTGCCAACGTTGATTAGAATCTTTGATTGTTTGACTTTTTTCGAAAGAGTTGGCCATTGTTGGGCGCAAATGCTAAAGGTAAAAGTGGTCCTGGGCAGTCTGCAGTCTGTTGTGATGCAAAAAGCACAATGAAGGCAATGCAATGAAATTGAATGAATGTAGACAATAGAACAAAAGTTTAAGTGTTGTGTGGAAGTTCACAGCAAACGTAACAACAAATTTGGTGAGAACTTTACAAAGAAAAGTTTGTGTAGATGAAGTTTGACTTAATGTTAATGATAAATTTCTTCTACTTGTTCTCAAAATTGTGTATAAAATATTCATAACAAATTTAATGCTTAACATTAAAGTAGAAAATAATTTCAATTACCGATCAAAATTGCAAATTCAGCAATGATACCAAATAGAATCTCGTTGTAGTGCTTTTGTTTTATAAGTCAGAAACATTTCGAAGAAAATTGAATGTACAATAATGTTTTCTTTTAATAGAAACACACAAATAATTCTTACAATTCTTGACACTAGAAAGAACCCAAGTTTTCCATACCTACAAAGACTACGCTCATATCTCGAAAAGTACACATCGGATTTGGCTAATTTTTCACAAAATAAATTTTTACAAAATATAAAATATTTTCTGATAAAAAATTAAAAGTCTTTAAAGCAACCGTTTACAGAAACACTAAAGAAAATACAGGTATTTAAAACTGAAAAAACCCGTCAAATTGACTGCAATGGTCTTTCTAGTGTTAAAATAATTCTTCTTGTTCTTCCTACCTTTCTCCATGCTTGCTTTTTTATGCTCTTAAATTCTACTGCTTTTACTATATTCATTAATTTTGTATTTGTCAAAATAAAAAGCCACTTCCTCTTCTTTGCAGTTAGGTTTGTTTGTGTCATGTATTTCCTCCCAACTGGAAGTTGCAAGTCCAAATTGCTGCGACATAATCTTACAACTTCTTGCAAATTGAACTGTCACTTTATGCTCTCATTTTCAGGTTGATTAAATTTTGTTGCTGTGCTTGCAGATAAAATTTGTGATAGTTTGTACCAAAAATATGATTGGATGTCGTATGATTGATTGCCAAAATATCAAAATTTTTTTAGGTTAGGTACGAAGAAGTTTGTTTGAAAAGTCTTGGAAAATTTGTAATTAAAATTGGGTACTAAATCCAGATGGATAAAAGCTTTTAAAATTTACGTGAAAAAACAAACAAGTAAACTATTTAATTTATTTTGAATCCAAACGATTAACAGCTTTTAAAATTTACGTTACAAAAACAAACAAGTAAACTATTTTTAAGTCTCAATTCCGACATTGCAGTTTGTCAGTTGCCTGGAGCCAAATCGTTCGTTTGAGAAACTTTAAAATTTGTTAAAAAATTTCATATTATTCAAATATTTCTTCCTCCACTGTTGTTCAGCCACCTTTTTCTATAAATTTGCATTTTCTTTAATTCTCATTGTTTCTTTCAACTCTCACCCACATACAAATTCAACTTTTCCACTCCCTCCTTCACTCTATTCTGCAGCATTTAAGCCTTTAAGCTTCCCAAATCTTGCAAATTTTATTTATTTAAAAATGTAAATTTTTTGTTGGAAAATACTCTCAACTCGTAATTTCAGTCGCATTATTTCTCTTAACTGTGCAATTTGCACTGCTGTAACCTGTTGTAATGCTGTTTGCGTGTACTCAAAAGAACAAAATGGATTATCCTTAATGCCAACAACATACCTTTACATACAACAACAACAAAAGCAGAGAATCAAACCTTTTTTTGCTCCTGTTCAATATTTAAGTCCGTAAATTATGGACAGTTTGTACGCATACACAACGCGTTAATGTTGTCATGTGTGCTTAAAATGTTGTTAAAGTTATTATCACAGTTGTTGTTGTTGTTGTTGTTGTTGTAGCAACTACACACCACAATCACATCAGCAACAACAAAAGCATTGACATGTTGTGTGCATTTATTATTTCGACACATCAACAACGCTCGTAAATAAGTAACGGGCATAAAAATTACAATTCAGCAAATGTCAACGATGGGCCTGTCAAATTTAACACCTCAGCGGACAACCGCAATTCCTTCATGCAGCCTGGCGCTATTTACCGTTACGAGCATGTTGTGTGTTGCCGCATCGTCGACATCTACAATGATGATGACGACGACGACGGCGACGACAACAAACGTACATGTGTACGTTACTTTTGACAGCTGTCACTTGAAATGACATTTGGCATAGCGGTGAAATGCTGGCAAAAGCGGAAGCAACATAAAAATATATTTAATGTGCACAGATTGTTGTTGCCATTTGCTGTTGCAACTGCGCGCACTCGACAACGTGGTTCGTTTGAATGTTTTATGTGTGTGTGTGTGAGTGTGTGAGTGTGTGCGGAGCATAAACATTAATTTCCGGCTGGCATGTGTGTGTGTTAGGTCGCACTGTTTCCTGTGTTGGCAGGCAACACTTGCCGCCTGAGCACAGCCGGCGCTCAGGATTTAAAGTGTTGCCAATTTTGTTTGTTTGTTTTTGCTTTTTTTTTGGCTTCATGCAAAGAAGCAGAACATAAGAGAAATCAGAGGTAAGAGCTTAGAAACGGGCGCCACGAGTGTAATGTTGTGTTTGTGTGTGTGTGTGTGTGTGTGAAAAAGTGAGATTTATGAACAGCAATCACTACGTTGACACATGAATAAGGAAGTTTAAATTTGCAAATATGAAATCTTTGAAAATAAACAAAAACAAGTACATACACTGAAGAAATCTGTATGGAATTATAAATCGATATTTTGACTAAATAGACTATTTAACTTTCGAAGAATACAACAATTTTTTCAATTATCAGAAACACTCAAAGTCTAATTGACTTATCGGATAGAGATTACTGTTTTTGATCACTTTGGACTTAAAAAGAAATTTGGTTGTATACTTTGAATATTGTTTTAATAATTTACAAATGTTATAGGCACCTCTGAAGCTTACAACTAGTGTCCGACCGAATATTCGGTTTCGGCCCAAATAAGTGGTTTCGGTTTCGGTTTCAGTTTCGGCCAAAAAATGGCCGAATAGCCGAAACCGAAACTTTCTAGAATATTTTTTACATCTTATTGTGTAGCAGATATATAGTAAAAGGAGGAGTAATTTAGATGCCAGCAATGTAAATAAACTTCTTTTTTTAGCATATAATATTAAATTATTTAATTTTGAATATTATCGAGTAAGGTACGAAAGGGTGATTTCTTCTTGTTTACGTTTTTAAAAAATGAATAAATTGTTTTTATTAATAAGTATTTATTTATTTATTTTATGTTTGCTTGTTTGTTCTTTATTTACTTAATGTAAAATTCGTTTGTTGAAAAAAGTGATTTTTAGTGTTGATTTTTATTTCAACTAGAAAGTTTCGGTTTCGGTTTCGGCCGAATATTAAAAAAAAACCGAATATTCGGTTTCGGTTTCGGCCCAAAAAAGTGGTTTCGGTCGGACACTACTTACAACATACTTATCCTTCGCCTTACCAAAGATTTTTGCATATTGCTTTCATATATAAATATTTGAAGTGTTTGAAGGTATTTTTTCGACCGCTACCCAACCGAGTAATGCGAGTAAGTAATGCGAAGGTAAAAACAAATTCCCAGGAAAAACAGAAGTTTGAACCTATTGTCGCTTTTAAATTGAGAGATTGTCATAATTGCCACTTTGCTGTCATATTTAAACGAAGTCTTCCAAAGCTTAGACAAGAATGAACGAAACATGGGTTCGGTAATCAATGAAAGCAAAACTAAATTTGAAAGTTCGACATCCTGTAAATGACCAAGAATTGGACAATCTATTAGGATAGAAAACTATGTTTATGAATTTTTCAGTAACAACAACAACAACAATGTCTCAGTCGAAATTATGCAAAGAATCCTTTAAGCAAATTTTAAATTGTGTTAACATTTAACGACCCTGACCCAGATATTAAAAATGTCATTGTACCGCACATTTGTTGTCCTCGACCTAATATACGGTCTATATATAATAGACATGAACCATCTGCAATGCCGATGAAGAAAAGGTCCAAATTTTGAACAGCAAAATCTTTCCGAGAATCGTTAGGCAAGTGAACGAAAATGATGAATGAAGATAATGCTACAATCAAGAGCCCTGAAATCTATAGGATCAGCCAGACATTATTAACTATAATTAATACATAAAAATCAACTAACTGAGGTGGGCTTAACATATCATCAGAGTCGATAAAACCTATTCGCCGCACCAAACATTCTTTGGCAAATGTCATAACACTAGTTCCAAAGAACGTCCCAAACCTATGATGGATTGATGGAGTTGGCCAGGATGCCATGACACTAAACATAAAGTCATGGAGATTCTAAGCATGAGATAGGGAGAACTGGAGTTCACGGTTACAGCAGGTGAAGACCCCACCCGGGTTATTGTGATAATGGGTCATGTGAATTATGATGATGATGATGATGATGATGATAATGATAATGATAATGATAATGATAATGATAATGATAATGATAATGATAATGATAATGATAATGATAATGATAATGATAATGATAATGATAATGATAATGATAATGATAATGATAATGATAATGATAATGATAATGATAATGATAATGATAATGATAATGATAATGATAATGATAATGATAATGATAATGATAATGATAATGATAATGATAATGATAATGATAATGATAATGATAATGATAATGATAATGATAATGATAATGATAACGATAATGACAATGATAAAGATAATGATAATGATAATGATGGTCATAATGATAATGATAATGATAATGATAATGATAATGATAATGATAATGATAATGATAATGATAATGATAATGATAATGATAATGATAATGATAATGATAATTATAATTATAATGATAATGATAATGATAATGATAATGATAATGATAATGATAATGATAATGATAATGATAATGATAATGATAATGATAATGATAATGATAATGATAATGATAATGATAATGATAATGATAATAATAATGATAACGATAATGATAATGATAATGATAATGATAATGATAATGATAATGATAATGACAATGATAATGATAATGATAATGATAATGATAATGATAATGATAATGATAATGATAATGATAGTGATAATGATAATGATAATGATAATGATAATGATAATGATAATGATAATGATAATGATAATGATAATGATAATGATAATGATAATGATAATGATATGATAATGATAATGATAATGATAATGATAATGATAATGATAATGATAATGATAATGATAATGATAATGATAATGATAATGATAATGATAATGATAATGATAATGATAATGATAATGATAATGATAATGATACTGATAATGATAATTATAATGATAATGATAATGATAATGATAATGATAATGATAATGATAATGATAATGATAATGATAATGATAATGATAATGATAATGATAATGATAATGATAATGATAATGATAATGATAATGATAATGATAATGATAATGATAATGATAATGATAATGATAATGATAATGATAATGATAATGATAATGATAATGATAATAATAATGATAATGATAATGATAATGATGATGATAATGATAATGCGTTCTAGAAAGGTTAAGAGATCTCATGTGAATTAGTCACAATATTGCCAGATCAGGAGATTTTCTTCTAGATTTTGGAGATTCTTGGCCTTTTAGGAGTATTTTTAGGAGGAAGAATTGTTTAGGAGAAATTTTTGAAGATTCTGATGTTGATACATTTGACATCATGAGTGGCACTGAATCCTTGAATATTGAACGCTAAAGTGTCTTATTTAATTTACTTAAACTTTATGCTTCAAAGTGTATAATTTATGCAATGAATAAAGAAAGTTTACAAAAGCGAATTTCATAATGATTTCATTTTTTATATGTTTTATTTGTGTTAATTTGTTGTTAAGCTGAAGCTAAATGAATATATAAATACAGTCGTGTCTGGATATAGTGAACTAATTATTGCAAGGCCTGTTCACAGTATTGAGGTTAACATTTTTGTTCAAAAACTCGTTTTATTTGCTCAAAATACACTTTTTTGTTTTTTGCTTGAAATTGCTTTCAAAATTTCGTTCAACATTTAAAGGCTCCATATCAAATTTGGGTGTTCACTATATAGGGTGTTCACTATACCCAGACACGACTGTATATTTTTGTTTTTTTTTATAAAAAGTTTAATTCCTTAGTTAATAATGACAAAAATAAAAAAAATTAGGAGATTTTTAAATTTTTGGATGGAAATTTCAGTTCTATTTTAAAATTTAGGAGAAAGTAATTTCAGGTATCTGGCAACACTGATTAGTCAGCGAACGAACAGCCAAAGAAATGAAGGCACAAACAAACATTGCTACAAGGTTTCTCCTGCTAATTCGATTCATGTCTTTATATAGTTTTCCTTTCTCCTTCGTCTTCAATGTATTTTGAATAATCTCCCAATCGGTTCAGAATCCAATTTTCAAGTGAATTTCATTTTTCAGGACTTTAAGAAGTTTCAGTTTTTTTCAAAACCCAACTCAGTGCAGTATGTATATCAAACTCAACAAGTATTTTGCTTATAAAATGTACATAACATAAATATAACCCATAAACTCAGTGCAATGCATAACAAAAACAACAATGGCAAAAAATACTTATTGTTGCTGTCAGCGCTTGTTACCCAAAAATTCGTGTTGTTCGTGTTTTTCCTGTTGCTGTGGTGGCTGCTACATAAATTACGACAATTCTGGCTTTGAAATTTCTGACTGTTTTGTCAGCTTATTTGTTTCATAAAGTTCAACAAAAAACCCCAAATTGTCTAGTTCTCTTTCTTTCACTGTCTGTCTGTTTGTGCTTGTCTTGCGCATGTTTATTTTTATCTTTGCATGTATTAGTGTGCTGTCATTTAAATCTCTGACAGCTTGCTTGACATTTAAACGTACTCAAGCTGTCAGCAGCTCTACGCTTGTCAACATACATAAATAATATGATAATTGTAAGCATTTGTGTTATTGTTGTTGTTGTTGTTGTGGATATTGTTTATGATGTTATGGGTATTTTTAATGTCCGTTGTATATGTGTTAATTGGGCAACGCAGCGGGAAAACTCCCTAAGTGAATACTCGTAATTAGGCGCAATAAGAGCGAAAATTTGACATGTTGCACATTAACCGAACGAAGCATATACAATTTTGATTGCGCCAAACGAAGTTGACACTCGAGTTTTGGCAGCTACGAAATTTGCCTCAAGCATGCAATCTTGAGCACACAAGACGACTTGCTCAAGTTTGTATTGAATAAACAACAACTTGAGCACAGTCACTGCTAGCGGGGCGACCACTTGGCGGCAAAGCGTCAGTTTCCTTGAGCAATTAAAAGCCAGTCGCATTAAGAAGGCAAACTGCTGCTGGAGCAACTTTTCACATTCTTTGTAAAAGTCGCATTAAGTTTTGGGGCAGTGAATAAATAAGCCGCTCAGTTTACTTCTTGCCAAGTTTGGGGCATTCAAGTGGTACTCACATTTGGGGGGGGGGGGGGGGCGCAACGAAAGTCACAACGCAAGCACAACTCAGGGTGTCAGAGTCGGTCTAGACTGGGCGGGGTTCAGGGTGAACACAGAAGTGGATAAGCAGTGTGTGTAAGTTGGCTCTGATTTGTTCATATTTTTCGTTGTTCCTTGAAGCTTTCTCAACTTTCTTTTTCTTTTTAAATTTCTCAATGATTTTCTTCTTTGCCTTTGTGTGCTTCTTATTTTCTATTCTACTTTTTTCATATGAATATTTAGTTTTACACATGCAATCACTGCAATCTTCAATCAAAATCAAACACTTCTTCAAAAACCCACTTGACTTTTACTGCCATTTTGAACACTACTAACTACTACAACAACAACCATTGACTTTTCCATTTCCTTCTCTTAAATTTTGTACTGCAGTCAACATTCATGCGACGTCCACATAATTACGAAATGTTTACAACTTTTGCAAGCCCTCAAAGCCATACTTTTCACTCGCTGCTCACGCAAACTTTTCAACTTGTAAACTGAAATTCTTACGCGCCCAAAACTATGTTAAGAAATTTCATGGTGTGCAAGCAGCCGCAGACGGCAATAAATAACAACACCAAGCAGCGGCATGGCGGAAAGACGAGGCGAGACAGAGCAGGAAATAAGGCGGAAAATGAGCCGTGTTGATGGCGTTGCGATGCCGAAGAAGCCGAATGAGCACAGCAGTTGTGAACAACAACAACAATAAGTAGAATATGACGATTGCAGTAGCAAACAATACATTCATTATAAGCTCACGTATGAGTTCCTGTGTGTGTGTGTGTGTGTACGCGCACTATTTGATTTATGCATTTCAATATGGCCGACTGCAATATGGCGAAAATGCGCGCACGTTGCCTGTCGTTTCGCATACGGCACATAAGTGTGGAAAAGCCTCATACTTGTCGCGGCTGAATGCGTGCGCCTTTATGTGTGTGTGTGAGTGTGGAAAGTAATATTTAATATTTGTTGGCACTGTTGTCGCTTTTGGTTGTACCTTAACGACTATTTTTTCGATGCTTCGATATTTTTTCAGTAAGGATTCTTTAATGCAAATCAAATTTGGCAAAGATTATATTTAATTAAAAAAAATTTTCAGGTAAATCTCAAACTGATATACCTACTAGATATAACTAACTTAAAAAAAGAAAACATATTTTAAGTTTTATTGTATTATACTATATAAAAATCATTTTATAAAAACAAAAACATTTGAAAGTTTAGTAGGAGAAAAAGGTGTTTGTTTGTTGAGTTAAAATCAAAAATAGGAAAGTTTTTCTTGAATTTAAATAGAAATGGAATAAAAAAAAATCAACTAACATTTTTGTATTCGTTTTGTTTTAAATAATTTATCATTATTTTTTTACGTTTTATTCAATCATACTTAATATAAATAAATTCAAAAAACAAAAACATTTCAAGGATTAGAAGGAGAAAAAGAAATTTGTTTATTAAATTTAAATAAAAAATACATAGACAATTTAAGAAAGTCTTTTTTTAAAAATAAATAATTTTTTTTATTAAATTACACTTAATATAAATAAAATTAAAAAACAAGCAAGACAACAAAATAAACAAACAAACAGATTAGAAGGAGGAAAGTAATTTTGTGTGGTGAATTTAAAGAAAAAACACATACACAATGTAAGGAAATCAACTAATATTTTTGTATTAAATTTGTTTTTATGAAATTATTATTTTTTTTTATTTTTGTTTAAATAATACTAAATAAAATTAAAAATATAAATCAAAAACATTTTAAAGATTGGAAAGAGCAAAAGTAATTTGATTATTGAATTTAAATAAAAAATATTTATAAACTAGTAAAGAAATCAACTAACATTTTTGCATTAATTTTTTTTATTGAATTATAATAATTATAGTTAATTTTCTTTTATTAATAATTTATTTTGTTTTTAATTTTTATTAAATTATATCAAGTATAAATAAGTTAAAAAACAAAAATATTTAAAAGATTAGAAGAATATACAGAAATAAGTTTATTTATAGACCATGTAGGGAAATAAACTTACAATTTTGCATTAAATTTGTTTTTTTTAATTTTAATGTTTTAATTTTCAATAATAAAACAATGTTTAATAATGAAACAAAGTAATATAAATAAATTAAAAAAACAAAAACATTTGGAAGATGAGAAGCAGAAAAATAAATTTGTTTATTGGTAGACAATGTAAGAAAAACAACAAAAAGTTTTTGTATTAAATTTATTTTTATTAAATTGTTATTTTTTAAATTTTTATTAAACTATAGAAAATAAAAATAAATTTAAAAAAACAAAAACATTTTAAAGATGAGAAGGAGAAAAATAATTTTGTTTATTGAATTAAAATTAAAAAATACATTAACAATGTAAAGAAATTTACTTACATTTTAGAATAATTTTTTATTAAATTATTATTTAACATTTTTTAAATTACACTAAATATAAAAAAATTCAAAGGCAAACCCATTTAAAAGGAATTTAAATAAAAAATATATACACAATGTAACTAATGTAACAGTTTTGTTTTAAATTTTTGTTATTTAAATTATTATCTTTTACATTTTTATTAAATTATAGAAAATATAAAAAAATTAAAAAAATGAATCCCATTTCAAAATTAAAAGGAGCAACAGAATTTTTTTATTAATAAACACTGTAAAGAAATCAACCAACAATTTGTAGTTTTCCTATTTCATTTTTCATTTTTTCATTCATTTGTTCTTTATCAAATGTTTTTTTTTATTTTTTTATTAAATTCTTATTTGTTAAGTTTCTTGGTGTTTTTATTCAAAAAAAGTTTATGTTGGTTTTTGAATTTTTTAGCAATTTACCATTTAGTAGTCAATGATTTCATTTTCAATCAGTAGTCAATCAAATTTGAGTTTAAAAAAATGACGTTTTTCTTGTTTCGGCAAAAACATTAGAAAATAATAAAACAAAAAAACAACACGCACACAATAAAATTTTAAATAAAAATCTCTGATTAAATTAAGCAATTTTTGGATTTAAATTTACGTGTCAAAATTTAAAATCAATGTTTTCTTAAGTATTTTGGTGAACAAAAATGTCTTACAAATATATAAACGTTCGTATACGCGCAGTGAAAGAAAAATATGGACATTCGTATACGCGCAGTGAAGGAGCAACGTGAATAATATTTTTTTATATTAAAAGTGAGATCATTTGTGAAGTATTAGTGTTGAGTGTGGCCACCTTGACTCTGAAAAACGATAAAACTTCTACCATAAGACAAAAAAATTCTGGCCAGACAGTGAATCTGTCAAAACATTGTCAAATTAGCACACGTATCCAAGTTGGAATACATTCGAGCTATTTAAGGTTTTAGTGTTTTGGTACCTGCAATTATTCGCTGTACCCATGGATGCGTTATCGTACTGGAAGCTGAACCCTTTGTGGCAAACTTTTATTCATTAATCCGTTCATTCATTCATTTTGCATTTAAGCATTCAATTTCGGTTTGCTTTCCATTAGACAAACGTTTTCTTTTGATATTTTCGAAAAAATATCTTGTGATGGTATAAATAGAACAAGTTTTTGTATTTTTGCAATATTCATGAAAGTATTTATTTCAAGTAAATTTTCCAATTTTAAATACATTTCAACTAGACGCAACTGGTGGCGTGCATACTTACAGCAATCCTATATATACTATATACAATAATTTTCACAGAAATAGCCAGAAAAAAGCTAAAAGTACATATCAGCAAAAACCAAAATATCAAAAAGCTTCGAATGGCAAATTAAAAGCTTTTCCAACTTGTATCAACTTTCGCAGTGAAAGAGACATTTTATTTCTTTTTTCTAAATTTGGTGATGTCTTCATCAAGTCTAAAACGCAAATTTCTTAGTTTAGTGTTCCAACATAATAACCACTGAACCAAGGTAACAGTTTTTCAAGTAACAGTTTTTCAGCACAGTTATCTTAAAACAATTCAACTAGTGAATTTTAGAGACAATAAATTTAATATATGTGCATATATATTATTGTTTACGATCGATAAATTGCGTGTATACGAATGTCTATGACTAAGCGCCAAAAACTGTCACAACTATAGCGACAACGTAGCGACTTGATGTTGCCAGATAATTCTAAAAACTATAAACAAACAGTTGAAGAAAAACTTTCAAAAAAGAAATATAATTTCCTAGATAGTAAATGGTTTAGGAATTATGATATGAATATTTTATTATTTGAAATATTTTTAGTTTTGCTAAATTAAATTTAAAAATCAAAAATTCAATACAAATAGAGACTTGTTTTAATGTACTTTTTTAACCACTATCAACTAAATAATTATTATTTGAAACTAAATTCCAAAAATTTAGTCAACAGCTTAGAACGAAAATTAACAACCAAATCCAGTCATAAAATCGTTAAACTGGCAACACTCCACTCGCACTCCGTTCAGCGTCAACACTCACTCACCGCAAGCACTCACTTCAGTAACTCGATATCGCACTGCTTGAGCGGTATCGTTGAGCATCGAGCCATTGTGTCGGTGAATAAAAACAAATACGTAACACTTGCATAGCCAGTCGAACGTTTCACATCCACTTAACTTCCTCGAACTGTGACGTCATCGCACTGTGCTCGCCGGTACTTTTGAGCAAACAATTGAGATTCGTCGAGCTTATCAGCACTTGAGGCGTGCCAATTGAGTCTTTTTACTTCGGTCTCTATATAAACAAACCAACGCACAAGTAGTTCGAGAGCGCTTTTCAACTTCTTCGATCTTCAGCTAATTGAGTTGCTTGCCGTTGCTGTTGTTGGCCGATGACTAACATGGCGCACAAAAGGTAACAAACAAATAAATAATAAGCATGTAAATAACTTTCCCACACGTCATATGAACATTTGTGCTTTTGTTTTTGTCGGTGATTTCGCCGCACAATGGAAAACCAAGATGACGTTTCTCGACACATGTTCGAGCAGTAATCATGTTTAATGGGCGTTGTGGTGAAATATTCACCCTGAATGATGGCTAAAGCGATCGATCGTACGTGACTGTCGTTGCAACGAATCAGATATTTTCTAATAACAAAAGTGCACAAAAATTCATTTTTAGTAGCAAATAAAAATGAATTTATGAAAATTATTCGAATGAGTTGGTGTGAAACCACAAACTGCGAAATTATTCTGGATTCTTTTGAAATATTTGCGCGTTCAGCTGTCAGTTTAATTGAACTAGTTGTCATGGTGAATGCACAAAAGGCTGCTAAAAAATACAAAATATTTCGTATGAGGAAAAACATGTAATAATCATTAAATCACGTCGTCAAGACTAATGATTGGTGAAGGTGAAATAAAGTGTGTGAAGTGATGGTTGCTTTAAAGCAACTTTAAAGAAAAACGTGAACATTACTAGAAAATTCGATGAATATTAGGTTTTCAATTGCATAAAATATTTTGAATTTTTTGACAATAACTAAATACGACAATAAATAGGAATTGGGTCTCTCGACTTGATCAAAAGTCATGAACCAATTAATGGTGGAAGCAGAAATATTTTTTCCAGAAAAATAATAAAGCAAATATTTCAATATATGTAGTAAAGATCGGGTTTCAACTTAAAACCATTAAAATTGTTAAAAATGTTAATATAGAAATATTTTAATATTCTCATCAATCTGTCGTCAATCATTCAAATCTTGTATTGAAGCTTCTTGTGATCTGATAAGCTACTTTCAAAGTCTGTTTAAATATAGTAAAGATCGGTTTTCACTTTATAAGCTTTTACATGGGAAATACTTATTCATATATTTTAATATTCAGGACAAGACAAGACATAGACAATAATTATATA
Organism: Melieria crassipennis; assembly: GCA_963668005.1. Lineage (NCBI taxonomy): Eukaryota > Metazoa > Arthropoda > Insecta > Diptera > Ulidiidae > Melieria > Melieria crassipennis. Next base: position 56,479,615 of record OY764961.1, on the reverse strand, counting down.
CGACAATAAATAGGAATTGGGCCTCTCGATTTGAGCAAAAGTCATTTATAGTGAAAGCAGAAATATTTTTTTTCAGAAATATAAAAAGCAAATATTTTAATATAGTAAAGATCGGGTTTCACCGAAAAACAATGTAAATTGTTAAAAATTTTAATATAGAAATATTTTTATATTTTTATCAATCTTTCGTTTATCTCTCAAGCTTTGAATTGAAGCTTCTTATTACCTGAGCAGCTACCTTCAAATTCAGTTTCGTTTTGTGAGGAAATAATTTGATTTGAGTGCAAAGATATGTAAGTATTTTTATAATTGAATTGATGTTAAAAACATTTCTGCTTTTATTGAAAAATGACTAAACTCAAAAAGGAAAAGAATTCGTGTGCTCAAGATTCTGAACTTTAATATTGATTTGGTCTTCTTAAGAAGATTAAATAATATATTAAATAATACAATTTTCAATTTGATTTTTCTCATTTTATTGTGTTTTTTTCACTACTCTATGAATCATTGACTTTTAAAGTGCCTTGTGTTGGGTGCGTGCATTGATTGCTTTTCCGTCAAGGTAGCCCGTGACTGTTTGACGTTCCGGCAGGGCAGATAATTAGTGTATGACTGGCATTTTACGGCAGTCGATGATTAGCTCACGTGCGACCGAAGATCACATTTTAGCCGAAGCCGATTAATCGGCTACAATACTGACATTTGGCTAAAACCGAAGCCGAAGGTGAATAAAGGTGAATAACTTAATTGGATTGGGCGTTTAAACTGAGTTTAAATTTCATTCAAGTTTGACTGAAAAATTCTAAGTTTCGGTCGGGCTCTATGATTAGCTTATGTTTGGTTGACATTCCGACAGGGTAGGTGATTCGCCTGGTTGATGTTTCGCCAAGGTTAGCCGTTGACTGGTTGACATTCCTTCTGGGTAGGTGATTAGCCTATCGCTGGTTGATGTTCCGCCAAGGCAGATGATTGGTCTATGGTTGGGTGACATTCCGTCAGGGTAGGTGATTAGTCTATGACTGGTCGGCATTCTACCACAGTAGGTGATTAGTCTATGGCTGGTTGACATATCAAGGGGGTAGGTAGGTGATTAGCGTCTGGCTGGTTAATGTTCCGCCAAAATAGTTAATCAGACTACAGTTGTATGGTGGCAACAGGTTAGGTTAGGCAGAGAAGGGTGTATGCAGCACTTCCAGTCGGAGGCCGAAATGGCCCATTGTGATTCCCTTCTATATGTTCTTATAATATATTCTTCTAAAGCTAATCAACATTATCAATCCTCAGTTAACCAGATTGACCTCTTAACCAAGGACAACAGTTCTTAGGTATCAACTTTTGCTGCCCTCGAAATCCGTCAGGAATTTTGACTTTGGGGTACGGAGTCGGACAGTACAGGAAGAGGACAGACACGGAAAGAGTTGTATTTGTTTCTATCTATCTATCTTTATCTCCGCAGCTTTTGTATCACTGGATGAGAAGCGCCGTTTGACAAGCATAGATCAGTGTGTGGCGATGACTCCAACGAGCTGTCACATGGAGTGGCAACAAGATCAAATAATTTTTATATTTTGGAAATTTAAAGTTTGATTATTTCTATGCAGAAAACCTTAAATCAATATAAGATTGTAACTATCAATTTGAGGTTAAGTTTGATAAATTTAGTACGGAGACAAAAATGCCATATGACAGCCGACAAATCATTAATTACAAGTCTCATAGCTTCAATATAATGAAAAAAAAGAATTAAAAATTGAGTGCTGTTTAGATTAAAAAGATTGCATACTATTTTCCAATTGTGGTAGGGGGTTCCCCCTTTTCAGTATTTTCACATTCATATAAAACTGATAAAGTTTAGTCTTCTACTTTTTTTTAATTCTTGCTAGCATGGCGGAGTGCCCCTATTACGTTTAATGCCGCATTACATTGATTTTCTAAAGTGAAGATAGAATGATGTGAAATGTTTTACTCAAGTAATGTTGATAACAATCATTGGGAAAAATTTCGAAATTACAAAGTAATCAGCAACCAGATTGCAAGGCACTTGGGCATTGAATTGAAAACTATAGTTTGGAGTCTAAAAACTTAATACATTTAGTATGTTTAGATGTAAAAGTATGATTCTATGCACTTTGTGGCGATGTGGTTAGCATCTCTGCTGTTAAGTAGTATGGAAAGTGATTTGGATTTCCGTGGCTACAAGTCAAATGACATAAAAACACATTTTAATGTATACATTTTGTACTGCCAACTGATGTTTGAAGAAATGTGTTTTGTTGTTGTTATGGCAGTTACAAGAGATGAGGATGATGTAATTTTGACATTTCAGTGTAAACAATGCCCACAAAAAAATTAAACCAAAACAGCAGACGAACGCAAATTAGGTGAATTGACGTTGAAACATCAGGTTTGTAGCCTACGAGGATAGACAGAGAAAAATAGCGCGGAATACCTGAACAATCAGTGAGAAGGCTAACAAAAAAAGATTAAAGGATATTCGGTAAACAATTTTTTACAATTTTAGTATAAATTGTTGTCTGAAAACAACAATTTATCATATATTATAAATTTAGAAAAAAATATTTAAAGGTATAAATTAAAATAATTTTAAATATATTTGTTTGTCTGTCTATTTTAAGCCGCTGAATTATAGATTATGATTAATATGAAGCTGGAACTGAAAATAAATCTTATTTTTTTAAATAAAGGTTTAATTTAAAAAATGAACTTCCATTGTGAAGGGATATTTTGAGATGTAGGGTCTGAAGGGGCAAAAAGGTTATATGAATTTTGATTTCAAACTTTTGATAAATTTGGTAAAAATATTCCAAATCAAAAATCATTTGGCACGTACATATTTTTCAGTTTTTCAATAATCAAAATCTGATGGGGTCAAAAAGGCCAGGTTTTTAAACGAAAAGATTATGAAAAAGCATGAAAAAGTAAAATTATTAAAAAAAAAACAGTTAAAACTAGAAAGACTGCAAATTGTCCATACCTACAAAGACTACAATCATATCCGCTGATATATCGAAAAGTACACTTCGGAGTTGGCTAATTTTTCTTAAAATAAATTTAAAAAAAAATAAAAAATTTCCCACGATAAAAAATAAAAAAATAACACTGAACCAAATGAATCAAATTTTTTCTAAAATAATGTTTTGACAACGAATTCTGCTAGAGGGAAATAAACCAAAATATATGTGAAGCGGCGTTTTGAAAATTAACGTCTGAAATTTTTTTTTTAGGAGGTCAAAGTTTCACCCCTTTTTTACATCTTTATAGTGAATAGGAATACGAAAACGATGTAAGGTTACATTTTAGGTATATGATGGGTTCAGCAATTTGGTGTACAATACTAGGAGGAACACTTTTGTGCAACATTTTAACCCTCTAACTCCTTTTTTTTTGTGGATCCATTTTCCTAAGAGGCCAAAAAATTGTCCTTAAAATAGAACTTTTATGGAAGAAATGTACCACGAAAATATTTGCCACAAAATTCGACTGAAGATTTTTGAATGTACCAAAGTTCAAAATTTAACTTGAAAGGCAGAAATAAGTCAAACTAAATAAGTCAAGTGGAAAAACTGTGAAAAACATGAATCAATAGGCCTATTGATCTCAAACTTGATGACAGTGCTTCAAATAAGAAATTTTCGATACGTGTTTTTTCGTTTTTTTTAATCAAAATCTAACGGGGTCTAACTTAAGGTTAACCCATTAAGCCCTGAGCGTTGCGTTTGCGCAACGTTTGGGAATTTCGCTATATTAAGTAATTCATAAAGACATAAGACTTGAAAATGGGTAGAATTGGATTAGAATTGATCGTTTTAGATTCTGCCATACTCAAATTTCAAAATTATTTAAATATTCATACGTTTTTTTCGATCCAAAGTCAAAGGTTTTTTTTTGGGGAATTTTTGAAATTCAATCAAAAATACTTATTCTTCAAACCTATCAAAATCCCTTAGTGGGCTGCATTTTGCAATGCTAAACTATTTAAAAATAAGTTTTGAAAATTTTTTTTTTGATTTTTTAAACAAAAAATATGCTTTAAGTTTTGCGTTGCGCGAATGCAACGTTGGGCCTAAACACTGCCAATTTTCATACAACGCAACGCGTGAAAATGTCAAAATCCAAGCAGCTGATATTTTATTGGCACATTTTATTTTCCGCAAATGTTTGATTTTGTTTATTTGTGTAATGTTTGCGAAAAACATGACAAAAAAAAAACATGGTATGAATTTTTTGCTTGATTTTTTTCTTGATTAGGTCAATTAATAAGATTGTGTAAAATTTTATAGAAATCGCACAAGCCTTTCTGGGGTCAGGTTTTAATGGGTTAACAGTGTTCTATTCTATTGTCTTCGAATATGATAAAAGCACATCAAATGGGAATTAATGAGACAAGTATTTTATATTAATTGAGAAATAATTTTATACGTGTTTTTCAGTTTTTTTTTAAATTAAAATCTAATGCGGCCAACTAAAGGTTAACCGTGTGACGGGAGAAACATGATTAAATGGGCCCATTGACTTCTAATGTGATAAAAGCACATCAAATGGGAAATAAAAGACAAGTATTTTATATTCAATAATAAATAATTCGATACGGGTTTTTTTCTTTTTTTTTGTATTAAAATCTAATGCGGCCAACTAAAAGTTAACAGTATAAAGGGAAAAACATGATAAAATGGGACTGTTTACTTAAAATATAATAAAATCACATCAAATGGGAAATAATAAGACAAGTCTTTTATATTAAATGAGAAATTTTCGATACGTGTTTTTGACTTTTTTTTTAATCACAATCCAACGCGGTCACTAAAGGTTAACCGTATGAAGGAAGAAACATGATTAAATTGACCCATTGACTTTAAATATAATAAAAGCACATCAAATGGGAAACAATAAGACATGTATTATATTTTATATTTAATGGGAAATAATTCGAAAATGCATTTTTTCAAAATAAAAATCTAATGCGGGCAACTGAAGGTAAACAGTGTGACGGCAGAAACATGATTAAATGGAACTATTTACTTAAAATATAATAAAATCACATCAAATGGGAAATAAAAAGACAATCATTTTATATTAAATGAGAAATAATTCGATACGTGTTTTTCATTTTTTGTTTTAAATTAAAGTCTAATGCGGCCAACTAAAGGTTAACAGTATAAGAGAAACATTTTATATTTTCCTCATCTAAATTTGACATTGTCACCAAAGGGTTAAAGACGTCTGGCAAAAAGGTCTTGAAAAAGTTACCAAAAATAAACCCGCACTTTTGTGCTGATTGAGTGTGTTAATCCAGAAATAACCATAACACATTTTAACATACAATTGACAAACATTATTATTGTTTCTGTTTCACTGTGCTTTATTTTGATATTTTTTTTAGGGCGCTTTGTTTAAGTTTTAATTTCGCGGCTTTATGGGATTTTCAGGTTTTTGTGTTTTTTTGTTTGTGTATGCGATTTTTTGCGAGACTAATTTGTGCAGCAGTGTTGTTGTCGCATTCGGTATTTGTTGTTTTTGTTAGCGATTTAATTACGTCTTTATGTGATTCGAGCGTTTCAAAACTAACATTGACAGTGAAACGGCAACATCGCGCACTGAGCTCAGCTTTGCGGGCGTCGCGCACTGTGCCGTCAGTCGCCATTCAGCAGTGGCCGGTGTAGGTAGGAGAAAAACCTTCGAAGCGTACTAAGCTCAACGCCAGTGGCAAGTTCTAGTCTTTCGTTCGAGTCTCAACGTGCAGCGCGACCGTGTCGTATCGATTTGTTGACGCAAAATGCGACATTTGACGCTTTTAGCCGCATTCGGTGTGCTCTGCCTGAGTGCGGCCTCACCCGCCGCGGCCAATGGGTGAGTAATTGTCGCACATATTGTCGAGTTGCCAATTTGGCCACAACGACTAACAAAGCGCACACTGCGTGCAATTGGCCTGCGAGACGTCAACGGTTTTGTGGTTACCACTTTGTGCGTTGTGCCGTTTGTGGCTTGTGGCCAATGTGTGTTGCTTTGTTCGGTTCGTATTTGTTTATTTTGTTTGCGTCGTTTGCTCTTCTGTTGTGTTCGCTTTGTTTGCATATGAAATTAAGTGATTTTTTGGGGGAATTCCCACATGGCTTTGGTGCTGGTGCAACCCATGGCTGCAGTGTCCATTTCAGTCATTTGCTTTTCGCTGTGATGATTTTTTATGACTTTTTATTGCATATATTTATTGTTGTTTTTATTATATATGCCATCGTTGGCCTTGTGTGCCCAATCAGCTGCGCAACAGCGAATTCGAGGTAAAATCTATTATTGTGGTTAGAATTCACGTTGGCCATAATTTTCAGTGAATTTGCTGCATACAGTGGGTTTTTTTTTCAAAGGTAAAATTTGCAGATTATTTACGCTGTTCGAGCGTGAAAATTGAGCCATAAATTTTAAGGGCAGCAATAAGCTGTGACTCTGGCAGATGTTTGAATTTTTGGAGATGACTTTTCACAGTAAATCTATTTATTTTTTTCTAACTGAAATACGATGCTCTTTAAAATGGTTTGTGGTATATGATTTGTTGGTACTATATTTGTATATTTGATATATATTTGTACAGTTATAATCTTTTTTAAGGGTTTAACACCAGAATGCCCAAGAGAGTCAAAAAGACTTGTTGTCGTAGTGGAGTTTTATTCAGAAATAAATTAAAATTTTTGAAATAACAAAATATGGATTTCCAAATTCAAAATCCTTAAACAAAGTGTTTTTGTTACTGTGCAAACATATTTCAATGACTTTATGAAGTTTCAATGACTTTATTAAGTTTGTTGATTACTTTGAAATACAAAAAAAATAATCTCTTTATTGAGAAGAGAGCTGTTGACTTTGCTGTTCACATCTCACTTATAGTCTACATAGATATATATGGTAGGTAGATGGAAGTGGCCTTTATCAACACTTGAAAGACTGCAAGTTTTCCATACCTACAAAGATTACATATCACATCCGGTGATATTTGGAAAAGTACACATCAGAATTGGCTAATTTTTCACAAAATAAATGAAAAAAAAATATAAAATTGTTTGCGATACAAAATTAAAGTCACCAAAGTAAATGTTGTTAGAAATACTCAAAAAAATACAGATATTTAAAAAATTAAAAACCCTCAAAATAACCGAATGGTCTTTCTAGTGTTAAATTTGAATACACTTAGGCAAGGTCTGCCTGTCTTGCGACAAAGCATATTGTAACCTTTCACGAAATGAGAAATGAGATGACAGACCAATTAAGGGAGCAATTATAGAGAAGGAACAGTGTTTGCTTTACTGCCCTCTAGAACACTAAGCTCTTTAATTTATTATCTAAATTTTCATAAAATTTAATCAATTTCTTAGGAGATTTATTCCATATTCTAAGCTGGCAAAACTATAAAGAAATTTCTCGAAAATTTACTAAATTTCTTAGATTTTTTTTGAAAGTTGTAAATTTTAAGCTCATAAAACTATCATAGAAATGTTCTAGAAAAATTCATAAATTATTATGAATTTTAGGGATTTTTCTTCAAATTGGGTCCAAGTTTTAAGCTCGTAAAATTAGCATAAAAATTTGCAAAGCAGTTCCTAATTTCCTTAGAACATTTTTTCTAATTTTGTGAAAATTTCCAATTCCCTCAGAAAAAACTTTTTCAAACTTTAATCTTGAAAAATTATTACAAATTCGAATTTATGAATCAAGTACTTCTGGATAACTGAACAACAAATAAATTGAAAAAAGTGTAATTGATGGACTGTAGTGAAAACTTGGTTGTCATATCTCTAGGAACTATTTTCCATGGTTATGTTGTCTTTTATTAGTGTTTAATTTGTATTACAATGACTATGGTTCGGGCTTAGATTCTTGAGCACTGCAATCTGATTAGATGTGTGTTAAAGTATGGAATCAGATCTTTCAGATCCTCATCACTGAGGCTATTTTTTCCCAGAAACTTTGCACGTCTTTGTGTCAGTGTTGGACAGTTTGTAATTAAATGTTCTATTGTCCCATCATCTGTGTTACAGAATCTGCTAAGTTTTACTTCCTATCAGTGTTGGACAGTTTGTAATTAAATGTTCTATTGTCCCATCATCTGTGTTACAGAATCTGCTAAGTTTTACTTCCTATATGCTAATGAAATTAAGCATTAAAATCTGCCACAATATTTTGACATAAGTGAAACAGTTTCGTTTTTTCTCGTTCGTTTTCTTTTTATGATTCTGTGTACAATTTCAGTTTTGAAGCACTTCAATAGATTTCGTAATTACAGAGCAATTGTTTTTATTACTGCCTCGTTATTTTGGCTTTCATTGACTCAATGAGCTCGTTTCAATAATAGCTACTAATTAGGAATTCGCAAAAAACCCCTTAAACATTTAATGCACCTGTTCATGAAATATTTAATTGTTTTCGCTGTATTATGGCGAATTTATAAAAACAAGCTTTAATATTTCTTAATAAATAAAATTTTGTATAATACCAAAGAAACAACTTAAATTGCTAAGCATTTCGTAATATACTGAAAATGTTTACGTGGATATTGTTTTTATGTGTTCATGTACAAAAAAAAAATATATAAATTATTTATTTGTGTCAGAAATGACACATCTGGCTTTAATTAAAACATCTAATTAAGGTAGATTTATCATATTTTTTATAATGAACGAACGTGTTTTTTAGAGCTACTATCTCTGCTTTGTCGATCGTGCAAAAGTGAGAAAAATGTTTCGTCCAATAATTACAATTAATCGCATTTAATTGCAATTTGTGATCTGGAAACAACTTTCACTGATTCGTTGCCATTGTTGGGGTTTTAAATAGTTTCTATTTTTATATATAGAGTAGATAATATATGATTCATTTCAATGTAGTTCAAGTCAAATGTAACTAAATGAAATATTTTTATATTTAAATTTATATTTTTTATTTAATCTATTATATATATATATATATAATATTTATTTATATTTATGTATATACTATTTAATATTTATATTTTATATTTTTAAATTATTTTTTATTTTTTCATTCATTCCAATTGAATTTAATTTTATTTTTATATATAGAGTAGATATTATATAATTGATTTCAATTCAGTTCAATTCAAATGAAACTAAATGAAATATTTTTTTCTATATTTGAATTTATACTTTTGAATTTTTTATTTAATTTATTCTACATTTAATATTTGTATTTAATATTTTTTTAATATTTCTTTATTTTTTGCATTTATTTCAATTAAATTGAATTTTAATTTTATGTATAGAGCAGATATTATATAACTGATTTCAATTAAGATCAATTCAAATGTAACTAAATTAAATATTTCTAAATTTAAATTTATACTTTTTATATTTTTTATTTCATTTATTTGTTATTTATGTATTTTTTTAATTCATTCATTTCAATTGAACTTAAAAGCTTTGCGCATAAATTTTTCACTTATCTTGTTGATTATATAATATTAAAAAAAATAATATTAAAAAAATTTCTTTAAATAGCTTTAAAAGCAGGTAAGAAGAATACTAATTTACATACAAAAGACGTCATGTGGAATTTTAATTAATTTTGTATTTGTTTTCGTGTAGCGAAATTGTGTTACGAATTTTGTATTTTGCAATATTAATTAAGTAAACGTTTTTTCCTACAAATATGATAATGAAATTATTTGCTTATGGTGAATTTTGCAATTTTGTGATTCAAGTTTTTGACAGAACGCAGGCGACATTTTTTTGGTAGTTATTATTTTCTTGGAACATTGTTTAGAGCTTTTAGCTTTTAACACGTGTGAAACCAAATTTGTTAGTAGCAGAGCAGTTAAATTTAAACGTATGCAAATTTGAATTTAGCGATAGTAAACAATTCTTAAAATCAACTTCAAAGACGCCGCTCACAAAACCAACCAAACAATTCTTGAAAATTAAACTAATACAAAATCAACAACAAATCTGATATGGAAACATAAAATCAAAATATTTTCCTCACAAAACTATGCAATAATTTCTAATGCTCTATGAAAACTATTGTTTTTTTTTGAGTATTTTGATGTACTTGGTTTCCCCCAATTGAATTTGAAAGGCTAAACAAATTAATTGCAGGCACTGCTACTTAAATTGTTAACATATGTCGGCAACAACAAAATTGTAGTCGTAAAAAAATAATTAACAATAAATATTAAAATAAATAAAAAACACTAAAAACATTTGCTACGCTCAGTGCATGTTGTTTCCCTATGAATTCGAAAAATGTTCATACAATAAAACACCAAACATACAGCCGCCAGTGATAAGCCTACTTAGTAAAGATTTCACAATTGACCCACCCGTCTGTCGAAGGTGCTGAAACGGATACTTAATTCACCTTCTTATCACAGCTGCGAAATGTCTAACTACTGATAAGTAGTCGACCATTCATTGCAGGTCACATACACCCATAAAAAAGTACAATTTTTATGGGCTGCATTACGATTTGAATCGACAGCTGCTGGTCCATGTTTCTATTTGTTTGTGACGATCGCAACAACAAATAATCTAATTATTGTTGAAATTTGTTTGTTACCTTGCAGTCAGTATACGGTAATTGGACCTGGTACCCTACACTCGGACAGCAAGTACAATGTGGCCGTTGCCGTCCATCATACCAACGAACCGGCAAAGATAAAAGTCGGCCTCGTCGGACCCGATTATAATGACGAGAAAACTGTTGAGCTGCAACCAAACGAGGTGCAAAATGTGGAATTCGTTGTGCCCGTACTGAAGGCGGGCGATTATAATCTAACTGCCGAGGGCGTAGAGGGCATTATTTTCAAAAATTCCACAAAACTCAACTTTGAGATATTCTCCGCTTATACCAAAGTGCAAACGGACAAAGGAAAATACAAGCCGGGCGATTTGGTAAACTTCCGCGTACTTTTCCTCGATGAGAACTTACTGCCGGGTATACCGGATAAGGATGCGAAAATATGGTTCGAGGTGAGTGAAATATTGAGTTTCTTTTCCTCATGTCGATTTGTATAAAATAAGAGTGTTTCGGTTAGTCTATCGACTTATTTGTACTCTACACTCTTAAATCTTCGACTACTAAAATCTTGTTTTATTACTTCTATTCAAAATATTTTACTTTTTAATAATTAGTTCGAAATCGGTAGTAAATGGCATCTGAATTAGTTGGTTTGAAAAGATAACTGTATTAATTTTAACCATAATGGATTAAAGGGTCAAATTATACCCAGAACTATGTTAGGCTATGTTAGGGCACTCACAGTCGTGGGCAAGGATTCTAATATAAATTTATTTCAGTGTGAAAAATAATTCTAATCATTCTGAAAAAGTTTCAATAGGAATATTTAAACTTAAGTTAATTTTGTTGTTTCTTAAAACTTGACAGACTTCAATAAATCAGTTCTTACACCCGGTTCAGATATGAAAGTCATTGTTGTCTCTTATGAAACTGGTGATCCCTTGGCTTGGCCTCAGAGATCTCTACATCTTTTCTAAAGCATTCTTCGTAGATCATTTGGCTCAGAGAGCTTTTCTAAGATATTTTTTGTATATCATTTGAGCCGCCACGATTTCAAAGGGTTTTTAAAAGCTTTTTCGTAGAAAGAGCCAAAGAGGAAAACAAATTATAGATCATTTGACGCTCAGAGGTATTCAAGTCTTTTGTAAAGCATTCCTCGCCGATCATTTGGCCCTCAGTGGTTTCTAAGTATTTTCTTAAGCTTTATTCGTAAATAATTTGGCTCTCAGAGAGCTTTTCTAAGGTCTTTTTGTACAACATTTGATTGTTTTTAAAGGTTTTTCTAAGGTTTTTTTTCGTGAAATTAAATAGATCAAAAAAGAAAAAGTTTATCAATCATTTGGTTCTCAAAAATTTATAATTCTTTTTAAGGCTTTCTTCGTAGATGACTTTGCTTTCAGAGAGTTTTTCTAAGGTCTTTTTTATATATCTTTTAACTCTCTGTAATTACTAATGGTTTTTAAAGGCGTTTTCGTTGACCGCTTGGGTCAAAAAGGAAAAAAGATCATAGATCATTAGACCCTCAGAGGTCTCTTAGTCTTTTCTAAAGCTTTCTTCGCAGATCATTTGACCCAAAGTGGTTTCTAAGTAATTTTTTAAGCTTTATTCGGAAATAATTTGGCTCTCAGAGAGCTTTTCTAAGGTCTTTCTGTACATCATTTGATCCTCCGTGATTTCTAAGAGTTTTTAAATGCTTTTCTAAGGTTTTTTTTCGTGGATCACTTAGATCAAAAAACGAAAAGTTCATCAATCATTTGGTTCTCCAAAATTTCTAATTATTGTTTAAGGCTTTCTCCGTAGATCACTTTGCTTTCAGAGATTTATGTTTAAGGTCTTTTTTGTATATCTTTTAACTCTGCCAAAAAGGAAAAAAATTATAGATCATTTGACCCTCAGAGGTCTCTTAGTCTTTTCTAAAGCTTTCTTGGTATGTAGATCATTTGGCTCTCAGATAGTTTTTTAAGTTCTTTTTCTACATCATTTGACCCTCCGTGATGTAGGGTTTATTCGTGGATCAATTGGATCAAGAAGGGAAAAGTTCATCGATTATTTGGTTCTCAAAAATTTCTAATGCTTTTTTAAGGCCTTCTTCATAGATCACATGGCTTTCAGAAAGCTTTTCTAAGGCCTTTTTTGTATCCCATTTGACAATCCATTATTGCAAAGGCTTTTTAGGAATCTAAGCGTAGATTATTTGGCTCTCAGAGACATTTTTTTTTTTACAAACATAACCATTGAACGAAATAATTCAAATCCTGCACCACTGTCGTAGAGTATTGCCTTCTTTTCAATCGCATCAGCATTGATAATTATAAGCGTATTGTAGTCTCCATCTGGTTCTTGTAAACTACAGACTAATAAGTCGTTAAAGACTAATTGAAACTTCTTATCTTTTGACTCCAATTCATTCCAATTCAATCCAATCAGGATGACAAGCGCAATCGCATCAAGGAATTCAAAAATCTTGAGGTAGTCAAAGGCGTCTACACTGGAAAATTCCAAATATCCGAGTTTGCACCGTTGGGCAGTTGGCGTTTGTTGGTGAAGAACGGCAACGACTACAGCACGGACATCTACTTTGATGTGGAGAAGTATGTGCTGCCGAAATACGAGGTGTCTGTCGTTGCCACGGATCGAGTTTCGGTTAAGGATGGCGATGTGCATATTGTGGTGAAAGCAAAGTAAGTTGAAAGTGTAAGTTTTTTAAACTGCAACATATAACAATTTGCAAACGCAGCTACACCTACGGGAAACCGGTTGATGGCAGGGCAACCGTCATACTGAACCCGGATCCGTACTACGTGTACAGCCAAGAGGACAAGAAATCGGGCAAAGAGGCGCCCAAAATCATCAAAAGCCTCGATATGGTCAACGGCAAAGCCAAGTTCGATTTGAACGTCAAGGAATTTGAAATGTTTTTTAGGGACAAATTGTATGCAACGTCGGTGGATGTAACTGCCACAGTGGAGGAAAACTTTACGGGTGTTAAGCTGAATGGATCCGCCTACATACTCGTCTTTCCATATCGCTACTCCTTCAATTGCATCACCTATCAAACGTGCTCGCAGTTCGAGGCCGACAAGGAGGTTGAGATGAGCATAAAAGTGAGTCTGGTCGATGATACACCGGTGGCGGACACCAAATCGGTGGTGAAGCTCATCTTCACTGAGGACATATCGGAGAAACACTACTGGCGCGGCTATGGTGCGGACGCGGAAAAGAGCACAACCACAAGCACTCCAAAACCAGTCATCGAAAAGAATACACTCACGTTCGAGAGTCATTTGAACGAGACGGGCGTTGCAGTGTTCAAGGTCAGCCTACCGGATCTGCCGGAAATCGAAAACTACTTGCACTTCTATAGAGTCGAAGTGGAGTATCTGGATGAGAAGCGACAAATATCCAGCAGTTATCAGTACAGAAAGCCAAAGAAGATCGAACCAACACCAGAACCCGAAGAAGAAAAGAAGTATTTCAAGCTTTTTGTACACTATCCCAAGGAAAGCTACTCGTAAGTTTAATGATTTCTTCGATGCACAGAAAGTGTAATAACGCACAATTTCAGTTTCAATCTCTCGAGCACGATTCCCATAACGGTCAACTCCAGCGAGCCGCTGACCTACTTTATCTACAATGTCATAGGGCGTGGCAATATTTTGAAGCACGAACGCATTGAGGTGCCCAACAACGAGAAGGAATACAATATCACATTGCAGCCCACATTCCTCATGGCACCCTATGTCCGTATCTACGTGTACTATGTGGACGAGCAGGGCGAGTTGCACTATGCCGAGAACTCGCTGCACATCGATGTGGAGTTGCAGAATAAGGTGCGTCATATTTGCAATGCGAATAACCCATAACATTTAAGAGATGTCTTTGCGTTGAATAGATCGAAATTAGCGGACCCGAAGAGGTGAAGCCCGGCGCCGATGTGGCACTACGCATTAAGACTGCGCCGAACTCGTTTGTGGGCCTGCTGGCGGTGGATCAGAGCGTGTTGCTCTTGGCGGGCAGCAACGACATTAGCGCCTACGAGTTCAACTGGCGCTTGGGACGCTACGACACGAACACACCATGGCAGGGCGGCTACTCGCGATATCCGGGCGAACAGAGCGGCGTCATAACGCTCACCAATGCCGACTTCTTCTACAATCGCACCAAACCCGATTACGGCGTGTGTAAGTGACGCATATGGACGATCTGTCCAAAAGCCCAAATGAAATGTTTCCGAATGGTTTTCTAAATTATTTTTGCTTACATGAACAGTTCCTCTGTCAGCTAAACGCAAAGGCATATTAGAAACGTCAACGGTAGCCAATGACGCTGTCTTAATGTCAGCAGCTGCTCCTGGTACTTTTGGCGGTGGTTCGGCGCCCCCTCCGAAAAACGAAATTGCTGTACGCAAAGACTTTTCGGAAACCTGGATCTTTGCCAATATCGAAAAGTAAGCAAACGGGTTTTTTCGTTCTCAAAATATTTATGCAAAACCATTTGCATTATTTAGCACTGAAGCGGAGGAGTTTACTTGGTCAAAGAAAATACCAGATACTATCACGTCCTGGGTTGTAAGCGGCTTTGCCATCAGTCCTGAAAAGGGTCTGGGCGTCACCAAGGACACAACCAAGATCAAAACATTCCAGCCATTCTTCATAGCCATACGGCTGCCGTATTCGGTGAAGCGAGGTTCGTTAGCGATGAATTCGCCATCGGTGCATGCAACATTAATATTTTTCTCGCAGGCGAAGTCATCAATGTGCCCGCTCTGGTCTTTAACTATCTGGACAAGGATCTGGATGTGCAGATCACACTGGACAACAGCGATGGCGATTATGAGTTTACCGAAGTCAGCAACGAGGTCATCAACGAACCAAAGCGCGAAAAGTCTGTGCTTGTGCCCGCACTGGCGTCACGTGCCGTCTCCTTCATGATACGACCCAAGGTCATAGGCAACATTTTGCTGAAATTCACCGCGGTCTCACCCATTGCCGGCGATGCCATACACAAGCCGCTCAAGGTGGTGCCCGAGGGCGTAACCGAGTACGCGAATCGCGCCTACTTTGTCAATCTCAAAGATAAGCCCGAGTTCAAGGAGAGCTTTGAGCTGGCGCTGCCCGGCGAAGTTGTGCCCGATTCGGAACACATTGAGTTTACGGTTATTGGTGATTTATTGGGCCCACTGCTGAATAATTTGGATCACCTGGTGCGCATGCCGACCGGCTGCGGAGAACAGACCATGTCAGCGTTGGTGCCGAATTATATAGTCTTGCGTTATCTGAAGGTGGGTCTGCTAGGGAGCTAACAATGCATTAAATTACTTTATTTAAATTAAATTTATTTCAATTTCATAAAACCCAGAGTATTGACAAGCTGACGCCCGAGTTGAAAGCGAAAATCAAACACAATCTGGAATCCGGCTACCAGCACATATTGAGCTTCCGACTGGAGGACGGCTCGTTCAGCTCGTTCGGCTTGCGTGCCAATTCGGACAAGCCGATTAATGGCTCCACTTGGCTGACATCGTATGTGGTGCGCTCACTCATCGAGGCGCAGCAACATATCGTTGTTGATGACAAGATTATCGAAGAGGGCTTGGCTTATTTGGCCAGCCAACAGGCAGAGAACGGCAGCTTTGTGGAGAGCAACGACTTCTTCTATAGCCCCTACCGCAACCACATTACGTTGACGGCCAATGTGTTGTTGGCCTTCTTGCAAAATGAGGTAGAAAAATTGCATTCTCGGTTGAAGAACAAAATTTATTTCAATTCTCATACAACAGACTCTGGCCAAAACCTACCAACCCAACATTGATAAGGGTTTCAAATACATTTTGGAAAATCTGGATAAGAACAAAGATCTGCACGTCAAGGCCATGGCCACCTATGCGCTACACAAGGCCAACCATCCCGCGGCCCAAACACAGTTGGCTGAGTTCGAGGCCTTGGCCAAGACGGACGATGATCGCAAATGGTGGACACAAGACCCGGAAAGGCCATCGATTCACTGGTGGCGCTGGAGCTACAGCAGCGATGTAGAGATCACCGGGTATGTGCTGCTGACACTGTTGGGCCAGCCGTCCGCTGATGTCGAGAGCGTTGTGCCTGTCATCAAGTGGCTGGTGGCGCAGCGCAACAGCTATGGCGGCTTCTCGTCCACACAGGACACAGTGGTGGGTCTGCAGGCGCTGACATTGTTTGCCAAAAAGGCCAGCTACGAGCCAGCTATCATGGACATTGAAGTGAAGGCAAAGGGCAGCAAGGAGAAAAGGGAAACTATTAAAGTGAACGAGGAGAATGGGCTGCTGCTGCAAAGTGTGGAGGTAAAGTTGGAAAAAATATTATTTGACATTAAAATTTGGAGTCAATATTGTTTTTGTTTTGCAGCTGCCGCATAAGACGCTCGCTGTGGACTTTGAGGCAAAGGGCAAAGGCGCTGCGTTGGTACAAATTGCCTATCAATACAACGTACACGAAAAAGAACCTAAGCCCAGCTTTAACATCAAAACGGTTGTCAAAGAGGGCACGCCCACTTATAAGCTGGAAATGGATGTGTGCGTGGAGTATGTGGGCGATAAAGGGGCCTCGAATATGGCACTGTTGGAGATATCGTTGCCGTCCGGCTATGTGGCCGATGTGGAGAGCTTCGAGCACATAGAGGCAGTGCCGCGTGTGCGAGTGAGTACACTGAATACATTTTCGTAAGGAATGAGTACTACATGGTTGTCTCTTTTTTAATAGCAAACCGAGACCAAGAACGGTGATTCTGTGATTGTGGTCTACTTCGAGAGTCTGGTCAAGAATGAGTTGCAATGTTTGCCCATAGAGGCCATTAAGTCGTTTCCTGTGGCACGTCAGAAGCCCGCTTCCATAGTGCTCTACGACTACTACGACACCACACAAAAGGCCACCGACTACTACGAAGTGGTCTCAAAGCTGTGCGATATCTGCGACGGCGATGAGGAGTGCATGAAGGCTTGTCCGTAAATTTTAGATACACGCTGAATGCAAATTAATTTCTAAGAGATTTCTAAGAGATTTTGTTAAATATTGAAATAAAATAAATTTATAAAGTAAAAAATATTAATAAATATATCACAAAAAATTTGTGCATCTATTGATAATTGAAAATTGCGTACGTGAACGTAGCGCAAATTTGTGTGTCTGTCAAAGAACTCTACTTTGTGGTTCGTAAGCCAACATTCAGAGCTTGACCGCAATCAAGTCAGAAGCGCTAATTGAGCGTGTTAAATAAGTAACGGTACCTATGAATAATCCAAAGCATATTCAAATATATTTGCGACTCATTTGATGATTTTTATTTGTTTAATATGTTAACATGTGGCGGGTTTGAATTTGAATTTTTAATGTAGAAATGGAAGCGGGATTTGGGAATTAATTAGCAATGAGAATATTCATGAGACCGCTACAGTCGGTCGAAAATGTTCAGAGGAGAGTTTTGGGTAATTGTGGAGAATAAGTGACCGTTAGTAACTTATGGGTTTGAAGTTTTTTTTTAACCCAGTAAGTGATTGTGGATTTGATGGCTCCAACGTTGAGCTTTAAGAATAACTTTTAACTTGTTTTAAGTATCTGTTTGCTGCAAACATTTGGGGTAGCAAATATAATTTCGAATGCTATTAGGTTCAAAAATTGCAAGATTGTAAGTAAGGTTGTTGATCCCTCAGGAGGGCCGAGATGTGTCGAAGAAGGCCCAGGGACTAGGTGCGGCTGTCTTC
This sequence comes from Melieria crassipennis, assembly GCA_963668005.1. Classification (NCBI taxonomy): domain Eukaryota; kingdom Metazoa; phylum Arthropoda; class Insecta; order Diptera; family Ulidiidae; genus Melieria; species Melieria crassipennis. Next base: position 56,461,341 of record OY764961.1, on the reverse strand, counting down.
TGTGATAAACTTAATATATCTTGGTCGTTTCAGTTACCAGATGATGCAAGTCTGTTAAGGCGGAGGTCTATGCTTTAAAAAAAGAATGAAAAGGATATCAATTGAACTAACCAATGGCGCACGTAAGGGAGATTAAGGGGGATTCAAACCTCCTCAAAAGTAAGGCATGGACCCCCATCCCCCCTCTTCTCCCGAAAATAAATTCTGTCCCTTCTCTCTTTTTAAGGTTAACCCAGTTTTTGTGGTATCAAAATGGTATCAAATTGTTATTGGTGCATTCATTCATTCATACAAACTAACTTTTGTATTTTGTGCGTTATCTGACTAGATGATAAAGATTTTTATTTAAATTTTTAACTTTTTAAATATTTTGAATTATTTATTAATATTTAATATATTTTATATAATTTTTATACTTTTGATATATTTTTATAATGTTCTTAATAATCTTGATATATTTCCTATATATTTGTATTAAAATTTTATATAAAATGTATACCATTTTATAATTTAATAATATTTTTATAATTTTTATACAATTCATATATATTTTTATTAAAATCTTATATAACACTCATACCACATCCACTTTATAACTCATACTACTTCTATATTTTTACTCAAACTGCAAAACTGCTCAACTACTTTGTAGCACATACCTGCTGCCTTCCAGTGCCGACACATTCCCATATTTGCAATTAAAATTTATTTCATTTTTCTTCTTCGTTGTTCGCTGCATGGTCGCCTTGCCTAATGAAATGGGACAAGCAGCGTTTAAATTTCGTAATACGCGATTAGTCGCAGCTCGGCTGTGATCAGTGACAGTGTCTGTTGTGTCGGTTGTGTGGACTTAGGCAGCGAAAAACATACCCAAAAAATATTTCAAAATTAGTTGGAATACTTAAAAAATATCAAATAAACATAAACATTAGTTTCTTCATAATTTGTGTTTGGTTAGTTTATAATTCATTTTTTTTGCGGTGGCCATGCAACGTGTGGCAATTCTAGTTGTTTGCCTATTGCAGGCAACGCTGGCGGTGCAAGGTGAAGGGTAAGTGTTCAGATGCGGTTTTGTTATTTTCTTTTTTACAGTCATTGCTATATTTCAACAAATGTAGAGTTTGACGTCAATTGACATTGCAATATTGACAAATCAAATTTTACTGCGGGGAATTGTGTAAATTTGCACAAAATATTCTGCGAAATGTTAGCAACGCTCGTATGGTAGGGAAAAACATTCGTACATACCTACCAACCGCCTATTGCTGCGTTTATTTGGCTAGTTTTGTAGTTTACAATTCACAAACCAGTTTAGACATTTGCCGAAGCCGCAAGGACCCTGACAGCAGTGATAAATTTCGAGAGAAGCAATGTGCCTTACTTCAAAAGCCGGTTTGCCAGTTCGCCCAGTCGACGCAGGTCAGTTTTGTGCGTCGGCATTGTCTTTCAGGCACCGATCGATTAAAGTCAGGTAGAAGGCAGTGAGAATTGAAGGAACATATTGAATGTGGTTTGGAACAGAAATTGCTGGCTAATTGTGCAAAGTATGCAAAACAATTTCAGGTTTAGAGTTTTAGCAGACTTTTTAATAGACTATAATATTTTATAAATTTGTTTTTCAACTTTTGAATGACAAAAACTCAGTATTGTTAGTCAATTATTGCTATTGTTGCATTGTGATATAATTCATTGTCTGCGATAATCAATTCAAAAGCAAATTTGTCCAAAAAAAATAAAAAATTATATAAGATTAAAATATACAAAAATGACATTACTTGTATTGTTATTGAAATGTAAGATTAAAAAAGCATTTAAAAAAATATTTAAAAAGCGTTAATGGGAACATTTCTGGTAGTGTTCTGGAAGAGTTTAAAAATTAAAAAAAAGAAGAAATTAAGGTGTTTTAATTTAAACAACAATGATATTTATTTTAACGTATTGTCTGAAATTTTAAAGACACAAATATTCAGATAAAGAAAAACAAATAATATATGTCTGAAATTTTAAAAAGATTAAAATAAATATTGTTTAAATTTTTTATTATTTTTTTAATTTAATTTAAATATTGTAAATATTGTTTCCAGTTAAAGGTATTCACTATTCATTGTTCACTAAAATGTTGCTCCTAAAATGTTCAACGAAGTCAATATGACCCTATTGAAGTATTTTTTTTAATATTTGATTGCATGTTTTTCTAAAAGGATATCTTTCGAAGCTTTTACCAATTTTTTAAAGCCAAACAAAAAAATTTAAAATATTATTAAAAAAAATTTGAAAATCTTCATAACTCACGATATCTTTCTTTTAACCTGTAAGCTTCTCACACAAGCTCCAGAAAAGAAGCTATCCTAAGATGGGCTAAGAATACATTAGACAACAAAATTTTTACAGATTTAAAGAAAAAACAATTTTTAAGGCATCACAAGTTGTCATTGGAACGAAGAGTTCCAAAAAAAACATTTTTACAGATTAAACAAAAAAAATTTGAAAGCATCACAAGTTTGTTTGCAATTATTAACACATTGAATCGTAGCGTTCTAAAAAAAAAACATTTTTAGAGATTTATTAAAAAATAAATTTAAAAGCATCACAAGTTCTCTGTAGTTATTAACGCGCTGGATCGTAGGTCATAGTGTTGTGAGTTCAAATCACAAATCAGTTCGCATTATATGCTAAGAAAAATAAATTAAAAAAAATTTTGATCTTGGCTACTGTCATCTTAATAGAAAATTGACAAGTAAAATCATATTGATGCATGCATAGTGATAAGAAAAATTCCAAACAATAACTAACAAAACAAAAAAATATATGTGGCCATTTTGTTCTAATCTCACCTCAGCAAATTCCCATTATTGAGGTGATAGATAGAAACTTATGTCTGCTAGCATTCAAAATATTTTTTTTAACTTGATAATATATATACCTATTTATTAATAATTAGAAATATAGCAACAAAATATATATTCAAGTGGGAATAAAATAAAACATTTTACAAATTTTGTACAAATGGCAAATCGCAAACAACGGTCATGAAAATGAAAAGTAAAGCAAATAGTTTAAATAAAACGATTCAAAAATAAAATAAAACATTAGGTAAAACAATAAAACATTATTTAAATAATAAAAATTTACATTAACTATTTAATAAGTTCTTGCTTTAGGATTCTTTAAATCCAATAATCACCGAGAAATCATTGGGAATTAATAAGTCTACCATTCTGTATTTATTTTACAGTAGTAATTAAGAAATTTTCGTATTATGCACTGAAAAGTGTGGGTGAACTAATAGTCTAACCTGACTGGGGTCCGGCTACACAATGGAATCACTGATAGTGAGTTCTCTGACACTGTGGTTGCACTTATCTTCCAAAATCTGAACTAGTCTTAACTTGAATACTTGGATTGGGGTCTGTTGGTAGGAGAAAAAGTCTATCTAATGTGAAGTTTACAATATCTATATCCATAATACCGCAGACGTTGAAGAGTCCACCTGTATTGTAGGCACCAAAACATCTAATTTCTTGACGTGTTTAGGACCTATTTTACATGTCTCAGGCTCTAAGCTTCGCAATATCACTTCTTCTTATCGGCAGCATTTAATGTTCTTCACTAACAATAAGAGTTCAAATAGTCCATGAAAAGGATCCCTAACACCATGGCTGCACTTATTTCTCATCCAAAATCTGAGCTATTCTCGACTTGAGTGCTTAGATTGAAGGCTGTTGGCAAGAGAACGAGTCTGTAATTTATGTGGATTATTGCTAAGTGATCATTGGCTCCAAAAGATCTATTTACTTGGATTTGTTACGACCCATGATCCATTCCTCAGACGTAAAGTTTGCCGCAGGATTTGTTCTGTGCAGTCATTTATTCACATTTAATTCTTTTCATTAACCATAAGAGTTATAATTGTCTGGTACTGGTACACAGAATTGCGGTTTTTTAAGCGGCCACTTATAACGCAATCCATGGCTAAACATCTTACAGAATAATGTATAGGAGCCTTCAAACTTCTCTGTCTAAGGTCAAATAGAGAAAAAAGCGTCACACCGTTGCTCTGCAAGATTTTCTAAAAGACATCCTGCTGATAGTTTAATGGATCTGCTTTTGATTGAGTCCTACTTCTAACCTTTTTGGTACTTCATCATCACATAAACTAATTTTTACAATTTCAATCTCATACCAACACAGTCACTATACCGTTATTGGACCCGGCACCCTACACTCTGGCCACAAATACAATGTCGCCGTTGGACTGCATAATGCAAAAGAGTCTGCACAGCTTAAAGTGGGCATCATTGGACCCGAGTACAATGAACAGAAACTCGTAGAGTTGCAGCCCGATCAGGTCAAAAATGTTGAGTTCTCATTGCCGCTGCTGCCGCCTGGCGATTACAATCTGACTGCCGAAGGTGTGACTGGCATAATTTTCAAAAACACCACCGAGCTCAATCGTGTGGACTCTCGGCCCTATGTCAAAATTCAAACAGACAAAGGCAAATACAAGCCCGGCGATGTGGTGAATTTCCGCGCACTGTTTCTGGATGAGAACTTGAAGCCCACTCAGCCGCTAAAGCAGACCACCATTTGGTTTGAGGTGAGCAATAACTGCTGAACTGTCATTAAATATTTGCAGCGGCTTTCTTCTTTTATAGGATGGCAAGCGCAATCGCATCAAGGAGTACAAGCACATCGAAGCGCCGAAGGGTGTCTACACGGGCAAATTTCAGCTATCCGACTTTCCCGTTCTGGGCGGTTGGAGTTTGACTGTAGGCGCCGGTGACAGTGTGCCCACCACGACGGTGCGCTTCAAGGTGGAGAAGTATGTGCTGCCCAAGTACAAAGTGAACGTCGAGTCCACCAAACGCGTGTCGGTCAAGGATGGCGATGTGCAGGTGGTGGTGCGCGCCAAGTAGGTTTGAATTCTTTGTACTTTGCCTTCAAACGAGTATTTTGATTTTGTTGCAGCTACACCTACGGCAAACCGGTTGACGGCAAGGTTACGCTCATTTTTGACTTGGAAAACTTTCGCTACTTCGAGAAAACCGATGTGGCTAAGCCGGCGCCGGAGCGCATCATTAAAACAGCTGACACTGTCAACGGAAAGGCCAAGTTCGACGTGAATGTGAAGCAGTACAGGGACAACATCGGTGGCTACTCGGCATCGCTGACCATAACGGCCACCGTTGAGGAGAATTTCACAGGCGTGAAAATCAACGGCACTGCCTCCAGCACCCTGTATGCCAATCGCTATGCCGCTAGCTGTGTCAATTTCAAGAACTGCTACAGCTTCGAGGCAGACAAAGAGATGGATGTCATCATTCAGGTGACCCATGTGGATGGCACACATCTCAAGGACAGCAAATCGCCGGTGAAGTTGAGATATATTGAAGGCGTCAGCAAGCACTACTACCACAAAGACGGCGACAAGCCCACACCCGAGATAACCAATAGGACATTCGTTTTCGAGAGTTCACTGAATGCCAGCAGCATGGCCGTCTTCAAGGTGTCGCTTCCCGATTTGGAGGAGTTCGAAGGCTACAGCCACTACTATGCGGTGGAGGTGGATTTCGAGGATGAAACACACAAAGTGACGAGCACCTATCAGCACAGGCCGCCAAAGAAGACGGACGAAGTGCCCAAAAAGACAGAGGAGCCGAAGGACTACTTTAAGGCAACCGCTATCTACCAGCAAGCGGAACAGTACATGTTAGTAGACGGTGAAGGGTATTTTGTGGGTGTTGTAATGACTTTAGAAATTTTCTTGTTGTCTCAATAGCGGCGCCAACTTGGGTGAGCCAGTCATCATAAGCCTCAACTCGAGCATGCCCCTGACATATTTCGACTATACGTTGGTGGGACGTGGAAATATCTTGGAAACAAAGCGCGTTACAGTGCCGGACAGTCCAAAATTATACAACATCACGTTGAAGACGACATTCCTCATGGCGCCACGCGCATCATTCTATGCTTACTACGTCGACGAACAGGGTGAATTCCATTATGCTGAACGAACTATTACCGTCAAACTGGAGTTACAGAATAAGGTGATTGAAGATTACATAGCTTAAGTCAATTTTCCAGAGGTGAAGAGGTATCAAACTTTTAAGCTACGAGTGGCGGAACTTTACGTTAAGTCTGAATAAGTTTGGGAGAATGAAGAAATGTCCCATATTTGCGCTCAAATCGCAGTCTATGGGTCCCTTACACTAAAGTCATTGTTCTCCCCTAAAGAATTAAGACAATTACATAGAACAATAAAATACGGATCCTTGAAACTCCGACCCCAGGTTTCATACCTGAATTCGAACGTCTCCAACTTCCGCCTTTCGTTAGGGCTATCTGTTTTTCCACGCAGAGATCCGAGATATACCTACACTCGCAAAACAAAAGAACGCATTTTCCATTCCTTGCTAAACCATTCCGTACCCTACTAAACAATTCCACTATTCCGCACTAAAAAATCTAACAAAGAAAGATCTGGTGGCTCCCAGTGGCCATCAATGGGGAGCGACGTCTCTGTACCAGTGTTTTAGAGCAGGTAGGTAAGTTGTAGTGACTGGTTCTTTATGAAACACACTTAGACCTCTATATAGTACCGTTGTGATACCACAAATTCCACCCGTTTGAAAAGTGTATGCAACGCTGTTTTTTCCCAACATGTGTTACAACACACATTTCAAGCGGTTGGGGGAAGGGAAGGAAAGACCTATAGTTTAACGCTGAATCGGAACGGCGGTTGGTAGTTTTTCTTTCACTTGAGCGATTCTTGTAATTCTCATCTGCCTCAAGAGAATAGCGATACAAGTAAACGAGTGTTTCAACAGCCCGAACTGGGATTCGAACCTAGGGCCTCTGGTATGAGAAGCCAGCGTGCTCCCCAGTGGAGGTCGGCTAGTGTTTTCGAGTTACTCTTTCCCTTTCATCTATCAATATCATAGCTGGAACAGCACTACCCCGTAGTTGATATCGCTTTACGATAATTTCTTCTCGCCTTTTATTAGATTGAAATCACCGCACCAGAACAAGTGAAGCCCGGTGTGGAAGTGCCGCTTCGCATCAAGACCGAACCGCACTCGTTTGTGGGTCTGTTGGCTGTTGATCAGAGCGTGCTGCTCCTGGACCGCAATAACGACATTACGCCCAACGATTTCTACTGGCCAATTAACACCTACACTACCTATACACCATGGCAGGGTGGCTATTCTCCGTATCCGGGCAGTCAAACTGGCGTGGTTACGCTGACAAATGCCAACTATTTCTACAATAGAACTTCACCATATTACGGTATGTGTTGTGGATCTATGCGGGTTAAAAATTTAACATTCATATTTAGTCATGAGTCACATTGTTGCACTGGAAATCATTATCATTTCTAGAGAATTTGACTACTACTACAGTAGCTCTTATGACTTCAGATCATAATCGCAAGACGTCGCCCAACAGAAATGGCGTTGCTGGGCCCGATGCAGCACAACCGGCTAGTTTCGTTAGTTTGTCCAGTTCCAGTGCGCAACCCGATGTGCATGTGCGCACCGATTTCTCGGAAACATGGCTCTTTGCCGATATTGAAGAGTGAGTGTCGTCATGGTCATAAAAATACTCTCTCTCTCTTGCTCACTCTTTCGCTCTACAACTATTCATCAGCACTCAAGCGGAAGAGTTCACCTGGTCGAAGAAAATACCAGATACCATCACGTCCTGGGTTGTGACCGGCTTCTCATTGCACGCAGACAAAGGTGTGGGCGTTACCAAAGCTAAAACGGACATTGTCACCTTCCAGCCGTTCTTCATTTCAATTCGCTTGCCCTATTCCGTTAAACGAGGTTTTTATCGGAGATTTTATGAGAATAGCAGAAACAAATTTACTGATTTTTTTGCTCTGCAGGCGAAGTAATCAATGTGCCCGCTCTGGTCTTCAACTATCTGGACAAGGATCTGGATGTTGCTGTCACTTTGGACAACGTCGATGGTGAATATGAGTTCACCGAAGTCAGCAACGAGGTCATCAACGAACCAAAGCGCGAAAAGTCTGTGCGAGTGCCCGCACTGTCGTCACGTGCCGTCTCCTTCATGATACGACCCAAGGTCCTAGGCAACATTTTGCTGAAATTCACCGCCGTCTCGCCAATTGCCGGCGATGCCATACACAAGCCGCTCAAGGTGGTGCCCGAGGGCGTAACCGAGTACGCGAATCGCGCCTACTTTGTCAATCTCAAAGATAAGCCGGAGTTCAAGGAGAGCTTTGAGCTGGCACTGCCCAGCGAAGTTGTACCCGATTCGGAGCACATTGAGTTTACGGTTATTGGTGATTTGTTGGGCCCACTGCTGAATAATTTGGATCACCTGGTGCGCATGCCGACCGGCTGCGGAGAACAGACCATGTCATCGTTGGTACCAAACTATTTGATGTTGAAGTACTTGAAGGTTGGTGCGCCCAAAACACAAATCTCTGAATAGTGATTTGAATATTGAACTGCTATATGAAATATTTAACTCCCATAGTCTATAAACAAGCTGAATGCCAACTTGGAGAACAGAATCACACAAAACTTGCTGAGTGGCTACCAGCGCATGCTCAGCTATCGCCATGACGACGGCTCGTTCAGCTCCTTTGGGCCATCGCGCGACAAGGACAAGCCGCGTGAGGGCTCGACCTGGCTGACGGCCTACGTGGTGCGTTCGCTGCACCAAATGAAGGACTTTGTAGAGGTGGACAAAAACATTTTGAAGGAAGGCTTGGCATACTTGGCCAGCAAACAGGCTGAGAACGGCAGCTTCAGTGAGAGTCAGGACTTTTTCTACGATTCGCAGCAGAAGCTTGTGACGCTGACAGCCAGCGTGCTGCTGGCATTTGTGGAAAATGAGGTTAGCTACGAGGGGAACAAAATTATGTATTCATCAAGTATGGTTGTTGCTTTTTCAGGATGCCAACAAACTGTATCAAGACAACATAGACAAAGGCTTCAAATACCTCTTGGAGAACTTTGAAAAGACTTCGGATCTGCTTGCAAAGGCGCTGGCCACTTATGCGCTCCACAAGGCCAAACATCCACTGGCGCGCACACAACTGACACAGCTGCAGTCGCTGGCAAAAACCGATGACGATCGCATGTGGTGGTCGGAGTCCGAATCGGAAGACAATGCGCCGCAACCACGTTTCTGGTGGCATTGGGTGCGCAGTCGCGATGTGGAGATCACTTCGTACATAATGCTGACGTTGATTGACAATGAGCCGAAAGCGGTGCTGCCCATTGTCAAATGGCTGGTGGCGCAGCGCAACAGCTACGGCGGCTTCTCGTCCACACAGGACACAGTCGTGGGTCTACAGGCGCTGACGGCCTTTGCCAGCAAGGAGGGCTACGAGGCGGCCGTTATGGACATTGATGTGAAAGCGAAGGGCGGCAAGGAGAAGGAGGAGACTATTAAGGTGAACGAGGAGAATGGACTGTTGCTGCAAAGTGTGGAGGTAAAGTTGGGAAAGGGATTATTTGACATTGAAACTTGAAGTTAATTTTGTTTCTGTTTTGCAGCTGCCACACAAGACGCTCGCTGTGGACTTTGAGGCAAAGGGCAAAGGCGCTGCGTTGGTACAAATTGCCTATCAGTACAATATTATGGAAAAGGAGAAGAAGCCCAGCTTTAGTATTGAGACAATGATCAAGAAGGACACGCCCACTTCCAAACTGGAAATGGATGTGTGCGTGCAGTACACAGGCGAGAAGAAGGCCTCAAACATGGCACTGTTGGAGATATCGTTGCCGTCCGGCTATGTAGCCGATGTGGAGAGCTTCGAGCACATAGAGGCAGTGCCGCGTGTGCGAGTGAGTACACTGAATACATTTTCGTAAGGAATGAGTACTTTATAGTTGTTTTTTTTAATAGCAAACCGAGACCAAGAACGGTGATTCGGTGATTGTGGTCTACTTTGAAAGTCTGCACAAGAATGAGTTGCAATGTTTGCCCATAGAGGCCATTAAGTCGTTCGCCGTGGCACGTCAGAAGCCCGCTTCCATAGTGCTCTACGACTACTACGACACCACACAAAAGGCCACCGATTACTACGAAGTGGTCTCAAAGCTGTGCGATATTTGCGAGGACGACGACGAGTGCAAGAAAGCTTGTCCGTAATTCAGAAAACAAATAGTCGGTTACAATTTTGCTCAATATTTGCTCCGTAAAGCCCAAAGCGAACAAATTGTGTTTAAATAAAAATATTTAAAACAAAACAAGCTTTTCTTTCTGTATATAATTTATAATAATTTATGCACTGCTTCATACCACTTCAACTGTCACACAGTCGACGCGCACTTGAGCATTTATTTATTTAATTTTTAACCCTTATGTCGCTTTGTGTGTTAAACAGCCAACTCAGACACAGACCCAGACTCGAAATTACGCACACCTTGTGGGCGTCGACGCGTCGAGTGCATTATCAGGCCGACGTCTGTGTGTGCGTGAGGTTGCGGTAATGAGTGGCACGTGCCGCACTGCCCACTTGGCTACCCATGGACGCTTTTAATACGCTCGCCTCCGAGCATTAATGTCATGTTGTATGCTCCAGAGATTTTCATGACATTCAATTTGATGCCTTCAAACGAATTCAGCGCTGAAAAACGGCTGAGATAAATATCGATTTTATTTGGTTTGTATCGGGTGTTTTTTTTAGAGGTATAGAACTTCGAATTGAAATAAAACACAAGAAAATCGTCTTAATGTCCATCAATTTGGCTTTATTGGAAGGATAATTTTATGCCATTAATGTTTAAATATGATTTCGGGCATGTGGCCGCCGCGGCTGGCTGGAATAAAGCCAATTCTACAGGTCCAATTTTCAACCACTTTTTCGAGCATTTGGGGCCGTATGTCGGCAATAACGCCACGAATGTTGGCTTCCAAGTCCCCTAACGTTTCTGGTTTGTTGGCGTAGACGAGCGACTTCACATATCCCCAAAGAAAATAATCCAATGGTGTCAAATCACACGATCTTGGTGGCCAATTGACAGGTCCATTCCGCGAAATTATGCGCTCATCGAATGTTTCCTTCAATAAATCGATTGTGACGTGCGCTGTGTGGCATGTAGCGCCGTCTTGTTGGAACCACAACTCATCCACATTCATGCCATCCAATTCGGGAACAAAATAGTCGGTTATCATGGCTCTATACCGGTCTCCATTAACGGTAACTGACTCCTCTTCTGACTGGGTCCTCTTCAACATTTTGCTCTACAGCGGCAATTGTTTCTTCGGTGCGCACTGTTCGACGTCTCTGCGGATGCGTATTATCACATAGAGTAAACGTAGTGCGAAAACGACCCATGGTTAACCGAATTAATTGCGCTGATGGACGATTATGTCGACCATAAAATGGACGGAGCTTGCGGTAAACTTCGCGAACTGAACCATTATTTTCGAAATAAATTTGCACGATTTGCAAACGTTGTTCTTTTGTCAACCTGTTCATGATGAAATGGCAAACCAAACTGAACATAAATGACATTAGAGTTGCCAGATTTGACCACAAAATGCCAGTTTTATCTCTATTCGAAAAACAAACCTCTAAAAAAAACACCCTATATAATATTTACTAAATAACTTTTTATTTAGTTGAATAGTAGATAACTTGGTTGTTATAATGTAAGAAAAAAATCATATAAATCGGCTGACAATATCGTAGTTCTCAGCCTAAAGGTATACTTTGAAAGTTTAGTACTTCAAGCAGTACAAACAACTTCGTTTCTTAGACGCCAATCCCTATTTGATATAGTCTACTTTTAGGTAGTTTATCCCAATATTTAGCGTGAGAATTTTCATATATTAAATTTTTATAAAAAACAAATAAATAAAATAATCATGTCTCAACCTTTGCTCATTAATTAATTGCATTCATAATATTTACACTTTTGTGCACACAATTTTCATTAACGCTTTCAAACCCTTAACACTTGTAACAGGTTTTTGTGTATAATTATTTTTAAAGCCTTTAATCTTGTTTAAGCCTTTAATTGTACACTTTTCAGCATCAAACAAACACATACACAAGCATGTTTTTTTATTCATTTGCACCCCGATTCACGCTCGCCTTCACTCTACACTTTTGTATGTTTTTTTTTACTCACATCAGAAGACCCAAAGAAGAACTACCCTCACCACCTGAACGAGCAATTTAACCCTCATTTGTCATACAGTAGAGACTCACTTATGCCCACTTGTAACAATTTTCATCAATTTGTTTTATATTCGTTTTATAAACACATGACAGCAACCCTTAAATATGACAGCACAATCAGGGTGACATTTTACATGTAGCTACATGTGTTGCTTTTCTTAGTATTTGTGCACCCATTTCGAAACTTAAAATATGGTTAACAAGCTTTCAATAACCTACGGCATTTTTTCGAGGAAAAAACAGAATCATACATGAACATTCAAGTCATATTTCAATTCGTTTCATATTTCATTCAAGTCATATTTTATTTTATTTTTTTTTTATTTTTTTTAATTTATTTCATTTAATTTTTTTATTTTATTTTCTTTTATTTTATTTTATTTTCTTTTATTTTATTTTATTTTATTTTATTTTATTTTATTTTATTTTATTTTATTTTATTTTATTTTATTTTATTTTATTTTATTTTATTTTATTTTATTTTATTTTATTTTATTTTATTTTATTTTATTTTATTTTATTTTATTTATTTAATTTAATTTAATTTAATTTAATTTAATTTAATTTAATTTAATTTAATTTAATTTAATTTAATTTAATTTAATTTAATTTAATTAAATTTAATTTAATTTAATTTAATTTAATTTAATTTAATTTAATTTAATTTAATTTTATTTAATTTAATTTAATTTAATTTAATTTAATTTAATTTAATTTAATTTAATTTAATTTAATTTAATTTAATTTAATTTAATTTAATTTAATTTAATTTAATTTAATTTAATTTAATTTTATTTTATTTTATTGTGTTTTATTTTATTTTATTTTATTTTATTTTATTTTATTTTACTTTATTTTATTTTATTTTATATAATTTTTAATAATTTTATATTATTTTATTTTATTTTATTTAATGTTATTTTATTTTGTTTTTTATTTTATTTATTTTATTTTATTTCGTTTCATTTTATTTTTTTATTTTATTTTATTTTTTTATTTTATTTTATTTTATTTTATTTTATTTCATTTTATTTTATTGTATTTTATTTCATGTTATTTTATTTTATTTTATTTTATTTTATTTTATTTTATTTTATTTTATTTTATTTTATTTTATTTTATTTTATTTTATTTTATTGTATTTTATTTCATGTTATTTGATTTTATTTTTTTTATTTTATTTTTTTTATTTTATTTTATTTATTTTTTTTATTTAAAACCAGACCTAAACCAGAAGAGATAGATGCCATAAATTTGTGATAACTTGTATTCTAGAACTCTTCAGCTTTCCAAAAAAGGTCAATATGATAGATATTTTGATCAAAAGTTTGGAAAATTTACAAAATGATTAGTCTACATTAGCGTTTCTATCAGCCAAATCAATGCATGTGTAAGTGTTTTTATCGAACGTGGTTCTTAAATCAGAGGAGATGGCTGTCTTAAATGTTTACTATTTTGTTGTAGTCATCGCTGTCTCGATGAAAAGCCCAGTAAACTGACAAAATTATGTATAAATCAACGTTTCTTTAGCCTGATCGACTACGTATCAGCTCTTCTCTCAAACGTGATTTCTAAGCCTTTAATTTTCACTATTTCGTTGTTTCGGGACTTTTCTGCTTCTCAAAAATTAGTAATAAATGTCGCTTTTTCTGTAAAAAGTTTAGAATATCAACAAAAGTATTTCTACATCGTTGAAATTACTTTTTAAACAGCCAAAAACTATACACTGAAAGATGCTGTGTTAAGTGAACTAAACTTTCTAATGTTTACACTGTTACCACAATAAATAAACTTTTAGGCTGCAATTTAATTAAAAAATTTTGTAAATATTTTTTGCAGCAGAGTTGATAGTTGATCAGTAAAAGATTTTTTCCGTGGATAACAAAAAAATGCAGCAAATTTTTTTGTTGCATAATATGAAACATTACACAATGCATTACAAAAACAAAACTAAAATAAATAAATAAAATAAATAAAATTTCAAAAGTTGAACAATGTGAATTTCTAATCATTGATTAAACTTGTTTTTAACAATACGAGTATGTGGCATCTTGATGATTGGAATTTCAATTTAATTACCATTCTTACATTTTTTCAGACAGAGACACAGAACAGTCAAAAACATGGATAGATTTGTGTAAAAAGTAATTTTTGTTGTGTGTTAGTTTGTTGATTTTCCTTGCACATATTTGAACTTTGATCTCAATGCGATGCCACTTGACCCCAATTTGGCGGCTTAAATTAAATTACAAAATGAAGCCTTTTGACGTATTGAAATCGAAAAATCTTTCAATAAAACGTGTCTTTTATACACGTCTGCATTTAAATTTGTATAAAAAGAACATGCAAAATGTTGACCTAATAAACATTGGTCAGAGTGCAACGATGAATGGCAGAAATTACAAAACGAATGAACAGGTCAGCAAACAATATACACAAACACACACACACATGCAAGTGAACAACATTATTCAACGTTTTGTATGAAATCAATACCTGCAACGCATAACAACTAAGCAAGACGTATTACACCAAGGCCCACTATGTAAACAAGCATCCAGAAATTGCTATCGAATACAATGGTAAATATTTTCTGATATCTTGTTTTATACACAATAAACAGTTGCAAAATTGCAAGATGGCAGTAAAGCAAAAATGTGCAACAGCACAGCAAAAACAAACACACGCGCACTCGAATTTTTGCACATATTTGAAAGTCAAATATGCCATAAGAGTCGAAGCGAATGAATGGCCCTGCAAAAACAACAACAAAAACACCAATACTAAAGCAAATACAATAGTAAAGTGCAGTACGTAGAAAATGTTTTCGGATATAAAACGAACGCACAGTGAAGTGAATTGACAACTTGCAGCGCGCTCAATCGAAAATGGAGCAAGCAGCCCTTAAAGCAGCCACGAGCGCAACACAACAGGACACACCAAACTCTGATAACTGCAATTGGCATGCAACATTGAATTGTGCAACATTGACACAATGACATGGCATTTGGCGCTCTTATGCACACACACACACACACACACACCGATGCAGGCGACACAGCTCAGTGTGTGTTTGTGTGTGTGTGTGCGGCGATAGAGCATGAAAGAGGCGTTGCAGCAAATAATAAACCATTGAAGAAAATGCAAAAGAAATGGCAGCAAATAAATAAAATACTCTAAGCAGCCAACAAAGCGAACGTAAAAGTGAAAATAATTCATTGTATGTGGTGGTGTTTTGATAAGAAAATTCAAGCCATATGCAAAATTCTACACAGCCACACACGAGTTGCTTTATGTTGTTGTTTTTATTGTTTGTGCTTTTGTTTGCTGTCATTCGCTGTGATATTTTCGCCACAATGCACAAAAGTAAGTTGGACATTGATGCCGAAAGCAAAAGCTTTGCTGTTGCTTTTAACAATAAATTATTGGAAATTGTTCGATTTAAAATATTTTCCTGTGCTTTGGCAGTCATTGAATATTGAATATAACATGGAAATTTTTGCTATTTACCATGCAGAGACAATTAGTAAATGTGGCCAATTTGATTGGTTTTTTATTTAAAAATTCATATTGAATTTGGTCTTCTTGTTTCGTCTTCAAGTTGATTTTCTTGAAAATTCCTATTTTTAATTAGAGTTTTCATGTGCACTTTTCTATTTCTACAGTCGATGTACAATTATAGGAATTACGTATGTATGTATTGGCAAAATCTCTGCAAAATATACCAGAATTAAATTGTTGAATTTTAATAATAAATATCGCATTTGTTTCTGGCTTTTGCTAAAAGATTTAAGCATATTAAAGATTGACATATTTTTCTAAAATTAAAATTTTTGAATTAGCAAAATTGAAAAAATTTTTTTTTAGAAATTTAAATTTAAGTCCCTTAAGTATCATATAAAATATACCAGAATTACTAAAATACAAAAATAAAGCATTCCCTTCTTGCTTTTATTAAAAAGTTAAAGTCTCTAGTCCTTTAGAAGATTATATTTAAATTTAAATTTTAGTTCCCTTCATATCTAAATACGAGAATTACTAAAATACAAAAATATAGCTTTCACTAAAAAATTATAGCCTCTAGTCTGGAAAACTTTTCTTACTTTTCAAATCCTCCCAGTACTAAACTAGGAGCTTTAGAAATCTAAAATAAATAATATTTTGTAATAAATTGTATACATTTTTTGAGACAAGCTCAAAGACAAAGCAACGCACAAAGCAAGGCACCAGCTTTGCCACACCCAAAATGAACGAAATAGTTTTGAACTTCTCCAAGGAAGTAAAACTCTTGGCGGTCTTTCTAGACTCTAAATTATTCCGGAAAAGCAACCTGAAGGTTGAGAACTTCATACTCTTTACTCCTACAGAAGACCGAAGACAAGAAGTCTCACATCGATATTTTAAACAAGGTGCAGAGACTTTCTTGTTTGGGGAGAACTGAATGCATGAGATCAGTACTTAAGCTTGCCTAGAAATTCTATCAACAGAAATCTATCTCTGGACATCTTTATTATGTAAGCAAGATTATACATTTTGATTTTTGCTTTGAAACCCAAAAGTTGACAACCTCACAAATCCGATCGTATGGGAGACGCCCTATGGTGGTGAATTTCGGAAACTTCATTAATTTTGTATGTTTTGTACTCAAGAATGTCTCTGAATAAATCATTTAAATCGATTCAGTAGTTTCCGAGATGCGATGTTTTCTCGCTTACTTAACTACTACATTTACAAGTGGGAAGCCAGTTGCATAGAAAATGGCCAGTTTTGTATGGCAGCTCCCTTAAGACTTGCAGATGACGGGTAGGTATGTTTGAAAGAAACATTCGGAAGGGAAAATAAATGGGTGTCGGTCATACATTTGACACGTCTGGGGGCAACCTGGGAGCAGTGGGAGCCTATTTTGTAAAAACCACCATTTTGTATGGGAGCCCCATTAAGAGTTGGAGATGGGGCATAAATATGTTTGAAAGAAATGTTCAGTAGAGAAAAATAGTGGGGGTCAGTCATAGATTTTAACCCTCTACGACCAACTTCTGACCAACCGCATAAAATGAGAGGTTGCGGAGCATCGACATCGAAAAATCGTGCACCAAATCATTGCACAGCTTCGGAGACTGTTATCAAACTTCGCGCGGCGGACTGGTTCAAGTTACATACAATGGGGCATGCCTCCATACTACTCCGGGTAGATCAGGAGTACCTAAACTTTGACTCTTTGTTTCAATAAAACTTGCCGATTCCACTTTCCATAGGTGATTGCAATATCCCAATCTTCACTGACGGCTCAAAAATGGACTTCGAGACAGGTGCGGAGTCTATTCGAATGTGCTATCAGGTGTAGTCTACTTCAAGCCGAAATTTACGCCGTAGCCCAGTCTGTACGTATGATCGGAGTACCTACTGGATTTGTCTCCAACGTACCTGATTATTTATCTAGACTTCTCAGCGGTAATTAAGGCACTGGACTCTCACACAGTCAGATCGAAATATGCTTCAGATTGCCGTAAGTCTCGGGAAGAATCTATAAATCACCTTCTCTGTCACTGCCTGGCTCTCTCTACACGAAGGTGGAAATCCTAGGCTCTCCTTTCTGCGACTACTTGAATGACCTCAGGTCAGTCAAATTAAGGGACTTGCTAGGTTTTATCCACAAAAAAAATTGTATGGTATGGTAAAAACTTTGGCCAAATTTGTCGGCTTGCAGTAAGTCAGATCACTTTTTCCTGATATCACAATGGGCCTTATTTGCGGCCTAAATGTGTCTTTCGGTCTAATTCGGTCTAGTCCCGTGTCTAATTTTCATCTCATTTTTCTGTCACTGACCATTTAGTCTCCAATCAGTTCTTTTGTCTGTCAGTTGTTAAGAATCTTCTTATAACACTTATACATCTCTAATAATAAGTTTAATTTATGTTTTTCATCTCACTATTCTGTGACTTAAATACTTAAAGAAGTTTTTCAATCTTTCGTTCTTTAAATTACCTTACTTTCAATTTGCTTTTTTGCTAGGAAATTCTCCCAGCAGGCAATATTCCCCCGAACTCATGTAATGGTTCATCAATTCGTTCGATTACTATTGCGTTGCTGATTTCATTAATGCAGCTGATTATCTGTCTTTGCATTGCGACCCTTCATTAATTTGCCCGCAAATGCATTTAACTTTCTTTCATTCTCTACAATTCCCGATTCAATTTGTCGTCTATGTATCTCTGTTCCGGCACAAACTAGCCAATTTGTTCGCTTTCCTGTTACGCCTCGGCCAATGTTTAAATTAAATAATTACTATTACAAGTCAATAGCTCTGCGTTTCCGTCCGTTCCGCCCGTTCATCCGTCCGGCAACACTGTGTTTTCATGTAATTTGCTGTTCGCTACTATCTACACTTTCGTTTCTTGGTTTGCTTTCGCTTTTGACATGGCGTCCGCCTCTAAAACTCCCCCGTAAATAATTAATTTGTCTGACATACAACGGCGTCTACGCCGCTTTTCATGCAACAACTACAATTTCCGTTTCATAGCACTTTTCGCTGCTTTATTATTCTACATGTTTTTAAGTATACCCTACATTGGGTTCACAAGGATATACGAGTACACTGGAGACCACAACTATAGACGCGCCCATGTTTTTCTGTTTCTTAGAGATTTAAAAAATTTAAGAAAAAATCTAATGATGCTAAGTGAAAGAGTTTTGAAATTATAAAAAAAAATTTTAAGAATACAAATACATTTTTGACATGATAATTATTGAAAACATTTAAAAAAATATCTTTAAAATGAAATAAAAACTTATTAAAGACAAATATTACTTTGAAGAGTATTCAGTAGGAGTGAGTAGGTTCTCATTTGTTTTGAATCTGCTCGAAAATTCAGCTCGACATAAGTACTTCTTACAAGGCTCATCTTTGCAGTATCGTCCTTCGAACCCCAAGCTTCAAAAATCGCCATTTATAAATCCTTAATCATGTCTTATGGCTTGTTTGCATAAATTACATGTGGACAACGATACTGTCGGAAGGGGCGTGAAACTCATCAGAGACTATAATGACGCCTTGTGACATAGAAAACAAGTTTTGCTCCAAGCTGCTTATGCAAGGAGTATCTATACCGGCTGAATAAAAAATTCACATTTTCTCACAAAAATCTAATGATTTCTTCTTAGCACTCAATTGTGATTGCAATTATATTCAAAGTAGGGAGGTTAGTGGGGTTTCGACAATACATTTTGATTTTTGCTTTGTAGAAACCCAAAAGTTGACAACGTCACAAATCCGATCGTATGGGAGACGCCCTCTGGTGGTGAATTTCTGAACCTTAATTAATTTTGTATTTTTTGTACTCAAGAATGTTGGTGATCGCTGAATGAATCATTTAAATCGGTTCAGTAGTTTCCGAGATACGATGTTTTCTCGCTTACTTAACTACTACATTTACAAGTGGGGAGCCAATGGCAATGAAAATGGCCAATTTTGTATGGCAGCCCCCTTAAGACTTAGAGATAGCGAGTAGGTATGTTTAGAAGAAACATTCGGAAAGGAAAATAAATGGGTGTCGGCCATGCATTTGATTTATCTGTGGGCAACCTGGGAGCAATGGGACCTATTTTATAAAAACGACCATTTTGTATGGGAGCACCTTTAAGGGTTGGAGATAGGGGGTGAGTCTGTTTGAAAGAAATGTTCAGTAAGGAAAATTAGAGGGGTCGGTCATATATATTAATCGTCTCAGAGCAACTTCTGACCAGCTGTGGAGCAATTTGTCTAATTTCCCAGCTTTTTTGTGAAGGAGGAGTTGGGTTTGCGTAAAACTTTTGAGCTCAATTGCATTTGAAGCCATTTTTCGCATGGAGAATTTTTGTATATAGGAGTTTGAACCCCCAGATCCCCCTATGTGCACCACTGAATGTGGGCATGGTTCGCCCACGAGTGAGCAGGGTTGCTAAGAAAAATAATAGGTATCTGTATGTTCTTTAGTATTTCTATTAACTTTGGCTTTTTTTTTTATCAGGAATTTTTTTTATTTTGTAAAAATTTATTTTGTGATAAATTAGCCAAATCCGATGTGTACTTTTCGAGATATCAGCGGATATGATATATAGTCCTTTTAGGTAAACAAAACTTTCGGTCTTTTTAGTGTTAAGTATGTAAACTATAAAATTGTTCATTTATTATACAATTTGAATTACTACCAAATTTCATTTGAAAATGGGAGAATAAGCAAAACTTGACGTATAAAAAATTTTATTTTTTTTGTAAATTTTTTAATTTTATTTATTTTTTATGTTATTCTTTATTTTTATACATTAATATTATTTATTTTTATTATTTCTTTTTATAAATAATAAAAAGTATTTATAAAAATAAATAAAAAAAAAGTACTTATTAAAGATTCATTAAAAAAATCGAAAGTATACAAAAGATATTCCATATAAATTCTTTAGGGAACAATAGTAAAAAAATGTTTATATATTCAGTCCATGTAGCGCATGACAAAAGTCGGTCAAAATCGACTGCAACACTTTGACTAGTTTTTTTAAATTTAATTTTTTATCCCAGCTGCTGCTACTTCTCAGGCTGTAATTTTGTTCACGTTTTGTTTGCGTTTACCGCGCAATTTCAACAGAAACAATACAAAAACAACAACAACAAACACAAACGAACAGAAAAAGGAAACCCGGTGGAAGGAAAACACATACAGCTCACACTTTACGCTGCACTTCGCGGTGACTTTTGCTGCTCATAGTGGGCGTTGTTATTGTTCGCAGCATGCAACAGCGGCAGCAGCCTTTGTGTGCGGCGTTTGCTTGCATGTAGGTGTGTGTGTGCGTGCGTGGGTTTGTGCCGGGCGCGCCACTTAAAACAAACGAGCGCACTTCCTGGCGTTCCGCAATTTAGTAGCGTGTGTAATTTTTAACTCCTTCGCACAGGCGCGCGTTGCTGTCCTTTGCCGCTTACTTTATGACTGTCGCGCAGCTCCTTTCACTAACCCCTCCTTCCACTCCCACTGCCTCTTTCACGGCAGTGACTTTTGCATAAATAAGTAGTCGCCAGTCTTTCGCGCAGTAAGCAAAACAACTGGCGAGCAACTGAGACAGCAACAATGAGTGTGGGATTGAGCAAAGTTTGCGGGGGTGCAGGGTTGGGGGTGGACTTGGGCATGTTTACCGCATCGTTGCAGCGATTTTCTGTAATGTTTTTTTTGTATATTGCGCATACCTCGCGTGTTTTTATGACATTTGCGTGATTCTTGTTGAAATTTAAAGGCGCCTGAAGTGTGCAACCGAGCCGAAGGTGTGAAATTCAAGTGGGCGTGGTAATTGTTAAGCAAACAGAAGTGCCTGCGTTGTTGGGGTAATGAGTGTGCGTGTTCATAGAGGCGGCATACATGTAAGGACTTTGACTGGGTACTGGAGCAGTTGTAGTTTAATTGTTGTTGTGGTTTATCGTTGTAGCTTAGTGTGTCAAATAATGAGTCAGAAAGTTGTGTGTTCGTATGCCAGCATCAAACGAAGGCCATTTCTCTTTTGATAACAACGTAGGATAGAAAAAAAACAACACTTTTTCGAGACCTATTCAAGAGTTGATAACCAGAGTTAAGGTGATTTGTATACAAAATTTGTGTACAAAACTTTTTTAATTATAAATTAAATTTGTAAAACAAAAAGCCCAGCCTAAGCCTCTTTGAATCCTATCAGAACTCTGGGTTATTTATTTACAAATCCTTTTTATGTCGGACAAAAAAAGCACTTTTGCCGAGACCAATTTGGAGTTGAGAACCAGAGTTAGGGTTCTTTGTGTTTATAAACAATTTTTTTTTATAAATTAAATTTGTAAAATAGAAAGCTCGACTTAAGCCTTCTTGAATCCTATCAGAATTTTGTCCCGTTTATTGACAGTTTCTTTTACGTGGGAAGAAAATACTTTTGTTGAGACCCTTTGAGAGTTGAGAGCCAGAGTTAAAGTTATTTGTGTTTATAAAAAAAGAAATTTGTTATAAATTAAATTTGTAAAATAGAAAGCTCGACCTATGCCTTCTTGAATCCCATCAGAACTTTGTCCCGTTCATTGACAAATTATTTTTACAAAAAAGACTTGTCGAGACCCATTGAGAGTTGAGAAACAGAGTTTAGATTTTTTGTGTTTATAAAAAAATTTGGAAAAAATAAATTGAATTTGGAAAATAGAAAGCTCAATCTAAGCATTTTTGAATCCCATCAGAACTTTGACTCGTTTATTGAGAGAATCTTCTTTTGTCGAAACCCATTCAAAAGTTGATAACCAGAGTTAAGGTTCTTTGTGTTAAAAAAAAAAATTTTAAATATAAATTATAAATATAAATATAAATTATAAATTTATAAATTTTTAAAACAGAAAGCTCGACCTAAGCCTCCTTGAATCCTATCAGAACTCTGTCTGATTTATTGACAGATTCTTTTTACGTGGGACAAAAAAAAACACTTTTGTCCAGACCCCTTCAAAGGTTGAGTACCAGAGTTAAAGTTATTTGTGTTGAAGATCATAAAATACACTTTAAACATATCTTTGATGATTTTATATTTCATAAAAATTCAACTAATTTGACTAATTCTATGAATAGTCTAATATATTCCAAAGTGTTCTTGAAGACTTTTCGATATTAAAGTACCTTAAAAAGTATCTGTCTGTAAGTGTTAAATTAAGGTCTACGAAACTATTGGACAACCACCGATCTGAAGATATACGTAGACTTTAATTTCGAATGCTTAAAACAATAAAGTAAGTAAAAATTTGCTCTTTCCCACAAAAAAGTTCAAAACCACTTAGCACAATATTTACTTTTATAAACATATTTTGTAATTTTTTTGTTTTCCTAGGCCACAATTTGCTGTAACTAACTACACCAATTTTAGCCACAAACCACTGCAAATGTTGCCCAATTTAAAAAAATCATATAAAAATGTTTATAGCAAACACCAACCGCGCCGCTAATTTGAATGCTTATAAATTTCACTTTGAGGTTGAAGAGAATTTTGTTACCATAAACGACTTAATCAAGCCACAAAAACCTCAACAAATAAACAACAACAACTGTGACATGCTCGTCGACCATAGAACCCAGTAAAAGTCCAGCGCCAAACTACAAATTCTGCAGTTACTTTGCAAATTGCGCCACATCTACACACACGCACACACACAGATACAGAAAAAATGTCCTTGCAAAAAATTGGAGAGAATCGCTCTCCCGCAGATAAAGTCCGCTGACCGACTGATAGTCGCAGCAGGTGAAAATCCGCGCACATAAAAATCGAAAAATCCCACTCGGTGTTAGGGTCAACCGGACGCGGCAGTGGAGCGCCGGGAAGATAGTGGAAAAATTTGAAAGTGTAGCGCCCCGTGATGACAGTCAGCGACTCAACTTTGCCGTGTTAAATGTTAGACAAAAAAAATTAAAAAAAAAACGATGCGTTGCTGCATGCAACGCTTGCGATAAAAAACTGTAACTAGCGCAGCTTGGAACCCCGCATTCGATAGAATGTGTGGCATGCTCGAAATGTTTGCACAAACTCGAGTGTGCGAGTGTGTGAGTGTGTGTGAGAATGTGAGAGTATGAGTGTAGGCGAATTGGCTGCGTTGTATTGCGCCAGTTGCATGCCGGATTTGCGTGTGTCGCACAGCCAAAGCGGACCTTGACGCGAAATCGTTTAAGCCATATCAGTCGCACAGCGTTGCATGCAGCTCGTGCAATGCGCCTCACCTTGCCGCTGCTCGTCGTTAAGCATGCAATGCGCAGCGCCTGTTTTCTCACTGGCATTTTTGTCGCTGACTACTTTGCGAGCGATTTTTTTTGCTTCAATACTTTACGGCATGAAAAGGCCAAAAAATCGGTTAGCGCTGACCCGCATGCGAATGCGCATAGTCCGCGAACTAGATGACATGGGCTTTGTGATGCGTTAACGAAAGAGACACTGCTGAAAAAATGTGCGAAAATTTTAGGGAATTTAAGAATTTAGACCAAAACTTAAGGATGCCATTTTGAAGATCTGCTTTAATTTTTAATCCTTTCGCTACAGATTTTTACTGTAGAAAGTTAAAATTTTTACTCGACCCTGTATTTTAGAGTGTTTTTCTATGAGAGCAACCACATCGTTGCGGCTGTAATAATTACTTAAACATAAAACTTTTTACGCATAACGAAAATTTGAATGTTTCTTCATTTACATCAGCCAAAATTAAAAAAAAAAAAATTTTTAATTGAAAGAAAACGTCAAATTAAAAAGTTATCTAATTTTTCTGCTTCTTCTGCCTTTACTATGTCAAGATATAATATTAAAAAAAACGTGTATACTTCTCTTCTTTAAACTTAAATATTCAGTTTATTAATTTCGTATTTTTCCTAAGACTTCAAACTATCCCAATCTGAACCCACAGAGGGTTCAGACGTCCACAAAGTAGCATGTTGCCATATGGCAACAAAATAGCAAAAGGGTTAACAAATATAATTTTGAGTATATTGAATGTTTGGTAAAAGAGAGAGGGAGAAACTATTGCTATACTATAACTTTTCTTGTGGTTATGGTTCTATTTATTTAGTTTTTTATTTTATTTTACATATTTTATTTTATTTTAATTTTATTTTATTTTATTTTATTTTATTTTATTTTATTAATTTTTTTTTATTAACATATTTATTTTATTACTTGAAAACATAATTAAATTTATCAAAAATTAACCAAAACCTATTAGAGTTTCCTACTGACTAAAAAAAATTTATAAAAAAATTATTGGGAAAAAATCGATTTGTAATAATTGAAATAAAACCAGAAAAGCAAAAAAAGTAGGACAAAAGAGAAGGAGAAAACTATAACTTAAAACTTATTTTATTTAATTTAATTTTTTTATTTTATTTTATTTAAATTCATTGTACTTTATTTTATTTTTTTTATTTTATTTTATTTCATTTTATTTTAATTTATTTTATTTTATTTTATTTTAATTTAATTTAATTTAATTTAATTTAATTTAATTTAATTTAATTTAATTTAATTTAATTTAATTTAATTTAATTTAATTTAATTTAATTTAATTTAATTTAATTTAATTTAATTTAATTTAATTTAATTTATTTTATTTTATTTTATTTTATTTTATTTTATTTTATTTTAATTTATTTTATTTTATTTTATTTTATTTTATTTTATTATTTATATTAATTTATTATTTAAACAAAATAATTCAAATGATCAAAAATTACCCAGAACTTTGTTACTAACTATGAAAAAATAATATGAAATTTTTGAAATTAATTTAGATCTATGATAATTGAAATCAAACCAGAGAAAAGAAGAATAAATAAAAAAAGAAGAATTTAGAATTTAAAATGATTCATAATTATAATATTTTATGATAATTTATAGTAATTTATACTACATTTTTATTATGAAAAACCTGAACGCTGCATAACTTATTTCTCACTTTTACATAGGAAACGTAAAAAAAAAACCATAAAAATCGAATACTTGATGAAAATCAAACCAAGGCACGCCAATTTAGAGTACTTAATCTCCCATATCTGACTACATCGGTGATGTTCATTCTGCTGTTCGCAAATAGCAAAATAGTCATCATTGTTCTACACTTTCTGCTCACCCTATCAGCTTTACTAATCTTCTTTCTTCCACGTTACATACCTCCTCTCTATTACCACCTCTCTATTTTCTTTCTTTTCTGTCTATTGAAAGACCCCTCCAAAACATTAACCCTTGCCCCGCACATATGGTTTCCACTGCACTTCTTTATACAGCAATTCAAAGTGTTGAGCCGCCAAACGCACCAATGAATCAACCCAAATAAACTTAACAGTCCCTTAAATTGCTGCGCATAAATAAATCGCTTATCGACTTGTGCCACTTGTTATCGACTTAATACACAGCAAGCCGTCAAGCAGTGCCGCCAAAGAGCGTTAAAAATCCGAAAACTCGAAACTTGTCTGTTTGCCTTTTTGTGCACAGTCCTCGACCCCAACGCAGAGTTTGGCGAAAGGCAACCGCAAATAAATCGCAGCAGCAGTAATACGCAAATAAATGTAAAACGCACCGCTCTAAACACGCTAACGACGCGGCCCCTGCCAGTCGGCCGTCGACGGCAAATCCTTAAAAATTGCGGAAACAATAAAGATCCAACAAGCTCGTAACTCATTCGGGCGTATTAACTAAAGAAAATACGCAACTGGGTTAAATGCCAATGCAAACAATGTAAAACAAAGCGAAAGTAGGCAAAAGAAAGTAAAGTGAAATAAAATGAAAACAACGCAAACGACAACAACAACAACAAATACGCAACAAAATCAAGAACAAACAAACGGCGGCAACGTTTGCCAACGCATCCAGGAAATAAACTTCTAAATAAACAAGAATGTGGCAACAACAAAAACAAGGCCAGACGCGTTGGGTCTGGCGAGCAGACCACAACAAGTAAAACAACAACATTACAATACAAACAAGAACAAAGTCCAAATAAGCATCGGTCGAAGACAAAAGAAATTTTAACATTTCGCCAAAAAAAAATTTTTTGAGGAAATGTTCGAATTCATGGCGCAATATTTGATAGCCGAGCGACAGAGTGGAAAGCCGGCGAGAGCGGCAGGACGAGGCAAAGCATCCGAGTGAAGTGATTGCGTTTGTGCTGATTTTGTGGAATGCTGCGGCCGGCGGGGCCGTATTGACCATGGCCATTAGTATAACAAACGTTTTTTGGCTGTTCTCGGATTTGTGCTTTTTTCTGTTTTTCTTTTGTTTTTTTTTTTTGTTTGGTTAATACAAACTGGTATTGTTTTAAGAATGAGCAGCGGCAATCGTTGGGGTTGTAAATGTGCGCAATAAAAAATTATGAATTTACTTAAATCTTTGTTAATGGCTGAAATTGAAATTAAAAATATTATAGCCAACTTTTAGGAGGTGACCTTTATATTGTCTTTGTTGGCAGCGTGCGGGTTAATATACATAAGCAATTGTAAATATTAATGTATGTATATACTTTGGTTTAAGTGCAGAGCAGCAAATGAAAATTTAAAATTTTCGTTGCATACTTATGGGCATTTAAGCTGCAAATAATTTTTTCTTAGATCGTTGGTTAAAGCAATTGAACTTTATTCACTTTTGCTGTCGGCATTAAAAGTTTAATGAGACCTTTGGGTATAGACTAAATAAACTCTAATTGTCTTGGCCTATTTTTAGGCCATTCAACGAAATGTACATTCAATGTTGAGCATTTGGGGAAAAGGTGAGAATTGGTGTGTTTGTTTGATGTTGATGTTCTTAGGCAAGGTTTGTGTTTTTATTTTAAATTTTGTTTCAGTCTCAGACATTGGGATCAACGAACAAGTCTTAAAAGCAGCCGAGAAGGGATTTAAAACGAATTGGCTGAGGAATCTTAGACCAATTCGAAAGATATGTACGTTGAAATTGTACACACACATTCAAAACGACATTAATACATAAATCTTAGAGCGATTTGAACCCAGATATGCCAACCGTACTAAATGTTGTACACCGGTTTGAAGGTGTTGCTGTATCTATATTTTGAATTTGCTAACCGATGCCCTGAAATGTACATAGGAATAGTAACATATAGGACCTTCGGCATATATGGGTTAAATATTGTTGACACATGAATCTTACACCACTTCCAAACAATGTTGAGACACGAATCTGAACCCATATTATTTATATTGACAGAGAATTTTTATACGAAGGTTGAAACGAGCGAAGGATCTTATTTATCGTTGTAATCGTCTCGTTTGTTTGAAGAATCTCCAAAACGTTGTGCTGTATTCTGAAGCTTATAGGGAGAAATATGATTACAGGTCTGACTTATCTCTAACTAAGAATGGTTTCGATCGTTCCAAAACGCATCTTCAAATGATTCTATTGTCATATTTGTTACTTTGTGGTTCAGAATTAAACATTAATTAGTTCCTTTTTTCACTTTTTTGGTTATCAATAGTCAGCAGATATGTTACCAGAATAACCGATGAACTGTAATCCTATAAACGGTTTTAAATTTTTAATGTTAAGTAATTATATGAGTACATAATTAATGCACCCATATAATCGGTACCCATATAATGGATAATAGGTTTTAAAGGTCATTTATATAAGTAATTAAGTGGGTACATGAATGACCTCTTCGGTCATGGATTAATCACTATTTGATCAGCTTGGATATGTACATGCCACCAGGACAGAGGAGTAACCGTAATCCTATAACCGGTTTTTATGGTCAGTTATGTAAGTAATCAAGCGGGTACATCAGTGACCTTTCTGGTCATCGATTAATCACTGTTTGATCGGATTGGATATGTACATGTCACCAGAATAGACGATGAACCGTAATCCTATAACCGGTTTTTATGGTCAGTTATGTAAGTAATCAAGTGGGTACATAAGTAACCTTTCTGGTCATCGATTAATCACTATTTGATCGGATTGGATATGTACATGCCACCAGGACAGAGGAGTAACCGTAATCCTATAACCGGGTTTTATGGTCAGTTATGTAAGTAATCAAGCGGGTACATCAGTGACCTTTCTGGTCATCGATTAATCACTGTTTGATCGGATTGGATATGTACATGTCACCGGGATAGATGATGAACCGTTATCCTATAACCGGTTTTTATGGTCAGTTAGGTAAGTAGTCAAGTGGGTAAATAAGTGACCTTTCTTGTCATCGATTAATCACTATTTGATCGGATTGGATATGTACATGCCACCAGGATAGATGATGAACCGTAATCCCATAACCGGGTTTTTATGGTCAGTTATGTAAGTAATCAAGTGTATACATAAGTGACCTTTCTGGTCATCGTTTTATCACTAGTTGATCGATTTGGTCATGCCCTTCCGAATGGACGTTGAACCGTTAACCGATTACCGGTTTTTATGATCAGTTAAATTAACCAGTGGGTACATAACATAAGTGACCTTTCTGGTTAGCGTATAATCACTATTTCATCGATTTGGACATGTACCTCCAACAGATGCTGAACCGTAATCCAATGACTGTTTTTATGGAGAATTGCCTTTTGGGAGTGTTTTGACTGATTGATTGATTGACAAGCTATCACTTAAATAAAACTACGAGTCAAAGACTTAACTATAAAATATAAAAGGTATAGGTAATGTAGGAACAGATACATAAGTATACAGATAAAAGTTCATACACAGAATAAGTTTCATGATTTATCAGTTTGATTAGTTGAATGTGCTCGTACCGCTTAAGCTTAGACTTAAGCAGGTAACTGAGTTTGAAGTTGTACTCAGACTAGGTACGTAGATAGGAGGGGCTGCTCCAAAGACGATGGCACTTAGGCCATAAAGGTCCACTGTGATACCACAAACAATCGAACTTAAATCCGGTCACTCATTGAATCAGTTTGGGCTACTTACCAAGCCTAGCAGAATCTGAATAGTCCTAACGGCTAGATTGTCTAGATCAGTGATGACCACTTGGCTAATCGCGAGAACTATTCACAGTCTGCTAGGTTTCTTAAGAAGCTCAAAATGGTTCCATGAGTTAGCGTCTTAAGCTGGACCTCAGTCCAAGCTCAGCGGGTGACCAGAATGCGTGAGTAACTGCTTTGCTCTTCTACTTACGAGTAGCAGAATGGCCATCACTGATCTAGATTGTCAAACAAGAAGTTGCCCAGTGGACTTTAACCTTCTTTTGGATAAAGCAGCACAAGTTCATAAAAGGTGAGGTGAGTTTTCTTCTACTTTCTCCTCCGTAAAGCTTCTACAAAAGTCAGCGGAAAGCAATTTCAACCAAATATATTTTCTTTACTCAGACCAGCAGTTGGCAATCAAACCAACACTTGGTATGCAAGTTTTTCCTTCCTGAATGGATCTTTTTAAAGACTTGTTTCAGCGACTCTTTTCGATGTCAAACCCAAAAATTTAATCTAAATATTTTTGAGCTTGAATCATCAATGGCTAATTGATTTTTAAACGAATTTGACACTTAACCTTTAGAGCTTCTAAAATAGATCGTCTAATAAATTGTTTCCAACAACTTTAACCAAATTCATTGAGATTACCTGACTTCCATTTCCCTATTGATGGTTTAATGGACCGAAAGTTAGTGATAATTTAAACTTCATTATGTCCCTAACTTTCATTGCCAGGTAGCTGGTCTCTTTAGGGAATTACAACATTTTTTTAATATATTCTTCAAACATCAAACACTTCAACTCATTGAACCATCAACATAAGTCAAATTCCTTTAAGTATTTGCCATAAAAAAAATAAGTCAAATTCTTACACACTTAAAAAATCATTTCAACTGCTTAGAGCTCCGCAGAAAGGTCGCCTAAATTACTGTTGATATGGCAAATTTATTGTATACCACATACTTTAAGGCGTACATAAGCTTTATGCAAATCAACTCACGCAAAACATTCACAACAATTTCACACAAACGGTTAACGACCTATAAATCCACAAAAGCCAAAATATAAGAATATGAAAAAAAAACGATACGAACAATGGCAGCATTTTACATTTTTAAATGCCGTCGGAACAGAGCAATAAGCGGTTAGCGAGTATGTCGAAAAGTTCAGCATACTGTTGGGCGTTAGAACAAATGTCTAATGGCAAACGTAAGCGAGACGAAAACAAAAACAACTGTAGGCAAACACAAGAAGTTGAAGTGTGAAAATAAAAACAAGTGCGGCTGCCAACAAAAAATAAAAAATAAAAAAAATAAAAACCAAAACCGTAAACGGTAAACCCCAGAGAAAATTATCGACGCTGTCTAATGTGCGTTAACAAATATACACACACATACACATACAATATAAATTTACGTACATCTAAGGAAACGAATGTGCAAAGTTCGCACGCAAAACTCGTCGGCGTGTGGCGCAGACAATGGTTTGTCTGACGCAGGATTTTCGCAGGATTTACACGCTGTGTCGAGCTGTTTGACTGGCGTTAAGGTTTTTCATTTTTGTTTCGGTTCTTGGCCTTTTGCTGTACACACACAAATACACTCACACTGGTTGGCTGTATCTCGTTTGAGTGTGTGATGTGTATGTGTGGTTTTTTTTTATTGTTTTGACAAGCACAACAAGAACAAAAACAACTAGTGTTGTTGGCTGCTGTTGATAGCGAAAATGCGACGATTTGTTTATGTGGTTATAAAGGAAATGATGCTTGAGTTATGGCTTTGTTTATACCAAAAAACACCAAAAACCAAAAAGTAACGAAGCGCCAAAACTGTACAACAAAAACCAAAGGAAACCCCAACCGAAACGTTAAGTACGCCCACAAATCCTTTTCACGCTCGACAGCGACTGTGTCGCTAGCTGGAAAATTGCGGGTGGACACACACACAAAAGCACAATGCGAGCTGCGGCAACCGAACAAGGAAGCAAAGCAAGCAAAAAGCAAAAGCGGGGAAGTGACGCTGGGCGCTGGGCTGTTAGGCACCGTTCGTTGTCAGTTGCCGCCGTTGGCCGAGGCGCGTGCTGGCGTCTCGTATCAATTGATTTGCCTTTATTGTTGTGGTTATTGATATTGTTATTTGCCACAGCGCCGGCCTGACGTTCCGTGCCGAAACCCCTTCCGGCTGCGCTTCATATTTGTTTTAGTGCGCAAATCTGCTTCGGCACGAAAGTGTAAACGATCTCATTTGGGGATTTTGATTTTGTTATAACAACAACTACACACACACACACACACACACAGAAATGCCAACAACCAACAACATGTTTTCATCTGAATTGCTGCAATCTGGTCAGCTGCAGTTGTTGTTGTAGTGCGAAGAAATGGAGCAGGCAATTTAATGGACATAAAATTGTCCATTGAAATACGAAATGCTCTGACCAACAACTTCAATTTTACTCAGCACTGTTCACATACCATCTCAACATTTCCTCTTCGCTTTCGACTCTTTACTGCCACAACAAAAACAACAACAACACATTGTTGGCCAGTCGTTCGCCTTCACTTGCATTTGCAAATTAGGTTTAAATCTCAATTTAAATGGTAATTGTTGGCAATTCAACTTGTTGCTGTGATTTTTCAATTCCTTTGGCTCTACATAAATTTCACTCTGACTTTGCCTGTCGACACCGCTTCACTATTTGAATGATTCTGTTGTTGTTTTTTGTGGCACTTTGTACGAGCCGCATCTCCTCTTTTATTCTAAACAAATTTTTTTTGCGTTTTACAAATCCCTCACTTGACGCTTTGGCCATATTTATATGCAGCTCAATGTTGTATTCAGTTCAGGAGCGTAGCCAGCGAGAAGAATAGACATATTCAAATGTATAAATATATATAAATAAATATATACAAATACAAAAACACATCATCTCCATTAAATATGAATGCTTTTATTTCTCATACATTTCTTTATAAGCAAATTGAAAATAACAAAATTATTTTCTCACATTTTTTATGACAACATACCAACTACGCTCCTGGTACAGTTGCTTCCTTAATTCGTTGCTTATTGATTTTGCTAAAAGTTTTGACATTTTTGGCATTTCCTTTTGACATTTCTGGCATTTTATAGGCAAACTTTACAATTTGTTTTTCTTACTTCTTGCTTACTTCATTTTTCATCGTCTTGGTTTTTCATGCTGAATTTTTTCACTTCGATGTCTGTTTTTTTTTGTGTTGTTTTGTTTTTTGTTGGGTTTTTTTTGGGGTGTTGGCATTTTGGCTAAAAGTGTTTTTGACACTTTTTTAATAAGTTTATGTTAGAGCCCAAAACAGGCCGTGCTGACGCTACAACAAACTGTTAGCGCCAAAGTTTCGTACATGTCGGATGCTACGCCCGTTAATTGAATTCAACTTTAAGATTCTGACAGAATTTAAAAGCTGTCAGCATTTATTTAGAGAAATTAATGTTGGCGCGGAAAGCGATTAGTTTTGAACCAATTTATGTGAATCGAATGGGCTGTTGCGATTTTGCAAAGCGTTTCAAAGGTGATTTAATTTTTCTTATAGTTAATGTTTATTTTATAGTTGAAGCAATTTAATGGGAAGAATAATATGGAGAGTTAGGTTTTCGAAGCTAGAAAAAATTACAAGTTTTGTAGCGAAGCGTACAGCAGATCAAATCTGATACATTTCTCTGTTGTCTTTTATAGACTCGATACTATTTGATTGATTCATCTAAACTTTTGACAGTATAGGAAAGAATTCCCTGTAGAAGATTTCTGGATATTTTCTGGATATCTTTTGGATATATTTGGCCTATCATATTTTGGTGTGGCCGGAGATTGTGGCCATAACTCAGTAAAGTGTTCTTATGGCCAGTTAAGTAAGATATGAACTTGGAGCTAAAGTGTAGAAACATTCTACTAAATAAGCAAAGTATTAAACAATCAGGAACGTCCAACTAAAAAATTAAACAAATAAAAATGTTCAATACTGTTACGAAAATTTGTTCGGCCACCTCACCGCAGGCTTATTCGTTTCTCTGGATTGTGCTCAAATATAAAACACACTAAAATTTTTCAACACAGCTCTACAATAGTAGTCACTTTATTTACAATTTTACAATTTACTGTCTCACACTTGTTACTTATTGGACTACTCCGTGTTGTACCTGCTTACTAAAACCAAACTCTTCGCTCTGGATTGTACCCGGCTGTCTTTTATACTTGATTGCTTGTCGCGCAGCTCTTTCTCGGGCATTCTAATTGAACTCAAAATTTCCAGTATCATCGCGACTCATCTTTGCGAATGTTCTAGCGAAACTATCATGCCCCTAAAAGTATGCCACGTATGCTAATTTTCCTTCCCTTCCAGTGCCTTGCACAGTGAAAGCAAACTGTATCGTCACAATAATAAAAGATCCTTTCTGTCAATATATTCTACTGACTGGACCTGCTAGCTCTCAACATTCCCTTAGCGCTGGAGTGCCACAGGGTTCGGTACTCTCTGCAAGCCTTTTCCTTATCTTTATCAACGATCGGTTGTCATCGACAAAGAATCCCATCTACATGTTTGCGAATAACAGCACCATTTGTCATTCATGCTCTTTCACAAAGCGTCCCAGCTCTGTGGAGAGAGAATGGCGCCTTATGAATGACACTCTTAGCAGCGACCTACAAATCTCCAAGTGGTGTCAAGCGAATACGGGTGATTTTAGTCCTATCGAGAGTTACGCCAAGAGATGACCACGCTCGGAGTCCCTCTTTTAGCATGTAGCTTCGTACCCATGCGAGCTCTATACACGATACAACACAAGCCTCCTTGCGCGCTCCTTGGCCAACCTTAAATCTTCGACGTTCTAAAGAACTCCTCTCATTAAACAGAACCATCATTGGTCTACCATACGCCGTCTACTAAGCTTCGTTAATAGCTCCAACTGGTTTCACGAGTGAGCGATCTGATGATCGATCTTATGTGGTATCAGAATGGGTCGCCTGGCCTAAGTGTGCTCCTCCTGGAGCAGCCACACCTACCTACCTAGTCCTTTCGAGACCCAATGTTGCATGTTATTCCACAAACGTGTCTCCCCACATACCAATACATCGCTGGTTAAAGGTGGTGTATGTATTTCGGAATTGGTAGCTCTTGATATTCTGGTGTCCCTTAAGAACGATCTTCGATGGAATATTTTTGGCGTATCGAAAGAAGCAGCCAAGTGCCTTTTAAGTGGCCTTCAAAAAGCGGTTTTCACGCCATCAGATCTCCGCATTATTTACACCACCAACCAACCAACAATAGAGTTTTGGGGGCTTCAAAAATCGATTTGGAGCTTCTCAACAGCGTACAAAAGTTAGGAAGGAAAATTAGCTTATTGCGAACAGTAGGGCTCTATTGACTCCTTGAAGCATCGTCGTAACGAGGCACCTGTTCAGAAGAGATAAGCAATCTGATGTCATCGCTCTGGGTATTCCTCTGGACAACCCGTCCCTTAAGAACGATCTTCGATGGAATATTTTTGGCGTATCGAAAGAAGCAGCCAAGTGCCTTTTAAGTGGCCTTCAAAAAGCGGTTTTCACGCCATCAGATCTCCGCATTATTTACACCACCAACCAACCAACAATAGAGTTTTGGGGGCTTCAAAAATCGATTTGGAGCTTCTCAACAGCGTACAAAAGTTAGGAAGGAAAATTAGCTTATTGCGAACAGTAGGGCTCTATTGACTCCTTGAAGCATCGTCGTAACGAGGCACCTGTTCAGAAGAGATAAGCAATCTGATGTCATCGCTCTGGGTATTCCTCTGGACAACCCGTTCGAACACTGGCGCACATAAATTCCACGTGGAAACGATGTTCCAGCGCACTAAGCATTACAGAGAGAGAGAGAGAGAGTTTCTGGCTCGTACAGCGCGATTGTGGAATGGTTTCCCTGCGGATATTTTACCCAGATCCCGGGGCTTTAAAAATCTATTTGCACCGCGTACAACAGTAAGGAAAAATAGCTTATTGGGAACAATAGGGCATCCAGCTCTATTGACTCCTAGGAACATCGTTGCAACTAGGCTTGCGTGCGGCTTATTTTACAGATATTTTTTCCGTACCTGTTCAGAAAAGATGAGGAATGTGATGCTATCACTCCGGACATTCCCTAGAAAAGATATTCCAGCGCACTAAGTACTGCAGAGGAGAGAGAGAGAGAGTTTCTGGCCCCTACGGCGCATTTGTGGAATGTTCTCCCTGCAGATATTTTTCCCAGCACATATGATTTTGGTGCGTTCGAGACAGAAGTCCATAACTTCTTCACTCTAAACCTGGTCTCCTAATTTCTAGATCCATCCAAAAACCACAAAATCAATGATATTAAAGTCTTTTAAGTAAAGCAAGCCGTGGCTCTTAAGTTGATTACATAACGACCCTCAATAAGGACAGCATTGTGCCTCCGCTTGTTAAACGACACGTTTACTCTCCCCATCTGCCACTTCCTCTCATTCGCTTTGGCGCACTCTTCGGCACACTTGACGTATGCCACTTTGGCACTTCACAGTTGCCGTTCTTCTTTTCGCTATTGTTATGTTTGTGTGGCCCCCTTAAATTTTGTTATTTTCATTCCTGCTCACATACACGTATAGTAAAATTGCACAGGCAGCAACAACAACAACCACACCACCACCAGCAGCGGCATCAACAACACTTAAATGCCAAATTAAGTGTAATTTTTCTTTATTGTGTTTACATCGCAACGCTTGACAAATTTGATTTCTTATACTTGTGCAGCGTCGTCGCGGCGCATCGTCGCTGAGGCGCTATGTCGGTCCTTTCTTTTTGTTTTTTTCTTGTGCTGCCAAGTTTTTGGGCGCTGACAGCTGCCTGAGTTGGGTAGTGTTGCCAAACAATAATGCCATATATGGGTTGCCAAACAAGCTCGCACACAAACACATCCACATCCATCCTCACACCCATACACATTCCTACACATATGGCTGGGCATTTTGTGTGTGTGTGTGTGTGATCCTGTGTGCACGTAATTTAATATATGGTTTCATTGTTTAAGTAAATTATGTATGTGCATAATTGCTGTTGTTGTTTCGGATCGCTCACAAGGCAGATGGGGAGACGTTGTCTTCTGCTGCTGCAAAGAAGCTGGAAAGCGTGCTGAATTTAAAACTTTACGTCAACGTGGCAAGACAGCAAAAGTAGAAAAGATTTTGAGGGATTTGTGCGAGCATGAAATGTGAAAAGTCGCATTATGATTTATATGCGAAGCAACGGCGCCCACACATGTCTATTCATAGTGTGTGTGTGTGTGGGTGTGTATCTATGTGCATATGTATGAGTATTGGATGTTGTTGTTTGAAGCGCTAAAACTTTTCAACTCACTTTGAAAATTCTTTAAGTGGTTGCTTAGTGTGCTGCGTACATAAGTGTGGCCCAATTTTAATGAAAAGCTAAGACCAAAGCTTAGCTAATTGTATAATTTGAAGATATTTGCCTAATTGGCGGCGCTTTTGCTAGGCAATAGCTTATTCTAAGAAGTCACAACAAGAAATGTTGTTATTATTATTATTATTTTAATTAATCTAGAATATCAAATATTATAGCTAAAGTTGGAGTCCTGGCCTTGTTTCAGAGTCCTAGAGTCCTTGTTTCAAGGACATATAATTGTTTGTTCTGACTGACTGACTAACTGACTGACTCATTCATCACCGCCCAGCCCAAACCGCTGAAGCTACAAACATGAAATTGAAACTCTAAATACATCTTGAAAATTAGCCTCCTCGAAGAGGGGATTTTTTTAAATTCGTTCTAAAAAGACAAAATATGGGTTAAGGTGTTTAATGAAGAAATGGGCCTATTATTTCAAATTTGGTGAAAACCCTTAAAATAAAAAATAATTCTTCACGTATTTTTTATTTTTTCGAAAATGAAAGTTTTATTTTATTTTTTGTTTATTTTAATGGGTTAAGTTGTGTATACGGGAAGACTGCGAAAAACCCCTGAACCGATTGGCCTATTGACTTCAAGGTTACTGAAAACACTTGAAATCAAAAATATTTTGACACGTGTTTAATATTTTTTTTAGTGAAAACTTAAGGGGATTACCGAAGGGTTAAAAGTTTGTATGAAGAAACTTGATTTTGTATATCCCTTTTGACTTTAAACCTCTTTTTGACTTCAAAGTACTTCAAATGTAAAAAATCGATATTTATTTTTCCGAAAATTCAAACCTAACGGAGTCAACGACGGGTTAAGAGTTTGCAGAAATAAGATTTTAAGGGTCAATTGACTTCAAACTCGGTGAAAGTACTCTTAGTGAGAGATAATTCGACACGTGTTTTTCAATTTTTTTTTAAATCAAAATCTGACAGATCAACGATGGGTTAAGGGTTTCTACGGAGAAACAGGATTTTGTGAGGCTTTTGACTTCAAACTTAATAAACTTAGAAATAATTTGACACGTGTTTTTCTCTTTTGGGAAAATCTAACGGTCAACAATGGGTTAAATGTTGGTATGCAGACACAAGATTTTATGAGCCTTTTGACTTCAAACTTGGTGAAAGTATTCTTAGTGAGAAAAAATTCGACACAAGTTTTTCATTTTTCAAACATCAAAATCTAACGGGGTCAACAATGGGTTAAATGTTGGTATGCAGACACAAGATTTTATGGGCCTTTTGACTTCAAACTTGCTTACTTTGGTGAGAAATAATTTGGCACGTGTTTTTTATTTCTTCGAAAATAAAAATGTGACGGGATGGGTTAAGAATTTGTATGGAGAAACCTTGGAAAAATGAATGGGCCTATGACTTCAATATTGGCGAAAGTACTTCAAATGAGAAATAATTCGACACGTGTCTTTTATTTTTTCGAAAATCAAAATCTAACGAGGTCAAAAATGGGTTAAAAGTTTGTACTGAGGAACAAGATTTGATGGGTCTTTTCGAAAACAAAAATCTGATGGGGTCAGCGATGGGTTGAGTGAAACATGATTTAATGTGCCAATTGACTTCAAATATGGTGAAAGCACTTCAAATGAGAAATAATTAGATGAGTATTTTTTCATAAAAATCTAACGGCATCAACAAAGTGTTTGAAGAGTTTTAAGAATTTGGAAGCTCTGCTGGTAGTAGATAAATTTACAAGAGATGCTAAGGCTTAGTTTTGTTTATTTCTTCTTCTTCTTCTTCTTCTCTTAGCTCATCTCTAAATGCCTCCTTGAACACTGTTTTTTTTTAATTTCGATTTCCTACAGTCAACTATTAGCTACCAATTACGTACTTGTCACATGTACGCCCGTCCAAAGTACGTCAAAAGTTCTTATAATGTCTTCTCTATAACCTTTACACATTTGTTGCCCACATTACAAACATTGCCTACTCACATCACAAACATTTTCTAATCACACTCACACCCCCGTCCTTTGCTGCTAATTGCAATTTAGTTAATTACAAATACTTAATTAATCCAATTGCCAGAGTTGTTAAAATATTTAAATAGTACTCGAGTCCATTGCATATTCATTGCCATGTCCGGTTAATGAGCAACTGTCATTAGTTATGCAAGGCGTACACACTCAATATACATTCCGACAACCAACTGTCACAATGGCCCATCATGTTAACATTATACCGTTAGCAAACAAATCAAATTGACAAATCTAATAAATTGACAAATACGCAAACACATCAAGCACGCTGGCCAAGTGCTCTATTGTCGCAATGCAAATTGTTAGTGTTCGACTTCGGACAATAACAACGACAACAACGATAACAGCAATGAATTGCCTAACAACAAAAACAACAATATTGAAAACAAAACCAACATCTGCCGTGACACTGAAGCGTGGTCGAGACGGCAGCAAATGTAGATAAATGACAAAATAAGCAATAACCATTTTGCCGTTGCTGCTGTCATTTGTCAGATTTGCGTAAGCGACACTTAAGCGAAGTCATCGTGGCCGAGGGGACACATCGACTGCGGACGCCGAGTGGCGGGCGGTAAATGATGATGGCGCTTGCGATAGTGACAGTAACAGTCATGATGTGCAGATAGTGCAGATTTTACGGTTGTTATCCGTTTCGATGCTGGGAGCGAAGGAGTTGCGACCAGCGATGTGTTTTGATGTGTTTCCATCGCGTCGAAGATGACATTTGAAAAAATAAAACGCAAAATGTTGGATATGCAAAAGCAAATAGTCAAAAATGACAGCAAGCAATCAAACGTGGCAGTGGAATGTCAAAAATGTACAGTTAATGTGCTTGCCAACATGACTGATGGCCATGCGGCGTGCTTTGCTTAAGTCAAACGGGAAAACGCGTGCAACATAAAACAGATGGGCAAAGAATTTCGAGAGGAATGCAATCGAAACAAAATGGAGTAGTGGAGGAAGATGGCAGAAAACACATGTTTGGGGGATGTGCAAAAAATTTAGAAAAAAGGAATGACAAAGAAATTGCAAAGAGTGCGAAGGAATTTAGGGCAAATTAACATGAGGGAAAATCAATCAACAAAAGTGTGGAGAATGGTTTGAGAATGGATTCAAAGAGGGAGGTAATGAAGGCAAGGAAAACAAGAAGGAAGAAAAAAAAGACCTTACATTAAATACAAAAATAAAATAAATAAAAATAATAAAAATTTAACGAAGACAAAGGAAGGTGGAGAAAAGAAAACTTAAAAATTGAATATATGTAAAAAATAAATAAAAGTAATAACAATTAAATAAAGGTAAACGAATGAGAAAGAAAGAAAATAAAACTTAAGCATTAAATACAAAATTAAAATAAATAAAAATAATAAAAATTTATTGAAAGTAAACGAATGAAAGGGAAAGAAAAGAAAACCTGAAAATTTTATGTAAAACTAAAATAAAAAATTTCATCAAAATTGTATGTAGACAAACGACTGAGAACGAAAGAAGACTTAAACTTTGAAACTTAAAATTTGAATATGAAATTTAAATTATTAAAAGAAATAAAAATTTAATGAAACAAACGAATGAGAAAGAATAAAAGAAAACATAGAAATTGAATATGAAATTATTAATAGTAATTAAAATTAACAGAGATATACGAACAAATAAATAAAAGTAATAAAAATTGAATGAAGACGAACGAGAAAAATGCAATTAATTTTATATTCAATTTATACATATGTGTTCTTTTATTCTTTCTCATTTGTTTGTTTCATTAAATACAAAATTAAAATAAATAAAAA
The DNA here is from genome assembly GCA_963668005.1 of Melieria crassipennis. NCBI lineage: Eukaryota > Metazoa > Arthropoda > Insecta > Diptera > Ulidiidae > Melieria > Melieria crassipennis. The sequence continues at coordinate 56,420,541 of OY764961.1, read as the reverse complement.
TAATAAAAATTTAATTAAGACAAACGAATAAGAAAGAACGAAAATAAATTAAAGTAATAAAAATGTAATTAAGACAAACGAATGAGAAAGAAAGAAATGAAAACTTGAACATTGAATATAAAATTAAAAATAAATAAAAGTAATAAAAATATAATGAAGACAAATGATGAGAAAGAAAGAAAAGAAAAATTAAGCATTAAATGCAAAATTAAAATAAATAAAAGTAATAAAAATTTCATTACACACACATCACAAATTAATAAAAAATAACGAAAACAAAACTTAAAAAATGAATATAAAACTAAAATAAATAAAAATAATAAAAACTTAATGAAGACAAACAAATAAGAAATAAAAAGAAAACTTAAAAATTGAATATAAAATTTAAATAAATAAATGTAATAAAAATGTAATTAAGACAAACGAATAAGAAATAACGAAAAGAAAACTTGAACATTGAATATAAAATTAAAATTAAATAAAAGTAATAAAACTTTAATGAAGACAAATGAATGAGAAAGAAAGAAATGAAAATTAAACATTAAATACAAAAATAAAATAAATAAAAATTTAAAACATTTAATTACACACACATCACAAATTAATAAAAAATAACGAAAAGAAGACTTAAAAATTGAATATAAAATTTAAATAAATAAAAATATTAAAAATTTAATGAAGACAAACGAATAAGAAATGACGAAAAGAAAACTTAAACGTTGAATATAAAATTAATTAATGAAGACAAACGAGTGAGAAAGAAAGAAATGAAAATTTAAACATAAAATACAAAATAAAAATAAATAATAATAACAATTTCATAAAAACAAACGAATGAGCAAGAAAGAAATGAAAACATAGAAATTGAATATAAAACTAAAATAATTTAAAATAACAAAAATTAACACAGATATACGAATAACAGAAAAGTACCAAAGTAAAGGCTGCAGAGAAAAAGAGACAGAAAACTGTAGGATAGAAGAACACAACACTTCAAGAATGGCTTTGGAAATGAAAATATTATGGAATGAATTATAAATAGATGAACAAAATTTAAGTAAACTAAAACAATACTACAAACCAAATTGTTCGCAATAGAACAGAATAATCAAAAAGTGGATCCATACATTTTATGAATGAATCAAAAATATGAAATGAAAGAATGATGCATTTTAAAAAAACAAGAACTGAATGAAATAAAAAGCAAAGGAACTGTGAGAAAGAAAGACATAGCAAAGAATGTCTTTGGGAATAAGTAAGCAAAAGAGGAAAGGTGATAAAACGCAGGAAAATCGCCATGAAATGATCTTAAGGAATAAATAGCAAAAAAAAATATTCAGAAATGTTGACAATGAGGTGTCAGAAAGATAGAATGAGCAAAAATAGCAATGAGTAGGATAAAGAAAGAAATTAGTGTAATAAAACAAAGAAAATTACAAGGAATGAGTGAGTAAGGAGTGAGAAAATTAGTCGATGAAATGAATATTTCCAGTTATTGAATTCATCTGATTTAGCTCCTTGCGAATTTTTCTGATCTATTGATTTCAACGATCATTACGAGAGGCGAAGAAGAGACATACCGAATTATTGAGTGTTGCAAATGTTATGAAAAATGAAACAAACTTTGTCATAAGTGCATTGCAATCGATGGATATGACTGCAAAGGAGATAACCTAAACTTTGAAGAGTACCCAGTTGTACCCAGTTACGTAAGCAAGGGGGGCAATTTTGTGGTCTCAAACTTCTGCCAAATATCTGCTTGTTGCAAAAATTTTGGGTAACAAATATGGTTTTAATGATATTTTTCACAAAACTTCTGTGCACACCTACCCAAAATGAATGCCATGAATGAAATGTCATATTTGTACCTATTTTTAATTTTCTGTGTGAATTTCGTAGGTTAATAAAATGAGCTTAGAATAGGTTAATGAAATCTATTACATGTAAAAATAATGAAAAAATTAAATTAAAAATTTAAAAAAATTTATAAACAAGGAAAATATACAAAAATACACAAATTGAATCATAATTCGATGACAATTGTGTTGGCGTAATTTGCCCATTGAAATTATACTCCATGAGACAGCTTATGTGTAGCAATACTAAACGCACAGAAAGTTGCCATATCGACTAGGAATTCATTAATATTATTAGAGCACACAAAGGCAATTCGAATCGAAATCGCTACACACACACACACAATGTCGATCAATAAGGGCCCCCCACGCAAATACACACACACACACAAAATCCCACTCATACTTGTGCAATGTGGGCAAATTCAATAGGCTGCCATTAGCAGTCGCCGTCTGTCGGTTTTTGCTTGGCCCTTTACGGTTCGCTTCGTTCCTTTCTTGTCGCATTTTCACCCTCTGGCTGTTGTGGTATTTTATTGTTTTAGCCACAATTGCGGTTACCACAAACTGATTAGCAATTAGTAGACAGCTTCTTCATACTCCCCCTCCGCTCGTTGACTTGAGCGTTTTTCGCTTTCGCTGCTTTATTGGTACGCCCTGGCAGCGCCCTTGGCCCGAAATGGGCGCACACGTGTGCGTTTGGTTGTTGATTTATACTTTTGAAGGCCACCGAGGCGGTCTGTGCGCGCGCGCAAAGGGTCCGCTGCCGAGACGTTGCTGCGCTCGAGATTAATGATGTGTGTCGGCGTAATTTTTCGCTGGGTTATGGCGTGGCGGCAAACTCGTTTTTGTGCCGGCTCGCATAAATCACGGCCGCTTATCGGGTTCATGGTGTATTGGGATCTATGCGGCTGTGTGTGTGTGGCGAATGTACACAAAGTGAAATTGGAGTTTTTATTGGCACAAATTACGCAGACATTTAGGAAAATTTAATACAATCGCCTGTTATCGAGCTGATTTGGCTGATATGATGAAAACGGGGCCGCATGTGCTGCTATGCCATTTAAATAAAATTATTTTCAACTTGCTGTATACGTAAATGGCCGACGGCGTTGCTCTGAAATTGTTTGTGAAATTGTGTGGCCAATTTAAATTAAATTCATACACAACAAAGTGGCCATTAAGGCTCGGAGACAAATCCGACAACAGTCTAACGTGCTGGTTTGCAACAAATTTGTAAACGAAACTTTAGCCTAAATGTATGCAATGTATTTGTGGTTGTTCTGCAATGCAACGTTAGTGTTTCTGGCATTTATGTCATTCGCATGGGGCATACTTTCAGGCGAATTTGTGCTTCGCTGTGCGATGTGCTGACGTTGACAATAAGCCATCTGTGTCTTAGTTATTGCTGTCATAGCATATTAAGTTGAAATTCACAATCAATGCCACATTAAAATGGAATATCTGCTCAAGTGCACATATTTGCTTTTAATTGTAGTCTGTGATGCAATCAATTTCTCATTACAAAGCTGAATTTGGCAAACTTTTATATGAATGAATGCAAGATATTTCTTCTGCAGTTCATTGACATAATTAATCTGCAAATACAGCTCCAGACGTTGAACTCACACTTTGCACAAAACTGCACTTATAGACGCCCACAACTGGCTCATTAAAAATTACAATCAAATAAAGTTGATGTCACAAATGACTTGACACAGCAATTTGCGTTTTTGTTGGTGCTCGTCGTTTACTTAAAAAAAAGCTAACTTTTCAATTGCCATTAATTACGAAGTGGCGTCGCAGCGGCAACTGTAGCTACACTCAGTGTAAGTGGTGGAAAATTACACAAAATGTGTCACAAGTAGTTGAAAAAACAAAAACAACAACAACCATAATGAAATAACTGCTCGAAAGCGCTTAATGAAATGCAGCCAGGGCGCGTGTGCCGAGTGGTGAAAAACACTTTTGCAAATTGTCACAAAGTAATTTACAGTCAACATTGCAACACCCACAACAAGAACAACAACTCAAACAACACTAGAACAATAATTTATACAGTACAGCAATAAAAAGCAACGTCACATTTTGACATTTGTTTGCTGTGCAACATTGCGCACTCATAATGTGCCCGTTTATGCCGTAAAGTATGCAACAGTAAACTGGCAAACAAAAACTATTAAGAAAAACAATTACACAATTTGCATACTTTACGGCGCTGTGCAACAAAAGCACTGACATGCTAATGATTGCCATTTTTTGTTGTTGTTTTTTTGCTTGCTTGCCTGCTGTTATTTTATGGCAACGGTGTACAGTGCAAGTGTATACTTTTAGGCGCTTAAATGCAAATTAGTTAATTGAATTGAAAATGTGCATTGCAAGTTGGTGCAACATTAATTTGTTGCCGTATAAATGCGATTTTAGTGATTTGACAGTCAGAGTTGGCTGCGTCGTCGGAGTTGTGTTTTTAGATGCAAATGCATTCGGTTGCAAATAAAATGCAAATTCGCGAATAACGTCAGCGGTTGTTTTATGGTTATTCGTGCTGATTTGGTGTGGAAATTGAAATGTGGGGTAAAGCCAATTTGAAAAAGTGACTAATGCGTCATGAGTGAGTGTGAGTTTTAATCCTTTCAGACCGATGATGCACAGTTGTGTGAGTAATGTTAAAGCAGGGGAAATTCAAAAAAGCATTGGAATATTGTAGATTAGAAAAAAAGTGATTAACACTAGAATACCCGTCAATCTGACATACCTTAAAATGCCCATATGTAGTAATTTTGACTACATTATTGTTTACTGATTTTTTTTTAATTTTATTGGTTTTCAAGTAGCAAATATGAATAAATGTAAATAAATGAGATTAAACTAAAATAAGCATTTAGTTTTTATTTTTTTATGGTTTACAAAGTAAAGTCATTTAAATAAATTGGCGTACTTTACACATAAATGGGATAAAATGGAATGACATTTGGAATTTGGAATTTGTGAGTGAATTTTATGAGTGAATTTTGAATTGAAAAACTTGGGAATTGTCACAGCCTTCTATCATATAATTTGTTTTTAAATGTTTGTAATTATTTGAAATTTTCATATTTCGCAATTGAAGATGCATATCTGTCTACTTATCAGTAAGATTTGCTGAAAATTTTATATAGGTAGTACTTTTGGGCATTTAAGGTAAATTTTGCGAAATTGGGGTAACAAATTTTTTACAATAAAAGACCTCAATGTAGTCAAAATTACTACCTTCGGCATTCTAGTGTTAAAGAAAGGATCTGTGTGACTGTGCCAAGCTGCAGCTAACATTTTAACCATGAGATGATATTCTGTACATACTGAATACATGGGCCTTTCAAATAAAAAAAAAATTGTTGTAACCCAATTCAACATCGACTCGGAATTATTGGAAAATCCTTTACAATAAACGATCCGTTTCATATGTTTTTTTCCTATATTCCAACTGCTTTAGTTTAGTTCAATTCAAGTCAACACCATTTAAACTAAACTAAATTTTTTGTTGCATACTCTTAGGCACATCCCTAAAAAAACCTTTCAATTTCGCTTCACATAATATGACACCGCACTGTTTATAAATTTTATAAATGTATGCTTTCAAATTCAGGCCATTAAAATGCAAAGAAAAAATACGTTTCATAGTCCACGATTTCCCTCGGGTTTGAATAATTAAACATCGCATTAATATTGTCATTTAATAAGACATCAAAAATATTTATATTTCCCTCGTTTGTCACCCATCATTCGCTCTCCTTGTTGTTGTCCACAAATGCAATTAATTCACTCACCATTATTGGCCATGTTGCCAGACGTTGTGCCACCGACACCTCCACTTCCCATCACGCCGCCGCCGCCGGCATTCGAGCCCGCACCACCGCTGCTGCTGCCGCCGCTGCCGTTGCCGCTCAGCGCCATTGCCACATCCGCCAGAGCGATGATAATGAAAATGCGGCTCATTAAGAGCGCCACAGCAAATGTCAAATGGCCGACGCGCCCCATTGACAGTTCAATGGGCATTTTGGCAGCGCGTCAAGTGTTGAATTGAATTGTATGCAAATTTGTTCGACGTTAGTGTTTGGCGTTGTTGTTGTTGTTGCTGTTGTGTGATATTTTTAATTTTTTTTTAAATTTTTTTTGTTGCCGACTATTTCAGCCTTTTTTAAATTGAATTGCTGCAAAAGCGCATTCAAATGACGCTACAATTTTATTCAATTTCAATTTCAAGTCCCATTTCAATGTTAATTACTTTGTTAATATTTTTTTAATTGCATTTATTTATTTTGGATTTTATCGCCGTTGCATTTTTATTATTGACGCTATATTGCTGACTCTTGATTTTGTTCGCATTGCATTTAACATGTTTTTAATTGTTGTGTATTGTGTTTTATTGGTTTTTTTCGCACGACGGTTTATTTAATTAAACTATTAAATTCTACGAAGAGATACAAAAAATGAATTGAGTTATTATTAATTAGTTCAAATACAGTTTAATTTTTTGCTTTTTAAAAATAAGCTCGCTATAATTAAATTTAAAACCTCTTTTTTAATATGTAACTTGAATGTTTCATTAGAAATTATTTTTTTTTAATTTAATGTAAAAGCTAGGATACGTTTTTTTAATTCATTAAATATTTCAATAATTATCTATTATTTCAATTCAATTTAAGAAATTAGTTATTTATTTGATTTTATTTCTCATAATGCAATTAATAAATATTTTAAAATTTAACCATTAAAAATTCTTAGTTTGAAAGAGCAGAAATTAATTAAAAATTAATTAATAAATATTTTTAAATTTAAGCAACAAAAAAAGTTCCTAGTTTGAAAAATTAGAATTGAAACAAACTAAAATAGAATACAAACATCAATTTAAATTTATAAATAAATTAAAAATATTAAACATAATTTGTTTTTATAGAAAGAAAACTACAAACTTGGTCTGAAATTTTTTGGATCCAGGTTAAGTTAGGTTAAAGTGGCTGCCTGGACACGGGACTCGCTCAAAGACACACTTAGGCCGCAACAAGGGCCCATTGTGATAGGAAAAAGTGATCTGACTTACTGCAAGTCAAAGTGCCCCCACAAGCCAATTTATTTTGTGAATAAAACCTAGCAAGTCTCTTCTGTTGACTGTTCTGAGGTGGTCCAAGTTGTAAAAGAAAGGAGGACCTAAGGATTTCCATCTTTGTGTAGAGAGAGCGAAACAGTGACAAAGAAGGTGACTTATAGTTTCTTCTTCTTATTTTTAGACCTAACATAAACTCAAAACATTTTTTTTATAAAGAGCTTTGTAAATGTTCATTCGAACACGTCTTTGGTCTAACTTTTAAATGTAAATATAAATTAAAATTTGTTTTCAATAAAAAGTAAACTACGAGAGCCTTCTGAAAGCTTTCCGACTTAGCAAAGATACAAGAAATGTTGTAGTTATTAGTTTAGACACTTTTCGTGGCTCCGATTTTGTAAGCCTTAATTGTACTAAGCGGGCATTGGAAATGTTCATTCGAACACGTTTATGGTCTTACAATTAAATTTAATAATTAATTTAATTTTTTTGCCCATAAAAAGAAAACTTTTTCTCTTCAAGTTATGATATTTTTAATTTTTATATTTTTTTCATACGTTCATGTTTCATGTTGTCAAAAACTTATAATATTTTTTAATTATTTTTATTTTATTTTATCATATTATTATTTTTTATTTTTTAATTATTTTTATTTTGTTTTATTATTATTTTTTATTTATACTAAAATAGTGAATATAAAAAAATTTTTGTTCTTTCAACTTTTTTTTATTTTTATAGGTTGTTTTTATTTTTCTATTTATTTAAAATGTTTATAAATTTTAATTGTTTATGAATACTTATTTGGCTAGTTATTTGATGTTGGTATTATTTAAATATTATTTATAATTTTAATACAATTTAAATGCAATTTTTTTTTTTACCCTCAATGTTACTTCTAGCCACTTTATAGCTTATACATTTACGAGTTTGTGCAATTCCACTTTAATATCTGTAAAGAAAAAGAGAAAAAAATGTGTGTCACTAGAAAGTTAAATTTTCATAGAGTTAAATGGTTTTTGGTATAAAAAAGTAAAAGGGGAAAAAATAGAGTCATTAGAAAATCAAATTGTATCAGTTTAATTAATATAAATATATGGTATTAGTATATGAGCTGAAAAGTTGAGCCTTTTCGAATACTGATGGACACAAACAATTTCTAAAAAATTTAGATCTCAAAAATGTTATCAAATTTTTAGATAAACTTATGTCAAACCCATATTTTTACCAATTAGAGCTTGAAATTTTAAGAACAACTCAGTCTTAATTTAGGCGTGAATCAATAAATATGCAAAAAATTAGTATTAAATAATTCAAAACTAGTTATTATTACATAAACTTATTATTATTATCATATTATTTTTTCTTGTGTTTTTTCTTGTTATTCTTAAAGCCTAAAGTTAGAGAAACAAAAAAAGAAAAGAAAAAATCTACACAAAATTTTAGCTGATACGGAGATTGTACACTACATTCATTCAAACATTCAAAGCATTCATATGAACACATTTTTTTTCTAGTTTTCATTACATTCCCATTTGAAACCATAATAAAATTGTAATCCATTTAAACGAGAATACAAAGAAATGCACACACAAATTATAAACAAAATAATTTTTCCATACCACTGCAACTAAATAAACAAATTCTATCATAAACATTTACACCCACCCAGCCTGAAACTATGCTACAAAAAGTCAGTCATTCACTATAATAAAGTCTCGCTCTCAACTCGATTTAACCTTAACCGGGCCAAACTGTTGTCAGCATATTAAATTAACTGTAAAATTCAACGAAAACCTGCACAAAAAGCAAACCGGTATTTTTCCACTTGTTTGAATTTTGATTTGCCAATTAAAATATTAACCAAATAATAATCCTCGCACATATACCTAATGCCAACAAAGAAATAGGACAGTACGAAAAACAGTTTGTATGAATAGTCAACGAAAACAACTGCAGCAAAACAAAGTTGCAACATACAAATTTCAACAACAAAACAATAACAACACAGCCAACAGCCAACAAGCCGCGAGCTCGTAGTCGTATGTGTGCTGGGCTTTAGCCCGCCAACTGAAGCGCGATAATTGAAATCATTTTTTTCCAATTTATTTTGTAAGCGCCAACACATAAGCGGCTTATGGGGCCAACAGGCGCAGACAGAATGGGGCGGAGGGGAGGCAAATAAAATCAAAACATGAAATAGCAAAAAAGGCGAACGAACGTGTGGAGGAAAAACAAACTTCAAAAGTGATTTTTTTTGTTAGTAAATCAAAGTGTAGAGCTTTTAAGTGTTTAAAAATTGGTGCATACTTTTAGGTAAACTAAAACTATTTTATGGAAATGTGGTGGAATAATTAATAAAGAAAAAATTTTATACAAGTGTGGTTCACTTAATTTGTTAAAAAAAATAATTTTATAGAAATATAGTTTTTTTAAATTGTAAAAATACTTTTATAAAAATTTGGTAAGTATATTTAATTAATGGAAAAAAATGTTGGCCATTGAATTGTTTTGAAAATTTGAGCATGTTTTTATTTATGCTTTGTTTTTTTCAATAATGGAAAAAATATATAAAAACCAAATCGACTCACTTCAATTCGTCGCTGATTAAAAGGCTTTGATTGCTCAAACGAGGATCAGCATGCAGCAGCAAAGCTGGTCCGGCCATGTTGTTTGTATGGAAGACAAAGCTACAGCGAAAAAAGTATTCCATATGGAAGTCAAAGGACAACGAGAAGAAGGAACACCGTGTTTTAGTATGAATTCTGAAGAAGGAAAAGCTCTGACGACGCTTGGAAGCGTCCGGAAGATCGCGTCTGAAAAGTTTCCGGTTGGCTTGGCCATGTTGTTTATGTGGCAGACAAAGCTACAGCGAAAAAAATTATTGAAAGTGGAAGTCAAAGGACGACGAGAAACAGAAAGACCGTCGAGGTCTGAAGTAGAAAAAGCGCTGTCGACACTTGGAAGAGTCTGGATGAACGTGTCTGAAAAGTTTCCAGTTGGCTCGGTCCCATTGTTTGTGTGCAGGACAAAGCTTCAGCAAAACAAAGTATTCAATGTGGAAGTCGCAGGACAACGAGGAGGAGAAAGACCTTGCTGAAAGGACAAACTACAAGAAGCTCTGTCCACGCTTGGTGTACCAGATGGCGAAAGAACATACATTATAGAAGTATCAGGAGGTGATCAAGCAGCCCAAAATCTGTTGGTATTGCTTATGAAAGTGGTCTGAAAAGTTGTCGACCTGAACATGAAATTTCCAGCATTCGTCAACAAAAGCTTGGGAATCTATTTGCACTTGTTTTGAAAAGTACTCATCAAAATTTCAGTAATTTTGGATACTTTTTGTTTGACAATATTTTGAGTTCATCGATGTGAGGGTTTTTGTGAAAATGGTCATAAAAGACCAGTTGGACGCTACGTACAGGGAATTTGCAACATCACTTACCGCCGTGAAATTTTTAGTCCACCGAATTTAAAGGTGGCTGTACCACATTGAGAGATAATGAATATTCGGAACGTCCGAAGTTCTTGAACACTGAGGATTACATTGCTTAGGGGCACCAAATGATGCTAGACAACCGTCAAATTAAGGTGAGAGAGATAGCAGAAGGCATGAACATATTCAAAGATTGTTGTTTGTCTCATATCATGAACTATGAATCAAGATTTAGGCATGAAAAAGCTGCCCTCGCATTGGTCCCACGTTTTCTCACATTAGATACAAAAAACTTGTTTGACTGAACATTTCCAACACTCTATCTGGACGGGTTCAAGAGATGGGAGCATTGCTTCGAGAAGTGAGAAGACTTTTAAGGTACAATAAAAAAAATAAAAATTAATTTGAAGAATAAATGTCTTGTATTTTTGTTAGACCGGAAACTTTTCAGACCGCGCACGAGTTTGATCAAAATATTATTAAGAGCTCAAACATTTGTTTTCCAATTTTAAATTTTTTTTAATAAAACAAATAATTTGTTCCTTAAATTTTATTTACATTAATTTTTCAGGTTTTATTTATATTTATGAAATAAAAAAATCAAAATACTTTTTCAGAGCTCAAAAATTTTTTTCGAATTTTTTTTAATAAACCAAATATATATTTCTTAAATTTTATTCAAATTCTTTTTTTCAAATTTTCTCAAATTTCTTCAAAAATCAAAATACTTTGTCAGAACTCAACAATTTGATTTCGAATTATTTTTTTTTAATACACCAAATAATTATTTCTGGACATTTGATATCAATTTTTTATTTAAATTTTTATGTATTTTTATAAAAATAAAAAAAATAGATTAGCACGTGGTGAATTAAATTAAATTACTACTTATTTAATTAGTTAACTTAAACGCAAATATAATTTATTTTCAAATTCAATCTATATTTTTATCAAAGCTTAAACAATTTGTACATTTTTTTATTTTTTAATAATACAATTTAATTGTTTCTTTTTGAATTTTTTCAAACTGACATTTTTTCTGTTCGCACATTCTAATGCACTTATGGTCACGCGTTGCATTTCGCAAAAATTTGTGTATGTGTGTGTGTGTGTAAATAATAAAAATGCACAGCATCAACAAATTGTATGCATTTTAATTTAATATTAAAATTAAGCCACATAAATGTGCACACACACATTTGCACAAATAAGTTTCTATGTATGTGTGTTGTTGTTGTGCATGTTTCAATTGTATAAAATGCATTTGTGTTGTTGGCGCACGTGCAAAAAATTGCTTTCGCCTGCGGCACGTTTTCAAATTTCCTGATTTTTTTTCATGAAACTAATAATGCTTAATAAATTATTTCAATTTAATAATTAAATGCGGCTGCGCAGATTGTTTTAATGAATGGGCATTAAATTTGATTTTTTGCATTGCTCTGATTTAATGTATTTATTTGCGGTCACATTATTTAGTTAAGCCAATTTTGATGTTTGTGTCAATATTCTGTCCTTTAGTGGAAAAATATTCTTGTTGGTATTTTAATAATAAATTAGTGGGCAAAATTCATTTTTAAAAATAAAAAAAAAAATTGTGCAAACGAGTGGTTTAACGTAATAAGTAATGGCCATGAAAATAATTGAAAAAATTTATCAAATATTTACTTGTCAAAGTTAAATGAAAGCTGGTTAATTAGATCTGAACAAATGACAGCGAAGTAACTACATCAATAATGTCAGAACATACTTTAGTAAAAAATTAATTGAATTTGATCTGAACTGACAGCGAAATAACTCAACCGCAAACAACAGTGGATGATTTCATAAAAATAGCGCCTAAAATTATGCCACAAACAGCTGATTCAATAGTCTATGCTGTAACTGCTACTTTGCATAAAGGGTGACCAGATAAAAGGATACAAAATACATTTAAATGAAACAACAACCATGTAAAATAACTATCAAATTGATTCTGGCTTTATTTGGAAACTACATTCATGTGATTTTGAATGGAAGAGCACATCATGGCAGTGCCTCAAGCGATCCAATATGAGCGGCGTTATTCCGGCAATCGCGTCCTGAATGATGGCCTCGAGCTCGTTCAAAGAGGTTGGCTTGTTAGCCTAAAGTGAATGAAAGGAGTTGACACAGTCCCTGAGAAAATAATCGAAAAATAAAATAATTGCTCGCGGTGAGACAACTAAATTGCTGAGTTAATTCTTCACAAATTCGAGCGTTGCGTCGCTTGTGTGGTTGGTTTGTTTGGTTGCTTTATAATTCAGCCAGAATTTCAATAATATTTTGAAATAATTTTCCCACGTTTGACTAAATATTTTGACGCTATATTCCACTCCCTCGAGGTGTCCGAACACAATAAAGCCGGCGCGCTTTCATCCTTTAGACTTTTCTTTCCTTATTTACTTCACTTGTATTGGTTACTTTAGTCAATTGAAATTGTGTCAAGTTGGGTGATTAGCCTACGGCTAGCTGTACTAGTTGATGGAGCTGCCATCTACTTTTCCCTAGACGAATTCGTATGTTGATGCTTCGCATCCTGCGCATCCTTTGCTGATTATTGTAGGTGGGAAGTGTATAACGAAAAGGTTTGGCATCTACGATGAGCGTTGCGTCACTTTTCCATTGCCTGATGGTGTTTTCTTATAAGATAATTGAAAATGAGAATTGTTTTCGTGCTGCTTATCCACTGAATGTTTTGGGAAGAATAGGAACTTTTCCCAAGGTTAATGATTTGACAGAGAACTGTTGATGGGATAGGAAACAATTAGAAGCAAAGAAATATTAGAAACTTAGACAAGACCGTGACCAAACCTTTAGTAGGAATGAAGCACACAACTTATGAAATGGGAGACCAGTGGATAACTAAGGCAGCAAGTTGTTCGGACTCATTCATTGTGGACTCACATTTTCATGTGATTTGTTATTATTATAACATAAATCATTCATTATACCATTTCATGTTATCATTGGATTGGATTGGATCATAAATCATTCAATATATACTTACAAGTATCAATTCATGATATAATTTTCCTAACTCATGCTTGAATCTCCGCCTTCATTCAATTGTTTTACTTTCAAAAAAGAATCAAAGAAGAATTCATAATCTGCTAATTTTCTGTACAGTTTTTCCTTTAATGTTCTCACAGAAAGAACCAAAATTTTGACTTAGTGTTTTACTTTTAAAAGAGTCCAGAATCTGCTAATTTTTTCTAAAGCTTTTCATTTAATGTTTTCACAGAAAGAACCAAAATTTTGCGTAGTGTTTTACTTTCAAAAGAATCCAGAATCTGCTAGTTTTTTGACGTAGTGTTTTACTTTCAAAATCATCCAGAATCTGCTAGGTTTTGTTTTTCATTCAAAGTTCTCATAGAAAGAACCAAAATTTTGACGTAGTGTCCAAGAGTCCAAAATCTGCTGATTTTTTGTACAGGTTTTCATTCAAAGTTCTCATAGAAAGAACAACAATTTTGACGTAGTGTTTTACTTTCAAAAGAGTCCAGAATCTGCCAATTTTGTGCACAGTTTTTCATTTACTGTTGTCGCAAAAAGAACCAACATTTTGACGTAGTGTTTTACTTTCAAAATCATCCAGAATCTACTAATTTTCTGTACAGTTTTTCATTCAACGTTCTCACAGACACAACCAAAATTTTTACGTATTGTTTTACATTCAAAAGAGTTCAGAATCTGCTAATTTTTCGTACAACTTTTATTTTATTTCATTCTTTATTTAATTAAATAAAATTTTTCAAGCAAGTACTTGAACTTTCGGCCTCCTCGAATATTCGCCATCATTCCTGATTCTGTGCGCGTTCTGTTTCTGCTTGAAACTTTTGCCATAGAAACTCAACACTTTTAAATCTTTTTTTTTTACGTGCAATTTCTGTAATATTTGTTAGTGTGCACATTATGGAAAAATTGAATTTTTTCTACAACCTCATGGCCCAACTTTGTAATGACTAGAGATCATGCGTTGTTTTTTTTCTGCCACCCCCCTCACCTTTCCGCCCACCACTACTATTGCGCTTTGATACCAACTATCACCAGTGCCCACATTTATACAATTTTTTTAACTTTACTTGTGTTCCGTTGAATTTTCGAATTGTTAGCATGCAGCTCTTCCCGTTTCTGACTCCAACTCTTGGCGCGTTTAGTTCAATCTTTTTTCGTTTTTTTGCTATGCTTTTGTTTCGTAAATTTTACATAGTATTTGCCTACGTTCAGCTATTTTCTGTGCAGTTCACGTGCGCGGCTGTATTCCTCTGGTGAGTTTTAAAGCCCAGCGCATCCGTTATACACTTTGAGTCTCGGTCTCTGTCTGCTTTACGCATATGTGCGCATAAAGATAGATTGTCGCACACACACACACACACACACAGTTGCACACAAATGGGCAAATAGAAGCACACATGCATAAGTCATGTACAAGCGAGTCAACGATTTCTTGCTCACCCCACTGCACACTTGCCGCTCTTTGGTGCATACTTTTTATGGCCCATGTGGCTTGTGTGTGTGTGTGTGTGAGACAAAAGGGGCAAACGGCTTGCAAGCGTGCGTTGAAATTGAATAACAAAAAAACATAAAATAAAAATTACAAAAAATACAATAACAAAAATGAAGGAAAAAAATCTGAAAAATGGCAAGAGTTATATGCATGTAGTCCATATTTTTTACTCCAGCGTCGCTTTTTGTCGTCCGTACACATGTTGCTGCGGCTGCGGCTGAGAGCATTGCTGCGTCAGACAATGTAAAAACATTTTAAATTTATTGCAATGTTTACTTTGCAGTCGGCTTATATCAGCGCATTTTATCTCGTAAACATTGGCCATGTCGATTTATTTTCTTCAAACATTGCAGCGCACAAGAAAGCAACAGCCATGCAAACAGATAAATAAAGCGGTCAGATGACATGGGCTCGAAGAAGATGATCCTGCGACATGTTCATGCATCAACATGTGCCATACACAGGCAAAGGAGAGAGAGGGAGAGAGGGCGGTATTTTGTGTTAGAAAAGAATTTATTTGAGGAAGTTAAACTGGCAGTTAATACAAAAGACCAAAAGTCAATGTGTACACAATCAGAAACGATAAAATAAAATTGAATTAATATTTCAATGATATAAAAAATGTACTTACATATAAGAAGATGAAAAAAATAAATAAATAATAATGAAAATATGCAGCTTCTGAAGGTTTTTACTCTTCAAAGCAGTCGAGGAGTTCATTGTTTGTGTGACAGAAGGGCAGAAAATGAACAACAAACAATTCAACAGAACCTTTTAGAAAGTGACATGATAGAACATGATTTCTTATAAACAAAAAAAAAGCAAAAACATTGAACTTTTACTTTTTGGGGACTTTAAATGGAAAATCGAAAGCAAATACATTCGATTGGTTATAAAGTAATGATACACTGTGATCATGATTGACCTTTCTGGCCCACAATAGCGACCTGATCGTCCAACTGATCTTCATAATAAATAAAGTTTAGGAGTTCTAGAATATTTAAACCAGTTGTATTCTTCGCTATCAGCTTCTATTGGCCCAGATATCTCTTTTAAGATATCTCAACACTTATAATCTCCATAAATTCAAGCGACGTGCTTACAGATTTTTTTCTCTAATTCCATCCAATCCAAATCTTCTTCCAGATTTTCAGAGTGTTGGTCTTAATAAAATAAATTAAAATTTGCCTCTAATTATCTTTGCCCCTTAATTCAAATCTTCTTTCAGAACCAACACAAGAGTAAGTCTCGGAATGTTGGTCTTAATTAAATAAAACAATATTCGTATCGCACACTAAATTAAAAAAAAAGAGTCACAACTAAAAAACCTCAAATTCTCAGGAGAGGCAAACAATTGTTGATACTGTAGAAACAACGTAATTAATATGATTGATTGATTGATTGGTTGATTGAATGGCACGACAGCCCGCTTACGCGAGACTAAGGCCTTCCCGCAACCGCCCGTGTTGTGCGTGTGAATTTGTACGCGGGTGGAAGGGACCTACAGTTTTATTCCGGTTCCGAACGGCAGGTTGGGAGCTCTTTCATAAGCAATTTTTACTCTCAGAGGTTTGCCATTTCCAGCTGAGAGGACAGCCACCGAAAGAGAAAACGAGTTTTCCCGTTATTTTTTTAGGTGTTATTACAGGCAGTATTTGAACCTGGGTCGCTGCCTTCGACTCAGTTGGTAGTAAAAACACTAATTAACATAAGAAAATAGTCATAGAAAGGAAATTTTTAAAGTAGTTAGAGAACATTTTAAGATGAGAGTAAGATGATACTAAGACGCTAAAAGTAAAAAAACCTCTGAGAAAATTTTAACTAATTAACTAAGGACGAAGTTGCATGACTCAATGATGACAGATTTAAGGAGCGCAAAATCAATGTCCAATGACACAAACAATCCATTTATCTCTATCAAAGCTCTAGAAAGAGGAGCATTCAGCGCGTAATTCGTATTCACCAAGCCAACAAATTTGGTCGACATTGGGAGGCATTGCCCGAGAGACAAACCTCCAGTCGGAAAGCTAGTAATCTGTTGGACTTAATAATGGTTGATATGGGAAGCAGAGAAAAAACAAATACACTGTCATACAAATTTGTTCTGCTACCTAACGAAAGCGTGTTCGTTTCTCTGGATTGTGCTCAAAAATTAAACACACTAAAATCTTCAAAACAATTCAACGTTAGTAGTCACTTTACCAAAATAAAAAACGGCAGAAGATCGAAATACTCTAAAAGAAGTATTAAAAAGAAGGTAGCTTTTAGTGTGAAAAGGCAGCGCGTTTCTCGCTGAAGTATCGAGACGGGCCAATTAGGTTGGAGACACAGTCGCAACTTTCGATTCATTTTATTTAAAACAAATATCAAAAGTGGGATTTTTTTATTTCACATGGTCTTTTGTTTAGCTTGGACCTTTTTTTGACAAATGTGTGTATGCAAAAAAAAAATACAAAAATACTAACTTTTTGAGAGCAATCGATAAAATGTTCAGTATAAAAGTTATGTTTTTCGTTTTTGTATTACAAAACAATTTCTTGAAAACCACAAACTGACCTTACGTTTGGTGGACTATTTATAGGAAAATTTTGTTACAAAAAATTCTCATTGAGCGATACAAGAAATGTTAACTCCCACTATATATCAGTCATCTCTATATATCAGTTTTGTAAAGAGTAGAACTACTACTAAAAAGTCAAAGTCCCTTCCACTACTAAAAAGGCCAAAAGTAAACTTCCCACTTCCCATTTTTGATAGCAGTCCAATTGGCACACCCAAAAGACAAACTCTTCATCAAATATTTCCATTTAATCAATTTATTTTTTGTTATTTAGTTATACTATTACTTATTGAATTAGAAATAAACAAACAAAAATTACAAAAACAAAAAACTCCAACACAATACGCACGATGCTTGGCTGCCAAAGAGGCAGTCAAAGTGCAATATTTTACTTTATATATTCGACGACTATTTTTAATTTTCAAACCAAACGTACTAACGCACGACTGCAACCATATTTCACGGACGCCAACCCACGAATGCATTGGCAACATGTAGCAGCTTTGAATTTTTGAATTTTTCTACATGCAACGAACTCGCACTCTCACTCGCCCTCACCTCATGTTGCATGCAACCCTTCTGCTCTTTGTTTTATTGCCAAAAGTTATTATGCTTAGAAAAACATAAAAAATCGCCCACACACCCACACAAAAACAAAAATAAAAAAATTTTTGCATACTTTACGGCTTACATGGCGGTCATTTATTTTGCATTTTGCGTGCCCGCCCACAGGCAAGAATTGTTTTTTTTGCACTGCATTTGTGTGTGTGAGTTTCTATTTGAATTTTTAAAATGTGGCAAAAAAATGCAACAACTAAGTGAAAAAATCTACAACATCTACATTTCGTGGCATCAGTCAAGGTTAGAGATGTGTTCGTTTAGGGGGTGAAAGTTGTCTATATTTAACCTACTGGTGTCTAGAATTGTCGCTGCACATTTGGGGAGTTTCTGTGCAATTTTAAAGCGCCTCGCACTCGACTCACTTTTATACCTTTCCTGCCCCGCTGACGACTTTCTCTTGACTTCACTTTATTTTTGCTTACAATTTTCGTCGAGTTCAAATTGTAATCCCTGCCATTACATGCTTCAACTAGCAGCAACAATGTGCTGCAAAGTTGCTACACTCTTCAGCCATTTCAAGACCTACAAGAACAACAAAGCAGGTAGCATATTTTGTTGAATATTTTCCAAATTTCTATGCTACCCACAAATCATGCGCATCAGATTCCATTATTACACCCCGAAAGCAGCCACTGACTGCCACCGCTAACTTTTGCTTGTCATAAATCAACGATGTGCATCCCCCCCCCCCCTTTTCGCCGCATTGCCACCCTCACCCGCTTATGCATCCACCTTAGCCGGTCGTGCTAAGCATAACTTCGATGCTTGACGTCTAATTGAGTACTTTGCTGCTGCCGCTCATTAAGTCACGTCACTGCTGCCAACGCACATGCACACGCACACACACACACTTATACGTACACAGTGATTCCTGTTTCCGTTTTCCGGTCTGGCCAACTACGCTCCGTTCCGTTTCGCCTCGCACTCACGCGCGCTGGATTTTGCAATTTCTTTGCCAAATATTTATACGAAAATTTCGAAACTCTGCGAAATGCAGTAAAGTGATTTTTAGCTCGCCAAGTGCATTACCCTTGCCGCCGACAACTCTTTCCTTTAACAGTTTAGTATATATGCAAATAAAGTGAAAGTTTCTCATGCTGAAAAATGTGCAGCAATTTTTCATATGAAATATTCGCACGTCAGTGTTGGCGCTCACTTCCTTCCTGGCGTCCTTCCTTTCGGTCCTTTCTTCCGTGCTGACTCGCCTGCGTGTTTGCTGGCTTCCTTGCTGCCTTTGGTGCTCTCTGTCTAACTGTCTGTCCGTCTGCTAGTCCAACTCGTTGGCTGCCACCCTGCCGCCCCCGTACCTGCCTTTTCTGCGCTCGCAGCATGCAGCACGTCGGTCGCCGGATTATGTTAAAGCACACCTCTTAATGCCGACTTTTTTGCGGACTTTGGACTTTTATTCATTTAAACTTCAAGTGCATTTTATTACGGCCGGAACGGGCGCATGACCGAGGAAAACTGCGGCAGCGAGCGTGGCGGGCGTCGGTGAATTCTCTCAGTAAATTACTGCAATAAATGAATTATGGTCATAAACTCGTTTATGGCTTAGAATTGACATAAAACTAATTACCGACTTTCAATTTGGGCATTTTATGCAAACGTAATGGCAATTTTGTGAGCATTTGCGTGATGATTTTCAGATTGGTTCGGTTCTGATTGTTGGTTGTGGTCTTTGCTTACTACTTAACAGTTTGTTGACCATTAAAAGGCGAATTGCTGCGAGTTCAAATTTGTTTTTGAGTGCTTTGAAAATATTTCTGTGGTTTCGAAATCAATTTCAATTGAATAGGGATTGAGATTGAGAAGGGATTGTCGGGGATTGTCTGTTGAAAGGATAGTAAAATAAAAGTATTGTCTACTTGTTGTTGGTTAGGTTAGGTTCAGCTGTTTGGCCGAATTGGCCACGCATAGACCCGGTTAGGTCCCAAGCTGTACCAGATGGAATTACTGGGAGGAAAACGCTGATGAATTTTAGCGAATTTATACAGTAATTTGTAATTTGATTCGTTGTTGGTTCCATAGGGTTTTAAAGTCCACGATTCAGGGACTAAAGTACACAAAATTAGAGACTTAGGTATCAAAGTACTACTCACTGATCCACAGTTGCTTTCAAAAAGTTATAAGTGACATGAAATAGTTGTGCAAATATCTAATCTTAGCGAACTCTTTTGAGACTCACACTCATTTAGAAGAAACGTTTGAGCCTAAACTTTATTTGAGAAGAAAAGTTAAAGAAAGAAAAAATATTTGAACCTTAACCTGTTTTCAGAAGAAATATTAGAACTTTAACTTTCTTTTTAATCTAAACTTTACTTTCAGAAGAAAAATTAGAACCTTAACGTCTCCTTTAGAAGAAAAGTTAAAGCCTAAACTTTCTTTCAGAAGAAATTTTGCAACCTAAACTTTTCTTTTAGAAGAAGCATTAGAACCTAAAGTTCTCTTTTAGTAGAAATATTTAAACCTAATCTTTTCTTTCAGACGAAGTTTTAGAACGTAAACTTCTCTTTTAGTAGAAATATTAGAACCAAAACTTTTCTTTTAAAAGAAATTTTGGAACCTAAACTTTTCTTTCAGTAGAAATTTTAAAACCTTAACTTCTCTTTTAGTAGAAATATTAGAACATAAACTTTTCTCCTTGAAGAAACATTAGAACATAAACTTCTCCTTTAGAAGAAAAGTTTAAGTCTAAATCTTTCTCTCAGAAGAAATTTTAGAACCTAAACATCTTTTTCAGTAGACATATTAAAACCTAAACCCTTCTTTGAGAAGAATTATTAGAACCTAAACCTTTCTTTCAGTAAAATATTATAACCTTAAATTTTCTTTCAAAAGAACAGCCTAAGCTTTCCTTTTAAGAGAAATATAAAAACCTTAACTTTTCTTTTAAAGAAAAATTAAAAGTCTAAACTTAAGATGTCACGTATGGTCCTAATTTAGATCCTTCGATCCTTTTGTTTTAACAATCAACACAATTTTTTATTTATTTTTGTACTTAACACTTAACACACAAAGGGTTCAAAAATTCAAGTTAATGAAAAAAAAATGTTACATGTAACATTTGAGTTAAAACACTTTGTATGGGGTTAAAAAATAAAATATCAAGATACGAGAAATTTACAACTGCAATATCCCAATATCAGAAAAGATCATTTTGAACCAAACCTTCTGAAACAGTCTCAATTAGTTGAATTTCCTTAGACTGAACGCCCTGATATACGAGGTCTGTTCAAAAAGTATCACGAATTTTTTATTTCCACGGGTTATGTATATTCGATTTTTGATTTTTGGTGGAGGAAGATCCTCAATTACATTTTTAAATATGTGAGGTCATTCATGAAAATTGCCAAACAAATTGAACAAAAAATATTAGAAATTAATATGAATGAAACATATTTTTTTTTAATATTTATTAAAACTTAATTTCTTTTTTAATAACGTATTCTGGAATATTCAGTCAAACTGGTAGTTCGAACCGATGAATCGAAATAAACTAAAAAAAAAATCCTTCATTAATAATATAAAACTCAAGTCAGAAGTTGGTCCCATAGAATCCAAGAAACGTTTTGTAAAATTTTATTTTGTATCTTGAAAATATTGTCTTAAATTTTTAATATACCTTTATTCTATATCTATCTATATTTTTCTTATGCAATTTTCTCTGCTCAAGTTAAGTAACTGTATTACGAATGTGTAGTATCGAATATCTAATCAACTAACGTTGATATTCCAGATATTCCGATATTGTCGATATTTCTTTTGGTCTAATCTCACATCTATTTCAAAGTATTCTTGACGTTTGCCTGTCTGTCTTTCTTTCCTTTATGTCTTTTTTTCATGACCTTCTTCATGGAAACTGATCACTTTTCATTGTTTCTCTAAATATTTCTCTATAATTTTTCCTTTCCATTTTTTCCACTGTTTGGCGTTGATCTCAATTTTTTTTAGTGCTTGCAGCTTTAAATTTGGTTTCAGAATAATTTTTAATTCAGTAAAAAAAATAATAAACAATAAAAATAACAAAAATTATATTTTAAAATTTTTATTATTAACAATTTTATATTGACATCTCTTTCTATCTTCTCTTTACTATTTTTCCCCCTATATATCTCCTACCTTTCTTTTTATTACGACTTTCTTTATTGATTCTGATTACTTTGCTTTTCATTCTTACTCGAAATATTTCTCTATAATTTTT
Source organism: Melieria crassipennis (assembly GCA_963668005.1). NCBI lineage: Eukaryota > Metazoa > Arthropoda > Insecta > Diptera > Ulidiidae > Melieria > Melieria crassipennis. The sequence goes on along the minus strand of OY764961.1, from coordinate 56,398,262 downwards.
CTTCTCGATCTTTTCCGCTGTTTGATGTCGATCTTCATTTTCTTTCAAGTGCTTGTAGCTCTAAATTTCGCTTCGATCACAATAACAATAAATAATATAAAACTAAAAATAATATTTTTAATTGTATTAAAATAAAAAAATTGTTTAAAAATATTATTTTTGATATAATATAATAAAATAAATAAAATATTTTTAATTTTACATTATTATATAAAATTAAAAAACCAATTATAAATACTATTTTTAATTTTATATTATTATATAAAATTAAAAAACAAATTATAAATAATATTTTTAATTTTATATTATCACTTTTTACGCTTATTTTACCTATTTTATTCCCTGCTTAATCTGTGTCCATTGTTCTCATCGATGTTCTTTTTCATATTCATTTCGTTTTCTAAATTTTCTTGAGTTTCTATTAAAAAACTTAAAACTAAAACTTTAACTGTATCATCACTTCATATTTCTACATATTTATTTTCTACTTCCGTAATATTTCCCATGCTCCCTTCCCACTGTCAAAACTTTCGCATTCTATTTGTGCCAACAAATCGCTCTTCTAAGAGTAGACTAGCAAATAACAACCCAATTATAACAGCGACTGTCATAAAGCGCAGTTTGACCGAACTTTTTGCTTCAACCAACTGTCAAACTCTAAATTGCTGACGACCACAGTCACTATGACAACTCACAATCTTTACTCTTTGTGTCACTGCTGCCACTCGCTCCGGCTGTTTTATGCCTTTATTTCGGCTGTCAGTGCGTCAGTGTCCTTTTCTTTAATTACATTCAGCAACTTTTCACTTAAAGAAAAGCGTAAACTCGTAAATCGTGGGTCGCTTCGGGCGCGCGCTCTTTGTATCCGGTTCCGCTTGCCGGCTTCTCGGTAACATTGCCTACTTTTTTACGCTTTTGACCATTAAATAAATTTCAAACCAAGCACTTTGTTTGCGCTTTTGTGGGTAGTAAATTGCGGTGTTAAATTGCTACAAATTATGCTGGTAATTTTTTAACAAAAGTGGTAAATTGTTAGCTGACGGAAGCGGAAGTGGAAACGGAAATTTTCAAGTGAGTACGTAAATGAGTAATGAAAACATTTGCGGTCTTCTGCAGTTGTTGGTTATGTAGCGTGGCAGCCGTTTTTTTTCTTCGAGTGTTTGAAATGTGAACCAACAACAATGAAATGATAAATTTTTGCACTAACCTGCGTATGTAGTCACACCTCATGTCGCACAGTGTTCTGCCTTGTATTCCTCAAGCATATATAAATAGTATTACAACAATAACAACAACCACAATAGCGCCACAAAGTAATGCCACAATTTTTCAAAAAGGGGTCGACAATGACACACCACAAACACAACACAACAACACAACCAAATAAAACGAAATCGCACAAAACGTACGCACGCCCGTTCGTTCGTATGTTCGTCCTTCAGCGGGAAAGTGAAAATGACCAGCGCATTACAACGCACAAAATCGAGCGCACAAAGGCAGTGAAAAGGACTAAAACGATACTCAATTATTTTCTTTTTATTTAACACGTACGCATGCCGCCCCGAAAAAGGATCAGCGCAGCGCTGCTGCAAACGCGTAACACTTGTTTCCGTTCCCTAACCGAAATTTAACACGTTTCACTTTCACTACAACGCGCCCGTTCAAGCACACACACGCACACTCGGCCCCACACTGCCGCCCGCCAATCGCTAATAACGCGACACTTTTCGCTCAGGCCGCCTCAGCGTTTACCGCACTAATGGCAACACTCAACACGTGCGTGCCGCAGCGTACGAACCAAGTCGAGCGTGGCCAATTCGATTCGCCAGCAGAAACAACGCTCATCAATTGCACAGCAACCGCTCAGAGTAACGTGCGATTTAGCACTGAATCGTGTATGCTGCGGCAGCGGCCATAAACCGAACGTCGACGTCGCACAGCATCGGTGGCAGTTGGATGGGAAAGTTCGATGGGGAGCGGGCGGCAAAACATCAACAATCAAAACAGAGCAACCGCCGCAGTAGCAACTCGAACAAAAACAACACTCATACCTCATATTAGCTGTAGCCGACTGCTGTTGCTGATGTTGCGACTGTTGTTGTCACTTGTGTGCAGCATCCTTCGTGTGGTGTGCGCTTAACATTGCAGATGGCACATGGTTTTGCTTAAAAATGAATGTCTGTCTTAAATGCCAAGACAGCATTGGGTCACATGCGACAATACTTTATGGCGTTAGAGTCATGAAAATCCTCTGATGCTGGCTGAAATTTCTCTTAAATGATTCACAATCTTTGGCAGCGTGCATTTTGTTGACGGTTCAAGTTGGTTGGTGGATGCATTGTTGACAGTTTATGCTGAGTGTTAACATTTGAGCGGTGCTGTTAAATTGCTGCGAATTACAGCATTAAGAGTATGAAGAGTAAAATAATGAAAATGGTTATGTAAAAACACTTTTAGTGCTGCCACTGTTACTGATGGCACTGTTACTGCTGCTACTGGCACTGCTGACAATGTTACTAATGGAAATGTTAGTGGTGCCACTACTGCTGCTTTAGCTCTGACTGCTGCCACTGTTACTGTGGGCACTGTTATGGCATCTGCTGGTACTGGTGCCACTGTTATTGCATCTACTGGTGCCGCTACCACTGTTACTGATGCGCTGCTACTGCTTGCAATGTTACTAATGCAACTGTTTACGGTGCCACTACTACTGCAGTGGCTTTTACTGCTGCCACTGTTACTGATGCACTGTTAATGTTGGCAATGTTATTTCATCTACTGGTACTGCTGACAATGTTACTGATGCAACTGTTAGTGGTGCCACTATTAAAACTGTCTCTGTTATTGCTGCTACTGGCGCTTTAAAATTAAATAATACAAATATGAGCCAATAGATTTTTCTCTTCAACTGTTAAGCCTTCTGAAGCCATGCAATTAGCCAGCGACGCTCAAAACTATGCTGAGATTTGTATGTTAAGTACCATTTCGCTAGAAATATTCAACTTTATTGCTAAATAAAACTTTAAGGCATTCGGCATAATTATGCAAGTAGTGGCGAGAGATATGCTGTAAGCATACTAATCGAAATTGTTAGAGGTAGTTTGATAGAATTATAATAGATTTATGGAATCAAAGAATTATTACATCAACAATTTTATAAGATTGCTACAGTCTTGTGTTTTGTCCGGTTTTACGCAGTCGCCAAATCATTTTCGGAGTAGAAATGGCTTGGAATTGTTGGTAAACATAAATAAAAGCTCAGCAATTCTTTTACTATTGCCACAGCTGCAAGTTGATTAATTAATTGGCAACTTAAACTTTCTGTAGTGGTTCTTTGTTCATGATATAATAATTTCAAATTAACTGCCTTTTATTGTGGCAAAGCTGCTCGTTTTAACAAAGCTCAAATCCAGAAGAAACAATGTTAAAATTCCCCAATATTTTTCCCCTTCGACTTCTTAAAAATGTTGCAGTCCTCGTAGTGTTTTCTCCTTTAAAAGCTCTGAACAATTTTTGAGAGTTTATATATTGCAAGCAGAGTGCGTAACTCTGTGGCACTCGCTGTTTAATAAGATTTTAAGTTTTTAAAGGTGAACAAAACGCATCTAAGCACAATGAGTCTTTAAATTTAACTGCCATTAACTTGTAACTTAAAATTTTGTTTCATTAAAATTTCAATTATTTAAATAATTTAAAGTGTAAAGTATAAACTAAAAAATTAAATAAAAAAATTAATTAATTTTAGTTATATGAAGAACCAATGTCCAAAGTTGCCGTCAATATTACAATAAAAATATAGCAAAATACCAAACTGGTAGAACTCATTGGCAAAATTTTGATTTCTGCAGCTTCGTTTAAATGTAGCCGCTGTTACGGTAACATTGATTTTCTCTCACCACCAATTCTCAGCGGGAAAACGCCTTAAAGCACACTCTCTTTTTACTCAAACAGTTTACGCTCATCTAAACACGCTTACTCTCTGCGCATTGCTCAAATTAAGCTTTCGCCAACTCACAACGCACACCAACTAAGCATTGTATATACACAAATACAACAACACATTCACACACACACACCTACACCAACGTCTTTTCGTCAATGCAGACAAATAAGCTTCAAACAGTTTATTTAACCTTTTTCACAAAGACAGCAATGATTGTTGTTTGCCCTTCTGCGCATATCTTCCTTAGCATAATTCTATTTTCTTCGACCCACTGAAAGCTCGCATAATTATGACAACCAATCAGCGTGCTGTAGCAGTAAATGTCTACGTGTCATATGCTTAGCTGAAGTGGCCCACCACCACGGCCACTTCCGGCTGCCTTCAAATGCGCCCCGAGCAGTGTGTGCTTCTGATGAATCGTTTAACTGAGTTCGAGACAACAACAAAAACAACCACCAAACAACTGAGTAGGTGCAACAGCGAACCTACGTGCCAACATTGTGACACATTGTTGAACGTAAGTGGTATGAAGTCGATTCGGTGTTTGCCCATAATTCGCTTAACGTTAGCTCCAGGCGGTGCTTTAATTACATTGTAGCAAATTTTTGCTCAGCCTATTACTAAATGTTTGATGGACAAATTTTTTAAATATTTTGTTTAATTACTGTTATTTAAAATTTCATTTTTTGCTTAAAAAGTATAATTTTAAGTTGACATTTTAGAAATTAGTTTTCAGTAGTTCGACTTGGCAACCATTGGTGTAGGCAACTTGACTTGGTTCATTAGGAAATTCAACGAGAATTGTATAGTTTTTGCTCAATGTTATATATAACACCGTGCGATAAAAATAAAAAAAAATTTTTACACCGGAAAAATCCATATGGGCGTGAAACTAGAGACCAAACATAGTAACACTGCGTACTTAGTTTTTCATTTCTACATCCTTTGTGATTTTAAAAGGACTTCAAAATTTTGAAGGGGCTACAAAATAAAAAAAATATAAAAAATACTTAACCTAGTTAGAATATGGCGATATGTATATCAAATGAAAAAGGAAAGGCTCAAGAATTTAAATAAAATTTATTTTTGCTCCATTTGTAAAAAACGGATATGAAAAAGGTTCTGTGAAAATTTTAATCCTTTATATATTTGAAAATTTATATAGAATTTTCTTGAAAAGTAAGTATGTTAAAACCCAAAATCTTTTTGATCACGTGTCAAAATTTCATTACTCTAACTTTATTTGTTCGAAAGTTATTTAAAAAAAGGCGCAAGCTGCAATTCGATTGAAGTACAAAAATTCTAATTTATTTGAGTATCAGAATTTTAAATAATAAAAAGATACAAAATCAATGAAGCGAGAATAGTGAAATTTTGACACGTGATCAAGGGGATTTTGGATTTTAACATACTTACTTTTCAAGAAAATTCTATATAAATTTTCAAGGATATAAAGGATTAAAATTTTCAAAGGACCTTTTTCATATCCTGTTTTCGCAAATGGATAAAAAATAAATGTTATTTAAATTCTTGAGCCTTTCCTCTTTCATTTGATATACATATTGCCATTTTCTAACGAGGTTAAGTATTTTTTATATTTTTTTTATTTTGTATCCCCTTCAAAATTTTGAAGTCCTTTTAAAATGACAAAGGATGTAGAAATTAAAAACTAAGTACGCAGCAGTAGCGGCTTAAAGGGGGGGGCGGAGGGGCGGACCGCCCCGGGCCCCGGGCTGCGGGGGCCCCCGAGAGAAGCTTGTAACTATATAAAAATTTAAAGTTTTTTAAAACTGAAACTTGTTAAAAACTTTTTGCGCTCCACAATGGTTGTTGAAAGGCTGTTTGTCACTTTTATCAATTGAAAGAGATACACTATCGACAATTGACTTTGAAATTGCAATAACAAATTCAGTTCAATAAAAGCAAGAAAACATCCTTTCTAAATACAAATTTTTTGCAATATTTAATTTTTAACTTAAAATTTTGTGCAAAGTATGCTAATAAAAAATTCGAAGTTAAAAATTAAATATCGCAATCTTAGAGTTTGCTTGTAAATGAGTGCGAATAACGCAATTACTTAACCTCATTAAACTTTGTAGACGTCAAACAAATTTACAGTTATTAATATTATTTTTATAATTATTAGTTGGATAACAACACAACGTCGTGGAAATCCGGTTTTCTTCTTTGATAGACCCTTTTACGAAAGCAATTCTATGCTCCTTCTAAGTAAGCTACTGCAACTGGGTTTTATAAAATATTTCTGTACATTTCTGAACCACTCGACACGAAAAATGCACCTAAGAATAAAAGTGTTTTCTAGACTGGAACTTTGAAATAGAATACAATTTAGATGTATGAATCTACAGACTGAAATCCAAATCATGTATGTTTTCCCTACCTGACATATTTTGGCACTGAAACTTCAAAATTTAAAATTTAGTTAAAAGGATGTCTTTCATTTGATACCCATATTTCCATCATTTCACAACCGCATATATTTAAAAAAATATTTGAAATGTGTATGTCCTAAAAATTTTAAAGTTTTTTAAAAAGATTTTGGGCCAGAAAATGAAAAACTGACTATGCCAGATTACTACAAATGATCTCTAGTTTCACGTCTATATCAAAATTTGGATGGGTCTCGGCAAAAAAAAAAATTTTCGCACAGTGTAATAAATGTAAAGTTAGTGTTTTTACTCACTGCATCATAACTTTGTCATTTTTCTTTCAATTCTATTGATGTTAGGCTTAATATTTGCTCAAAAAATATATAATAATAATATATCTTTCATCTTAGATTTTAAAACCAGCGGAGATCATTTTTTTTATCCATAAAAAAAAATTCGAAAATTTATGATTTTTTGGTCGAAAAATGTACTTTGTTACAACTTTCCTTTGGTTACTTGTCAGTAACTTCCCCAAATCTCATCTGCTTTGAACAATCTATATATCACTAAAAAGGCTAAGTATTATCTTCTTCTTGAACGACGGACAGCTCGTGTTAATCAGATAATTCTTTCAGGAGATATGTGCTCATAACTGAAACAACAGGAAGAAAACTCGTTTTTCGAAGATTTTTTGAAAACGCTCTTAAAAAAATTTTTTATTTTCAGTTTCGTGTTAATCGGCCAAAGTTAGTCTATAAAACACTTTAACTATGCACGCGATTGGCCCATTTTTTGTCGAATAGTGTAATGATGCACTGATCGCAAAACAATCTAATCCTCCTGCTCGGGTTGCTTAAAATAATGGCCAGATCGTAGTAACGAAGCAAGATTTTCTGTTTTTTTTTAGTTTTAAGATGGCTTTTTGATATGACGAGTTTGCTCTCCCAAAAGTTTTCCTAATTTCACGAACGTTTTTATCAAATTTGGAAAGATTTAGTAAGATTATCCTTTTATCCATTTTTAATTTTTTCTCTGGGATTCTATTCTAAAGCATAACCGGAAATTCCAGTTATTAGTTTTGTACGCAAACTTATTCTGCACTGTTTGCAGGGGCCCCTCAGCCGTCGCCGCCCCGGGCCCCGGAGCACCTTAAGCCGCCACTGGTACGCAGTATTACTATATTTGGTCTCTAGTTTCACGCCCATATGGATTTTTTCCGGTGTGAAAAATGCTGTCGCACGGTGTAGTCTAGAAGTCAGTAAGCTATGGTCTTAGTGTGCTACTTTAAGCTACCTAACCTAATCTACTATATTTCTATGGTCTGTATTTCTCAGCTAAGTATAGTTGACAGTCTATAGACTCTAAGAAGGGATGGTATTATTTTGGTAAAACTTATTTGAAAGTTTCGAGAGGTATTTAAAGAAATCAAGTAATGAAGGCTCTATTCGTCTATCCGTTAATATAACGAAATTATGCGCATGTAAATAAGTCCTGTAAGGAATTGAAATGTCCACCTTACCAAGTAACTAACTAACTAAAATCTAACTGACTAGCTAACTAAATAACTAGATATCTAACTGACTAACTAACTAACTAATTACTATGACTAATTTAATAACTAATTAACTGACTAATTAGAAATTTCAACGACTAACTGACTAATTTACTAACTGATTGTCTAACTAGAAATTTAACTGACTAACTATCCGACTGACTAACTGACTAACTAACTAGAAGTCTAACTAACTAGCTAACTAACTGACTACCCAACTAGAAATCTAACTGAGAAACTAACTAAAAATCTAACTGACTAGCTAACTAAATAACTAACTAATCAGATATCTAACTGAATAACAAACTGACTAATTACTATGACTAATTTACGAATTAATTGACTAACTATAAATTTAATTGACTAGTTAACTAACCGACTGACTAACTAACTTACTGACTAACTAACTAGAAATCTAACTGACTACCTAACTATAGAAATCTAACTGACTAATTTATTAAGTGACTAACAAACTAGAAATTTTACTGACTTACTAACTAACTGACTGACTAGAAATCTAACTATCTGAATAACTAACTAACTGATTTACTAACTAACTAGCTAACTGACTAACTAACTAGAAATCTAACTGACTGGCTAACTAACTAACTAACCAACTAGATATCTAACTGATTAACTAACTGACTGATTACTATGACTAATTTACCAACTAATTAACTGAATAACTAACTAGAAATCTAACTGACTCACTAGCTAACTAGAACTGACTAACTAACTTATTAATTTATTAAGTGACTAACTAACTAGAAATTTAACTGACTAACTAACTGACTGACTAACTAATTAACTGACTAACTAACTAGAAATTAAACTGACTAACTAACTTACTAACTAGAAATCTAACAGACTAAGCAATTAACTAACTAACTAAAAAGAAATCTAACTGACTTACTGACTATCTGACTAACTAACTAACTAGCTAACTAACTAATTAAGCCCTACCGATCCAAATAGTTTCCATAAATATGTAAAACCAAAGTTTTAACTTCACTTTTATCAATTTTGCTGGACGGTCAAATTTGGCTAACTGTTAGTGTCATCTTACTAAATTTAATTTGCTACTATTTGATGTCTGAATCAACTTACTAACCATTGAACTATGAAGCCTAAACCATAGCGAGAAATTTTATTGTATTTTATGAAATGTTTTTTTTGCATATCGATTATTTGTAAAGATGTATTACGACAGTTTGACATACCCACAAATATGGCGAATTTGTCTAATATTTGTGCTGTTGATATATGCAACAATTTCTTCACATCATAGTTGCAACAGTTGAAATTATAAGAAACCTTCCTGTCAGCGGTTTGAGAGAGAAATCTCTCAATATATCTCATAGATACATTTCAGACATTGAAGGAATTGAAGTCATCTTTAATGATTTGAAGTAAATTTCAAATTTATTTGGTACCATCTGAAACACATTTGTGCTGAAGTTTATTTGATGGCTTACAAAATAAATTTGATCATTCTAAAATATCGTTGATGCTTTCTGAAGTACATTCGACTATTCAAACAAATATTTTATAGTTTCCTTTGTCCATTTGATGCTTTTAAAAGGAGATTTTACCATTCTGAAATACATTTTGATTTTTTTTTAAATTGAATGAACTACAGTTGTGAACTACAGTTGTTTATTTTTTTATGCTTATTGAAGTTTATTTGATTATACTGCAACATTTATTATTTTCTGATTTTTATCTTAGTTTTTATTTAATGATATTGGAAGTATATTTCATATCGTCTGAAGTTCATTTCATGCCGTCTGAAGCAGATTTTTCTACAGCTTTCAGAACGTTCACTTCCTTATACTTCAAAACCTTTCACATTTTTTTAAATAGATTTAATGATTTTTGAAGTACATTCGATATCTTCTAAAGTTCATTTGAAGCCGTCTGACGCAGATTTGTATATTCGTATTTATTTGATGCTTTCTGAAGTTCACTTTCTTACATTTGAAACCTTTTCGTGTTTTTAAAATTGATTTAATGATTTTTTAAGTACAGTTAATACCTTTTAATGTTAATTTGATACCGCTTCAAACAGATTTAACTACTCTGAAGTTTGATGATGTTTTTTGAAGTGCATTTGACAATTTTGAAGTTAATTTGGTACCGTTTGAAGCAGATCTGATTTGGATTTTGTTGATTTGATAACATTCAAGATACATTGGACTGTTCTAAAATCAATTTGGTTCTTTTTGAAGTACATTTCACTGTTATAACTATTCAAAAGTTTCTATATTTTTATGTATTTTGAAGTACGTTTGACATCTACTTAGGTTCAATTGACATTAGGTCTGTTTGGGAAGATTTCCAGTAAAAATTATCCAGTAAAAATTATCAGGAGAGTAAGCGAGCTTACGCTCCCAAAAATCAAACTATCCAAAAAAGTAAACAAACAGGAATTTATAAGAATTTGCAAGTTTTAACTCTTGGCTACACCAGTGAGATTCCGCACTTTCATAATACACAGGAAAAAGGTTGTAAAGGAGGAGGGTTAAAGGACGAAACAGCTGATTTAAAAGTTTCGTTTCAGATTTAAAGCTGTAGGGAAACTTAAGTTAAATCAGACATTTAATGCAATATGCAAATGGTTCGTTGCGCTCAATCTGCGATTTTGCCCTTTCAGCTGCAGCAGGATAAGCTGAGCAAGACGGTTGTAGTTCAGCAGACTTGCGAACGCACAAATTCCTTGCTGGTTCCATTTGCCTCCAAATGTTTGCAAAAATTATTTGTCTTTGCAGTCGATCATATGGCAGCCAGTCATATGTTTTTCTTGTTCTTCTTCTTACTAGCAAAAAGTTACTGGACAAAATTTGTCCAGTAAAAACTTGCAAGTTCTCACGAAATGAACTGTCACTTTACGCTCTCAGTTTCTTTCTCGTTACTGGAGATTTGGTGTAAACAAACAGGATCCAGTAAAAATTTGTACAAATTTGTACAAATTCGTACAAATTATTCGTTGCCAAACAGACCTATTATATGAACAGGATTTGACTATTTTGAAGTTCATTTGATGCCATCAAAAACAGATATTAAATAGTTAATTTGATGAAATTTTAAATACATTTGAAAAGTACATTTGATAATTACTGAAGAACAATTCACTGTTTAATTGTCTCTGAATTGACTTTATATATTTCGAAGTATATTTCATATCTTCTGAAGTTTATTTAATGTCGTTTGGAGAATATTTGGCTATTCTCAAGTTTATTTGATGCCGTTTGAAGCACGTTTGACTATTTTTATGTTAATTTAATACCATCTGAAGCAATTTTGACTATTATTTGAATCATTTAATGGCCTTTTAAATGTGTTTGACTGTTTAAAAGTAAAGTTGAGGTTCTCTTAAGTAGATTTAGCTGTTCTGAAAACCAATTATCAGTCACTGAAATTGACTTAATGATTTTAGAAATACATTTAATACCTTTTGAAGTTTAATTGAAACCATCTGAAACACATCGGACTATTCTAAAGTTTCTTTAACACGCCTGAAGCAAAATTATTTTGTTTCTATTCTATTCTTTAGTTGATTTGATTGCTTTTACAATAGATTTAACCATTCTAAAGTCAATTTGATGCTGTCTGAAGTAAGTTTTACTATACTGAAATACATTTAATAGTTAGTTAAATTTTACTTAATCTTTTCTGAAGTCCACTTAATATCATCTGGAGCTCACTAAAAGCTATTTGCAGAATATTTGACTATTCTGAAGATAATTCAATAACTTTGAATTGGTTTCTGAAACTAGTTTGATGGTAGTTTTAACGATTATTTTCAAACAGCCTCAAGCAGATTTGATAAATAATGTAGTTTTTAAGTTAAGTTAAAGTTTTGAAGCTTATTTGATGTCAGCTGCAAATGTATTGATATCTTCTGAAATGTATTTAATATTTTATTCTGTACATTTCACAATTCTGAGCAATGTCCAAGGCATTTTTAAAGTCTTCTTTGTCAAATTTGCTGTGCAGCAATAGTGTACAAGAATTTTCTTTTGTTTAGTAGATATCCCGCCCTCCATTTCCACGTGTGTGCTTTAAAGGTATACAGCAAAACTTAAATTCATTTCATTTCAACTCCCTGTAAAAGTTTCTTGACAAAAAATTAAGTAGCCTTTAGTACCTTTGAGTAGCTTTTAACAATTTAGGAAAACTTTAATTGGCGTAGCTAAAAAACAACTTGAATCAAATTTTTCGCGCAACCCTAAGCTTAAAAGTTCTTTGAGAACTTTAAGAAAAGCTCACAATGGCTCCAAAGTTTCCAAGCTTTCATCAGGATAACAACACTTGAACTTGCAGGCAGCTTGAGCGGACACAGCGCCTGAAACGCGCTGCCACGACTACTAAACTGCACTCAAAACGAGCGCAAAAAAGTACACTTGACAAACAGCTGATTTCCGTCAATATCCAGCAACAACAACAACGTCGCAAATAAACCAGCAAACAAGCAATGAACAGCAACTTCGTGGCCATTGTTTGAACTCATTGTTGAACTTTTTACACATTTGTGCGCCTCCCCAGCTGGTTGTGTCACTTTGTGACGTTACGCGCAACTTGGTGGCAGTCGGCGTTGTAGCGATTGACGCGTCGCTAGGGCCACGAAAGACAATGACCAGCCACAGCAGCAGAGTCACCCTTAAGACTTCAAACGGCCTGGCCGACGTGCATTGAGCGCTCGCTTTGTTGCATAGTTAACGAAGTTAGAAAAAAATAAATAAATAAATAAGTGCGCGTGTGTGAGTGTGTAAAAGTGCAAGAAAGCCCAGCTGAGAATTGAAAAACAAAGAGAATTTGCAAGAAATGTTAAGGAAAATAAGCGCAACAACACAGCAAAATGATTAACCTTAATTGATGTGACGGTGGTGGTTAGTGGTGGCAGGTTGGTGAATGATTGGTGGCTGGTTGGTGTCTGGTGTGGGTGAACTGGGCGAACTGACCCCAAGATGCGAAAATATGCAGGAAATAAAGCAACCTGCCGCGTGTGTGAAAATTCAATTGCGGCAAAGCTTGTGGCTGAGTGTGTTGTGAAATATTGAAGCATAGTTTGCGGCGCTGGCGCTTCAGACAACACATTATTGCAGCGAAATCCTTGACCTAAACCAATGCCAGCGTGTGTGTGTGCGCGAGTGTTGCCCCGCGCCAAGTCGAAAGTGTAATGTAAAACAAAAGACACGCCGCTGCGGGTGACAAGGAGCCAAGGAAGCGCAGTCGCTGCGAAGGCGAATGTCAAAACTACACTTCGAGACGGGCAACTATTCATGGACTGACGACTAACAACAACGCAGCAGCATCGAATTCAAGGCAAATGGACGCACGTCAATTAAATGCGCTGAACTATTACAACTACAACTATAACTACTACAACAACAACAACAACTTTAACTACTATTACTTTGACTATTTGTTAGTGCTGCCGCTAGTGCGCTTTGGTGCTTATATAAAATACACTAATTACATACTAATTACAACAACACACACAGCAATAATATTCAGATTTGCTGGAGGCAAAAGTTTACGGCATTCGACCGCTGCCTCTACAGTTGCTTCGAATAAGGCTGATCCTGCGGCCACTGTTGCTGCTGCGATTGCAGTTAACGCCGCTTCGAATTGCGCTCAGCATCACATTGCGGCCGCCAACGCAGCGGCGGCATACGCGTCGCCGATAATGGGTTCATGTTTCGGACGCTGCATATCGAAGAAGGAAACTCACGCTGCCACAACATCCTGTTTGTGGTAAGTGGCACGTTTTCGCTTAATTTAAATTGAATTGAGTGCAGCCTGGCAGCTCCAAAGTCCCATCGCTCCATCGCCCAATCGTCAGTACATTGGCAAGTCAGCCGCCTCTCCTCTCCTCACCGCAACTAAATTACACTTTCCTAATATTTCACTCAATTCCCGGTGCGACTCAGTGCTGTACGCCTTTGCCATCTGCTGGGCCGCTGCTGGCTGGCACAATTAAGGTCCTTACAGATTTCAATGGCTGGCTTTGGCGCCGTCGCAGCATTCGCTTAATTGAATTTAATTAGCCACGCACTCAATGAGCAACAGTACGCACAGAATTGATGAAACTGCAGAAAGCCATGAATTTCCGGCAATCATTTACAAGTAAATAGTTACTTTTAATTCATTTTTGAACGAATATCGTTGGCTCTGCAATTTTAATGAGATTGAAGTTGTTTTTTGCGAGAGTGGCAGCATTTCTTACTTCACCGCGTAGTAAGAATTGATTGTGGATATAGGTGGCTACGAATGCAAAGTAATTTGAATTCAATCATCTTGCATTCAAAGTCGTCAAAATTAAATTGAGTTCCATTGCCGCCTTACGGCAGATTGCTGAATTTCAAATAGAAAGTGTTGTGTTTGAGTTGACTTGCGTTTATTAATTAAGTGGATATGCTAATGGGATTTGTAAGGTTAGGTTGCAGCGATAGCTTAACCCTCAAAGCTTTCTTCTTTCATAATTTAAAATAAATTCCTAGAACTTCTTAAATTCAAAGAGTTTTTGCTTGTATTTAAGAGAAATTTTTTCAAGGTATTTTTCCGCTAACTTGCGTTAAAAAAAACCTATGCTTCTTAATACTAGAAAGTCGTTTTTTTAAATGGTTTTTCATTTTTAAATATCTGTACGAGTATTTTCTTAGTATTTCTAAACTTTTGCTTTGGTGACTTTTATTTTTTTATAGTGAAAACTTTCATATTTTTTTTTCAATTTATTTAGGGAAAACTTAGACAAATCTGATGTGTAAGTACTTTTTGAGATATCAGCGGATATGATATGTGGTCTTTGTAGGTATGGAAAACTTGCGGTCTTTCTAGTGTTAAGCAAACAAGAAATTTATTCATGCATTTGAGGGTTAAAGATACTCATTAAGTCATATTTGTCCCACTGGGATAACAAAATAACGGGTCAGTTTAAGAAACTACATAATCTCTGGCTACTATAAGGAAACCTTTGGCACTTCTGTACGAACTGGTTCTGGTCAGAGTCGATTATAAACAGAACGGTAGAGGCAACAACGAAGGAGAACGCGCGGATTTTAAGATCGCAGAAGACGAACTAAGGCAAAGCGTTGATTCAAAGAATAAAAAAGGATCACTGCTACACCAATGGATCCACAATTTCGACCTTAACTAGTAATTGGATCATAGATAATAACTACGGTTGGTTACTAGTTAACACTGATATCATTTAAGGCGAACATTGAGTCCCAATTGCAAATGTTTTTCCTATACTGACAACCTAGTTTCCCTGGCTATCCAACACGATCACTTCTCTATTATTTTCTCAATCTATTACTTAACTCTAAAGTTTCTAAAGAAGGTTGGTACCATTAAAGCTTATCGACAACCTGATCTCCCTAGCGGTCTCAAGAACGACTTCTACTACATCAACCGAGCTGAAATTTCGACTTTATTTGTTATGAACTATTACTCAATTGCGAGCTAACACCGAAATCATTTAAGGCGGACATTGAGTCTCAATTGCAAAAGTTATTCCTGTACAGACAATCTAATGTCTTTGGCTATCCGACAGAATCACTTCCCTATTATATTCTCCATCTATTACTCAGTTCATTGGGCATCTTTTTCCAAAGAAGGTACATTTAAGGCTTGTTCTCCAACGTTCTTACAAGACGAATTCTCTATCCAGTTTCAGTTTATTAGAGGCGTTTTTCTAACATCGCATATACTAGTTGGTTGGTCCTTTTCGACTTGTTGACAACCTGATTTCCTCGACGTTCTTTCAAAACGATTTCTTTATCCATTAGGCTGCTCATTAGGCGGGTTTTTCTAAAGTAGGTTGGTTCTCATATGCCACAGGACCGCATATATGCCAAAGACAACCTGGTTTAGCTGACTATTCTACAATGTCATTTCTCTATCCAAACTCTGTTTATTAGACAACTATTTTTCACTGGGCTGGTAGAGTCGTTGTTCTTTTTTTATTAATGTCTTCCGCTTGAAGTCATTTTGAGCCTTGAATATAC
Source organism: Melieria crassipennis (assembly GCA_963668005.1). Lineage (NCBI taxonomy): Eukaryota > Metazoa > Arthropoda > Insecta > Diptera > Ulidiidae > Melieria > Melieria crassipennis. The sequence continues at coordinate 56,382,365 of OY764961.1, read as the reverse complement.
TAGTCTCTTCTTGTCTGTTGGAATGACCCAACCAATCCTTTTTTTAACACTATCAACACAAAATTCCCAAAATATCCATCCGGAATCATTTTACAGAATAGAAATAGAAGTCACAGAAAATTTTGTTTTAGAAGTAAATGTCTTTCAGAAAGCTAGAAAAAAGCTCAGAGCTTGTGATTTCTTCTAGTTTTTCAGTGTTAACCCTAAAAAAGTCTTTGGCGTGCTGGGCTACCCTAACTGCCACATTTAACGTACCGTTGCTTCACTCTAATCAGAATTGGACTTTGAATCTTGGAAGCACATTTCCTTCACCATCTGTCGGCCGTGCCTGGATATCCCATCTCAATAAAATGTACGAATAAAATTATAATTAAATATTTACTTAAAATTTAAAATCTCTGTATCAACATTCAGTCAAGAAACACTGAGGTGTACAATTGCTCCAAAAATATATAATAAATATATTGACAAATGTAAGGACAGTTCTATGGTTAATAAAATGGATAGGAAAAGATAAAAGGTCATGGTTCTCTATGAGTAGTCATAACGTTAGAGTGAGAAGAAAAGTATGACACTTAAGTATTCAAGTAGAAGAGAGCATCCTCACATTTTTTTGGTCCAATTTGTGTTTTTACTAGTTTAAAATTTTTAGCCAAGTATGAAACTTAAACATTCAAGTAGAAGAAAGCATCCTAAAGCCTCCTCAAGTATGAAACTTAAACATTCAAGTAGAAGAAAGCATCCTAAAGCCTCCTCAAGTATGAAACTTAAACATTCAAGTAGAAGAAAGCATCTTCACATTTTTTGGTTTCTCCTGTTGGTCCAAATTGTGTTTGTACTAGTTTCATATTTTTAGTCAAGTATGACACTTAAGCATTCAAGTAGAAGAAAGCATCCTAAAGCCTCCTCAAGTATGAAACTTAAACATTCAAGTAGAAGAAAGCATCCTAAAGCATACTCACATTTGTTGGTCTTTTCTGTTGGTCCAATTTGTGTTTTTACTAGTTTCAAGTTTTTAGCCAAGTATGACACTTAAGCATTCAAGTAGAAGCATCCTAAAGCATCCTTACATTTTTTGGTCTTTTCTGTTGGTCCAATCTGTGTTTTTACTAGTTTTATATCTTTAGTCATATCAATTTGCTATACTGAGACATGGATCATGGTCATATATCTCTGTGGTGTAGTATGCTGAGAGTTGAATACACCTTCTCTATTCTCCAATGAGCTTTAGCTTAGATACTTCAAATTTTAGGCACTTCAACCACAAGGTCAGGATTTTTCTATATAAACATATATATTATTTATCTTATATGTTATATTATGTTAGGTGAGAAGGTAAGACAGAATTCTACTTACTCGGTAAAGCCCACTTTTCACCACAAATATATATAAATTACATTCTTCTTAAAAACGGAAAATAAAACAATCTTCTTCTTAAACAATATGTAATTTTTAGTAATATAATTTTCATTTCCAACAAAATTTTATTTAAATTAAATTTTAATTAAAATTATTTCATCATTTCAAATCATATTATTATAAATCATATTATTTCATATAAAAATTTACATTTTAATTAAATTTTATTTCATATAAATCGCAACTGTCACCACAGTCAACTGACATTTTAATCTAATTTCTTTAATTAAAATTGCCACCGCAATTGTCGACCGCAACGCAACGACATTTCGCATTTAACTTCATTTAATTGCAACTATCCCTTTTCAGCTGTGCGCTGCCATGCAAAACTCGTAAAATTCAACATCAGCAAAATTCCAGCTTCTGTCGTTTTCTCCCTGTTCCCTTATCGTTGTCATTATTTGGCCATTGTGGCCACAACTCATAAGAGTTTTGCGTCATCTAGCAGAGTCCGCAGGCAAATTCGAAACCGCAACTCGTAATCTGCCAGTTGTGGACAAGGCCGAGAGCGGATTTTGGCTTTTTGTCGTAATTATATTGCCAGCAAATTTTTTTTTGTGCACGCTTTTATGCCATCAACGTACTTACGCGGTCAATAGCCCGAAAGTATGCTACACAATATGCGGCATTGCCAAGCGATAAGCAGCCAAGCGATAAGCTCACAAAAATATGCAAAAGACGTGCACACGAGTACGATTGGCCATTGTGCAGACGACTTTTGTTGCGCGGCTGGCACTTTTCTCGACTCACTCGAAGCGCTCAACTATTGTGTATTGTTGTTTTTGTTTTTTTTTCTTACAGGAGCCAAACAAGCGATGAACAGGAGGCCGACCTCATGTCGAATGCGAGCGAAAAGTGCCACCGCGAGCATCTCATATTTCGCATAATTAAATTCAAGCGGAAAGTGAGCATCAATTGGTTGTTTTTTATGAGTAAAACTTTGATTTAATTAATTAATTACATTTCATTGAATTTTCACAGCAAAAGCGACCGCAGTTTATTGACAAGTTTTGGGAAAAAAAGAATTTGAATTACTCCAAGTTGAGCACCAGAAATGGATGCGACAGGTGCGTATTCATCCACATTGCCACTAACCATTTTAGTTGAATAAAATCTTTCTTCCTGAAGCATCACCGACATACAACTACAAAATTTGGATGCACACAATCTGCTGCACAACGCGGCGCTGGCCAAGGAGTCTGCACTGAATGGCGCTGCCAGTGCACAGCATGCAGCCGCCGCCAGCTCGCGCGCCAGCTCCTCGCTCGATCTCGAATGGGAGCACGAGTACGCGCACCACATGCGCCCACACTACGCCCACCACACGCACACCGCCGCAGCGCTGCTCAGCAACAGCGACAGCGCCAGCAACGTAAACAACAACAACAGCCAGCAGCAGCACAACCACAACCATGGCGCCTACGACAATCAGCTGGACGACTCGTCGTGGCAATTTCTCAGCAACGACGATGAGCAACTCAACTCGCTCGCTTCCGGCTCGCAGTCGCAGTCGCTTTCGCTGCCAGCGCATGCAAGCAGTGCAGAGCTGGCCGCTGGCAGAGAGAGTGAACGCCACGAACGCGAGCGACGGCTGGTGCGTGCCTACGCTAAGGTGCCAACAGTACGCAACGGTTCGCTGACGCGCACCTCGTCATCGCACAATTCGTGGTCGCACATCTCCACGCCCGAGTCGCTCGAGTGGGATCAGGACGAGGAGCAGCAGCGACAGTTGCGCGTCGAAGACGACAATTTGGATCACGAGACACTGGAGCTGCTGCATCAGATCGAGCAGCTGAAGAATCGTGTGCTGAACGAGACGGGTGATGGTTGGTTCGAGGAGAGTGCGTTGGCCGATGTGTCGGCGGGCATTGAGTTCAGTGCGAATAAAATAACAACAACAACGATCACATCCACTGATACAACCGAGAATATTAGTTGATTTGCAGTCGTCATATTGAAAATGGCATTGTAGAAGTGGGCGTGTCATATATGCAAAGGTAGTACATTTTTTTACCTACACATTGTATAAAAACAAGTGCCTAGATTAAAGTAGTCAAATATAAAGCGAGTGTTAATGGTGAAAGAGAGAGGGAGAAAGGTATCGAGCTATAGAGAAATGTTGTCGAATGTATAAGGAAGCGTGTCATTCTTGCATTTCTGTTGTGTTGGACACAGTCACAGACTTCCAAAGAGCGATTTCTTTTTGCTGTTGAAATCGTTAGTGTTTAAGAGAAATGGTTTTATTTATTAGCAGAACAGGTTTGTTTGCATGCAACGCGTATTCAATGAATTATTAGTCAATCGGTTTGACTACTAAAAAGCTGAGACATACTTTTCCTGACTTTTAAAATATCTAATTGTAATATAAAATTAACGAATTTATTTCTCAAAAATTTCTCGAGCATTCTAGTCGTCTAGCAAAATGATTACTTAAGTATTTTGTAGGTAGGTAGGAATAACTGGCTGGCCACCAATGGACACACATAAACCTTTATTGGGTCCTTAGCGAAGCCAGATGGAGATTCTTTTGAGTTGTTGTAGTGATCCATGAGAATACGAGGGATTTTAACAGACTGACGTTGCCAGATCACGAGATTTCCTCCTAGACTTTGGAGTTTCTTGTCCTTTCAGAGAATTTGTTTAAACGATTTAGATGGTGATACATCTGACATCATTAGTGGCTTTGAATCCTTGAATATTGAAAGCTAGTGTCTAATTGAAATTAATTAAATTGTATGCTTCGAAGTGTATACTTTATGCAATAAATGAAGGACGTTTACGAAAGCGAAGTTCATACCAATCTAATATTGTATATGTTTTGTTTGTGTTAAGTTGTTAAGGTGAAGCTAAATGAATATATAAATATATTTTTATTTTTTGTGCAAAGTCTAGTTAGTTAAAAATGACAAAAATTAAAAAAAAAAAATTGGTGATTTTTTTAATTTTTGGGATAAAATAAAAAATTTCAATTTATTTTAAGATTTAGGAGAAAGTCATTTCAGATATCTGGCAACACTGTCCAGCTCCAAGTCCCTCCTTCATCCTAAAACCATCAGTGAGTATGTTGACAGTATTGCGACTGTTGATCGTCGTTTTGATGCGTTTTTTTTTTAAAGAGTGAGCCTGAAAGTATGCTACTGTTCAAGTGGTGTTCGGGTTTACTACTTACTTGAGTAGTACATTTTATAGGCACACTTTAATATTCTTTTTGGCATACGTTTGGTATTCTTGTTATCGTCTTTTTGAGGCGTTTTTTACAGAACAGTCAAATAAAAGTCCATATAAAATTAGCCTGAAAGTATGCCACCTTTCAAGTGGTGCTCAGTCATTGTTGCTTAGTTGAAAAATAAATTTTATAGGCACACTTTACAATTCTTTTCTCTTCAGTATTCTTGTTAATATCTCTGCAGTGTTTGAGGAAAATTGCCCTTTTTACTAAAATGTAGTTGTAAATCCAAGGAGGGCATTTATGGATCCAGTTGTGAATTGAACATAAAGTAATATCCCTCCTTTTAGTTTACCTTTTTTCTGGTATTGAAAAAATTTGTTCTGCTTTTTCAAACCACACCTAAACAGCACTTCGACTTGCATCATTTCGGACTCAATACGGTCTATGTGTGGCCTCACTAGCAGTCAATATAACCTACTCGTAATCTAGTCTATCTTTAAGATATCTTTTCATTTTATTTGAGAAAATATTTCAAAATACTCTAAAAGTTTTAACTAGAGCTGACATGTCGAACATAATTGATGAATATTTTAACTGCTCTAATTGCTGGTAAACGCGCGCATATCTCATGTTCTAAACAAATCACACATACTTGTACAATAAACACTTCTAACACATATACAAAACATACTATGACCCAATACACACACACATAATTTCTATGGCATAGCGCTTACAACATCAACAAATGCTGGCTGCTTACGAATAGTTGTAGAACTAACGAAACATTCAACCCACAAACACAAAAAAAATCGAGTAAATACTATCAACTAACTGTTAACTATAGAGAGTACTATTTTTAAGCGCATTATTTAGTAGCACTAAAGTAAATCGAAACTATTTTTAGTGTTTTTTGCGTAATACAAAATCGTATCGATATACATAAGAAGAAAATACTACTTACAACAAAAACTTGGAGACAAGAACACAGTTGAAAATGAAAGGATTGATTGAAGAGGAGCCTAAAAGTATGCCATAACACAGCATGTTTACAGCAGCCAGCTGAGACAGCACTCAACACAAGTGCAACACAATGTCTGGCATACATTTAGGCCGCTTTACAGTTGAGCTCAATGAAAACTACACACCACAAACACTATTTTGAAGTAGCATCCGTTGAAAAGAACCAAAAACTATTTCTATACAAAAGCGTATCAAAAGTTGCTGTACAAATATTGTTTCTTATTTTGTTATATTTATATAAAGCAAAACCTATTTATTTTTATCAAAACAAATAATAACAAATAAGTAAAACTATGTGTGCGCATATTTTAAAAAATATTCGTTTTATTAATTTAAATTAATTAATTAGACAGATGACAAAAAATCGCATGTTTGAGAATTTCGTACACATTTAGACTTAGAAGCTAAATGACAAAAATATATATATAACACATGTTATTTATAAAAATAAAATAAACATAACAAAGGCCGCAGCCGGATAAGAACAAGTAGAGTGCCGCAAAAAGGGCCAATTGTTACTTATGTCATCACTTTACCCGTTGTTAGCCGACTATATCCTTTACGTAAAAACGTAAACGTGAAAAAATAAAGTCAACCAAAGAAAATGCGTTGTTTTCATTACTAAATGGCATTCGTAGTGAGTCTTTTGCGGAAACTATAGCTTAACCAAAGATACCAAAAGTCTTCTTTTTGATGGACTCCCAGACGCCGGGTTTGTCCGCTTCGGCCGTAGCGTCGACTTGCTGCAAGCGAACAAAAACACAAAAATCAATAAAACCTTAGACTCAAACGTTGCTCATGTGCAACTTACCGCTGTGTCGGCTGCGTCGGCCACCTGCTTCTGACTGGCACCGTGCGGTGCTGAGCTGAAAGCGCCATCAACATTCTCCACCTGCACCTGTTGCTGTGTGTCCTGCGCGTGCTGTCTGTAGTCGCCCAATTCCACCTGCTGCTGCTGGCCAAAGTCGTCCAGATCCACTTGCTGCTGCTGGCCAAAGTCATCCACCTCCTGCTGCTGTTGCTGCTGACGCCTGTGGCCATAACCATGGCCATGACCCGATGAGCCACCAGACTGATGCGTGTAGCCAGCATGTCCACTTTGCGCCAAGCCAGCGCCACTCAAATCCTCCACTTGTTGCTGTTGACCCAAATCTTCTGCTTGCTGCCGTTGGTGGTGATGTCTGCTGCCATAGCCGCGATGGCCCGGTGCACCATGCCCTGCTCCCGGACGCGCATGGCCGCCATTTCCAGCGCCACTCAAATCTTCCACCTGCAACTCCTCCTGTTGTTGTTGTTGTCCAACATCTTCCAGCTGTTCCTGCTGTTGGCCGCCATCGTTGCCTGCCGCATGTGAATGCATTTCGCGTTCGCGTCCATGGCGAGCACGACCAACGCTGGCACTCGAAGCGCTTCCACTGGCATCTGCTGTCGCCGAGGCGCTTGCCTCACCCATGGGCACAGTGTATTTGTATTCCTTCTTGGTGTAGCGATAGCCACTTTGCCTGCCAGCGCCGCCGGGCACCACCGCGGGGCCAGTAACGGGCGGCAGGTATGCTTGCGGCTGCTGCGTAGTCGAATCCATTTGCAGATTCGCAGAAGGCAACGGATACAGGCCGGGACCCTGGACGCCAGGTTCGTCGTTGTCGACATTTTCTTCGTACAGATTTGGTGGCTGATCGCCGCGATCCTTGGAGATCACCTGATGCGGCACGGCTGTGCGATTCGTCGAGCCAGCGCCGCTCTCGTGCCCGCCAAAGCCCTGGAAGTCCATGGGCAGCAATCCCTGACAAAGCAGATAGAGCTTGCGGCGCCACGCCAGCAGATCGTCGCCACTCAGGCCACTGTGGCGTTCGAGCACGCGCATTCGTTTGGCCTCTGCTGCACCCCAGCTGATGCGCTCCGCCTCGGTGCTGGTCTTCTTGTGCATGATGTAGGTCATGTAGCGCAGCTCCTTGTCGCGGAAGTCCTGCAGCTGGTTCAGCGTCATTTTGTATTGCTCGGCCAGCAGCATCAGTCGCTCGTACTCCTTGATCTGCCAGTCTTTGAGTGTTTGCGCAGCGATGCCGTACTTGGCGGCCACCTCGTTGAGGAAGTAGTCCTGCCGTTGCCAGTCTTTAAGGTTCTTCATGCTGAAGTTTTGGTTCTTGATCAGACTGTAGAGACGATCACGTTCGCGCTTCTGCCACTGTTCCAGGGTGAGCAGTTTGGTGTTGTCCAGTAGGTTCTCGCGTTGCATGACATTGACTTCGATGCGCTGGAAGGGCGCAAGCTGCTCCAGCGATACGCCATACAACTGTCCCAGTCGGCGCTGATAGTCCAGATCGCCGGCAATGAATTCCAAGAGTTCCTCCTCTGTTATGGTTATCTCTGCGGCAATGGTGCGCAGTCGCTCGCGCTCCTCCTGCTGCCAACGATTGTAGTTGGTGTTCGAGTGCAAATCTTGCACCAGACCCAGGTTTACAAGACGCTTCAGTTCGTCGCGTGTCCAGAATTCCAGCTCCTCGATGTTAATGTGATACTGATCGGCCAGAGTGTTGAGTGTGTTCTTGTCGTGCAACACCTGCTCCTCGATCACTTCCAAGCTGACGCCCGGCTGACGCATTACAATGTCGTAGAGGCGTTCTTTCTCGCGTTGCTGCCAGTCCAACAGTTGCTCCGAGATGATCTTGTTTTGGTGGAGCAGACGCTGCAGCTCCTGACGGTACCACGCCTCAACCTCTTCGACGGTGATGTGATACTGCATGGCCAGCTGCTGCAAATGCTCGCGATCGTGCTTCAACTGACGCTCGAGTTCCTCGATGGACCATTTCTGCTGCTTACGCAGCTTGTCGTTGATAAGTTGCTGTATGTGCAGCTGCTCCTGATTCTGCCACTCCTCCACTGTCACCGAGCCTTGTATGATGCCCTGCTGGTTGAGGCCCCGCGCCACCTCACGCAGCCACGTCTCAATCTCCTCTACGCTAACGTGGTACTGACGCCCGAACTGTTCCCAGCGCATGCGCTCGTCGGCCAGGTACTGCTCGAACTCTTGCCAGTTCATGGGCTTCACCTGGGCGAGCGCTTTCAGATGCGCACCGGTGTGTACTTTCCACATTTCCTCGTTGCTGCTGGTGTCCTCGTAGATGAATTTCTCTGGCCTCTGAATCATGCCCAGAATTTGCAGGCGTGCGCCCTCTTGCCGCACCCACGACTCAACCTCCTCCACGGTCACGTGGTAATCCATCGCAATGCGCTGCAGTCGCGCTTGATCGCGTTTCAGAAACTCGTTGAACTCCTCATAGCTGGTCGCTTTGTTCTGCTCCTTCAGCCAGTCCTGCAGGCGATCGCGTTCGATCTTCTGCCAGTATGTCAGCTGTTCCACTTGCAGCAGGCCGGAATCCTTCAGGCGCTGCAACTCGTCGCGCATCCAGCGCTCAATCTGCTCCACACTCACACTGTACTCCTGCGACAGCTGTTGCAGACGATCACGATCGCGACGCAGTTGCATTTCGAACTCCTCGAAGCTGATGCTGTTCTGTTGCTGCAGAAGCATGTCGATAAGGCGCTTCTGCTCGACTTCCTGCCACTTTGTCAGACTGTCCACTTGTACCTTGCCGGTGGTTTTCAAGTTGACCAGCTGCTGTTTTAGCCACTTCTCTATCTCCTCCACGCTCACCGAGTATTGATTGCCCAGTTCTTGTAGGCGTGTGCGCTCCTTCATCAGCTCGACTTCGAATTCCACATAGCTCAAGCGATTGTTCTGTCGTATCAGATCCTTCAATCGCTGCGACTCAGCCACTTGCCACTGCGCCAATTTTTGCACCTGATCTGCCGAGTCCTTGCGCAGTCGTTTCAGCTCTTCAATCATCCACTTTTCGATTTGATCGATATTCACTCGGTACTGATCGGCCAGCTGCTTCAGATGCGCACGATCGGCCAGCAGCTTCTGCTCGTATTCGGACGTCGACAGACCGTTGTTGTATTGCGATATCAGCTGCTTGATATAGTCGCGCTCAACAACCTGCCAAGTCTGCAGTTTCTCCACCTCGAACTTGCCCTTGTTGCGCAAGTCCTCGATCACCTTTTTCACATAGTCCTCAATCTCCACCACACTGATGTGATACTGATTGGCCAAATTGCTGAGGAAACGCCGATCGTTCTGTACTTTCTTCTCGAACTCCTCGACCGTCACGCTCGATTGCAGTTGCAGCAGATTCAAGATGCGCTGACGCTCGGTCTTCTGCCATTCGGTCAACTTTTCCATATCCAATTTGCCCTGCTGCCGCAGTCGGTCCACCTCTGACTGCACCCACTTCTCAATCTCCTCCACCGAAGTGTGATACTGGAAGGCCATCTTCTGCATGTGCTCGCGATCCTGGCGCAACACCGACTCGAATTCCTCCACGCTCCACTGTTTGTTCTGATTGACCAGCGCCTCGACGCGTTCGCGTTCGGCTATCTGCCAGGCGGTCAAATTGTCGATTTGCAGCTGGCCATCGTCACGCAGGCGGCCCAACTCCTTCTTCATCCACATTTCAATCTCCTCCACCTGCACGCTGTAGTCGCGCGCCAGCTTCTCCAGCAGCTCGCGATCTTGGCGCAAACGCTGCTCCAGTTGCTCGGTCGAGTGGTATTGCTCCTGGGTTATGCGCTCCAGGTAGCGGCGCTCCACCTCCTGCCAGTTGGTCAGCTTCTCATTAGGCTTCAACAGTCCCATACTGACGAAACGCTGCTCCTCGTTCTTCACCCACTGTTCGATCTCCTCGATCTGCACGTTGTGCTGCATGGCCAGATCTTGCAGCCTCTTGCGATCCTCGAGCAGCCACTTGTGAAACTCCTCCACGGTGAAATCGCGTTCCTTAACCATGTTTGTCAGATTGCCGCGCCATTGTGTCTGCCAGTCCTTGAGCTTCTCCATTTCGATAAGACCCTGTTGCTGCAGCTTGGCAATTTCCTGCTTAATCCACGCCTCAATCTCCTCCACGCGCACTTGATGCTGATGCGCCAAGTTGTACAAGTGCTGGCGATCGGTGGTGATCTTCTCCTGCAGCTCCCCAATGGACAGATTGTTCTTGTTGACCAAATCGAGCAGACGCTCACGTTCGATCTTCTGCCAGTTGTTCAGCTGCTCCTGTATTTGCAGTAATCCGAGACTTTGCAGCCGTTCGCCCTCCTTCTTGATCCAGCTTTCGATTTCCGTGGTCTGCACGTTGTAGGTTTCCGAGAGAGTCTGCAGGCGTTGTCTGTCGGCCAGCAATTTCTTCTCAAACTCCTCAATGGTCAGCTTGTTCTCTTGCACGATTTTCAGTATATCCTCACGTTCGCGCTTCTGCCAGTCCTTCAGGTCTTCGGCCTTGATCAAACCCTCGCCCTGCAGGCGCACCAGCTCCTTTTTTAACCACTCCTCGATCTCCTCCACGCGCACCTGATACATGTTGGCCATGCTGTACAAATGCGACTGGTCGTCCTTGATCTTCTTCTCCAACTCCTCAACAGTCAGCGAGTTCTGTTGCACAATCGCCACCAAGCGATCGCGCTCCTTTTGCTGCCACATTGCCAGCTCTTTCTCAACCTCCTTCAGCAGTCCCTGCGACTGGAAGTTTTTGATTTCATTCTTAATCCACTCCTCCACTTCCGACACTTGAATCTTGTACGTTTTGGCTAGATTTACCAAGCGGGCGCGATCATTCATGATCGTTGCTTGAAATTCCTCGATTGTCAAATCGTTCTTTTTCGCAATAGACATCAGATGCTCGCGCTCTCTGCGCTGCCATTCCTTGATGTCCATCTCCAATTTTGTCTGTCCCTCGTTGTGTAGACGATCGAGCTCAGCGCGCTGCCACTTCTCTAGCTCCTCAATGCTGACATGGTATTTGGCCGCCAGCGATTGCATGTAGGTGCGATCGCGTGCCATCTGTCCCTCCAGATCGACAATAGAGCCGCGATGTTGCTTCAGAATGTTCTCCAGCCGATCACGCTCTGAACTTTGCCACTCCGTGACTCGGGTCATCTCGTTGCGCTGCTCGCTGATGATGCCGTTCAGGCGCGACAGCTCGCTCTTCAGCCACTTCTCCATATCCTGCACGTTGCCGCGATACTTGTGCGACAGCTCCATCAACTTTTGCTGATCCAGCTTGATCGAGTTGTGCAGCTGCGAAATGGTGGCATTGTGCTGGCGTATCAGCTCCTCCAAACGTTCCTGCTCGTTGACGTGCAGGGAACCGGAGTTGGAACGCGAAATCATCGAGTTGTTCTGGTCATTAAAGTAGTCGTAGAGTCGTTCGAGCTCTTTGATCTGCCAGTTCTTTAATTCCTGCAGCGCTATGTTGTACTGCTTGGCCAGCTGTACGAGCTTGTCGTTATTCTCGCGCTGCCAGCGATCCAGATCCTGGCGCGTCAAACTATTCTGATGTATCAACCAGTCCAGACGGCCGCACTCGATGCGCTGCCAGCCGGTCAAGTTGTTGTTCTGCGCCTGGTATTGACCCTGCAGTATGCGATAGCGCTCCAGCTCCTTGCGATGCCACTCCTGTATCTCTTCGACAGTTGTGTGATAGCGCTCGGCCATGCCAAGCAGACGCTCCTCCTGCTGGCGCTGCCACTCCTCCAGTTTCTGCGGTGTGGTATTGCCCTGCGTCAGGAACCAGAAGAAACGTTCGCGCTCCTCTCGCTTCCACGCCTCACCCTTGGGCACTGTCCATTCGCCGAACGGACGCTCAGAGTCGTACACTAACTTGCCATCGATCCACTTGCGATTTAGCTCCGAGCCGCTCACCCGGTTCGTGCCGTCCGGATTGGTAATGATTGTTTTGTTGTAACGCCGAACGGTCACTGTCGAGCCCGGGTTTGCGGGCACATAGCCGGGACGATATATCTGGTTGCCGGTGGAAAAGGTCTCCACGTCCGACGACGGGCCGCCATCCACCGGAATGTGCATCACAGGCCGATAGGAGCTCATGCCGCCGCTTCTCCACTCGGCGTCCACATTGCGCACTGGCGTATAGCCCATAACACTCGGCTCCATATTCTGATTGACCCAATCGTAGATGGTCTTCTTGCGCGTAATGGTGGTGGTGCTGCTGCTGCCGGCAGGTTGCATCACCACAGCGGGATAGGCGGCACTGCCGCCAGACACCATTGAGCCGCTGGTGTAGCCGCCACTGCCGTAGCCGTAGGTGGGCATGCTGCCATCGCTGCCGCTGGTGGTGATGGTGGTGCGATTGCGCTTCAGCACCGTAACCAGCGGACTGTCAAAGGTGCCTACGCCGGTGGTCTTCTTGGCCTCCGTGCAATTCTTGTGCACCAAATACGTTTTGCCGTCGATCACCTTCACCTCGGAGGGATAGGCATAGTTCTTCACCTCGTCGAAGTTGGAGAGATCGACTGGCTGGAAGTGGCCCACGTCGAGCAGCTGCTGCTGCTGGCCGAACTCTTCGCCGGCATTGACAACGGACTCCAGCGCTTCGGCTGACTTCGATTCGAAGAAGTTGGGCGCAGCTATGGTGGTGTAGGACAACAGGCCCTTGCGCATGTCGGTGACCAGTTGCTCGCTGACGTGACGCGTTAGCGCATCCAGCTCACTGGCGGTCTTGCCCGTCAAATTGATGATGCTTTCTGTCGAAGTGAGACACGTTAGAAAAAATAGCAGGAGAGAAAACTCTGTTGGAAATCGTACCCGTCCACTGTGTGCTGTACATGCTATAGCCGGTACTGGCGCCCTGAGACATGTGGTTGTACTCCTGGCGCAGCCGATTGGCGAACTGGCGCACCTCGTTCATGTGCGCATAGGCCCAGGAGTTGAGCTGACAGCAGCTCTGGCTGCCCGACGATGCGGACGACGAGGAGGAGTAGCGCGAGGCATAGCTGCCCGACGAGCCCACGCTATAGCCGGCACTCCATTGTGCCACGCCCAGTAGCAACAGTGCGAGCCACAAGGCCCTCATCTCGGTTGGTGCTTTCAACTCGATGAAATCTCTCAATGAACTGCAAATTAGAAAGAAATAATCCAAATAGAAAACTCTTTAAACTTTGGTCAATTTGTTTATTTATGATTTGTGATTTGTGATTTTTTGTTCTGTTTCTGAATGCCGCAACGTAAATATTTTCATTGGCCTTTACACTGTCGCTTACATGTGCCAGCTCGCACCTACAGCACAGCGTCTAATTGCGATAAGCTTTTGCTGTATTTTTGAATCAAAAAATCTAGTTCAGTATATTTTTGTGTTGCTGTTGTTGTTGTTGTTATTATAAAAGTAGCTCATACGCAATACATTAATTTGTGTATTATCTGAATGCGCTTCTTGGAAAGTTCAAAAAGATCAGAATACAATTGCTTGAAATACATTCGGCGAGCGACATTTTGTATAAAATATTGAATAAAATATAGTATACAAAATATTATTGAATTTGCGTGATGGTGGAGTGTTGAAAAATTTGCTAGCTTTAAACATTGAAATGAATTTTTGACTGTTGAGCACATCCGGTCGGAAACAAAAATTTCAAAGTGCTTCTTAAAACATGGGAAAGATTTGATTTTAATTAAAATAAAGTATAATAAATGAAATAAGAGAATAAAAAAAGAAATAAATTGTTTAATTAATTATGAAAAAGTAGAAAAAATATGCAATAGATAGATTATAAGTAAGACTGCTAGAAAGTGCAGTGCATTGAATTGAATTGTACACCAAAAAATATGGATTTGCTTTGAAGAACAAAAAATCTCTCAGTTAATCAAAAAACCTTATTTGAAGCTCTGCAAATATTCAAATTGCAATCTAAAATCACGCTTATTTATTTCTGTGGTCATATGGAAGACCAGCGAGTGGAGTAGAGAGTGGAACTCGACATAAGAGAGAGTTGAGTTATTGCATTTGGAGCTTTATAGAAGTCAAGATTAAATAAATAAATATTAAATATATATCATCCATTTTGAAAAATTCTGTTTTCTTCAACAATATTATGTGCGTTTATTTTTTAGTTTAAATCTTTTAAAACAACAATGCATTGGTCAGAACATCTTATATGTTCTTAGCTTTGTTTACATATTCCGATTTTCTATTCATCTTATAATTATATCGCTTAAGTTGACATAAACTGTATAAATGTTGACCTTGAAAAAATATTGTCTCATGTTTAAAAACTTCTTATGCTTAAAACTACTTAAAACTATGTGATACATACTTAGTTTTTATTTCAAAAGAAGCGCTCAAGTTACTTAACCCTTTTTCTATTTTGTTGCCATGTGGCAACATCCTACTTTGTGGACGTCTGAAACCTCTATGACTTCAATAATAAATTTTTTGTTGTTCCTTAGAATAGTTTGAAGTTTTAGTAATAATAGGAAACTAATGAACTGAATATTTAGATTTAAAGAAGAGAACTAAACACTTTTTTAAATGTTAAACCGTTGGGTAGTAAAGAAAAAAGAAGCAGAAAAAAAAGAACATTTTTTTTTTACTTTTTACTTTAATTTAGGGAATTTTTTCTTAAATTATTTTAGCTGAAATAAATGAAGAAAAATTATTCTTAAATTAGTTTAGCTAAAGTAAATTAAGAAAAATTCGATTTTTAAGTATGTGTAAACAATTTTTTTTTATTTAATGTTTAAGTAGTTATTACAACCACAGCAATATGATTGTTGTTAACACTCTAGAAAACAGGGTTCGGGGACAAAGTATTAAATATTATGGTTTATAAAACCATACTGAATACTAACTTCATATATTTAAAATTGTCATTATACTCTCCCCAATAAAAACCCATAGCGAGAGGGTTAAGAACCTCGAAAACGCAAGTTTCAGTTTCGAAAAAGGGTCTAAGTAGAAGTGTGTTAAATCTTTCTTATTTACAAATATTTTTTCAAAAATTGCACCTTTCTTCTCTCTTCTCTAATAAACTTTTTACTAATATGTTAAGTTACAGATTTTTCACAAGAATCAAGTAGAATAAAAATTACACAGAATGCAAAATATTTAAAAACTTCAATTTTCGATTTAAGCTACTCTTCCATATGAGCACAGATTTACTTAATTTTGTTTAAAGTTCGAAATAACATAAAATAAAATTCAAGCAACATTTTAATATTAATGATTTTTGAAAGCACTTTTCAAGCATTTAAAAAATCCATACAAATTATGAATATGTTCTAATAAAACTGCTAAAAAATGATCTCAAATGAAACTATGAATAATTTCTAATAAAATTGCTAGTAAATTATCAACAATAAATCATTTAAATCTATACTAAAAAATGTATTTAATTAAATTAATTCATTAATTAAATCAAAGATTTCATTAACTATTTTCTTCTATTCCTAACTAAACCTGTGTTACCAACTATCAATCAGTTGGCATCTATTTTAAGGTTTATATTTCCATATTCAACTTGACTAAGTACTTAATTCACTGATAGTGATTTCCTTATAATTGATTCCTTTTCCCTCAAAAAGGGCCCAATGAAAAGATAGTCTTCCACCATGGACGTTGACAATTGATTGCTTCGAAAATATCGAGTTGTCTAAAAGATCAGTGAAGAGCAACAAACCCCCATAACTTACTGGACCCCAGAAAGAAGCTGCCAGCAAATTGCTGCATTAATTATTTAATTTATTACTAATTCCACTCAGCAAGTGTCATATAAATTGTACAACTTGTTGCCAACATATGGAAAACTCTGCTCCTCCCTCTACTCAAACTCATTGCCGACTTCATTTCATTTAAATTTCCAAACGGAAAATTCATCTTGCATTTTGAAATTGGGTCGATTTGAATGCTCAGATCGCGCTAAATATAGCCAAGCCGTGTTCTTTTTCATAACAACAACAACAACAAAAACAAGACAAGCATTAGCTTTTTATGTTGCGACTATTTATTTCCAACAGTTTTATTTTCATGCCCACTTTCCAATACATCAAATGCACTTTTGGCATGTACGAGTACGCAACACGCGCCGATTGTCGCCATGCGTTGCGCGCCGTCTGGCTTTTCTTCCCGTTGCCGGTTTATGCATCGATGCATTTGTTAGTGTTGCCGCTCCACAATTGGCTATTTTTAAAAATCTCTACAATTTTTGAGCTGTTTCAATTTGTTCTTAAATATGTTTTGTGTTTTTTTTTTCGTTTCGTTTAACACGACTGCCACAAAAATTGTTCGAGCGTCGACACACGATGTTCAATTTGGTAATTCAAGTGCGAACCGACCGTGCCGCTTTATATACAAATTTCTGACTCAATACATATATAGTTTTTAATTTTTTTTTGTAAGCTTTTTATAATTTATAGTTTTGCCACCTAGTTGTGTTGTCACGTTGTTCGTTGGCAATTGGGCGCATCAGATGGCCATAGATCAAAGTGAAAAGCGGTGTTGCTCTTTGATTTAGTTGAATCATAAATGTGCATGTTGTTTATGGAAGATGTGGAGGATTATTTTGTTTTGTTTTTTTGAATTTATTTCTACATATAAGTAAATATGACTCGCAAAATGTTACGGGCAGAATAACTGAAATCAAACATTGAGTGTATGGATTACTGATAATTGTTAGTATTCTAAAATTTGATTCAAGTGTAAAAGGATTCTAAGAACTTCTGTTAAAGACTTTTAATAATGATTATATCGAAAAAATAAATAAAGATAGATTTTGCTATCATAAATAAGGTTTAGTTCCCAAACTACAGATTTCATTTCAAATTATTTACAAGTCCACAAATCTTCTTGAGTTCAAAATTAGTTTCAATATAAAAAGAATCCTTTTGAAACCTTTTGAACACATATTCAATACTAAAAGCTACAAAGGTATCAAAGGCTCTAAGGACCAGCTTGCAAAACCATCCATGCGGGGTGTGAATTTTTATTTGCAATGGAATGGGATCCTGAATTTGATGTCACTTCGCAGCAGTTAGTTAAAAACTTTCCATAGGCAATGATTTACTTTAGGAGTTTTATCATTCTTTGCTGAGAAGATAAAGACAGAACAAAAAACAAATTTCTTTAATTTGGTGTGGAATGAGGATTCCAACACATACAAACTTCAATTCTGGTCCAGCACAATAACGCTGTAGCAATACTGAGTACTAGGATTGTATAGACTGAAAAGAAAATACGTTTGATTTGGTGTTGGTTCAGTTGGCATTCTAACCTATAAACCCTTGAATTTGACTGCTCAAAGAGTACTGAGTACATTCATTGTTTAGACAAAAAGAAAATCTGTTTAATTTGGTGTTGATTGAGTGGAGATTCGAACCCATAAATGTTTGACTTGTGGTCTAGCGCCCTAACGATGGAGCTGCTGAAAGAGTACTAGTAATTACATCGATTGTAGAAATAGAAAGAACGTTTATTTTGTTTGTGGTTGGTTCAGTGGAATCGATTATGGAGACAGAATAAACATTTATTATTTGGGATTGAATCAGTGGAGATTCGAGCCCACAAAAGTTTGACTTGTGGTCCAGCACATTGACGGCAAAGCTGCCCAAACAGTACTAAATACATCGATTGTTAAGATAGAAAGAACGTTTATTTTTTGGGGTTGGTTCAGTGGAGATTTGAACCCATAAAAGTTTGTGTTATGGTCCAGCACACTAACGACGATGCTGCTCATAGAGTACTGAGTGCATCTATTGAGTGAGTGCATCTATTGAGTGAGTGCATCTAGTGTTTATATCCATTTTTGAGTGTCGTAATGCAAAAAACTATAAGGAAATGCCAATACAAAGGTACATAAAGCCCATTCAAAGAACCAGATCCGATTTTTGATTTCGCCAAAATCGATCTGAAACATGAAATTCATACCTTAGTATGGGACTACCAACTTGAATACTGGGACAACACTAAGAAACTAAATCGCTCCGAGAAATTTGTGAAACTTGGTTCGAAAAGAGCACAAACAGTCCTACTTTTTTCCAACACAAATACTGAGACACCACTGACGCATTGTACATCTTTATGGGTTCTTTTAGGAGATATCTTATGAAGCAGACATTTTTCCATAAAACCACTTGAAAATTTTTAAATCACTATTTTACTTTGTCTTCCAAAAACTATTCACAAACCAAACACTTTTCCACATAATCGTAAGAGAATTCATAGATTGTCACTGATGTCAAAGAATAATTAGAATATTTTTGAACCAAAACTTTTTTCCAAATATCGAAAACAGTTTTTAAGTTATGAAAGCATAACTTTATTATGTCAGATAGAATGTATCTAAGAGTTTTAATTTTATAAAAATGTATACAAACAGAATTCTAAATGTTGGTCAAAAGTAGCTGGTAGCGGCAGTTGTTGGATGGAAACACACTTGGGCCAAATTAGGCTCTCAACTTGGCCATATAACATTTTCCATTAGCAAAAAATGTATAAAAAATAAAAAAAAAATACTTCCTTCTGAGAATCAACAATGTAGTTCATAATTAAAGCAAAAGCAGTCACCAGATCTACCAGATCACCTTTTTGCAAAATTTACTGAAAAATGCATTCATTGATTGATTTAAGGATTCATTCAATAAATTAAGTATTAATTCAATTATTTTAGAATTCATTCATTGATTTAAGAATTCATTCATTAATTTAAGGATTCATTCATTATTTTAAGAATTCATTCATTCATTTAAGAATTTATTCATTGATTCAAAAATGTATTCATCAATTTAAGAATTTATTCACATGAGCACACTTAGGTCCATTTAGCTATGAAACTTTGTCCAAAAGCAACAATTTTTTAAAAGAAATTAAAAAAGCAAATTCCTTTTGGGATTTAAGAATGTAGGAAAGAAGAATGTAAGAATTTATTCATTGATTCAAAAGTTCATTCATTAATTTAAGAATTAATCAATCATTTAAGAACTCCTTTATTGATTTAAGAATTCATTCATTCATTTAAGAATGTATTCATTGATTCCAAAATTCATTAATCAATTTAATAATTCATTTATATGAGCACACTTAGACCAATTAGGTCCATTAAGCCGTGAAATTTTGTCCGACAGCAAAAAATGTATAAAAAATTAAAAGAAAAAATTCCTTTTGAGAATCAAGAATGTGGTTCATAATCAAAACAAAAGGAGTCACCAGATCTAAGTGTTTAAATCATTTACTCTAACACTTTATTGTAAAATTAACCGAAGAATTCATTCATTGATTTAAGAATTACTTCACTCATTTAAGAATCTATTCATTGATTTAAGAAATCATTCATTCATTTAAGAATCTATTCATTGATTCAAAAATGCATTCATTAACTTAAGAATTAGTTCACTGATTTAAGAATTCAATCATTCATTTATTTAAAAATCAATTTATTGATGCAAAAATGCTTTCATTAATTTAAGAATTCATTCATATGAACACACATAGGCCAACCAGGTCCATTAAACTTTGTCCAGTAGTAAAAACTTCATAAAAAACTAAATAAATATTCCATCTAAAAATCAAATTTACAGAAAAAATGTATTAATACGCGTATAAAATGTTAGTCAACTATTTAATTTCCAATAAAAAATAGTCATCACTTTTCGAAATCACTCAGAGATATTAGATAATTCCGTCATTACATTACACACCATTACAAGTGAACAGCACAAGTACAACAACAATTTCTAAAACAAAAAACCTACAAACTCACTTTATTAATTTTCCACTGGCAAATCCACTAAAGTTCCATCAAGTAAATGCAAATATTTATTCGTAGAATTGTGTAGTAAACAACACCAAAAAAATGCACAAATTTTTCTTATCTAGGCGAAGTATCCTAGCGACAGGATCAACGCCGTCGCACACACACACTCGCTCACTAATATCCACTAAAAAGCGGGGCAACGCGTACACCGGATGTCACTTTCGAAAAATTTCGTACGATTTCGTTGGCCGCAAGCGCGCAACTGACTTGAACCACTTTCAAGTAGCGAAACTTAAATAAAAATTCAAACACTCGAAGGCATCTGCAGGCGCGTCAATGTGTGCGTGCGTGCGTGCCGATGAGCGCGCAGAGAACAACAAACAACAATCGAAAGTACTGCAAATTAAGAGTCGAGCCAAGTCAAACGCTGACCGGCCCAGCGATGACGTTCGAGTTGCGCGCTCGCCGCGACTTGTGAGTGTGAAATTAAGTCATTTAAGTTTGTGTGTGTGTTGCTAGTTTTTTGTTTTGATGTTAGACATAAATTTGTCGCAGCACGCTGCTCATGACGCTCAGCATTCTCGGAAGCGCGACGAAGATGTAATTTGTTATTGCGAGCGCTGTGATTGATCCTCCCAAGGGGCAGAAAAATTGCCAGCAACTTTATTGATTATTGGTGGCGCTTAACGGTGCGGCTGAACACCGTTCGGCCGGTGGAATTGAAATTTTGAATTGCTTTTTTGATTAAACAAATATTAACTGGAAACTCAAAAGCTGAAAAACATACTTTTTTTTAAATTCGTAATAATTAATGAAATAGTTAATTTTTATTTATAAAATAATTAAGTAAAAATTACTTTATGAATAAAAATAAGTAAAGCAAGGAAGCTTGTTTCAGTCGATTTCGAGACATTATTTATAGGCTGCGCTATAACCGACTCCATTTGTCAAGTTTTTTGTATTTAAACAGATTTAGAATATACAAAAATACATCAAATTTGTTTGTAAGAAACATGGCAGCTGCCCTCAAAGCTCAAGGACATTTAATTCTTCTCAAAGAATAAAGAAACACACAATATGCTCTCCTAAAATATGTCTCCATACATTTGGTAACCTTTAGCACATCCATCCAAAAATACATCAAATTTGTTTGTAAAAAACATGGCAGCTGCCCTCAAAGCTCAAGGACATTTAATTCTTCTCAAAGAATAAAGAAACACACAATATGATCTCCTAAAATATGTATCCATACATTTGGTAACCTTTAGCAAAATCCATTCTGACTTATAATTCTATATCTAAAATCGTTTGAGAGCTTACAGTGAATACCAGCCAGTTGACTAAAGAATAGATGAGAGAAACTCATACTCAACCTATCCCTAATGTCTTCATATTTCTCATAGAAACTAGTTAGAAAGTTCAGAGAATTGATGGCCCCTAATCTCTTCCACAATTCTCCTCTCCTCTCTTATTCCTTTCCTCTCTCCTTCTTTCCCTTGGGCACAGTACAAAGGTCCAAATGGACTGAATGCTTTGGAAGACATGTAGCCTTCCACCCTCAAATCAAATCACAAGGAACGGTCTTCCTGGATCGACTCACTAATCCACAATACAAGTTTTTCTTCTTGAAAAACCTAACTTTCTTTCGAACAAATTCCCTTGGGCACAGTACAAAGGTGCGAGTGGACTGAGTGCCATGCAAGACTTGTAGCTTTCCACTCTCACAACGCATCACAAGGAACAATCATCGACTCACTTCATTCTTAAAAACCTAACTTTCTTTCCAACAAATTAAGACAATAAGACTCAACTCACTGACATAGTTTTTCAAACCTTTAGCTCATTAAAAGTACTGTTAAAATTTTTTCAAAGATTGTAACCTTTTATTAACAATTCGCACTCAATCGTTAAGTTATTCATCAAAAATTCCTGGTTAATAGTCATTAGCCATATTCAACTGTGACGTTTCAAATGACTATTAAAAGACAAAGGTTGTTTGCGGTTTTCAAAGATTGCAAATTTTTATTTTTTGTGTTTAGCATTGTAAATGTTTTTAGCTAGAAATTTAGACCAGCTTCCGTTCTAAAATGCCATGATTCATATTTCAGTGAATATTATTTGTGGGTTTGCACTGAAAAAACTGGTTTGATGCTTTGATTTGTTTATGTTAATTAAATCATTTACATATATTAGTGTTCTTTAAATTTCTATTTAAGTGATTTTTTTAATGGTTATTTTGTTGTAGGATTTAAGTTTATTACCACAGCTTTTTGGTTTGTTTTGTATACAGGTGTCAGCCATATCCGGAGCTTTGAAATGAACATTCCAACGCTTGTTTTCTCGCAAAGTCGTGTCGATGAGGCACGTCACATAAGCCGGTTTAATGCGGATTTCTTAAACCACAACTCTTCGAATGTTCCTAAGAACTTAACTTAGTAGCTAAAAGATTTCTAAAACCACAGTATGAGATCCACATATCGATACCGATGTTATAAGTGATAATATGAACTCATATTCGACCTTGAAAAAAGCCACAAAACATAATTTCAAAGGTCGTCGATCTCTTTGCTCATGAAAGCATTTATGACACGCAAATCAAATCGTCATAGTATAATCTTCAAAAAAAAGTTGTATGAAAATCTGCTCTAATGACGATGATGAGTAATCTAAAGTTTTTGAAACTTCAACCCTCTTAAAACAGCTAAGTAAAACAATTAGCGATGAGAGTTAAACAAGATTTCCGAAGCCACAGTATACCAAACCCACATATAGATACCGATGTTATAAGTGATGATATGAACTCATATTGGTCCTTGATAAAAAAAATAAAAAAAATTAATGAAAACATTTATGACACTCAGATCAAATCGTCATAGTATAATCTTCAAAAAAAAAGTTGTTATATGAAAAAAATTAGTAATCTAAAGTTTTCGGAACTTAAAGCCGAGAAATTGTGCCTAGTTTTAAGTTGCATTTAGTTTTATATATATTTACTTATTAGGCTCTCATGCCTGTCAACAGGCTGTCATTCAAACTATAAGCATGTATATGGCAACCCTCAGTAGCGCACAAAAGGGGAGTTTTGGGGAGTTCAAACCCCCTTCAAATACAAAAAATACTTGCACAAAATATGGTTTCAAATGGTATTCAGATCAAAAGTTGTACACAAAACCCCCCAAAAATGAGATCCTGTGAGCGCCACTGGTAACCGTGCTTAAAAAACGTATGCTGTATATTTTCTGCAAGTCCCGGTCATACTAAATTTCATACCGTCATTACAAATTCTCATAAGTGATTGTGTGTGTTGACAAAGAAACAGATGAAGTGACAGACAGAAGTGGCACGGTCTGAGCGTTACCAATCCCACTTTAAACTTTTATGGTCGTACTAACCTGGTGTTATGTTCCAGCTAACCTTAACAGTTTTATCAAGGAATCTCTGCTTACTTACGCCACATCAAAGTGTATTCCATGATATTTAGATATATACATATATACACTGTGGACGGAAAGTTTCTGCATACATCGTTTCAATTGTAATATACTTAAAATTCTGATTGCTTGTTTTATTTGAAATCGAAATGGGGAAATCCCCAATAATGTGATGGTTTGAAAATCCTAAGCAGTTTCCTCGTAGATCTACAGCGATTTTAATGCAGGACGGTGCGCGATGTCATACAGCGAAACAGTCAATAATTGTTGCTAAAAATTTATTTAAGCTAGTATGGGAAGACTGGCCGGGAAATTCGCCAGATCTTAATCGTATTGAACATATCTGGTCCAGGATTCAAGATTTAGTATTTCGGAGTCCAAAACCTGCCAATAGACTTCAACTCATTGAGAGAGTAAAACAAGAGTGGGATGCCATATCATCGGCCGAAACGTCGGTCTTGTGCGAAAGTTTTCGAAAGCGAGTCCTAGAGTGCTACGAAAAAATGGCACACATACACAATATTAATGATCAATTGAATTTTGCTTGGATATGATTTAGTGTTTTAAATAAAAAAAATTTTGAAAAGCAATACAAATGATCCTTAACTGTGTTTTTTTGTATGCAGAAACTTTCCGTCCACCGTGTATATATATATATATATAATTTCGTACTATCGAAAGGACATCGACCTCAATTTAATTTAATTTTCTTTTCTTTTCCTTTCTTTTATTTTATTTTATTTTATTTAATTTTATTTTGTTTTATTTTATTTGTATTTATTTTATTTTATTTTATTTTATTTTGTCTTATTTATTTTATTTTGATTTATTTTATTTTATTTTTATTTTGTTTTATTTTATTTTATTTTAATTTATTTCTTTTTTATTTTATTTTAATTTATTTTATTTTATTTTATTTTAATTTATTTTTTTTTAATTTATTTTATTTGATTTTATTTTATTTTATTTTCTTTTTTTTATTTTATTTTATTTTATTTTGATTTATTTTATTTTATTTTTTTTTTGTTTATTTTATTTTATTTTATTTTATTTATTTTATTTTTTTTAATTTAATTTAATTTTATTTTATTTTATGTTATTTTATTTTATTTTATTTTATTTTATTTTATTTTATTTTATTTTATTTTATTTTATTTTATTTTATTTTATTTTATTTTATTATTGTTTTATATGACCAAAATAACCTGCTATGATAAATAACCTGCTATGAAGTTCTCTCTCCCCACATAAAAAAATATTTCATGGCTCCTCAATGCAAATTATATAGAAACCATTCCAGATTGTCGTATAGAACTAGAAGAGACTTGTCCTCTTTGTTCATTGCAAAGAAAAGTCTTTATATTTGCCCCAAATCACAAATAAATATTATTACAGCTTTTACTATATTTTTATTACTTTCTACGCCTCGAACAAATATTCTCCTTTTTCTATTTGGTGTTCTTTCAAGCCAACGGAACTGATTTTCAGTTTCGTCAAACAAAAAAATTTCTAAATTAAAAGTTAAATTTACTAAATTTCTAAACTATTAAATTTATTACATTATTCACAATTAGCCACTTTAAAAGATTTTTTAATTTATGTCAAGTTTTACTATCGAAAAACATGAACTCTGCATCTGACAAATATTACATTTATATCGATATAAATGTCACTAGTCACACATAAAATCATGCAACTAGATCAACAGCTAATGATTTAATAAAATTTGAATATATTAATTAAACTTTATTAATTAACTAACTGCGTGCTAATCAATGCAACAACGGACCGTAAATAAATACAGTAAATAAAGACATTCAACTCAGCTTCCAACGCTTTGCATATTTAGCCAGAAATTTTCGATTATCTATGACCAATAGTCATACAGGATATGAATATATCTCACACATTCACATCATGGCAACAAATATGTACATTTCAATTGTTGGTAAGTGAGTTTTGTGTTCATGCCTAACTTTCAGTTAACAATGCAATTGTTATTAATCTCTGTAGGCGTTCATGGAGTCAGCGTTGAAATATGAATCAGTGCGTGCAAAGCACAAATAAAATGAATTTACTTAAGTTTCATATTATGCAGAATTAATATGCGACTGTAAATAAATGGCGTAGTTGACAGCTGCCAACTTCAAGTAAATGTCAAATGAGGTACATAAATATCTTACAGATTGTTCTAATGTCGCCTCAAATTTGCTTGTGAAATGTGACATCATTTGCTTGTAATGCAGTGTAGAGTAGATATAAGACGTGAGTTGTACACTCAAAATGCGTTAAAAAGTCTTGAGTGTAAAAAGCTTTATAAAATATTTAGTTACGAAGCTCACTTAGAGTTAAAAGTTGATTAAGTTGGTAATTAAGGAGCTCAGTTTGGGGCTGTGTAAGTAAGTAACCTGAGTAAATAAATTAAGCAAGTAAAGGAGTTAAATTCGAAATTTAAGTAAGTCAGCTATGAATACAAATCACACGAACCAGAAGCGAGTCTTAGCCAATTAAACTATGGAAGCCTTTAGCACATTTAAGAGTTGGTAATTGAAAGTAAATGATTCCAGTGCAATGGTTCCAATAAAAAGAAAATATACGAAAACAAATACTTTTCAAAAGACCTTGAAACCTCTCACACTCTTCAATATTCCAGTACTGCCTTCATTGGCAGGCAGTCAAGCATTTAATTCTTGGGTTTTTTTTTTTTTTGTATACAGACAAACATTCAAACATTCAACAGTTCAACAAAGTGCCACCTGAAATACAAATTCACGACGAATGCAAATGTAGAATAAAATCGCCGCCAATTGAGCACAGAATAGATTATTTTTTTTGGCAAAAAGCTATTATTTAAGAAATAATAAATTTTCCAAAGTGTGCGCCAACCAAACTTCTAACGACACGCGTGACAAATCTGACAGTAGAAGAGCGACAGCCAGCATCATGTGTTGGCCATTGTTGGCTCGCGTTCAAGCCAAATGTCGAAAATAAATCGATTGCTCACACGTTTAGCTTTCGGACAGATGTTTTCGTGAGATAAATACTCGCTGGTCGCATAATTTTGGATGTGTTTATGTTAATGTATGGCAAAGAAAACAATTTGATGATTTAATGACACTCGAGCTGACATACGAATGTTGCTAATTAAATTAATTAACGGTCAATGTTTCATCATCAAACAATATTTCTTAGTGCGTAGGGAAGTAATGAATTAATTGGTAATACTTGTGTTGAGTTGAATTTTTACAGGAGATTTTCAAATGTCTGGAAACCCTTCAATACGCACAAACAAAAGCAAAGCAAACTTTTTAAAAGTTTAAGGATTGTGCCGAAAAAAGGAAAACTACTTCTTGCTCTGAAAATAAGAATTTTCACAAATAAAAATATAAAAAACTATAAAATAAAAAATAAAATATAAATATAATTAAAAATAAAAATATAAGAAAAAGTTAAAAAGTTAAAGTTTTGTGATCAAGATGATGAAGATGTAAGGGGGAACAAGAACTGTACAAACCTTCCATAGCACTCAGTCCATTCGGATCATTGTACTGCGGCCAAGGGAAAGATGGGAGAGATTAAAGAGATAGGAGGAGAAGAGGTTAGGGGTTCTCACTACCCCCGAAACTTCCTTCTTTGAGAAACTTGAGACTATCGGGAAGAGGTTGAGTATAAACATCGATGCCCAATAGGCGCCACCTGCTTCTCGAGCACACTGGACATTGGCCGATAAAATGTTCTTTTGTGTACTCGTCCTCAAGGCAGGATTTTTATGTGGGCTCATCGATGATGTTTGCCAAATTTTCTTTGCTAACACTAAGGAATGTTTATATGCTGGTCACATGCATTGTGTGCTGTGATAGCCGCGAGTCACAAGAGTCACAGTTTCTTCCTCTCCAGTTGAAGAAGAACGTAATCTCTTGTCTTAGTTGGTGCTCTCATAAAACACTTTTCAGTTCAGTAGAATTCCACTCCGGACTATTTTCCCTATGTGAACAATGTTTGAATGGTTCTTGACCCACTGTGCAAAGCTGACAAAGATTACTGGCTCTGGTCCCACTGGACTGACCGCTGAGAGCAGATTGACCAGTTTGAGCGTTTCCACTCAAAGGACACACAAAAAAAATATGAACTAAATTGTTATAGCATTTCATATAACGGCTTCTTGAGGCCTTTTTTTATTTTTAGTTTTTTTTTATAACCAAATGTTTTGAAATCAAGGAGAACCAAATTTTAGTCATTTGTAAAGAAAAAGTCCGAAAAGCCTTAAAAAATAAATAACATTATTCTTCATTCATTGATTATTCTAGTTCTAATAAATGTTACCAATAAAATTCTATTTAGTTTTTACTGAATTCATTCTGCACTGTTGAAATTTAATGAAAAAATTTAATACTTCAAAGTTGTATTCAAATGGAAAATTTTCAATTTAAACTCCTCATTTATGAGAAACTCCACGTTAAAGTTTTCAAGCTTTTAAATAATATTTTTACTATAGTTTTTTGTACATATATCTTTAGCTCTTAACTAGTTTTGATGATAACAACAAATAATTTCATGCGAATTTCGAAAAATAATCATCAACTGAGTGCCTTATCTGTGGCCAAGTCCATAAAAAGGAGGCCAAACGGCATTAGGTCAGCATGGAAAAAAAGTTATACGTATTCAAAAATATAAATTGTTCAAACGAGATTTAAATTACTAATAATTCAAACAATATTGAACGACTTTTAAATACGCTACGTTATAGCTTTTGATTGGTGGATTTTTAAGTACTCTTTGACTGCAATATTTACTGACTTGAAACTTGAAATTCTACAAAATCGTAGTAGGAAATTGGTTAAGTAAGGCTACGAAGAGTTAAACAAAGTTGTGACAGCAAATAGTTTAAACTCGGATATAAAGGGTTAAACAGCATATCGGAAACATTTTGTTCATTGCAAATAACCGTAAAAGGAAAGCAATTGTTTGGTTAATTTTAAATTGTTATATTTCAAAAAATACTTCACTATTCCCTATAAAGGTTAGAGTCTAAATCCTTGTATACTAATGTAAGTGGTTTCGACTTGTTTCTTTCATTTATTTTCTGCTTGGATCTGAACACAATAAACAAAACAGTTTATTTCAAATTCTGAGCTTCCTTGGAAGTTCTGTGACAGTCTGTCACAGTTTGATCACTTCACTCCATGAAATCGATCTAAACTTTTTACTATACCACAGGTTCTCTTTCTAGTTATTTCAAAGCAAAGTAAGTAGATCACTTATGCTGAGTATAAAAAATTAACATTTAAAGCACAACTTTTCGGTTCAGCTGATAAACAAATTCAATTAAAACATTTCTTATGAATTGATAATCAAATTTCGAATTTTTTGCACAGAACCCAAATTGTCAATTGGCAAAAAAGGAAGTAAAAGTCCGGAGGCGATAATAACAAATAAAAAGTCGAAATACTTTTTGGTAAAAAGTAAAATAAAATAGAAAAACATACAAATCACAAACAGAGCTGATTTATTTAAAATGTCAGGCACTCTCAGACGTAATCGGTGCAATTTGCATTTTGTCATTACACCACGTTCGCTATTACTAATAAAAACAGAAATTGTCTAATTGTGCTAAATTTAGGTGAATGTCTAAGCGGATCTCCAAGCAAGGCGGACAGCCTGCAAATATAAACTTAGGCAGTCAAAGCACAACAACATTGGAACAAAATCAAAACAAAAGAAAATGACGTTCTGTATGGGAGCTCAAGACGTCATAATCAAGTGGGAGAGGGTAAGAAAAGAGAGAGAAGAAGAACTCCTGTGAGTGTGGAGCGCAAAAGCGATCGTGCAGTGCGTTTGAACTTGAATTGAGTCGAACAGTTAAGACACGAACTTGACTCGGATTTTTAATTAAACGGAGGCAAAAACATTTATCAAAAGTCAACAACAATAAGTTTCACAGTTTAGCATGTAATTTGTATGAGTATTAAACACGCTATAGGCAGGCTTAGTCTAGTAGTCTTTAACAAATTCTGAATGTAAATATTTGAGGTTATTTTAAGATTTGTAAAGCTTAAAAGATTCTAATTTAATTATAAAAAATTTTAATGTGAAATGATAAAAATTAAATTGATTTAAGATTTTCTAAAGAAATCAAACTCTTTTTTCCTCTGGTGCAGACTGAATTCAGTTTATAGCCAAAAATTTGTATCGTCTCTGTCTCTTTTTAGATGGATCAGCATAATTTTACTTCACCATTAGCATTTAAATATTTAATACATTTCTGCTCTTAAAATTCTGAAATCTTTCACCATTCAGTGGCCCATATCTCAAGCAAATACCGTCAAATTCTCCTAAACTTGATAACCTCTAAGGTTACCTACTCAGAAGCGACTGTTCACCTGCGCCTCATAAACTCAACTAACCTCTCCTAGAAAATACTCGCACAATTTCAAGCATTATCTCAAACTTATTCACAGCAAAGTGTCGCTTTTTGATTTTTTGATTTGAAAAATATCAACGCAGAAAAAGTATTAGCCACAACTTATGTTCTATAGGGTATTAACCCGATACTGACTCATACGCTGCCATTCATGCGAATACTGTTCACAGACTAACAACTATGCGGACGTTTTTTTTTGCTCAATCTTTCTGCTAAAACCCGATTAACTGAATGAAATTTACGGCGCTGAATAAAAAATTAATACTTTGTATTCGAATTGAATTTGTGTTATTGTTGTCATTGTTATTGTTTTTGTATATTTATTTAAGTCTATGGGAACTAGTTTTGAGTTGGTCTCATTCACTTTGAATTGTAAGTGCGCTCGGGCAAGAGTGTAAACTGTACGATTTGAGTGAGATGAATGCTTCAGCCAAGTTTTAAAATATAAATAGAATATTTTTTTCAATATTTGAAAAGTCTTAAAACAAACAAAAATTTGAGTTTCTCTGTTTGATATTAACCTAACCTAATTTAATCTAATCTAATCTAATCTAATCTAATCTAATCTAATCTAATCTAATCTAATCTAATCTAATCTAATCTAATCTAATCTAATTTAATTTAATCTAATCTAATCTAATCTAATCTAATCTAATCTAATTTAATTTAATCTAATCTAATCTAATCTAATCTAATCTAATCTAATCTAATCTAATCTAATCTAATCTAATCTAATCTAATCTAATCTAATCTAATCTAATCTAATCTAATCTAATCTAATCTAATCTAATCTAATCTAATCTAATCTAATCTAATCTAATCTAATCTAATCTAATCTAATCTAATCTAATCTAATCTAATCTAATCTAATCTAATCTAATCTAATCTAATCTAATCTAATCTAATCTAATCTAATCTAATCTAATCTAATCTAATCTAATCTAATCTAATCTAATCTAATCTAATCTAATCTAATCTAATCTAATCTAATCTAATCTAATCTAATCTAATCTAATCTAATCTAATCTAATCTAATCTAATCTAATCTAATCTAATCTAATCTAATCTAATCTAATCTAATCTAATCTAATCTAATCTAATCTAATCTAATCTAATCTAATCTAATCTAATCTAATCTAATCTAATCTAATCTAATCTAGTCTAACATAATCGAATCTAATCCACTATAAGCTAACCTAACCTAGTTTGATATTACTGTTTCTTAGTTCCTTTATATATTATTTTTATATTATTTTATTTTATTTTATTTTATTTTATTTTATTTTATTTTATTTTATTTGATTTCATCTGATTTTATTTGATTTTATTTTATTTTATTATATTTTATTTATATATTCAGTCTACAGTTGTCTTACAGTTACAGACTATGGGAAACAATTCTAAAATTATTAAGTTCTATTTTGTACTGTTTGTTTTGTTTTCTTTATTAAATTTATGCTCTTTTATTTGATTTATGATGTTTTTAAAAAAATTTGTATTTAGTTTAAAGTTTGATCGTTTACTTCATCTTTTGTTGTCTTTATGAAGTTTATGCCTTTTATTTCATATAATTTTATTTATTACTTTCTTATTTATGAGTAATAAGTTATATTTTTACTTTATTTTTTGTTTCCTTTTTTCTTTGTTTTTTCCTCTTTCTTTGGTTTGTTCTTTTTTAAAACTTAAACTTTTAACTTTTACTTTGTTTTCTTCTTTTAGTTTAGACTTTTTATTTCATATAATTTTACTATGTTATTAAAAAAACCTAATTTATCTCCATAATTGTTTGTAATAAATGCAGCCATATACATTTTTGAAAAATTGTGTCCTCATACTTTCCTACTTTTTGGTTTTTTAGGGTTTAACGTTATTTTGGCTAACGTTAGCGTTGACTTTTCCCTCCCGGGAAATGTGTAGAGATTTTTTGGCCCAACTTCCTAAGAAGCTATATCACCATAATTTGTTGTTGCTTTTATTCCAAGTCCTTCCATGAATATAGAAAACACTCTCCATGTACTTATTATCGTTGCTTTTGCTGCCATTATTTGCTACTATTCTTGACTCCAACGAGTCACTCTAGCTACTCGTTACTTTTCCTCCACAGCAGCCCTGCGTTTCGCAACTCTCCAACATTTGTTTACCTCAACAGCTGTGCCGTTGGCGTTGCTGGGAAAAAGAAACTAACAAAACGTCAAATATTGCACAAAAACACGTCATATCCAAATTGCAGGCAGACAAACCTGGGTAGAAGATTTCTGAAATATCAAATACTTGCTTAGTGGTATGTAACTGTAGAAAAATTGTAAACGTGTTTCTAAAATATAAATTTTTCTTCTGGCTACTGTTCTGCACGTGTGCACAACAGCACAAAATGCAACTTCAGCAAAAATTCAAAACGATTAGTGAAAGTATACGAAAGCAGACAGCGAAACGAAAGGTTTTTTGATTTTATCCCCACACAAAACAACAATAACACCGCAAATATGCAGTGGCAGACGGTGACTGCCAGTACGCCGACAACGCCAACCACACCCACAATGCCACCCAACACGTTGTCGTTGGCGTATGAAACAAACACCAGCAACGGCAACAGTAACGGCGACCCCACCAACCATTCTCCAGTTGCCACAGCAACGTCCACAGCCACTTCCAGCCAACAACTGCGACAGCAATGCTCACGCTTTCGCAGCACCTGCCTCAATGTGGCAATTTTCGTTGCAGGCACCTGTGTTGCGTTTATTTTCTACGAGTTCCTACATCTGAGTTCGTTCGGGCTGCTGCAACGTTATCCATCCAAGCAGCTGCAACATCTGCCCGAAACACATTTTCTGCAAACGCGCGACGATTTTGCTTTGTATTCGGTGTACAGCGACGCAGCGAAGGTCGAGCGCGCCGATGCCGCTTTCAAGGATTTTTGGAGCAATGAAGGTGGCGCTGCCGTATCGTCGCGGCCAGCTACAGATGGCGCAAGCATTAAGGAGGCCTTGGACTCACTCAGGTTGGCAGCGGATATGCGTGCCGCTGGCAAGGATGAAAAGGCGCAGCGTCTGTTCGAGCACGCCTTTGCGCTGGCGCCCAAACATGCCGAGGTGCTGCTGCGCTACGGCGAATATCTGGAGCACAATCAGCGCAACATTGTGCTGGCCGATCAGTTTTACTTCCAGGTAAAGATTTTGTAGAACATTGTCGACAATCGACTGTTAAATTGTATCTTTTGCAGGCGCTCATATTGAATCCCAGCAATAGTGAGGCGGTGACAAATCGCCAACGTACAGCTGCCATTGTCCAGTCAATTGACGAACGACGCTTGCAAACGCTAGACGCGAAGCGTGATGCACTGTCGGCCATACACGAGTCGAATGCGGCACTACGACGCGCCAAGAAGGAGGCTTACTTTCAACACATTTACCACTCTGTGGGCATTGAGGGCAACACCATGACACTGGCGCAGACGCGTTCCATACTAGAGACACGCATGGCCATCGATGGCAAATCGATAGACGAGCACAATGAGATTTTGGGTCTGGATCTTGCCATGAAGTACATCAATGCAAGCTTGGTGAATAAGTGAGTGTGTGCGGCTCTTTGGTTTGCACATTATTACAAATTCAATGATTTTGTCACTTGTTATAGAATGGAGATCACCTTGAAAGATATCTTGGAAATACATCGACGTGTTTTGGGTCATGTGGACCCCATAGAGGGCGGCGAATTTCGACGCACGCAGGTTTATGTGGGCGGCCATGTGCCGCCAGGTCCAGGCGATTTGGCAATATTAATGCG
This sequence comes from Melieria crassipennis, assembly GCA_963668005.1. NCBI lineage: Eukaryota > Metazoa > Arthropoda > Insecta > Diptera > Ulidiidae > Melieria > Melieria crassipennis. The sequence goes on along the minus strand of OY764961.1, from coordinate 56,348,530 downwards.
TCGCTTCGAGGATTGGCTTAATGCGGAGCAAACCCTGTCGCTGCATCCGGTCAAGTAAGTTTGGCTCTTTTTGAATACATAAAACTAAATATAATTGATTTTCTAAACTCAGACACGCTGCTCTGGCGCACTACAAGCTGGTGCACATACATCCCTTTATAGATGGCAACGGGCGTACTTCACGACTGCTAATGAATGCGCTATTAATGCGCGCCGGCTATCCACCCATCATTATACCAAAGCAACAAAGGTTATATTTGTAAAATAAAAATTAAAAACCATCTGCTAATAGCGCCCTTTCGTCCCTTGCTTTGCAGACATAAATACTATCAATTTCTGCAGTTGGGTAATGAGGGCGACATACGCCCCTTTATACGCTTCGTAGCCGACTGCACAGAGAAAACGCTGGACTTGTATTTGTGGGCCACCAGTGATTTACCGCAGCAGATACCAATGCTGGTGCAGACCGAAAACACGCTGGCCAGCGTGGACAAACTGGCCACACCCACGGCAACCGTAACAACGGCAGACTTCTTCGAATCGGGTTCTGGCGAAATTCCTTAACATTTGCTAAAGAAGTTATTTCTTATTTTTTGCGCTTATTCGTTGGCTGCTGCGCGAGGCGTATTAGTGTTTACCGTAATGTAGTTTTATTTATTACAACAAAACAGCAAAAGCTGAACTTATGTATTTAGAGTGTTGTCCGTAGTGAAGCAGAAAATGAAATCGTTTATGTAAATATCTCGTAATCTTACAAAGATGTTATGTTATCTATGTTTAATAATCGACTGTGATCTGTGCAAGTGTACCACTTCTATATACATAGATAAGCTAGTACTTGGCATATTCGCACACGAAAGTCCATGCAAAAACTGATATTATTGTCTTTTTGGCAGGATTTGAAAGTATCAAATTTTGATGGAGCCTGCGCCGAAAAGTGACACAAAAGTATACAAAATCAAAAAACCAAACGCTGCGTATGAGCGAAAATTCTTTGTAAATGCCACAGCAATATATATTTTGAAATCAATCTTTTTTTCTCAATTTATGCATGTATGTATGTAATCTAATCTGTAATAGACAATGTACCAAATTTGATATTAAGAACCATTGTACAGACGGCCCCCAGCCGCACAAGCAGCAAAACATGCAATTTTACACAGTCCGTACGAAAGACAAATAAAAATTCGACACCATTTTGTGCGCGTCTATATGAAACGAATGCTGTATTGTATTATAAAAAACGGGTTTTGCATGTGTATTTACACATCTAAAGCACTACACTTGATATTTGTCTTAATGTATTTTATACATACGCCAATTTGAAATAATAAAATCATTTAGTATCTAAGTTGGTCTAAAAGTTGAGCTTCACAATTTCGCCTTCTTCAAGTAGTCTTTGTAGGTGACCTCACGCCACCAAGCGGGACGCTCAAACACGCCGGGCGTCTGCACAATAGCGCGTTGTAAATGCTGATAAATCTATGGAGAATAGAAGAGAAGGAAGAACTTAGTTTCAGTTGCAATTATTTATGAGACATTGCACTCACATTGCCATCACTCATGCCCAGCGCCGAGTTCAATATAAAATCAGTAGGCGCTATGGCATCCACCAATGATAAGGCCTCGTTCTTGAAGACAGGCAACAGCTCCAGTATGCCCTGTTGGTATAGTTCGGCGTGCGCGTTATTGCTGAAATAGCCGCCTTGATAAAGGATGCCAAAGTGTTTGGTAACCAAATGAGCGCCGAAGAAGGACAACACTTTGTTCAATACTTTCTGCTCATTGGATGCCTCTAAGCGTGTAACGAATTTATAGAAAATGTAGTAGATGGAGCGCTAAAAAAGTTAAAGCAAAATACAAAATTTTTAGACTTTAAGTATTCATTTTTAAAATAGGCATCGAAGCTACTCAAAGGAATTAAAGAGCATTGTATTCAACAATTGTATACTCTGAACTTTTTCAACCAATTAAAATGCCTGATTTGGACAAAACTCACCTGTGCATAGATAATTGAAAGCTGTTGCGCATTGAACACTTGAATGTCATTGCGCGTTTCGAAAGCGTTTTTGCCCTCACGCCTCAAGCTCTCAAAGCGTTTCACTGTAACGTCCAATTGCCAGGCGCACAGCCAGTTCAGAGCTTTCATCAAATCTGCACACGAATGCATTTAAGTTTTGTTTAAACTATTCAAATAGAAACTCTGTTGGCAACTCACTATCCGGCTGTAGCGCCTCCTGCGGCGTACGCTCTTCCGCCTTCATGCGCAAAATCAGATCCATATCCTTCAGAAAGGCCACCGAGCCCATGGGTGAAACCTCCTCAAAGTTGGCGCCGCTGCGTCGCAGCCCAATAAGCCAATTCGATGCCTGCTGTATGAGTGTGTTGTTCTCGCCCTCGTACGTGCAGTTGGCATCGTTGTCGTTGCGCAGCTCACCCAGACCGGCCACCTTCAGATAGCCATGGCCGCCGCAGGCCTCGCGGCACTCCTGTATGCCATCACGCGCCGCCCACGTGCACATTGGCTTGGCAGCGGAGGATAAAGCATGAATTTCCATGCCCAAAGTGGACACATCCTCGCCGAGAAAAGTGCGGAATGTCATGTCGATGTTCTCGGTGCCGATCCACATGGTGAAAACACGCAGCGCATAAGCGGTGGCCAAGTGCGGAAACAGTCGATATTGCTATGAAAAGAAACTATTGTAGAAGTAATTCATAATTTTATAAAAATTCCACATCGCACCTGTGATTGATACTCAATGACAGGCCACTCTTCGGCGGTCTCGTTGGGGCCAAACTGTTTGCGACAGGCAGAGTAGCGCGTGGCAATGGTCACCGCCTTACTCAAAACTACATAGGCCAAGGCACAGATGTTGACGCGACCGGCAGACAGTGCGCCCAACGAGGCGCCCAGACGTTTGCGGCCATCCTTAATGGCGCTTTCGTAGTTGCCTGGAAATGTTCAATAAGTAAATTTGTATAACTGAAAAGATTCATAGAGATCTTCACCCTGCTCGTCGATGTCGCCGGTCTTGGAAAGCAAATTCTCTTTGGGAATGCGAAAATTGTTGAACATGACAAAGCTGCAAGAATATAGTTGAAAAGTGATTAGAAAATGATTTCCAAAATCAGCCAACCTTTTTAAAAATGCCACCCATTCACTCACCCATTGTCGATGCCATTCAAGCCGATCTTCTCGCCCATGTCGCCTACCGTTACGCCCGGAAACGACAGCAGTGTGCGCTGGTCCCGGATGGGCACCAGGAAGGCATTGAGTCCCTGATACTGATCGTCCGGCACGTACAGCTGCGCATAGACAATGGCGTGCGTGCACGTCTTGCCCAGATTGCCGACCCAGCACTTGGCCGCCTCAAAGTCCGGCGTGTGTATGATGAACTCCTGCGTGCTGGCATCGTAGGTGGCGCGTGTGCGCATGCCGCGCGCATTGGTGCCGTGCGAGAACTCGGTCAGTGCGAACGCGCCCACAATCTCGTTGTTGGCTATTTTGGCCGCATACTTGGTCAAGCGCTCAGTGCCCAGCGACAGAATGGTACTGGGAAACATGCCGTTCGACAGTGAATACTTGACGGCAAAGCTGAACTCGTAGGTGAACATGGCCTGGGCCATGGCCAGCGACAGATGCGGCGCGGCGATGTACTGAAAGTGTGAAAATGTCAAGAAAATGTATTACAAATCTGTTGTATCCAATTTCGCAAAGTGTGAGTGTTAAATGGATGTTAAGTGCTTACCTCATTGAAGCCATAGAATTGTTGATTCCACAGCAGCTGGCAGCGCTTGTTCGCCAGCTGGCGTTTACGTTCCAGCGAAGGTTCCTCCAGGTCGTGCTGAAAGTCGGCATGTTTTTCCATAAAATTCCAGACGCGGTGCTGCGGAAAAATTACAATTGTGGCGTTCAAGAGTGATTTGGACAATAAGATTAAGTTAGGTTAAGCAGACTTTTCAGAAATTTTGCAAATTTTCGTTTTGAACAAAAATCTCTAACTTTTAGCGATTAGAGGTTCGAAACCAAAGACTATAGAAAACTTGAATGCTATAATTTTACAATTTTTGCTATAACTTCGCTCAAAAGCGCTAACCTCATTAAAGAGACCACTGAGGGATTAGAGGTTTTAGATTATAGATAAGATTTTTGTTCCAGATAAAAAAATGTTCGACACAGTTATTGGAGGTCGACGACGAAGAGAGAGACCGTGGCCTGGAAAAAACATTTCCGGCAGGTCGTTACCCAGTAACGGGTTTTTATGGCCAGTTAACCTTATGCCTGTCCCTTGCTCAAAATTGCGTTCGCTGTCCTTTCGGGTCAGGATGACCCCAACCAAAAGGTTATATAATTTACTGCCAAAACATGAAGAAATGGTCCACAAAGAAAAAGGGGAAAGCCCCGAAGAATGTTTTTCTCGATTTTTTTTTTGGGTTGTTAGCGCGATTAACACTAAATAACAAAAGTAGACGAGCGCACAAAACCGCTCAACCGTTTTTTTTAATTCCGGCTGGAGTCAAATAGACCCCAAGGAACAGGCAGAAGGTTAAGCAAGCAAGCAGGATAAGATTCTTACAGGTGGTTGTCTCTTAGAAGTTCACATAAAAAAACTGGAACGTTTTAGGAATTTATATTCTTTTAGCAAAGTTTTGGAAACATAAATAAACTAAAAGTTAAACTTCTTTATTTTCTGTGTATGGGGGCTGTGCTATATACTCTTCAAAGAGAGGAGATCATCTTTCTAGACTATCGCAGTTTTTTCATAAGATCGGAAATTTGTAAGTTTTCATATTTAGGATTTCATATTTTTAAACACCTAAATTCTATCAAAACCTTAACCCTCAAATGCATATTGATGCCTTTAGGCACACTAACATAACGGTGTATATCTTCACATTAAACCCCGATATAATATTTTGAAACGACAACCACATTCGAAATCTGTTGGCTTATATTTAGTAGTTTATTAATATTTAATTCACTTTTCAGTGGTTTTCTGTGTTAAAAAGAAAAACCAATGTTTATTTAGCAAACGTGAAAATAATTCATGCATTTGAGGGTTAAACTGGTTTAATTAGTGGAAGAAATAATCAACTAAAATACTATAAAAAGTCATAATGACATAAGTGAGCCCATTTTTAAAGCAGGCAAAAAATAGAAATCTTACAAAATGGTACAAGAAGTACTTTCAATCATCCTTTATTATTATTTATTATTACTCCAGCATTGTTCCAATTCGCTTAAGAACCACAGCTCTTTACTCTTCAACACTAGAATGCACAAGGGAGCCAAAATGGGTTTATTGGTTTTATTATTTTCTGGCCTTCTAAAAGAAATTCTTCTATGAATTTTACAATTTTTTAAAACCAAGTTATAAAAATAATTAAAAATATTTAAAAACATGTTAACTTCTACTTTATAACTTGATTCCATAATGGCACGTAAACAAAATTTGGATTGTCCGAGTCATTTTAATCTTAAGGATTGTCATTTCCTACAGACTGGACTCAGAGTAAAGTTCGTGTCTCAAAAGACGATAGCAGAAGCGTTGGCATCAGCTATCTGATACACCAAAAGATATGCGACCATGCCTGAATCGAATAATGATTATTGATTCGATCGCAAGTGGTACAAGTACAAGTTTATTCCCTATTACCGTAAACACTCCTTTCGTGGCATTGCAAATTTCACACCAAAATGTTTATGCCCTGACAAACCGATTTAAGGCACAAACATTAATTCAAGTATGTATGTACTTGTAACTCATAAATTTCGCAAACTAGATAAGGGGCCCATTTGATAGCGTTTCATTTGAGCATTTAGCTCACTGCAAATTACCTTCAAGGCGTGGTTTCCCAAGCAGCCTACATGTCATATAGCTCAAGTCTAGTGACTCAGTTTCCTCAACATGATATGAAGCCCACAAAAATTACAACTATTGACTTTCGAACACCATAAATCATTTGTGCACATGTCAATATTCATTTTTCATTAGCATAGAAGTCGATGCCGCTGCCCGTACAGCGACACTTTAATTGTTACACACAAGTTCACATACCTGACCCCATAACAATTGACTAACTTTTCACAACGTCTGAGCAATGGCACTAGAAATTTTTCATTTCAGCATTTAACTGAACAATTAAAGTGTTTGCTAAAATCAGCGCAGACCACTAATGATATTTGGTAATTATTCTTTATACAAATGAAACACGGAAAATAAAATAATGAAAATTATGAATAATGAAAACATTTAGCTTTCAGTTAATGCACACACTAAATAATAAATAGAATGACTTTAATGGTCTTTTATTTTATGACTATTAATTTAATGTATAAACTGAATTAGTTTATTTGCAGAGTAAATTTAATATTGCCATTTTGTTCTATTCGTGTGTTCCCTAAGTGCTTTAATCTTTAGTTCACAAGAAATAAAAATAATAGTTTTTAAGTTTCAACAAAAAAAAATGTGTTGGATAGATTTCACTATGCACTTTAAAAAAATATATTTATACAAATTTTATAAATAGGATAAGTTATACTGTTTTCATCTAAAGTGGGCCTCTGACCTATACTTGAATACAAAATTAACGTTGCGTCGTATAACGTCGATATTATAGAACTATTTCTACTAATTTATGTATTGGTAACTATAATAAAAATAAAAAGTTCTCTGTTTCATGGAGTTTCTTTGTTTTAAAAAAAAAAAAACTGTGATTCCCTAAATGAAACCACAAAATAAACACTGTTTATTATAAATAAATTTAGTTTAGAAAATTTAATTTAAATTTAAAATTTAATTTAAAGTTTATAAATACTGTTTATTCTGTGATGTGACACATTCAGTGTGTTATGCGCCCACTACTTTCTATTTATTTTTTCATTACAAAGAAGAAGTACTTAAAAAATAAGTCAAATAGTCGCCGTTCGGACTCGGCGTTAAATTGTAGGTCCCCCCCCTTTCCCCATCCGCTTGAAATGTGCTGTAACATATGTTGGAAAAACAGTGTTGCATACATATTTGAAAACGGGTGAAAATATATGTGGTATCACAATGGGCCTTTCGGGCCTCCGAGTGTGTCTCTTATAGAGGCAGCCACCACAACCTAACCTAACCAAACAGTGCATAAAGAAACAAAATGGGTTTCCATTTTCGGTGTGGAACTGTGGTCCGGTCTTAGTGGAAAAGAATGTGGTGATTAGTGTCTAGAAGAAAGTAAAGAAACATTTCCTTCAGAGGTCCCACTCCCACTTTCAGTCGTATCTAAACATTCATAGACCAACGAACCATTTTGATAAAGACAACATTTTTTTTATCTTGTAAATACTATTGTACTTTTATATGGGAACCTTACTTATAAATGGGGCGGACCATGGCCATATAGGTACAAATTTTTAAAAGTCACTTTCGTGCAAAAAGATAAGTCGGTGGAGAGACGACAACCGAACAAATATTGTTATGTCGATTCTCCTGGTTTTCCTAATCCAAACCCACTACGAATCCTTTCGAGTGCGACATCCTTCTAATCAAATGGTGTAAACCTTAACACTTTTAGGCAACTAGAAGGTTAGGTGAGGTTAGGTTTTTTTTGTTTTTTTCCCTGTGGTCTCTCCACGCTTCCCGCGCTTTGAGTGATGTATTATTTCAATTTTCATTGATTACATAGTGTTTTACAGTGAGCGATTTTTCAAAGTTATTTCAGATTATTTTCCTATGTAAGGTAAAACATTAAAATAGTAATTCTGTATCGAAATATTATTGCCTGCGAATGGAAACAGGCGATATGGATATTAAATATGTTGGATTTTAAGGCATACAAAAGTTAGGCTATTTAGAAGATTGCAGTGATTGAAATTTTTTTACTTTTACTTTTACTTTTTTTATTTTTACTTATTATTTTATTATTATTTTAGGAATAGGTTAGGTTAAGTAAGGTTTTCGTAAACAGTTTGAGCGTATTTATGATTTTAGATATAAAGTTTTTGAAGGAAATAATTAGATTTTCACGCCTAACTAATGAACTATTTTGAAATGGCGGAACAAGAAATTGGTTGCAAAGCAATATATGTTCGTATCTTTCCTTCTCAAGAAAGGCACTTTCACTCGGAGGCCTGAAAAAGGCCTATTTTGATAAAGTTTAGCACGATCGATAGTTAAATTTCTCTGCCTTGCCCAGACCAGACATAAAAAGCGCCCAAATAAAGCCCTAAACCATAAAAAGCGTTTGCGATGTACCTGTAGTGCTGAGCAGTGGCATAGGAAGCGTTCTATTGTATCTGTTGTTTCTTCATTACCGCCGCCCCTGAATCATCACTGGACAAAGGTGCCACTTTAACCCTTTCGACCCCGAATTTTCCCCTGTGTCTCGATATTAGTTTTTGTATTTAAATCATGAAATACTTGACAGAAGTGTGCACACGACATTTGAAGTCGCCACGCTTCTTTGAATAGTTTACTTTTGAACAATTTTAGCTTAAAAAGCGTTACATAAATTTTGTATCAATATTTATAATTACAGAAAAATTATTTAATATTTATGGAAAAATACAAAACTATCACTTTTTGATTTTATTTAACCATTATTAAAGAAACAGGGTTTTGATCAAACGAGCCCAATTCGTAGACTTCAATTAGAACACAAACTTTCCTGATATCGCTGCCAATTATTGGAAATTATTTTGGGCATAGCAGTAAAATTTTTGTAATTTGCTTTGAATTCACTTCTAAAAATATTAATTTGTTGGTGTCTACTTAAATTAAACCGATAAATCAATCGTAGCTTTTGCTATAAGATGACAAATAGGAAAAGTTACTCTCAGGCAACTTTGGGGTCAAAAGGGTTAAGAGCATTAGACCCTATGACCAGTGTTGGGACTTATTACTTTTGACAGTAACATATTACTGATTACACATTACTGACATTTGAAAGTAATATCGTTACATTACTTATTACTGGAAATGTCAAGTAATGTATCACAAAAAGTAAAATATTATTTTAAAAATACAGTCGAACTTCCCTATAGTGAACTTCTATATAATGAAGTTCTCCGTATAATGAATCAATTTAAAAGACACAGCTTTATCGTTCTATTCTAAGTGCATTTTGATCTCTTTATAATGAGTTTCCATATAGTGAACACAGGTCTCCCTCGTATAACGCGGTGGTTACGTTCCAGGAAAATTCCGCGTTATGTGATTCGCGTTATAGAAGACTTAACTTTCATATAAATTTTAGGGTTATGTTCCTATAAATTTTTTTTTAAATAAAATAGGTACTAAATTAAAGATTAATTAAGGAATCAAAATTCATACTTTATTTAAAAAATTAAAAAACAATGAAAAAAACTGTTTTTTGAATCGCGTTATATCGAAAACGCGTTGCAGAAGTACCGCGCTATACGAGGGAGACCTGTATTTCTCTACATACAATGAATAAATTTTTTAGTTGAAAACTTCGCTTTTATTTGTTTTTTGTCTCCATAAAATGAATTTTTCCATGCTATTTTTTGTCACGCATATTAACACTGAATACCGAAAAAAAGTAAAACATATTTAGGGGAACCCCAGAAGTTAAAAATAACAACAGCATAAGAAGAAGAAAGTCACATCACTAACAATTTTGACAGCAATTGTTTGTTTTGAGTGAATAAAGTGAAAATATCGCATTGAAAACATCGCGGAAAGGGCAAAAAGAGCCTCCAGGGCCATCTACTGTTGTAAACGGGCAGTGGGTGCAAGATGGGGGCTTCAGCCCCGCGTTGTTATGTGGCTCTATGAGGCAGTGGTCGAGCCCATCCTCCTCTACGGCGCTGTTGTATGGTGGCCTGCGGCGGCTAGCCGAGCTAACCTGAATCAGCTCGACAGAGTCAGGAGACTAGCTGCCACTCTCATAACAGGAGCCATCCGTTCCACGCCTACCAAGGCGCTTTTTGTTATGCTTAATTGGGTCCCCTCGACCCTACTAGTAAGGCAGTCCGCCAAAACTGCCGCTGTACGGTTGAATGCCATACGCAGTTGGGCACGGGCGGACATAGGCCACTCTAGAATCCTCGGGCTGGATCTTCCAACCCCGACACAGACCGACTACATAGTCCTTCCCCCTAGCTTTGAACATAAGTTCACTATAGGGATACCCAGCAGGAACGACTGGTCAGAGGACCGTCGCTCACTGCCAGACGTCGTCGAAATCTTCACAGACGGCTCTAAACTTGAGAATAGAGTCGGGTGTGGGGTTTTCTGCGACCAATTGGGGGCCAGCATCACTGCTCGGCTCCCGGACCACTGTAGCGTATTCCAAGCGGAGACCATGGCAATACTGCTGGCTGTGGACCGGTTGCGATCGCAACCCCCCATTCCCTCGGCTATTTGTATTTTCTCGGATAGCCAGGCTGCAATCAAATCCTTGAAAGGTATTTATACCTTCTCCAAACTGGTAGCAAAGTGTCGTGCCGCCCTAAACAGCTTAGCGGAACATGCCAGGGTTCACCTGAGTTGGGTCCCTGGGCATAGCGGCATCTCTGGCAACTGTGCGGCAGATGAGCTGGCCAGAAAAGGCACTTTGCTTCCAGCACCCACTACGCAATGTAGCATCCCCCTTGCGACTGTAAAACTGATGATCAGGCAGACGTATCTTCGCCTGGCTAACCGACTCTGGGCGGAGGAGAGCCACTGCAGGATCTCCAGAGAAACCTGGCCGTCGCTTAACCATGGCAGAACAAGCGAATTACTGCGGCTAAAGCGGAATTCCATCTATCCCACAGTATCTGTGCTGACAGGACACTGGACGAACGGCGAGCTCGCCAGGAGACTCGGCCTCCCCTTCAACGACCATTGCCGCAGCTGCGACGATGTGGACGCGGAGGAAAGTGTCGAGCACCTGATGTGCCATTGCCCAGCACTAGCGAGGAGACGACTCCGGGTGCTGGGAGCGCCGTTCTTCAGCAGTCTGGCCGACCTCTCAGGACCCAGCATCGGCCGCATCGCCCGATTCATCACGGAATCGGGATGGCTCCTGCCTGACACCCGGGGGGGGTGTGTTAGCCTGAAGGGCGGCCACGTCCTTCACGTGGTACCACAACGGGCCGTACTATGGCCTAAGTGAGCTCTTCTAGCTGCCACCCTAACCTAACCTAACCTATCGCATTGAAGTTGCATTTCTCTCGAAAAATTCTACATTTGCAGATTCAGAAAACGATGAAGAAACGGCCAGTGAAGAATAATTGGCTGATGCGGTGTTACCTACATTGGGACGAATTTTTGTTTCTCTTGATGTACTTCGAACCTTTGTGGAGATGAAGAGCAACGTACCGAATAATGTTTTTAAGTCTCTAAATTTATTAGAAGGGTTTGTTGAGGAAGAAAAGTGGAAGGGTGTAATCCACTCTAAAATAGCTCATTATTTTAAATAAAAGATGAAAAAAAAATCATAATTTCTATATAATGAAGTTTCTATATAATGAAGTTTTTTTCTGGTCCCGTGCGAATTCATTATAGGGAAGTTCGACTGTACATGATTTCTACAGATTTTTTCCAAATATATAAACGAAGATTTTTTTTACAAATTTCATATTTATTTTATAAAACTTCAGGCATCTTGTTTAGTAATTTTTGAATTTTGTATATTTTGAATTACAATTTGAATTTCGTTACCTTTTTTGTTAAAACCGCTTGAATTTGCTTGCAAATGTTAATTGTTTCTCCACAACCAAACTCAGTTGGAAATTAAACACGCGAGGTATGTTTGGTATGAACAAGTGCAGCGGTGTATAATTGTAATGGATCTTAATCATGTTATCAGTGCTGCTGTTTTACATGAAAATTAGAACTTTGTTGACTAAAAAGTAATATTGTTATAAGTAACTTGAAAAAAAGTAGTAATATTACTGAAGGTGATTACTTATGGGAAAAGTAACTAGTTACACTACATTTTTAAAGCAAAAGTAATATACTACGTAATTAGTTACACTACTTTAATATACTAGTCACAACACTGCCTATGACACAATGTCTTGCAATTACTTCAATGAGCCTGATAGAAAGTGCGATTCAGTCACAACTTATACCTTGACCTCTTCATGGATATTGTTGCCCACCCTTGACACTTTATTGAAACACAATCGATCCCATTAACACTAGAAATACCACAAGTTGTCCCTACCTACAAAGATTACACATCGCGACCGCTGATATCTCAAAAAGTACACATCGGATTTGCCTAAATTTTCCCAAAATAAATTTTAAAAAATTATAAAATTTTTCACGATAAAAAATAAAAGTCACTAAAGCAAAACTTGATAGAAATACTAAAGAAAATACAGATATTTAAAAATTATTTGTTTGTTTGATTTGTTGAACTTGTGACTTGTTCGTTGGCCGACTATCTTCGCCACAGATTAGCGCGCCAACAGGCAGCTATCGATAGAGCGATAAGCACCCAACACTGCGGGCAGTGGACTCAAGTCGTAGCTGTGAGATTGAGTGCCGCTCATCGTGTCGTGGACAAGTCGAAATATTCGCGCTCATTGCATATGCAACACCTTCTTACTTACGCGCTCACACACGCTAAGCTGCGAATTGAACTTTGAGCGCGACCAACTTGTTTGGCGCTGCGCACTGCCGGGTCTTTTGCTCGGCGTTGAATTGTTGCTGCTGCTGCGATTTTCTGACGAGTCACTGTTCAATTGGGCTCACCTTTAGGCGTATGTGCTCCTCGCCCTCCAGCAGCACATTCATGCGTTTGTAGCAGAACGATGACCTCTGCCGATAGGCGGTTAGCGGGCCGCTCTTGAAGTCGGGAAAGATGCATTTGTCCTCGAGTATGTTGTTGTTGGCGCCAGTGTCCGCGGGCGTTGCATTCTCGCTGGGATTTTGCAAAAGTTTAATGAAATATTGTAGCGTGGACATTTGTCGACAGACAAAACATGGCTCGGCGAGCGGCGCACGCAATTCAACACGAAAACAAAGCGTTTCGAAAAGCAACAGTGAGCGTGGCGTACAAATGAAATAAATACATGAAGCGCAATTCAAATGTAAGCCGTGTGGTGGATTGGTGGGCTAGTTCAATGTGTGTGTGAGTGTGCGTGTAGATTGCTAACTATGAGTGCATTTAATTGCATATGTTCCTTTGTACTTACATGATTGCCACCATGTTGTTGTTATTGTTGTGATGTTTATTTTGAACTTTTTCTTTCGTCTCAGCCGTGAATCGATAAATTTACTGGTCAATTTCGACCGTTCGCTGCTAACGTTGCGCTGCAACTGTGGCCAACCGATACCCTCAACGTTGTTATTAGGCAGTGACGGCGCACAATGGGACAAGTATAAGCTAAAGGTATCAACAATTTATTTTTTTTTTATCTATTGGGTTTTATTTTATGAAAGAATAGAGAAATATGAACAAAAAAGTTTTTTAATCAGTTTTAGTTAGATTTTAGTTAAAGTGAAAGGGTGACATTAACATTTAAGTTTTCAAATAGAAAAACAAACAATGTAATATTATTTTATTGCTTAAAGCAAGGCGAATTCAATACAGGTGACCTCGTTGAATTAGCTGTTTGTTTTTTGTCTTAATTTGGAAAAAGTCTAGATTGACAAAATGGTTGTTTATAGCTTAAATTTGGCAATCAAGTGGCAAGTGGAATAATAATAATTAAGATTTTTTTTAGTTTTAGTATCACATTAAAGTGTGTAATTATCTCCGTCAGGCAATTTCAAAGTGAACAACTAAAAGTGTCGCAAAATCCGTTTGCGCCCATTTCAAATTTTGTTTTTTTTATTATTATTTTATTTTATTTTACTTTATTTTATTTTATCTTATTTTATTTTTTATTTTATTTTATTAATTTATTTTATTTTATTTTATTTTATTTTAATTTATTTTATTTTATTATGTTATTTTATTTTATTTTATTTTATTTTATTTTACTTTATTTGATTTTATTTTATTTTGTTTGATTTTATTTTATTTTATTTTATTTTATTTTATTTTATTTTATTTTATTTTATTTTTATTTATTTTATTCTTTTTATTTTATTTTATTTTCTTTTGTTTATTTTTTTTTATTTTATTTTATTTTATTTTATTTTATTTTATTTTATTTTACTTTTATTTATTTTATTCCATTTATTTTATTTTATTTTATTTTCTTTTGTTTATTTTATTTTATTTTATTTTCTATTATTTTATTTTATTTTATTTTATTTTATTTAATTTTTATTTTTATTTTTTTTTTGTACAGCTATAAATTATTATACAAATGTCTCAGTAGCAGCAATAGCTGATTAAATTATATTTAATATTTCCAGAATATCTAACAAAACAATTTCAAAGTGAACAACTAAAAAGTCTCACAAAATCCCGTTGCTCCTATTTTTGGAGTATGTCCTTCTTTTGCTGATTTTTCTTTTCAGCTGATTAATTTATATTCAATTTTTCGAAAATATCTTTTTAGCTGGCAGATATTGAAATTTGAATATTACTTTTATATGGGACTAGGCGTGTGCGTCAACGGGTTTTATTAACTTTTTCTCTCGACATATATTTTCTTAAAAAAATCATGTGTACCAAATTTCATTAAACTACTCATTCCACTTTTATCCACACCTAGTACTAACTCGTCCCACTGTGCGGCGTCAAGTTGGCTAACAACCGTGTCATGCAATTCCCGCGCTTATCTGGACACCGTTAACGATTAACTGTCAACCGACAATCGCAGTATTTATTTAGACTTTAGCCAAGGAATACAAAATTGTATGATCTTTTTAGTTTTTATCACAAGTGGCAATGGCCAAGTTGGTGCTGCCGAAACGTAAATACCGAATCACAGTTTGACTTTTTTAACTAATGCGCTGCGCTCGTTGGAGCCCACTGCAAGCTCTGCGTATCTGCTGTCAGTTTTTGTTGGCCAAATCTTGTTTGAGTGTACGATTATTTGTTGGCCTGGCCTCTTGCTTTTGCCTATTGTACTCTCGCGTTTTGTTAATGTGTTTTGTATTTGTTCCTCCCACTTTAATCACTGAAGCAGCGCACAGTCGATTTGACATTTTAGTGCTGTCAAAAACAGCTGCTGTATTCATTTGATGTTCATTTCGTGCGCATTTGAAAAACTAAACAAATGAATGAATGCTAAGCTGAGCAGAAGGGAACTGTCAAAGGGACATTCATCCATCTCTATGAAAATGTCTTGTTTGTCTGTTGGTATGTTTGTCCGTTTGTCCCTTATAGACTCGTAAACTGATTGTTCTGAAATATTGACACAATGCATGTTATGTCCAGGGAAAGGTTTCTGTATATCTTTTATTGTTTATGGACAATCAACTTAAATATATAACATTGAATAACGTTGGAATTATAAGTTGCACATGATTTAAATTTGGTATAATATCGTTCCATACATTTGCAGTTCCAATGGTGAAATTTCATGAGCAAATTATTCGGAAATACAAGTCGCATCGAATTCGCATACAATTGAATAGTCAATAATATCACCAACCACGTAATAACAATTTTATTTTTATTTTTTTATTACATTACCCTTTTTATTAGTTTCTTCCATTTTCAATAAAAACTCTCCATCAGGCATTTTAATGAAATATCTCTTTATTTAGGCTTATACATTTAAATAACATGAAACATTACATTTTATAGCAGTTTTTGTTTTCTGATTTTGTTTGCCTTGTTTTGAAATTTCTGCACATGATATTTGATTGACTAATAGTTGATAGCTTATGCTAGAAAATGTTTAAAATTAACTCTTGCAGGTCGCATAATAATCAAATAAAATCGACAGGCTTCAGCCACATGCCAATTTCAACCAATTTTTCTACTTATTTCTTTTTCTAAAATGCCACTTTTATGATTTTCGAAGAGATTTTTTCATAACAAAATTTTCTATTCCACACAACTGCATATGTAATGAGAAATATTTTGTAGTTGTAGCAGTTGAATGTGTGATGTTTAAAAAACCAATTTGTGGCGCTATGCATTATTCTAGTCTCTTAAATAAAGGTAACAAGTAGTTGTATGTTTATAAAATTTGTTTAGCATATATATGTATGTATGTGATACGACTTTTGCAGTCTTATACAACTAAGAAGTAGCAAACAATTTCGAAATTAACTACATACCAATATCTAGTAGTTCGTTAAAATTCTAGTTAATACTTTCTTTAGCGTACAATTGAGTGTCAATGGTTTTGTTGTCATAAAACTTGTGCAGCCGTTTGCTGCTTTTAAACGTAGCTTATGTTTTAGATATATTTGTTTATATTGTAAAAAGCCTAAAAATACGCATGCAAAAATGTGCTAACAAGTTCTACGCGCTCTACATGTATGATACGTATGTATGTATGTATGGATGTTTGTTTGTATGCTCAAGTTGGTTAATATAAAATGCATAACTTATGCCTGCGATAATTGACCACTAGCTGAAGCTTGAGTTCAAAACGAAACAAAAATGGTTACTTGATGCTTACAACCATTTTCTTGGAATTTTTTGTTCTGTGCTTTCGATGTGGGGTCTAAAAGCTACGACATCTTATAGCGAATTCATGGTATTATATATATACGAATCATGAACAATTTTGAGTTTCGTTTTATTGTATTTGCTTTATTTGCCTGTTTGTTAGGTATTGGCTTTGTAAGACTCTAAAAAATATGCGCTGCTTACGCTGCTCTTCGAATTCATTCTCTCTGGCTTTTACGGATTTGCGTTTCAAAGTTGATTGTTTTCGTTTGCTAATTGTATTTTCTTAATGGATCATTAACAAATTTATATTGTAAATTAAACAAATTTCTCATTAACTTTCATCTCATCAACTTAAGAGTAGAAATTATGTTAACAAATTTACACATTCATTGTTCCAATATTGAATGCTTGCATTTTGTTATTCTTTAATAAATACTAAATTCAGCTAAACTTATCAGATTGTTGTTGCTTAATTAAACTAATAGCACGAAATTTTTAATGGGAAATCAAGTGTCGAACTCAATTAGACAACGATTTCATGGCGCTGCTGTCATGTGGGATGGCTGTTGTTACAAAGTTTTGCACTCTCTTTGTTCAATTCGACGTTTTCTCCATCAAAGTGCCATCGCCCATAATCTGCTCCACCTCATTCAACAGATGCTGCTGCGCACCGTCGCCGCCACCGTAGGCTCCATCGTCTGCTTGTTCTTCATTGGCCATACCGTTTTTCACTTCATATCATCGACTCTGACATGAGCTGGCGGCCGAAGATGATGAGAAACCAGACTGCAGGCTGGTCATTGAGCCTTTATAGTGCACCGAGCTGAGCACCTCGTAGAAGAAATTCAGCTGGGCAGGCCCTTCGGGACCTGACGATGGACTGAACCATTGCATGATGTAAGTATCGGTGTGATGCATCACATGGGAACCCTGAAAGCATATGAGGAAAAGAGTCAGTCAAGCTTAGATTGCTGGCAAAAGTGTAGTTGGACTTGCCTGCACGCTTTCTTTGTGGCGACAAATCAATGTGGGCTCTTCTCTGAAATAGTGTTCGCCCTCAACGAAATCACTCATGTCGAAAATTGATACAGAGGTGTCTGTAAATATTGAGACACGAAAAAGTTTAAATTTCAAATTTGTTTAAGATTTCACTGAAACATTTTTCAGTTAGAACAACATTTAAGCAAAACAACATTTAAAAATACTTAAAGTATCTACCACCCGCGACTCATTGGAATCAATTGTTCAGAACTTTGTTTTGTTTGTCTTTTGTTTAATTCCAACTTTGTCGAGCAGTTCAATTGTCTACTCACACTGACCGGTCTTATTTGGCAATTCTTTTGTAGCTCGATACAACGTAAAGTGCAGATCACTACGCATCACATCAAAGTCCCAGGTGAGCACACTTTTTGGGTCCTCGTTGCGTATAATCACTTCGTGTATGTAGCCCGTGCGCAGCTCCACTGATTTGTAAAGATTCTGATGCTCATTTGTGTGAGTGCGAGCATCCGGTATCGCTTTCTCTGCCTGCTCGTCGTCATCATCTTCCAGGGAGTTCATTTTGTAGAGTGTCTTGGGCACCAAACCACCCTCATGTATGAGAGTCTATACAAACAAATATTTTTCGTTACGTAAGAATATAAAAATACGAAAACAAAACAAGAAAGTGAGTTTTAATTTTTAGTAATTCGTTTGTTTTGTGTGATGAAAGTGGAATCTACCAATTTGCATCAAGGACAAATTACTTGACGGGTTTTGGTTAATGCAAATTTTATCATTTCAAAGGTGATAGATACAGAAGAAGCTAAGTTGACTTTGTCATGACGAAACGCACATGAAAGACGATTTTGTGGAACAAAATGGAACAAAGTGCCAGTGTACAATTGAAGTGAATGCAGTTGATTTTGAGCATTTGGCTTATATGAAATACTGTTCATCCTTTATATTATTTATTAAATCAATTCTTTTTGAGGTTCAAATATTTTTTCATGAAAATATTAATATTAAAATTTATTTTAAAATTTATATTAAAATTTATTTTAAAATTTATTATAGGGTGGCTGCCTCCGTATGAGACACATTTAGGCCTTTGTGATACCACAAATCCACTTGTTATTCATTGCAAATAGTAAACCCGTAGCGATCAGTTTGAATGCTGCCACCAAGTTCACAGACACTTTCACTTGTATCCGACAACTTCGTTGCTAATATTTTCAAGCATTTGGTTTACATACATTTAATTCGCCTGAAGTGCAATTCTCTACAAATAGAATGTATTTCATAACTAGCACAAAAAGTGAGTGCACGCTGTTGACATCACAACTCTAAGACTCCATGGAGTACAACAAATAAAACGTTCAAATTAGATACAAAATAACAGCGCTTACACAATCGCAATTAGCTAAAAAACAATGCGTATAATATTTTTGATTAATCAATTCCACATACGATATATAGGACATTGTAGGCTGTGGTTTTTTATTGTTGTTGTTGGTATTTTTGGTTATAGTTATTAGTCATTTAGTTATAACAGCCAAAAGAAGAAAGTAAAAAGAAAACGATTAATATGCTATCGAAACGTTACTTCAAGGCAGAATGAAATCAACAGCAACCTAATAGCAAAATTTACAGCATAGACAGCTAGAAAGAGCAAACATTCAGGCATTACACACCTTGCAAGGGCCGCCCAGAAAGTCGGGTATTATCTCCGAGTCAATGTACTGCTCGAGTCCGTCTTTCATATGCAGACAATCGGGGCCTCCGTAGAACAAAAATTTCGAACGTGTATTCTCATCTGTGAAAGTATACAATTCTTTAATGTTTAATGCTATATCTTTAATATTACAATTTTCCTTGTGTCGCTTACGTATGAATGCGCTGACTATGGTCCACGCAATGGGAAACACTCTGGGCGCTCTGACCACCAAAACTCGGCCCATTGTCTCTGGATAGTTGTGTTCAACATTTTCGATGATATTCAGCAACGCTTTAACGCCCGGACGCCACAAATGGCGCATCGAAAGCCCCTCCAGATCGACAATCAAGCACCAGCTCAGCACAGGCTGGCCCAGTTTCTCGGCGGACTCTTTGATGCGCTGCATACCTTCCTCGCAAATGTGCAGCGACTGCAAACCGAACATTTAAAATATCATTAAAGGTTATATAAAATATTTTACAATATCGCCCTACACACCAATTTCAACAGACCGTCTGTGCCTATGGACTTCAGCAGGCCCTTCACATCCATATGCCCCAGTCGCAGAATGTAAATCGGTCGACCATCCTTGTCGTGATTATGCCAGCCGCCGGGAAAATGATTCACCACTACCGATGGCACTTTGTACTCCTTGAGTAGCGCATCGATGTTGTGCTCTTTGCGCCACCTGAGCGAGTCGCACAGCATGGTGAATGCCTGACTCACGTGCCAGTCGCGTGCTGTCAAAAAACGCAGTATGGTCTGATAACTTGGCACTTTCTCCAAGTCGTCGACACCATCCAGCATTTTTCGCAGCTCGAGCAGCTTTGACGCCTGCATAGGCGACAGTGCGCCCAAATTCTTGGCAATGAAATCACCATCGAGTAGTATTTCATGCGACGATCGACGCCGTTCGCCGACTTTATCCTTGGCAGACGCTTCGTCTGTTGTTTCGCGCGTCACCAGCGAGCAGGGCGCATCCAGCGGCGGTACCCAACGTTCCACTTCGCTGACGCCCTCCTCCTTCAGCTTTTCAATGAAGTATTCAATGATCTCTTTGCCCTTCAACGTTGTCTGTGTGTATTGTTTCATGCCCATCTTTTCCATGGAATGTTCGAAACCAAAGAAATTTTTTATATCTAAGGTGGCGGTCTGATCGAAGCACGTCCAATCGGGATTATCCGGATGCGAATAGTAGCGACAACGTTCGAAAATTTCAATACGCGACGAGAAGCTCTCATTCACAGCCTCAATGTTGAGTGTACGATTGGCGCGATCGAGGTAGTTGTGTTGCAGGAAGTAGACAAAGTCGACGCCGATCAACTTCTTGAAGATGTACGGTGCATCGACGGCAAGTTTGCAGCGACGGCTCGTATGGCGTTTGGCGCCATTTTCCAGCACTTCATCCTTGACAATTTCGCAGTCCAGAACGATGGGCATTTGCGGGCAAGTGGGAAAACGGCACTCGTAGGCCTGAAAATAGATATAGATAAGATCGGGAACAGTTAGAATTGGGAGTTGGATTGTAATAGTTAAATTTTCAATAATGTAAGGTTTTATATTTAGTTTGAGATTTGTTGAACTAAGCTTGATGCTGCTTTAATACTAAATTCAATAAAAATGTTCATCAGTGTCTTATAAGCTATTAGAGCGAAAATCATTACCACTACTTTGGCATACTTTCAGGCGTATCTTTTGTAACTATTTATTCAACTAAATTGTAACGATTTATTTAAATTACAAAACTTTTAAAAATATTTAACTAGTGTTAAAGCATATATAATTAAAAATATATAAGAATTGATGTTTATTAGTCTGGCACCGCTGTATGTTTAAGTATAGTAACTTGGCAGCACCGCAGTTCAGGAAATACAACCCTGGAATTCAGTGCTGACCAGCGACAATTTCCATTCTTGTATGAATATCGAAAGTAATCACGCGTGATCTTTAAAGAATAAATTAAATTGTATCTTAAAACTCAAGTGTGCGGTAGTATACCAATAAAATAATCTAAAATGGAGAAATGGGAAATGGCGGAGACGCTGGGAAAAGCGGGGATCGATTTTCCCCCAACAGCCACGGTTGGTCAGCTGCGTAGGCTGATCTCGCAGATGGTGGGTGCTCCGCTGGACACCGGCGGCGAGCCGACCGTCGTCAACACTGCCGTTGCAGTCGACGCTACTGATGCCACCAATAACACCGCTGCCGCCACCACCGGCGAGGCCACTGCCACCAAAACTGCCGCTGCAGCCAACACTGCTGTCAACGCCGACGAGGCCACTTCCACCGACGAGGCCGCTTCCACCGAAACTGCCGCTGCAGAAAACACTACCGCTGCCACCGACAAGACCGCTGCCGCTGCAGTCAACACTGCCGCCACCACCGACGAGGCCGCTGACACCAAAACTGCCGCTGCAGCCAACACTACCGCTGCCGCCGACAAGACCGCTGCTGCCGCCCGAAACGAAGGCTTTGGAAAAGGTACAGTAGGCGACAAAACGCGTATCACGAAAGACGCTCACGCTATATCGCGTTGCCAAGATGGCGACGTTTTCTCTGCCGACGCCATTAGTGCTGACAGCAATGGCGCCTGCTACGACGCTGCCGTTGATGAGGAACTGGCGATGTTGAAGAAGCGTTTGGAGATCGTCAAGTTGCTGCAACAAATCCGCGAGTTGGAGAATCCCGTGCCGACTCCGACGCAGGAACGACCGCCGAGCTTCGCTGACATCGAGCACGCTATCCCCAAATTTAGTGGAGATGACGCCGCTCATGCCGTGGGACATTTCCTACGTGACTTCGAGGAACTTATGCGTTCCACCAACGCTGGCGAGAGCTTCAAGCTGCTCTGCCTGCGCCGTTCGCTGACGGGCACGGCACGGGTTTTCTTATCGATGAATGCCGCGCTATGCTACGCCGACTTCAGGAGGGCTTTAATTGCCGAATTCGACGTCGCAGTCTCGCACCAGGATGTCTATGGCATGCTTCAGCGGAGACGATGGAACAAAAAGGAGGAGTCGCTGCATCGATACATCCTGGAGATGCAGGCCATCGCGATGCGCTCTGACATCGGTGAATTGGAGGTCGTCGATTTCATGATCGAGGGGATCGGTCATGAGCTGCGTAACGTTGGTCTGCTGATCGGAGCCAACAGCGTTGCAGAGCTGAAGATGCTGGTGAAGAGGTACCAGCGAAAACTCGTCGAGGGACCGACACAGCGCCGCGACAAACAACCGCCAACCAGACGAACATCTGCTCCGCCAGGGCCAGCGGGGCCAGAAAAGCCGCTATGCTACAACTGTTTGCAGCGGGGCCACATCAAGCCACAGTGCCCGTATTCGCTGCGTCGAAACGGGTCATGTTTCCACTGCTGGAAGATGGGCCACAACCACCGTTCGTGCCCGAACTCCAAGAAGGCCCTGAAGCCATCTGCCGTTGCCGCTGCCGTCGCCGAAGAAGATGACTACTACTCCGTCAACAACTTCAATAATGTAACTATTGCTTTTGGAGTCGATTCGGTTGGGAGGCAAAAATTTATAAAATTGTTCTCCTTATTTGACACGGGTAGCCCAATTAGTTTCATACGGCAGTCCTGCGTGCCCGAGGACATGCGAGCTTCGGTCTGTAAACCAAAACGGTCGAAATATCGTGCCGTGGGTGGACACACCATTCATATCCTGGCAGAAAGCCACTGCAAAATAAAATTCTTAAAACAAACAAAAGGAATTTCCATTGTTATAGTACCCGACGACGTGCTGTATGTACCTGTTATTTTAGGACGAAATTTCTTACGGTCTTTTAATATTCAATTAACAAAATCGAAACTGCGTTATTCTAAGACGCAACTTCTAGAAATCAAAGATGAAGTTAGCCTTTGCTCCTCCGAATCGATCGACTCCTTACGAATCCCTTTGTGTGAATATCGGAAGTGAATAAATAAAGAATAAATTAAGTTGTATCTTAAAAATATTTAGTTTTTTATTACTTCAAGTCTCACACATTTGCCTAAACTGAATTTTAAAAAATTTGTATTTCAAGTGCTTGAAACTATGCTACGAAAATATTGTTGCTAATGAGGAATAATTGTAGCTACTTTATTTTCTATTATGACAAGTGCCGGGAAGTGTTTGTTGTTGTTTGCGTTTATAAACAAAATTATATTTGCAAAAAACTAAACTTCTCTTTACTAACTTTTCTCTTTATTTAATCTATTTTTCTTTGCCTAACAAAAGCATAAAAAGTTTGAGCATATATTTTGATAATCTCAAAGATGATTTTCAGCTTAAGCAGCTCTAATTAGAGGACATAATTTCCGTAATAAAAGTTGGATAAAGTTTTCAAATGAAATTTGCCACTTCAGCAAAACACAGCAAACAGCTGCGCAACAGCCACAGACACAACACAACATTTTCTAATGTCCGCAAGTCGGCAGCTGCGCCAAAGCAAAACTAATTACATTTCATGCACAAAGTTTTAATAATAATACAATTTCTAAAACAAAAATAAAAAAATTATATAATAATATAATAATAATATTAATAAAACAAACACAACAAAATCATCATTAAATAATATACACTCGTTGAATACAAAAACTTGTGTTATGCCATTATTTCAAGTGCCTGAAGCACGCAGGCAGCCACACCGCTGATTAGATTATTGTTAAAAATTTGAGATTCGAAAATATTCAAATTTTGAATCTACATAATTGCAGTATTTTTCTAGTCCAATTAAAATATTTGCGCTCGTCATTATTACCTGACGTGTGTGTGTTTGAAACTAAAATTAGATTTGCAAGAATGCACAACACGTAAATTTATAATAACGAAAAAACAACAACTGATAGGAAAAACTTTCATTAAATTCTACTGCGAGCTGATTTAATTCGGCAAAATTTGAAGCGCACAACATTTTGATTGCGAAATGTGAGGCGACTTGTTTGTTTGGCGCCTAAAAATAGACCACGCGAGCGCAGTGCAAGTTCAAGTTCAAATGCGAGCAAACATGCTCACCAGGGAACATTTAGTTGCGAATCAAGGTCAACAATACAACAACAATGCAAAATAAAACCCAATCATTTTGAAGTTGGGTCTTTTATGGCAGTTGCGAGTTGAGTTGTTGAATGCAACATTTTGCATGGCCGCATGCGGCACTGCGATTTTCGCAAACAATGGCTATGGTTTTCGCAAAAATAGTCACAAAGGCTTTCCTCGCTGATTTATATGCGGTGGAAAGCGTCAAGGAAAGGATTCAAATTTGCATTTCTTTAATGTCAAGGCAATGAGTGTTTTGTTAATCAAGGCAAACGAAAGCACTGCGTTGGCATTACTTGATTTTCCTTGATTGCTTTTGCTTGTATATTTTTAGCTTCGAGTATTTTCTAGCAGCGTACGGCAGCAAAATCAGCCTAAATACATGTCAGATGCGTGTAGAAATTGGCTGAGAATACGTTTTTCGAATGCTAATTTTTGTGGTATATTTTTAGGCGAAGTGCAAGTGGGAATAATATGAACCAAGGCACAAATATTAATTATAAAAAGGTGTATTGAAATGTTGCTAGAACTCAGTATAATTTTTCAGAAATATGTTTGTGAGAGAAGAAGGTCTTAAATTGTGAAGTTTAACATTCAACTAGTTTTGCGAAGTTGGGAATAAATGGTAAACAGATGACATCAGTTTCCAACAAAGCTCCAATAATTCTACAAGTCCCAAAGAGGTGTGATGCCTTGCATTATGGTGGTGGAACGCGATTGCTTTGCGATTTGCCAATTCAGAGCATTTTTTTTTCATTGCTTCTGTCAACTTTATTAGTTGAAGACAGTAAATAACTGAATTGATAATTTAATTCCTTGGAAGCTCAAAATATGAAATTCGTTTTAGAAAAGGCTGGACTTCATTGCGTTCGACTCGTTGCATAGTGATTCGTTCCATAGACAAAATTCAAACAATTCATAGTCTCAGAATTTAACGATTTTTATGTCATTTGAAAGGTAAAAATCCAACAAAGAAAACCCCATAAAATCGGTGCTAAAAATTAATTAGTGTGTGTGTGCAAAAGCTGCTCAAAGTTGCAACTTTAAAAAAAAAAATGTAACATATTTTCTGTTTTTTAGTCTATTGAGTAAAAAAATTTTTTGAAATACATGTGACCAAGAAGTTGCTAAAACTTTTAATATAGATTAAGAAATGATGTGACCATTTTCATTTTTATTTCACTTTTAATTTAAAATATTTTTCTAAATTCAAAATCTGAAAATTGGCAAAACTTAGAGGAAAATATCTAAAAAGTATGTGAAAGTATGTTCCTGGATTTTTTTTAATTTTAAGGAGCATTCTTTCTCTGTCGAATAATATAATTACATCCTCCGATATCTTCCGATCTCAGAAAATAATTCAATTTGGAAAGCGATCTAAACACGTATTTTTCGACAAAATGTATTTTATTCATCCCTAAAAGTATGCAATCAGCATGAAAAATTGTAAAACTGCACAAATGCAAAACATACATCTATTATTATTATTTTTATTGCAAAACTTAGGGGTCCTAAGACAATTTATGATACTCTTTGGAATTATCAATGTTGACGTTACCGATTAAATTTAAAATCTGAAAAATCTAGCCAACACACTTGGTGCTATAGCTCTCCAAAAATGACGAAAATTGCAAAGTTAAGTCTGAAACTGCAAGAGTTTAAGAACTTTTGCTTTGATGACTTTTATTTTTTTATTGGGTTCTAGTTACAATCACAATTAGCTTAATCCGATGTGTACTTTTCGAGATATCAGCTTATATAATATGTAGTCTTTGTAGGTATGGAAAACTTGCGGTCTTTCTAGTGTTAAGTGAATCTCTTTCAATTTGTGTGGAATTAAAATATCGAGCTTTTTAAGTGATATATTTCACCTCTTGGCAATTTTTCGTTTTTTTTTAGTTTTTAAGTAATTTTTAACTATTGTGAGTGATTGATTTCACCTCTTGGCAATCTTTTGCACAGTTACATGAGAATCTGACTTAATTATGGCTTTTTGTCATTAATTTTGCACCGGCAAAACAGAGACATAACAGTTTTGGCTCCTACATTGCTTCACTTGTTTCTAAAGCAATTCTACAAGTTCTCAATTTCATAGATTCTATGGAGTACTCAGTGTACTAAATGTAAACAAAACTATTACATCAAATTTCAGCCCCCACTCATCGTTCAAACATATTTAAATTATAGTCTGCCAACATTTTCCGAATGGTTGATGGATTCCAACTACCATTTGCCTGTTCACAAATGGCGCATTGCATAACAAACTTGTTTTGATAAAATAAATAAATCAACACGCCATTTAACCTGAAATGCCAGTGCGCCGTGACAACACGACAACACATGCATTCTTTCATGCCATAATGTCGTCTTTGGCTCTCGCGCCTAAAGGTATGCCAGCAGTGCAGCATAGAGCTGTGGGCATGGATGGTACCTCCCTTAGCCGATTTTTTACCTTAATGGATTCCATGTTGAGAAGACAGCTGAAAGCCGCACACGAAAAACATCGACACGCTCAACGAAATATCGAATGGCACGCACGTAAAATTCACATTTAAATTTTTAAACGACTTTATTGTCAATTGGTGTGGTCGTTTGGTTAGTAGAGCAATGTGACTTATTGATCTGTTGTTTGGTTGTTGCTTTCACTTTTTTGGGTCAACAAAATTTTCAACGGCTACACGCTCTTTGTGGCGCTTGTGAAGACGCCATAAGCTGCAGCAGTTCAGACTGCTTTACGTGACGATGTTCGTAATGTGCGCCGCCTGCCAGCACATCCCCCACGACGTTCGTGCACCTTGCAGCTGGCATTGGGACGCTTAACCCCGTCGAATGTGCTGGTACCAAGTGTCAAGGCTGTCACAAAGCCACAACCCTCATTGGAAGTGGTGGCGGTGCTGTTTTAAGTTTTTGTTTTCAATGGGCATGTGGTTGTTGTTGTTGCTGTTTTATTGTTATTCTGTTTTAAATAATTTAATTGAAAGCAAAGGAAATCACACGCCACGCACATGCTGGCAGTGGCAGCTGTTCGGGATTCGGTGGGAAAAGTGAGACAGCAACAGGCGAAAAACAGGTAACGAGTCACACCAGTAACGCTGAAAATTATGGGTAAACGGGCACGTGGAACTTGAAATTTCAGAGAGCAAAAGTGAGATGTGCGTGTGTGTATGTGTGTGTGCGACCCGGGCATTCAGTGCCTTTCCCAAGGGCGTTGCTTTGCTTTAAAATTTATTAAAGTGTAAGTTTGCTGAGGCATTTAAATTTATTAGGGTAGGAAATGTTATGACAGTTAGTGGCCGTTTTTACGACTATTCAGGGAGCAGAAGTTGGCGGTTCAGGGCAAGAATGGCGTTTTGTAAGTTGTTAAATATCCGCCTAAAAGTGTGGCCATAAAAAGAAAGCTGATGAGCGTAGCGCGAAGAGTTATTTAAGGTATGCGGTAATTTTTGCCGCATACCTTTAGGCTGAAAATTTAAAATAAAAATTAACTAAGTTTACAACTCCAAAGTTTATAGTATCACTAAGGGGCTGCAAATTTTTCAAGAACATACAAACAATTAAAAAAGTAGAGATAACTGAGTAAAAGTTGATGAAAAATCAAAGAACTAAAAGAACTAAGAATGAAAACTTGAAGATATTCTTTTGTAGAATACTGCAAGAACGATTTTTTTTAATGAAAAAAATCATATTTGTGAAATAAATAAACCATAAGTTTCCAATTTACATTTTGATTGCAAATTTGCAAAGTTCAGAGAATTTTAAGTCGGAAAACATTTTGACCAAATTTTTTTTGTTAGATTCTTTACTGAGAATAATCAATAAAAAATCTTAAAAAGTCCACTCATTCGCGATCCAAAGCTCACGTTTTTACAATTACACCCAATCAGTCACAACTAATCAGTTAATTATTTTCAGCGAACGAAAAATCTAAAAAAAAATGAGAATGAGTAAAGCGTCGGTATTCACAAACAAAAAGTACACTTTGCACTGGTGATCACAAAGCGTATTTTTTGTTTACGTACGTACACTCGTTCCTGAGTGTTTTTTTTTTATAGATCAGCATCGTCATTGTCTTAAAAAACTGCTTAAAAGAAATCTCAGTTCATTTTTTGCCATATGCCTTTGAGAACCAATCACAAAGTTCGTTTAAAGTTTATTTGTTTTGCAATTTTGTTTTTATTTTAACTAACACCGTGCAACAGTACTTTTGACCCATCCAAAAGATTATATAGGTGTGAAACAAAAAATTATTCATAGTAATCCGATATCTTTTTAAGAGGATTTTAAAATTTTAAGGACATACACATTTCAATGATTAAGATATGAGTATCAAATAAAAAAGGAAACTCGTGATTTTTCGATAAAATTTTCTATTTCGAACTTTCAGAACCAAAATATTTCAGGAAGTAATAAAAATAGTCAAAATTGTATTATTCTACCTAATTTTATAGAAAAAACATTGGTGCGTATTCCATACAAATTTCCTTCATACAAATTTCTTTCGAACTTTCAGAACGAAAATATGTCAGTGAGTAATAAAAAGTAGTATTTAGTATACAACCTCAAAATTTCATTTTTCTACCTAATTTTATAGAAAAAAAATTGGTGCGTATTCCATACAAATTTCTTACTTATTAAAGAAAACTTATTTTTTTTACTTTAAATCCATAAAAATAGAAGAACAAGAATTAGACAGACAGACCTAGATCATCCAAAACATATATATTATATTATATTATATATATTATATATACTATATATTATATATATTATTATTAATTATTTAACGAATTCCTTTTAATTCCTTAAAAAACTTCAAGCATACCGAGACATATTTGAAAGGACCTTTCTGAAATATTTGGACCCTAAAAGTTTCAAATAATATATAAAATATAGTTTAAATGTGACAATTTTCTTCTTTCATTTGATGCCCATATCTTCATCATTGCACAACCGTAAATATTAAAAAAAATCTATGTAAGTTCTTAAAATTTTAAAGTCCTTTTAATGGACATCGGAGCAGAAAATACAAAATTTAATATTCCAGGTTCCTAATTCCAGGTTTCTAGTTTCAAGCTTTTATAATCTTTTGGATGGTTCTCGACACGGCATTCTCAAATCACAGCATTCTTTAAAACTTACAATTTTGGTTTGGTTGAGTCCTCATAACTTTTTCAATTATCTATTTAATTTTTTTTTTTAAAAAAGTACCCAACACAATTTTGTAGCAGATCGCACAATTGCTTCAAAATGTTCTCAAAGGGATACAAATCACATAATAAACTATTTAATTTTATTGCCACATAGCCCAAAGCCTCTACAAACATTCAGCAAAACCTGTTCACGCCAATTTTCCACACATTGTTGGGAAATTGTAATTTTCTGGTTGTTGCTTTTTGCAATTTTCATGCCCTGCACTTTTCCCACATTGGTTCGTTCATGCATACAAAGCGGCAAATCGTCATTTCATTATCATATGGGAATAGCATATGGCATGCAACAATTTCAAACGCCTCCCCCACCCCCTGCAGCACACACACATACACACACACCCATACATGACAACCAGCCGCTGCCATCATCGTTGTTATATTTCTCTATGCGTGCGAATGTCGGATATGTTGCAGCGTTTAGTGTTGAGCTCAATGCCCGCTAAGCTCGCTAACGTCATTAAGAATCCCCTGCCGCTGTCAACTTAAACACCAAAGCGCCGACAGCAGCGCACGCTGTGTAAACAAACCGCTCACCGACGCCCACGCCTACGCAGCAACAATTGCCTATAAATATACTACACACAACTGCGAAAAAAAACATCAATGAAAAACAAATAAAACAACTACAACCAGAACAACAACGAGGGAGCACAAAATGGCACACGGACAGGATTTAGACAGATTGCCACCAAGGACATTGAGCCGCTGTTGTCTGCACTGTGTGCCAGGCAACTGCGTGCCTTTGACGCCTACAGACAAAACATACACACACACTTTCACATCAATAGGGATAAAGGAGCCAGCAGCCACTCGAACGCAAAGCGTCACCGCTGTCAGCGCGCCTAGTTGCCATAGTCGACTATTGACAACGCTGAATGCCACAGAGCAGAGTACATGGACACTGATTTATTTAATGGCAGCACAGACTGGAGTCTTTGCTTGCATCGTGTGTGGGTGTCCTTTTAATAATTGCAAATGCCGCAGCGGAGCCGTCTGACAGTGCAAATTGCAAATAATTGTAACAGTTTCTCGCCAGAAATTGCTTAGCACACACTCAACGTAATTTGTATTTATGTGCTTTTATTCGTTTCTTAAGTAGGTTTTTATTAATATTATTAAATGCCAGGGGCTCAGGTTTATTTTCGATTTTCATTTTCATTAAATTCCGGTTCATTAAGCTCTGTTTTCATGCCTTTGGTATATTGATAATAACTCCAAAAGTATGCAGCAAAAGTGCTTATGATTAAATATGCACTGATTAGTGAGCTTCACAAGAAGCCTTGACTGTAGTATACTTTCAGGATGATGCCGAAGCTTGAACAAATTTGATATAAGGGCGGACTTATAGATATATGAACAAATCCATTACTTCCATAACACAAAAAGTTGAGAAATGCAATGAAATATGTACATTGTTTTTTTTAATTCCCCATTTTATTATACAATGGTACAAAATATTGCTGTCGCTTGATTGTGTTCAACTTTATTAGAGGCCAATTGTTTGTTCCAAATCGAGAAATAACTATTTTATTGAATCGATGGGTTCACGCCACATACGGAATCGAGTGTCATTTTGTTGAAATCACATATTGTCTGAATCAATGTTTTCAATTTTTGTTTTTTAGAAACAAAAACACATTGATCATGATTCGATATTGTGGTTCATTAACTGTAATACCTCGAACACATTGACGACGGCAGCGACAAGAGCACATCTTTCAAAATATAGAATCAGAACGTTCCTATGGAGACGTTTATTTTGACGGATTCACAGCTAGACGACAACCAAACACAGTTGTCGCTGTTGTCAACAGTAGAACCAACATATTTTTATTTTGTAGGTGACAAAAGCAAATCAGTTGGCGCCACTGCTTCAAAACAGATGTTTTTGTTGGCGTTCTTCTTACTTTTTCTGCATACTTTGAACAATAATTAAAAATGTGTTACTATTTCTGTGAAAAGTTTGTGGTTTAATAAATTGTTATACATTGCCATTTAAATTGATTGTAGAACAATTAAAGGGATGTAAATCCAAATGCTTACTAGAAAAAATATGATTGAAGTGTTGTTGCTGTCATTTTCATTGTAATAAAGTAGCTGACTGCACGGCTACAGTTGAAGCCGACGCCATCTCGTGGGCGTGTGGCACTGTCGCTGCCATCTTTAATGTGTTCAGGCCATAACGTCAGCTCCAGTGTCAATTGGAAAGATGTAAGGACGGATTATAGCGTCAACAAACAAAACATACCAAATAGTATTTTTTTCTGGATGTTATGATACATTTTGTACCTATTAATAAATTAATAATTTATAATTGAATAATTTCATAATTAAATTTATAAATTTTTAATTCATTATTTAATTTATTTCATTACAAAATCTATGATTTTGCTTCTTGACAAATCAATTAAGCCCAAGTGAGCCTGAACACTACGCGTTGTTTCTATGCTTCAAAGACAGATTAAGACAGATTCAAATTGCAAATTTAAAGGCGTTTTTGATGTATGGGTTGTTTTGTGATAAAATGGTATACTATATAGACCAACATTGACCATTGACAACTGCTTTAATGGTTTATCGAAAGTTGGAAGTTTAATGGTTAAGAAAAACTACCTCAATGCATATTGAATCTTTAATACCTTGAGTACAATTTGAGAGGTTAAAATTAATCTTAAGAGAAGCTTTTTGAAAAATATTTGTCTTTTTTTGGTTTTATATTTAAAGCAATATAAAGCCGTATTGAAATCTATTGAAATTTTTAACTATAAAGAAACAAATAACTACCTAACATTGACTATTAACAGCTGCTTTGAAAGTTTATACCAATCGAAAACTTGAAGTTTCATGGTTAAGAAAAACTACCACAATGCATCTTGAATACTTTCAATGAATCTTGAATGCTTTCAATGAATCAGAGTACAATTTAAAATGGTTGAGTTAATGTAAAAGAGTAATTTTTGACAACATACAATTTGTCATATTGGTTGGTAGACTGTCGGTTTTTATTAAGAAAATGTACCATTTGAAATTTAAACTGTTTGACGCAACTCCAACTGTTTATTATTATTTGATATGCATTAAGATTTCCGTTAACTGCTTTTCAAATTGTAAACTCACAAATATGCACATTTTTCACATTATATGACTTTTGTTTACTTTGAACTAAAGATAAATTAATTAATTGCACGCAAACATTTTACTACAATAAATTTATAGTATACACATTAATCATTCATTTGTACACAAATACATGCACAAACATAAATATGAATGCAAGCAAAATATAACAAAGGCATCTTCAGCGTTGCGTAATAAGCAAAACAATGCTCAAAGCAAATAGTTAAGGGATTTTCTTTGGCAATGGCAAAATTTACACAAGTATTTTTTGGTAGTCGCAAATAAACTAAATTAATATGTACACAGAATTACATAAAGACATCATAAGAATATTTGGAAAATGTTGAAAATTGCCTTGAAGCCAATATTGCGCCAACAACGAACCAAATTAAACTAAAAACAACTTGAGTGACTAATGATCGGCGAGCGAGCGCTGCAAATGCTTAGCAGCCTTGAACTTGCGGCCATTATAAAACGCTAAAAAATTTTCTGTTGGCTGCTAAATTCATGTAGACAAAATTAACAACAACAACATGAATTTTGTTGGCATATTTCGTAGATTGGACACATTTGTTTTGGCAAGGACAAGCACAATTCGGCGCTATGGGTCCAAATCAACGAAGGTGGCTAATTCTGAGCAAAGAGAGAGAAACAAGAGAAATGCTTGTTGCTGTAGGAGAAACGAGACTGAGCATAGTAGCTAGCTGCAAGCTAATTTAAGTTTTTAAAGGGATTTGGGAACGAAGACACCTCCTTGCAAAGTTAAAATACGAAATTGAAAAGGTAAACTCTGAGTATGGGAATTTGGCAAAGAATAATGCAAAGTAAATAAGTGTTGGGGGGCATTTTTGCACTTCTATACTTTTTTTGTGTGTGTGTATGTGTGTGTTGTGTGGGCGACAAACAGCTGTAATGGCTCTGTTGGGCTCGTACGAGTAGGGCGCAGCAATTTTGCATGCATTGTGACAGCAACATTAAACCGGTTTGCCGACAACGTATGCGGTTTCACGTGTTTGACTGCTGCTGGCAGTTTTATGTTAATTTTTAATGGATGATTTGAACTTGAAATGAACTCTCCGACAAGTTTTAGCACAAAAACCGAACGTCAATTGCTGACTGCAACGTTGCATTTCTAATGCAAATAAAGTGAAATGATGCCAAGCTGCGGTCAGCTGCCATTTGACTAAAGTAAAATTTATGACTGTATTCATTTAAAAATGGAAAAATAAATTATTTGGCTTATGTAAATGTTAATAAATATTTTCTTATACAATCGTTTTATATTACAACAACAAGAATGGCAATCAAAAAAATTAAAAAAAAAAATGTGACCGTGAAGATGTTCTGCGGGCACTAATTGATTGATGCACAAAATTACAGCTGTGAGCAATAGTAAAAAGCAACAACAATAACAACGCCACTAACAATAACAAAAAAATATGATTTGTGGCGCAGTTGTTGGCAATTGCCATTTGTTTCTTTTCGTTGTTGTTGTTATTATTGTTGTTATCTTTGTATTTGAAAATTGCGCTGAATAGATGAATGTGAGTGTGCGAGTCGTCACTATTCATTTAAGTCAATTTAACGCTGCCGCCTTAACGACCTGGCAACTGGTCTGGTTGGCATGTCTGCCTCGTTAATACTCGTAACATAGATTTGCGCAAAAGAGGAAGTGACAATTGAATTCGCCGCAGTTGCATAAGCAAAACTGCACCTAAACCCAAACAATGGCTTCATTTTTCATTCATTGAGCATGCAAACCTTTCAATTGCTTATAATTGCTCGATTTTCAAAGTGTGAAAACCGAATGCTTAAACTTCAAAAAACCCCAAAATAGATGCAATTAAAGTGGCTTCATTTCAGCTAATAACAAACATGCGCCAACTAATTGTACACACTTGTGTCAATGAGCGCTCAAACTCGAGCAAACTTATTAACCACAGCTCTACTTACTGCAGCTTAAGTGCGACCTACTTCGATATGGCACAGGTTTGTTGAAGTCGCACACAAAGAGGCACAAAAAAAAAATACAAATAAATCAATAATTATGTGCAATAGTTATGGGGTGAAAAGTTTTGCGTTTAGTAACCACAAATTAATTTTAATTGTTGACACCACAAATAGCACTGTTTACTACTTGTTAGAATTTGTTAGTTTCAGTCAGTTTAACAAACAAAAATTTATCAGGCATTCTTCTCATTTACAGAAAAGCAGTGCTTCTATCTTAAAAAGGTCAGCTGTCTTCGTTGTGTTAACATTCATTATACGAGTATTTCTTTCAGCAAGATTACAAGTCTTCCGCTGCAGAACTTTTATTGCATACAAATCTCTAGGAAATGCATTGCTTGTGCTATTTCACAAAGATAAATTTTCTCACAGCATTCTAAAGAGACCGCAGTGCTTAAGGAAATCCATACAACGCTTCAATTCGCATAACAAAGTGCCTTATCATAAATTTTCGTTTCACAATACATTTTTGCGGCATTTCTTAGTGTTTGTTGAATGCTTCATTTCACTTTGAACAATTTCAGCAAATATGGAAAGGTTATCAAATTAATGATAACAAACGATTCTAAAGAAACGTCAAAGTACCAAGTTTCATCAACACAGCAACTAATCTGTCTGAGCGCTGATCTTTGAACTTTTAAAAAATATATCAAAGACAAACTTGAACTCTACTCAAGTCATTGAATATTTTTCAGAAATAAAATATTGAAATATTTTAGCAGACGTTAGAAGATGTTTATATGATTAGGAATTTTTGTTTTACAAACTGAAAATTCAAATTTTTTTTATTTGATAAGAATTGTATTAAATTTTTGTATTATATGATTTGGAATTTGTTTATTCATTCCATTTTGAATTTTAAAAAACTAAATCACTTATCAGTTTTGTAAGAGTACTCGCCCTTATAACTAATGGTGGAAGTTTTTGTTCCCAAGTACGCGTTTTACATTTTACATTTTACGCTTTGAATACAACACAAAGCTAAATGAGAATCGGCAAAGTCATTGACTTAGTTGAAATTGTTGGCTGGATTAAAGGTTACTTGTGTTCATTGTGTCTGATTTTGTAGACACAAAAGTAGAATGTAAAAAAACAAGCAAAAGTACTTTAGTTGGTATTGAACGGCTTATTTATATGCTACTACCAGGGCCCTGCGGGCTTGCATGCAAGTTTGAAGTCAATGATTCCAATAAAGTCTCTTCATGCAACACTCTAACCCATTTTATACCCCTTTGGACTCCGTATTTTAAAAAAAATCCCGTATTAGCGGAAGTTAATTTTTTTTAATGTACCTACAGTTTAAATTTCATTTTTGTAGCTTTAGCGGTTTGAGTTGGGCGGTGATGAATCAGTCAGTCAGTCAGGGCAAACAATTATATGTATGTATATTGATTTGAGTTGTATTGGCAGTGCCCCTTTTATGCAATGCCCAACTTATTCTTTCAGTCTAAGGGCCCAGATTCATTGATCTGCGACAATGTTACGCGGAAAATTTGAATCACAAAAAATGTGCCACGCCCCTTGTCCAACGCCCATCAAATTTTACCACTATAATGGCACGTCTAAGCCATGACGCTGTACCAAATTTCAATGCTGTCCGACTTATAATGCCGAAGATATTTCATATTAAAAATTTAGGTTGTATGGGGGGTGTCACGCCCACCTGTCGGGTCGTATTCGCACTATGTGGTTAACCGAAATTTCGTCAACGAACATTCCGTGAAAGATTCATCTCAATCGGCCGTCTAGTTTTTGAGTTTTTGTGTCGTGTGACGAACAAACAAACAAACAGACATTCATTTTTATATTTAAGTTAGGTTAGGTAAACTGGCTGGCCAACTCGGTCCCTAGTGGTACCAGTTAGAGCTCCATAGTGTTGCGGGTTGACGTAAAAGTGATCGGTGAGAATGTGGGTGTTTGAGCAAAGTGCAGCAGTGACTTAATATGTCATGTTTCGGTACCTCTTCTAACCCAGAGAAGAATGGCACCCCTAAGTGAGTAAGACGGAGTCTTGAGATAGCTGACCATAAGCAAATAATGTGCTCCAAGGTTTCCCTGAAAGCATTTTCTGCATTCATCCGACTCGGTGATGTCCATCTTTGGAGCGTTTTTACAGTCCTTCAGTGAGAACGAGAAAACAAATCTAATTTTTAGCAGCTTATTTTTATTTGTTTTCAATTGGTAATATAAAAATCGGTAATATGTAAGTCACATATCAACAAAAAAAAATGTTCCAAACTAGAAATTAGTTGAAGCTTATTTTAAATTGTAATTTTCACACATTTTCCTACCAAATCTTGCTTGAAATGCCAGAATACTTCATCATCAAATTTCATTTCAATAACCTAACTTTTGCGTAAGCAAGTATAAACAGGTGGATAGAAAAATTTCATCTTTTCGTGATAACGTTCATAGCGTTAAAAACAAATTAATAGTGAGACTGACGTTTCTCTCATAAAAGTCGCCCTTTGAAATCTCATCGGTTTTTTCCTTGGACGTTGACAATTGCCACATACGCTATGGTCAAAGTGATAATTTAACGATTGAACGGGCAGACGTCAATTTCGCTATCACTTTGTTTGTTACGCTGTGCTTCGTATTAAAGTGAATATACCCTGACATTACGAGTAGGGTATAAAAAGTTGTGATAATTTAAATGTGAGCCAGGCAAACGCCCCCAAAATCAACTGTAAAATTGTACAATCAAGTTTTCTATACAATTTAAGATATGGAAGAAACCCGTGAACAGTTACTGTAAGAATGAATAAAAAAAGTAAAATCGAAAGAGAGAGAGATATGTAGATCATGGTACGCAACTAGAAAGAGGTAAGGAGAACTTATTGGAATAATCGATATATCAGGACAAGTCAGTAAATATAAAGCGAAATCAGACTGGACCAATAGAGAACTCAGGGTTAGCCAATAGAGAGAGAGAGAGAGTAAGATTAGAATAAACCACAAACCAGACTTTGAAATGAAGTTGAGGTATGAAAGATCCAATGCAAAGCTTTAAAGTTGGCAATAAAGTATAGCGGCCCTTGGAGTGTTCGAGAGGAAGGTACTTCGCAAAATCTTCGGCCCTGTACGTGTTGGTGACGACTATCGTATACGAACCAATAACGAGCTGTATGAGCTGTATAAGGACATGGACGTAGCGCACCGAATTGACATCCAGCGGCTACGCTGGTTCGGTCATGTCTGCCGTATGGACGACGAAGCTCCGGCGAAAAAGGTGTTCGATGCGATGGTTGGAGCGCGCAAAGCAGAGGCGCCTGGAGAGAAGTTTTGCGGCAGGCCGTAACCCGATAGCGGGTTAAGTAAGTAATAAAGTATAAATTTTACGTATAATATTTACACACAGAAGCGTTTTTAATGTATGAACTTTAGGTACGTAGCTATAGCGAGGCCCATTTAGGCCATGAAGGCTCAGTGTGATACCACATGCAGTCGAGCATAAGACCGCTCACTGATTGAACCAGTTACGACCAGTTCTTACGAAGCTGATAGTAGACAGCAAATAGTCTTGTTGGATAGATTCGCGAGACTGTCAAAGAAAAAGTTGCCTAGTTAGTTCATCTTTCTTCTGGTACCAAAGTGCATTTTCCTCTTCTTCTCTTCTCTCTTTTCCTCTCCATGTAGTTGCCACAGAAGTCATTCGAAAACAGCCCAAACCTTCTATAGTAGCGTGTAACAACTTTAACACATAAGAAGTGAAAGATACATTAGTAAATTGACAAAAATATATATAAATATATTGCAAAATTTTTCAGTTTTTTGTTCCATTTAAACAACCATATTGACTATTTGAAGATAATATATCAGATTGTTCAGCATTAACTCAACTTGATCAAAGACGCCCTCAAAAGTATTATCCAGATATGTACAAGTATTTCCTAACCGCCTAACCGCCTGAAACTAGCCACAGATAACAGTTTATCATAAAATAATAATTGAAAAGCATATCAAATCAATTGGTTATGACGCAAATGTGCGAATACAATTTCGCCAGACAGGAAATTCCGTTTGTTAGTTAATTGTAATCAGTAAAAATACACTACATACAGACACATATAGATATGGGAGTATAATAATGGTAGGAAATGGTATTTGGACCGATTGTATTATATATTAATTTGCACATCAACCAGCCACATGATGTCGAATTTCATGTTTATTTGATTAACGTATTTAAGACGCACACACAAAACGCATTTGGAAGACACAAGCAGTCAATTTGGCAATAATTATGAATTTCTCTTTCATACACATATCTACTCGAATTGTACTATTTGTGGGTGGGTGAAGGAAAAGGCTCTTGTTAATGCGCCAAATAACTGATAAGGTCCGACATAGCAATGTGTTATGGTAATTTACTGCGACTGGTAGAACACTAATAGAGTGAGTAACCATTTGGTGCACAACACTAGTATGTACTGAGTTCATCTGTATGTACTCGTATGAATTATAAGACAGTGGGTGGTGTTTGGCGGCATTTTGCTAGTATATAAAGACATAATATTTTTTGCAACATATGACATTTATGACCAATTCATAAACTATGGTTGAAAGTCGACAGAACTTGACAAATAGCAAAACTTATGGCCACCAGAAGACAGTGAAACATAGATAAGACATTATTAGCAGAAGCTTTTGTAGACTTACCCAGTCAACTGGCGCACAGTGGCTATTTTGTGCAGTGTCTATAACATTGGATATCTGAAGCAGGGCAATATTTTTTAAGCAGATTTTGGAACAACAAATTCCACAAAGAAGACGAAACGCTAATATGAAACTTGTAAGATGAGCCAAAATATAAAAATTCTAGTGTTTGGGCCCATAAACAACCTAAGCAAAGCTTTGAATGAAAAAGACCGCAGAATTATGAACTGAACTGAACAACTGAACATGTTTTGTATTTTCATGGGTATTTATTTTTCATGGCTACGGAACTTCCGCTTCATTGTCTTTGCCATCTGTTTCCATCAAGTTTGTTTTATAAGGCTTTTTTTAAACATTTCATTCATCAAACGTAAGATCTCTCCTTTAATTTCTGAGTCTTATCATTAATAGTTACGACTAAACTATTCCAACTGGTATCTGAGGCTCGTTAGGTGAAGACTAAAGAAAGATGGCCAATGTATACAAATTATAATTCAAATGATCTGGCAATTTAGACGACTAGTGAATGCAGTTGTGGCGCAGAGTCCCATGAATTCAAAGGAATTATAATAATTAGATAATCTGGGAATTGCATTTTCTAGTCAATTAATTAATTAATTATTAAATTATTAATTATTAGTATGTTCTTCCAGGACATTTACCTCAACACCTGTGAGTTGTTGAATCCTGTACGATTGCAGTAAATGCATTTATTCCTAATAAAATGGCATTATTTGAGATCAAAATAGAAAGCAGTGGTGCCTAAAAAACAACTTTAAGTGAGAGATTGTAACACTAGCAATGGTTAGTTAATATAGAAGAGAAGTAACGATGATAATTTTAACTCAGGCATAAAAATAAAGCATCTAACCTAATCAACGTTATAAAAACTTTTGATATGAAAAACGAGTGTACCAGAAGTTCAAGAACACTATTAAAGCATTCATTTTGGACACTTACATACTTACATAAGTCTTTATAATTATAAGCAATGCTGGTCTGTAAGAAAACATTTCAGAGACAGAAATAGAAATAATAGTTTTACATAAATAACAAGGAATGGAATGGAATATATATGAGGGAAGCCGAGAAAGTGAACCCTAGAGGGTCCCATTTCTCAAGCACTCAGGCTAGATAGCCCATTGTGCTTAAGACTCGAGAGGTAAAGGGTGACAGAGGAGAGTGAGGTGTCGTTAAAGAAAGAAAGTAGTAGGGAAGGAAATTTCCTGGATTCTTTAATGAATCGCAGGACATCGCGCAAGGGTAAAACTTTGGACATCGTTAATCCTCATAACATCAGAACCTAAAAAGAACCAAGCAATCTCGTTCTAGCGAAGGCGGGGCATAGACAGAGAAAGTGCTCTGTGCAGTCTACCTCCTCCGGACATGATGCGCAAGTTGGATCCTCCATGGATTGCGTCCTGTGATTAATCCGACGAAGATCTTCCCTTCTTAAATTCAGAAGGAATACCTTTGGCTTTCTGGACGGGCCTGATAAATAACATAATAAATATTATTACAACAACTACTGTTAATTTCGTTCAACAGGCTACAACAAGTACCCAACGATAGAGTAAACCGCAACTTTAAATTTCCCTAAGGTGTTGAAACATTTTTGGATTTTCGATTATTTTTTGTTGTCTTGAGAAACTTTTCTTAACACTAGAAAGACCATTGCAGTAATTTTGACGGTTTTTAATTTTTAATTATCCGTATTTTCTTTAGTATTTCCATCAACTTTTACTTTGATGACTTTTATTTTTTATCGTGAAAAATTTTATATTTTTTTAAATTTTTTTTTTTAAACATTAGCCAAATTCGATGTGTACTTTTCGAGATATCTGCGGATATGATATGTATTCTTTGTAAGTATACAAAACTTGCGGTCTTTCTAGTGTTTACTTCAACTCATCTCTCTCAATACATCAACTCTAAGTGCCTCAATTCTTGTTCAGAATGCAACATTTGTTTACTACTTAAAATTGGCCCTTATTTGTATTCATTTTCAACACCACAACCCCTTGAATCAACCCGACTTGCGAGTTGACTTGCACTTAGTTAATGCTGTTCAAACTGTCTCTGCCTGCAACGCATTTTCTTCGCATTGTTTTTTATGACCCAACATTCGCCAACAGCAAACAGTTAGTATCTCATCATTTATTTATTTATGTATGTTTTGAAGCATCTGTGCGGCGTCTGATGATAAGGAAATCTTGCCAAGCAATGTGTAAAAATTTGTGTAAAAATACGCATCTACCGTATAGGCAAAGAATTTTTTTGCTGCAGCCACTCTGCGTCAGGAAAATAAATATTTCATGTTGCCATGTTTTATGCATGAATGTACAGATGCAAAGAAATTTGGCTGTTGGCAAACACATAAATTTTATATATTTAAAAAATGAAACAAATAAGAAACGTACTGAAAAGTGCGTGGGCTCAACGGATGATCAGCATTGCTATAAATAAAACCAAATGACAAAATAATTCTAAAGACTTGCGCAAGCATTTTACAAAAAATTTACAAATTTTAAAAGAAAAATGTATTAAAAAAAAGAACGTACAACAGAAGAACAAGAAAAATAAAACAAAACCACAACGTTGCACTTCCTGATTGAAGTCGATACTTGAAGGCAATTGCAGTCGTGCGCTCAAATACTTTTGAAAATTTTCCATTCGAGTCGCCGGTCAGTGGACACCTTGAAAAAATGCGACAATTAAAACGATTGTGCGCATAATACTTTAGAATAATTGCGCATGTAACGTGAGAAATATGGCAAGGCAACAATGCGTCGCCATAGCCCACCCACAATTAACCCTCGGCATGTCGTAATGTTACGCAAACATTGATGGCGCATTTAAAAATGCTACGTTTTCCGGCAATTCGCTCGTTTGGTTAGTTATTTAATGTGATTTTTATGCAAAGACAAACTGCAGTCAGTCGGTCTGTAGTCAGGAACGAGATGGTGAAAAAGCTAAGCGGAGGGAAAGAGAAAGTTGCAACTTTTATAACTACAAAAATGATGTAAATAGCCATTGCACTTCAAGTGCTATGAGTGTAAATATTTGAATTTTCTGTTGTTATTTTATATGGCGCGCTCATCGCTTTACGCTTCGCCACCCACACAGTGGCCCAAAATTTTGCTGTGTTTACTTGTGCACACTAGCAACGCGTTAAAGTGGGTAGTTGGAAGGAAAAGCATAATTGCAGACAGTAAAAAGAGGAAATTTTATACTAATATTGTGCAAAAGAGGCAAACAAGAAGTACACAATTGTGACTAATTGCTCAGTGGGAGCGTGAAGCCAATTGCAAGCAACTACCCAGTAAGCAAGAGTTTTCCTACAGGTCTCTGTCAACGAAACTCACTCTAGTAGTGTGTTGCCAGATACCTGAAATGACTTTCTCTTAAATCTTAAAAAAAAATGAAATTTTCTCCCAAAAATTAAAAAGATCTCCTAAAATTCTTTTTAAAGAAAAGAAATTAAACTTTCCATAAAAAACATTATATAGTTTTTTTATTACAGCCTTGTTATTCATTCAGCTTCAGCTTAAGAACAACATTTTTAAAATAATTTTTGTCATTATAAACTAAAGAATTAAACTTCTCATAAAAATATAAAAATACATTAAGTTTTTTTTATTACAACCTTTTTATTCATTCAGCTTCAGCTTGACAACAATATTGTTTTAAATAATTTGTGTCATTATAAACTAAAGAATTAAACTTTCCATAAAAAATAAAAATATATTTAGTTTTTCTTACTGCAACCTTTTTATTCATTCAGCTTTAGCTTTACCCTTTCGACCCCGAATTTTACACTGTGTCTCAATATTACTTTTTGGTATTTAAATCATGAAACATTTGCCTAAGAAGTGTGCACACGACATTTGAAGTCGCCACGCCTCTTTGTTAGAGTTCCACAGCTAGTTTACTTTTGAACAATTTTAGCTTAAAACGGGTTAAATAAATTTTGTATCAATATTTTTTAATTACAGAAAACCATTATTTAACCATTATTAAAGAAACAGGGTTTGATCAAACGCGCCCAATTCGTAGACTTCAATTAGAACACAAACTTTCCCTGATATCGCTGCTAATTATTGGAAATTATTTTGGGGATAACAGTAATTGCTTTGAATTCACTTCTAAAAATATTAATTTGTTGGTGCCTACTTATATTAAACCCATAAATCAATCGCAGCTTTTGCTATAAGAAGACAAATTGGT
Source organism: Melieria crassipennis (assembly GCA_963668005.1). Taxonomy (NCBI): domain Eukaryota; kingdom Metazoa; phylum Arthropoda; class Insecta; order Diptera; family Ulidiidae; genus Melieria; species Melieria crassipennis. The sequence continues at coordinate 56,305,115 of OY764961.1, read as the reverse complement.
AAAGTTGCTCTCAGGCAACTTTGGGGTCGAAAGGGTTAACAACTACTTAATACAAACAAAACATATAAAAATGAGATCTGTAAGAAATTTGCTTATGTAAACTTCCTTTATTCATTGCATAAATGATACACTTTAAAGCATAACATTCAATTAAATTCGACACTCAAGCTTTCAATTTTACGAGGGCTTCCGCCAGTTGGATAGATGCTTTCAATGTTCAAGGCTTCAATGCCACCAATGATGTGAAATGTATCACCATCAAAGTCTTCTACACTTTCTCCTAAAAATTCCCATTCTTCCTCCTAAAAATTCTCCGAAAAGGCCAAGAATCTCCTAAATCTGGGAAGAAATCTCCTGATCTGGCAACAATGCACTCTATTGTCTTTGCTGCTTGCCGCATTAACATTAAATTTTTGACTATTCGAAACCTTGCTGTCGTTTTGTCTGTTGACTTCTTTTCTTATTGCTTTTTTTTCTTACGTTGACACACTTTTCATGTACTCGCTCATGACTTCAAGTCCGCGATCAAAGTACACGCAGTCAAGTATTTTATTACACTTAATACAAATAAAATTATAAATAACATTTGTTTAAATAAAATAACTACTGAACGGCAACGACGACTGTTAGGAACATCCTCAAGTTTATTTAACGATTCTATCAATAACCGTTATAACTTGAGCAATTGTCGTTGTAGCGTCCACGTGAATACCCAAAGCCACAGCTTAACTATTAAGCGACCCGTACTTGGCTGATCGTGACGCACAATACGCAAACTCTGCGTCTGTCGAAGGTAGCGGAAACGCCACGGCTGCAATGAAATTACAGACGTTGGCACAAACGAAAACAGATTTTCTGCAAAAAAATATATACAAAAAATAAACGACGTGACACTATCTGCCAGTGGTGCACGCCGGAGGAGGGGTTTTGGGGGTTCAAACCTCCCTCAAACACAAATTTAATAATAATAATTGACTGGCACGACAGCCCGCTTACGCGAGACTAAGGCCTAGCTTCCCGCAACCACCCGTGTTGTGCGTGTGAATTTGTACGCGGGTAGAAGGGACCTACAGTTTTTATGCCGGTTCCGAACGGCAGGTTGGGAGCTTTATCATAGGCAATTTTTACTCTCAGAGGTTTGCCATTTCCAGCTGAGAGGACAGCCACCGAAAGAGAAAACGAATTTTCCCGTTATTTTTTTAGGTGTTATTACGGGCAGTATTTGAACCTGCGGTTTGCTGCCTTCGACTCGCGGTCCAACGCACTAACCAACTGAGCCACGGCGGCTGCAAACACAAATTTGCTGATACAAAATATGGATTCGAATGGTATGTGGTGTGTCTGTGTGCCACACTGCTGGCTGCTACATGCCGGTTTAACTCCACAGAGCTGCCAAAGTCTGTGCAAATTACAATGTCTATGCTAATTGCTTCTAATTGAAAAATGTTTCGACAGACTCGAAGAAAGTGTACAACGCCGTAGCAGAAATTTCAGCAAATTAAACGTTAATTTATGAGTTGAGCATTTAGCGTAGTAAAATACAGAAGTGTTGTTGTTCATTCCCCTCAAAATGACAACACAATATTTGTTTTTTAATTATAATCATACGAGCAGCATTGTACGGAATAAGTTGATATGATGTTCTGTGATTTGTGAGACTTGTAATATTTACAAAGCTGATTTTGTCAAGTTTATACAAAACAATTGAAATATGTGATTAAAGTGTAGTCGTACGAGTTAAGATGGTAAACGAGTTCATGCAACTAAAAATAGGTTAGGTTTAGTAACTATTACATGGTGAAAATTATCTGATCTTAAACTCGATCACAAATTTCATCAAAAAGCCGTAAAGAAGCTTTAATACAACCCGTAAACAAAATAGGGGAAACTTGTTTCATTGCTCCAATTTTCACTACTTTTTAAATTAGTGAAAGAAATCCCTATGACTTTTATCGCTTTTCCAATAAAATATATTATAATATAAAATAATAATATTGTTATAGCGACATAGCCCTCCATCCGAAACTCATGATGCCAAGAGCAAATTGACCTTTGATTTGAACTTAACTAACATCTAACTTAACTCTGAACTTAACTTAACTCAAAGATTTGGTAGCAGATTTATTATAATTTATTTACATGTGACTTAGCATATTGGAAAAGTATATCTTCTCCTAATTTCTAGTAATAATTTCATGACATTTGGTTCATTAGAAGCGTAGTTATGGAGTTTGAAGTGACAGCATATTTCTGTCATGGACATTAAAATTAACATTGACAGAGTTTATGAAAGTTCATGAAAGATGAAGAAAAGTTCGTGCACATTATAACTGAATGTCCCGCCTTTTTACGCACAAGAAATCGTATATTGGGAACTGATTCAGACGAAAGAAGGAAGGAGAACCTTACTGTCCAGGAAGGATGGAGTTCCTGGACAGTATTGGGGAGATGAACTTCTCCAATAAGGAATAAGGGATACGACACATTAGTTCTTATTGGACGCAGTGCCAATTGGGCAGCTGTTGCTCGACTCCCATACCTAACCTAACCTAACCTAAGTTCATGAGTGATATCTGTACGTGGTTTAGGATTTAATCAATTTTTTATATCCATTTTAGCAGTGAGTTTTATTTCTACAACTTGATATACAGATTTGCAAACAGAATTATCGAGAGAATCGATTTAAATTTTCATTCCTTGGAGGAATTTTAAATATTGAATTGAAATTTAATATGAATTATGAGGTTTATATCTCAATAAGAACAGCTTTAAGAGGAGTTGCCATATGTACACATATGGAGAGTGAATGAGCTTCTCATGGCAAGTATAGGCTTCAAAATAGTTCAATTCTTATAAAGTAAAAACCATTTGAAATAATTTTTAAGGGCATATAAAAATCATAAAGTATATGAAAATTAAAATTGAATACAAATTATAACAATAACAAACAGGGGCGGATTCAGAACAAATTTTTAGAACCCCAAAACCAGCCCCTTAATCCGCCACTGATAACCAATATTATTTTGGTGATAGTGACTGAGCTGTCTTGATATTCAGCCAATTGCCAAGATATTGAAAACTCAAAATCGTTAATGCTATGAAAATTTCAACTCTATGGGCAAGTTGCCTAAAAACTAGCACTTTATGAACCTGTTTACATATTTGATTACAATTCATTTAAACTTTTTAACGATAGTGCAACCGCTACCACTGTTAAGAGTAAAAATACAGCCAGCGGACGGACAATTGAATGCCGATACATGCAAAGTCAATGGAGTTTTAATTTAGCTAGATTGGTTTGATTATGTCAATGGCACAAGCCATGCCCACTGTTTTAAAAATGAAAGTGAAAAACGATTGCATAAAATCCCCCAAGATGCCACACAGCAGAATTTGCCGCTGTAACCAAGAAACAATGTTCGCTCAGCGAACTTGACAGTGGCTTCAGGTGACAGCGACTGTTTCAACTGTTGGCATTGAAATGCTACGAAACTGATAATTTTCAAATCCATTTTCGCAAATCACTAATGATTTCTTATCTATGATCGATTGCCTTTGCAACTGACGACCACTCACCTGCATAACCAATTCGAAGGGATATTTGTAGACCCGAACGGGCGACTGAAATTTTTGCACCATTTTCCTATTTTACTCAACACTGGATTAATGCGAATCTTTTCAATATTTTCTTTGCTGAATTATTGCCGCTTAGGTTTTGTTTTTTTTTGCAAACAGCTCTCACTGTTTAAAGCAAAACAGGTGCAGAAAAACAGCGCAGATGCGGACTAACAATTGAATCCACACTTTCAACTTGCACTTTTTCGCTACTTTTGTTATATGATTTTTTTTTCTTTGTTTTATATTTTATTTATACTTCTGTTTTCACTCGATTGTGTGCGGTTGCAATGTGTCTCGATTCAATACAACAATGCCGTGTGTGCACTTCCGTTCGATGGCGTTCCAGCGTTTTATTGAAAAGACAGAAAATCACTTCAACAGCCAGCGCACCATTAACACCTCAGCTGCCCCCGGCCCCTTAGCTGCAGCAGCGTAATCGATTATTCTGCCTCTTGGCGAGCGGCTGACTTTGTGACGATACACAATTTCCGCCTGCACTCGAGCGCACACGACCGACTCGAACCGTAGAGTGTTGTAATTATTAACAGCCTTAAATAATCATAAATATATTCGTTAGATGTTGTTGAAAACACTTTGCAGTTGTAGTTGCTGCAGTCGACTCTTCTGACATTTGTTTGTTGTTGACGTTCACTTTTCGTCGCTTCGTGTGTGCGTTTGTGTGGCGTCGAAAATGAAGAAAACAAAAAAATAAATTCTGTATTCCACTCGTGAAGAGTACTTCAAAGTAGCTACAAATGAAATCGGTTTTAAAGCGACCGTACGGTTAGACGTTTAGAAAGTGAATAAACGGCGGCCAGTACGTTGGTCGCTGCATCGGGTAGCCACGCTCGGAAGGTTAAAACGCAGCGAATATTCGGCTGCGGCGAAGTAGCGCAACGAGGCGCTGTTGGTACGCGATGCGAAGCGACGCTTTGCGTAGCTTTTCATGTACACATTTTTTACTTTTTATTTTAAAATAAGTTCATGTGGTGTATGGAGTATGGAATCGGGTCCAAATGTTTAGCATATATAGCCAAATGGGCAGAGAAAAGTATGAAAGAGAGACAAAAAATGTGTCTGTACATTTTCAAGTTCTTAACTGACAGAGAGGTTAATGTAAAGAAAGCTTTCACTTCTTAACTTTTTTAATAGATATTTTAGTTTGGAATGCTATTTATGCAAATATGCTCACGATTTTTATTGAGAATTGAGAAATTGCTTACTTTCCAGTATTGAGTTTGCGAATTATGTGCATTATGAGTCCAAATTGCAATCTTCAACCGGAGCTGAAACAGTGCTTCCCTGATGTACATATATAAATTATAACTAAAACATTACAAGCATTTTATTATATAAATATATATTTTACTTTATCAATAATCAATCATCAATGTTCTTGCATCATATGTAATAAATATTTATGAATTTAAATATCCCATTACTACCTTTCATTATTTTTCAAACCCTACACAACGCAGTGTTGCATGCCAATCAACAACTCTGCTCTTTCGCCATCTGTACAAACGCGGCGAATAAGAAATTCGAATTGGAATTTCGATATTGCTTTCATTTCTCTTTCCTTACTTTCCCTTTGCAGCAATTCGTCAACAACTTTTTGTTGACAGTCGCCATAAAATTGTGAAAGGCGATAATAGAAGCAAAAGCAAGAAGATAATGGGGCCACTGGGAATTTACTTTGATTTCTAATTAAAATTATTTCCAACTTGATTTAACAAGCAAAGCAATAAATGCAATAAATTGCTACATAAAGCGACAAACATAATGTCTAAAATAACTGAAAATATATATATTTTGCCCTCAAGTACAGGGTGACTTCACAATTACACCTTGTATTAAGTTCAAATTTATATTAATTTATTTATTTAAAGAATAATTAATAAAAATAATGCCAGTATGTTCCACAAAAACATTGAGAATTTTATTTTGGAATTTTAATCTTCCATTTTTAAATATTTTTAATGTATTCAACTGAATTTGTCTCTATTATTTCTACTTCCCTCTTTTGGGTTATTTTAAATAGTTTTAATATCTTAACCTTTTTGGTTTTAGTGAAAGTTTTAATTTAGTTAAATCGTTTTTAATTTTGTACAAAATTCTTTGTTTTATAAATGGTTTTTAGTTTCTTTTAATGATATATTTCAATTTAGTTCATTTTAAGAATTTAATTTTTTGATTTTGTTAGACGATTTTGATTTTAGTTTAAGTAATAATTGAATTTGTCTTTATTACATATGCAATTAATTTTTAAAGTCGTCTAGTTTATTGCGTTTATATAATTTCAATTTCTCGTTAAGATTACTTTAATATTTTACATTTTTGATTTTTCTGGATAATTTTGTTTTTAGTTTGAGTATTTATTTAATTGCTTTTATATTTAAAATTAAGATTCATTAATACAGTACTTTTCGTTTATAACGAACCCGTTCCCGATTTTCCGCCTAAAACGAACCAATTTCAAAAGTACGCGTTGTATGTTTTCGCTTATTACGGACTCCTTTTAAAGCGAACTTTCGGTTAAAACGAACCATTTTGCCCAGTCCCTCGAAGTTCGCTTTAAGCGAAAAGTACTGTATTTATTTTTTATAAATGTTTTTATTTTATTTTGTTGATGTACAAAAAAATTTGTTTAAATTTACAGTACTTTTCGCTTCAAGCGAACTTCGGGGACTGGGCAAATGGTTCGTTTTAACCGAAAGTTCGTTTTAAACGGTTTCGTAATAAGCGAAAACATAAAGCGCGTACTTTTCAAATTGGTTCGTTTTAGGCGGAAGTTCGTTTCAAACGGGTTCGTTATAAACGAAAAATACTGTATTTGTATTATATAATTTTTTGATTTTGTTGATGGTTTTGATTTTAATTTATATATATATATTTATTTTGTTTTTAATTTAATATAGATTTAATTTATTGAAAAAAATTGTTTATGTCAGTTTAATTTCTTTCTTTAAGCTTATTTTGATGATTTAATGTTTTGAATATTTGTGATGATTTTGATTGACATATATATTTGTTTATATAATTTGTTTACATTTTTTGTTTTGTTATCTTGTTTGCAATTTTTTTAATTGTTCATTACTTATAAAAATTTGCTTTCATTCATTTGTTAAGTTCCTTCTGAGACTGGTTTTTTAGTTCTTGTATTTAAACTAAATTTTTTACTGGTTTGGTTTATGTTTTTGAACCTGATTAAATACATTTTGTATATGTAGTATTTGCTTTTGTTGTTACTTTACTTTTAGTTTTTTAACTTTGATTTAAGTTTATTTGATACAACTTTTTTTCTTTCTCCTTATTCACTCCTCTTGCTAGCATAGGGCCTCAACTGAGCTTTGCCATCTGGCTCGATTGTCCCGTGCAATGTTGAAACACGATTCAAGTTATAAATTATTGTATTTTTATTTTTGAAAATCAATTTCACAACAACGGACAATTTATAATTTTTAATTGTCATTAGGGACTAACTAACCAACTAACTAACCGACTAGCAGGAGCAGACGGTGCAACGGTAATAGTCGGTGCAGCGGTACTAGTGGTTCCTCTGTGACAATCGTGACCGCGTCCGAGTCCGATTTCATGTCCGAGTCCATGTCCGTGTTTCTGACAACGTATTATACGTCCACCAGGTCCGACACGTCCAGTTGGTCCAATATTAGTGTTGATATCTTTACGCCATGATGGACCTGGACCAACGGCGTTAGAGCTGCCTAAACCTTTACGCCCTGACTTTGAATGACCTGTTGAACAAAATTAACAGTGATAACTTTGTAGGGCTCGCCGACGCCGAAGAAGTATATCTCACCTCTTTCCTCACAGAAAACGGTCACCAGGCACATCAAAAATATGGCTGTAAATATTTTCATTTCGATAAAAATTCCTCGACTTTACTGGTAAATTGCACGTCGCTAGACTGACTTAACTGAACAACTGCAGGTCCAATTTATACAGAAATTCTTGATTCCATTGGAGTACATTTTGCTCGTTTTGTAAGTACTAACTGTTGAAACTGCTAAGTCACGTTTTACGTTGTTTTTAATTTGCGTCTAGGAAAGTTTGAAACGGCTGTGAAAACATTCATAGAGTAACGAAATTTCATGATTGTTTATTTATTTGTTGCAATTTTCGAATTTTATCAAATTATTTGCAGGGACCGAAAATAACTGTTATTTTACAATTTTCAAGTCAAAAAGGCATAACGAAAAAATTGCCGGTCGACTTTTTCAAATACACCATTATGATCGTAATACGATCATCACGAATATTAAACGCCTTTTAAATTTTTTACTTTTACTATAAAAGTTAAAGATAAAAGTTATTTTGTGCCCTTTATCATTTCAGGCAGAACTAACTGTAACTTTTGACTTTTATTTTATCGGTATAAAATAACTGTTATTTTTTACCGATAAAATAAAAGTAAAAAATAACAGTTATTTTTGCACAAAATAACTTTTATTTTTGTCGGGAAAAATAAAAGTTAAAAGATAACAGTTAAAATCTGACTTGTTTGATAAAAACCACAACCGGTACGGTCCCTGATTATTTGATATTCGAGAAGAATGAAGAATATATAAAAATAGAAATTGTCTGGGTTGAGTTTCTGCAATTTCATTGATTACTTAATTCTGAGGAGCAAATATTTATCTTTTCGAAAACAAAATGTTTTATTTAATAAAACAATGTGAGCGCGTAAACAAAATAAATGGGAAGTACAATTATTGGAAAGTACTTAACGTAATCTTGAATATCTGACATATGAATTTGATGGAATAATAGTTGAAGAAGAAACAGTATAGTTGATAAATAGTTGATTGATCAGGTCATAATAGTTAAGTACTTGTTGATTAAAGCTTTCAAACAGTTTTGTCATGGCACAACTATCAGTATCACATTGGAGATCATGTCATGTTGACAGTCATAGCCGGTGTTGTATTACACCGTGCGACAAAAATTAAAAAAATGTTTCACACCGCAAAAATCTATCTGGGCATGAAACTAGAGACCAAATATAGTAATACTGCGTACTCAGTTTTTAATTTCTACATCCTTTAAAGAACTTCACAATTTTGAAGGGGATGAAAAATAAAAAAATAGAAAAAATACTTAACCTCGTTAGAATATGGCGATAAGTATGTATATCAAATGAAAGAGGAAAGGCTCAAGAATTTAAATAAAATTAATTTTTGTATCTATTTGTAAACAGGATATGAAAAAGGTCCTTTGAAAATGTTAATCCTTTATATCATTGAAAATTTATATAGAATTTTCTTGAAAAGTAAGTATGTTAAAACCGAAAATCTCTTTGATCACGTGTTATCTATACTCTATGCTATTATAGGCAAAAACCACTGAACCGATTTAGATGAACTAAGCACCAAACATTTTTCTATCTGAGGGAATGGTACATAGGCTATATGCGATTGGCCACGCCCCCTTCTTATGCCTACTATGGTAACAAAACTCAACTATGGTATGCTTTTGTAAGGCAATATGGGTATCAAACGATTCAATATGGGTATCACGATTATAATATAATCGGCCACGCTCACTTTCCGTGCCCACTAAACTCCAATTCTCCATCCATCTCTTTCAGCTGTTTATTGGTGGCCCGCGACTTCTGCTCCCTTAGGGGTTCTAATTAAGAGTAATTCTTGTGACGTGGTTTTCTTAGCGTGTAAGCTATCCAAAGCCATACTCTTTGCTTCATCTGCTTGAGTAGGGTTCTTCACTTCTTAGTTTCCAGAGCTCATCTGATTCTGATTGTGTTTGACCAGAATATTTTGCAAATATTCCGCAAACACTTGTTGACGAACTTAATTTAAGCCTTATTTAAGCTTTAGCTACTTTATTCTAGCCTGTTTTATATTTTGCTTGTTTCAGCATGATCAGTTAAGAACCAAAATTGCATTTTCTAGACTCTTCTAGTGTTTGTCAAATCTTTCTACCACGCAACTTGTACACCTCAATTAGTAAATCTTTGATTTGGATAATTACTGCTGTTAAAATCGTGTTTGTCGAACAATCGTTTAATACTGCACGATAATACAATACAATAGTAATTAACAAAAATGGCGCAAATCACATAATTTTAAAGATATACTGAAATATAGGCTTGTGTTATTACAGAAACAAAAATACAATAAATAGCTGGTCATTAAATATACACGCATTGACGTGGTTGTGCAAAGTTAATAATAAATTATCAATAGGATTAGTGTATAAAATTGTAAGTTCCAGCATAGCTTAATAACAATGATGGTATATTCATTCCTGTCGTCCGTAAACAGCGATTCTGTAAACAATTACACAAAAATTAAATGATATAAAAACATATAAAATTCTTTAGGTGCTACAAGCAACAGGTAATCAATCGCCTTTTCACACAATATTCACATTAGAATTTTATTTAGTCTATAAGTCAGCTTTGCCTGCTATAAACCCTTAGATTTTCTATGCTAACTCGTACATGTGGCTCGAGTATGACTTACCTATAGACGCAGGTGAACTGCGGATGTCCATGATTGTCTTGAAATCGGAAGCGCAGAAACCTGAGTTTGCAAGAGCTTTTTGCCGCAAACAGCTGTACGGGCGATTCAGCCGCGTTCTTATAGGTAAAAGAGCCCAAGCGCACTTGGTTAGTTGATGCAGCCGTCATGCCCTGATAGAATACATAAAACGTAAACGGTTATTGAAATGTTCAAGCAGCAGCAGTTGGTTTGCAAGTGGCCACTGAATTACCGAGATTTCGACTGTTTTGGGCGCACTCGTTGTGTCGTTGCGTGGCGCACGCCGTTTGCAGATGTGCTCCAGCTCAACGCCCTCAATGAAAATCTGCAAAAATACAGATTTTAATGTATGCGGACAACGCTTCATACACACTCACCTCCGATGCCAGTCGCACTGTCACCTCTGAGCGGTTCTTTTTGAAGCCGAAGCAGTTGCCCGGCTCCATGCCGGGACGCAGCATGCTGATGGGCGGATTGGAGCTATACTCCAGGCCCAGCATATTGCGCACCATATTCGTTGGGCCCACCGGTTCGGCCACCACATTCTCGATCTTTGCGCCCAATTCCTCGGCGGCGTAGTTGACACGAGGCGTTGGCGGTGGCACGGACGCCACTTCGCTGCCGGACGTTGCGCTCTGCGAGCGGCCGCTCGGACATTCAGACAGCCGCAATTGCTTCTTCAGCGTATACAGATCATCCCAGATGCCAGCCAGCCGCTTCTTCAGTAAGGCATCGACCACTTCAGTTAGATGCTTGGAGTCGCCGCCCCGGCCTTCCGGACCAGTGTGCAGCACCACATGCTGGCAATTAAAGCACATATTACAAAGTTAGATTTCGGTTGGAACGTTTTGAACAACTGAATTACACTTACCGCAATTTCGTCCACCTCCTCGCGCAGCCGCCTCAACGTGCGGCTATTCTCCAGATTGCTCGATATTAGCGTATAAATGAAACCACTGATCAGAAAGGACGTTATCAAATAGCAAATACAAATTTTTGTCCGATTACATGCCATTGTATTTGTATTTGAAATACAAAAAAACGGTTTACATATTTTCCAATTTTTCAAATTGAAATGACGGGGGAAAATATTTGAATGTTTTTTTTTCTGGGATACTGACAATTCCAAAACCTGGCGCATTCACAATTGTAAACAAAAATTGAGATTACAATGCTACATACAGTAAAAGTCTTTTATGAGTAATAAAACTAAAATACCCTTTAATACATATTACTTCTTACAAATAATATGAACAGAAAAATTGCCTCACTTGTTGAGACATGTATCGATTTTTGTTGCTAAAGATCTTAAATAATTACTAAACGATTTTAATTGCTCCTATTTGCCAAACGTCTGCGCAGCCTCGGAGCCAATTTGTATGGTGTTCTGTGTGCCCTTTCCTCGAAAATCAGTCAGTAGAGCAGGATCAATTAAATTCAAATTGGCGTACACATATTGCAAATCGAACTGCGGCATTTCGCGCTCGTGCTCCTTGATCGAGCGCAAACCAATGTGCGGACGCAGGAAGCTGTCAGCCAGCGGAAACCAGCGCAGCTGTATTTCGGGCTCTTTGCCCTGCTTGATGGCCTCCAGCATGCGTTTGCGATGCTGCATATAGGTAATGCGAAATATTTTAATTTTACGCGCCACATAATCAGCATCCAGGCCATAACCCATGGCGGCGGCAATGTCTTCAATGGCGGCATTGCGCAGCTCACGCGACCGATAGTCGGGATCGTGCAAATCCCAGAGGCAGCGGTGCGCACCGTAAAGGCGCAAAAACTTCACCGAATGCTTGAGCGACCATTTGCCGCCTAGTAGATCCTCTTCGAGTCCATTCCAAATCAATTTGGTGGCAGGCTTTTTGGCATCGCTATTGTCAGTAGAAGGGACGAGAATAGGAGACAAGTTTTCAACAACTGTTTGTGCGGGTTCTTGTGAGATGTCACATGCAATTTCTGCATTTGAACAGGAACTATCGTCCACTGCCATTTCAGTATCAATACGCATAGCTATTGCTTGTTTATCTGCTTCTTGCAGCGAGTCCTCTGTATCGCTTTTGTTAGACTCTTGTTGCTTGCCACTTAGATGCATTAGTTGAATATTTAGTGGCGTTGATGGCGGCACTTCATTGGCATCTACAAAGTGCTCCTCTTGCAGCGTGGAAACGTTATTTGCAGACATAAATTTTTCGGCCTCCGCCCACCATATCCAATTTGGTTTATAATTTGAATTTTTGGAAATTTTGAGCGCTTCTTCCTCATAAACGCGCCTAAACGTTTGCACACGCCTTTCAATGCGTTGCATGGACATTTGCATTGCAGCGGAAATTTCTGCAACGGCTTGGTGCTCCTCCGATTGTGCGCTACAGTCTTCTAATTTGGTGTGCCAGAGCGTAGAATGTTGAGCCAGCAATTGTACAAACTTTAGTGACTCCCTGCAAGTCCAAGCTTGATTATTGGGTGAAGCATTTGTTACAGTACTGGCACAGTCAGCTGTATGTGAGAGGCTGCACAGTTCATCAGTGATTTCGATTTTGATTTCCGTTTCAGTGGGGTTATTAACAAATTCAGTTGTGCTGTGCAAATTCTCTTGGTTCGAAGGAAATGAAGGCTGTAAATATGGGTTCTCTTTAAAGTAGTCCCGACAATGTTTATTACAATTAGGGTTTTACCTCAAATACTTCCTTCTTTATTACACTATTGGCATAGTCGAATTCATCTTCGTCCTCAAGCGGTATAAGTGACTCGGGATCGATGGTAAAGACCACCGCATCTTCCAGATCGGAATCGGTATCCACATCCTGCATTCACCTTCATATATGTTAGGTCTATTCTTTGGCTCCTTTTTTGACATACGCACCTCAACCTTACGGAATTTCTCTATGCGTGGCACGTCGCGAAGGAAGGCGTCGGCCAGAGCGAACCATTTTAGCTTCGTTTTAGCACCGATACCTACGACATTCAATTCATTACGTTTAATATGAAATACATACAAACAAATTTAGCAGCATTAAAAATTGTGTTACAAATAATTTAGAATTATGTTGATTTTAGTTTCTTGGCACCTTTTCGTATGCGCTGCTTGATTCGCCGCTTCTCATAGCGATACGTGGATCGCAGCACATTGATTTTCTGCACAACCTGAGCACAACGCAGTCCACCGCCCATGGCCGCTGTTATATCCACGAGCGCTGCTTTGCGCAGTTTCCTACTGCGATTGTCCGGATCGCGCGTGTCCCACAGACAGCGATGTGCACCGTACAGACGCAAAAGCCTTATCAGCTGCTTGAGACTCCATTTTTCTGACTTGGGGTCAGCGCACTGCGCCAACTCGTAATCATTGTTCAAATAGACTGGATGCACTTCGCTGGGCATTTCAATTTTGATGCTGCGCTCCTGCAGAAAAGTGATTGCAAGAAACGGTGTCAAATTACCGGAACCGGCTAGGTGTGGAAATGTATTTTACCTGCTTTTGTGCAGAGAAGATGGCACGATTGTCTTCCTCATCGCGTGGTGTCCAAATTCGCGAGCTTCCTTGAAATGAGTACGAAGACATCTGTGCAACTGTTTTCACGTCAAAATATTGGCAAACAAGCTTTAAATTATTGTTATTTAGATTGAATGTGAAACAATTAAATTGTTTGAAGCGAATAACTGCGACGACAGCGAAAATCAGCTGATTCGTGTGTAAACAAATGCGACGACCTTCAGCAGTGTTGCCATACATGAAGCCTTACTGGCATTGCCAACTACGGCGTATTTACATCTGGACGACAGCAGTTTTACCGCTTTTCATTTCTTAGCGATTCCACGAATATTCGTGTGCTGCGCACAGGTCAAAGCCATTTTTGCCATCTCTAATAGATTTTGACAGTTGGTATGGTCGTGGTTTTCGTTGCTCTGCGCACAAAAGGAACACTTTTTTACAGTTTACAAAAACAAATGAAAAATATACTAATAGCAAATACAAAACTGTAATAACAAGAGAAAATGTTGAAAAGCTAACGAACGCAACGAAACAGCAAATAACAGAAAAGTAAAAACTAATGTAGCGTGTGAAGAACAATTGTGTATGTACGAGAGCCTATTAAAAATCGGTTAAAGCCGACCTCTGAACACAAAGGCGCAGCTAGAGGATAAGCAAAGCAAAAACAATAAAAAATAGAACAGAACAAGCAATTTCATAGGCGTTGCAGCAGCAGCAGAAGGCGCAGACACAGTGCTGAACGCGTCGAACACGCAGGAGAATGGAAAATTTGCGTGAGCCCAGCGCAGACAGCAATGGAACATATCTGAAGACAAACGCCAGAGGCAAGTCGAGTGCGTTGGCAACAGTAACAACGACAGCAACAGCAGCAGCAGCAGCATTGCAAGCAGCAACAACAACAAGCAATGGCGCAGACAGGACAGACACGGCTGCGGACACACAGGATAGCTGCAGTCAATTGAATTGGTTGCAGCACTTAAACAGCAACAATAACAACAACATTTCGACGAATGTAAGCACAACAGGAAAAGAAAAGTGTAGCCAAGTGAACGCTGTCGAGGCAACAAAGTGGGACGGCGTCGTAAGCGGTAGCGCCCATTGGCCGAGTGCACAAAACAGCTGGCATTGCGTGAGCTGTGAGTCGGCTGGGGCGGCGGTGGTGGCGGACGAGGGTGCTGCCGCCGCCCTGCAACACAAGCACAATACCGCGGCGGCGACAGCTATGACGGCAACAACAACAGTGGGCAGTCAGCCAACAGCTGCAGCAGCTGCACTGGGCGTTGCGTTGATGAACATAGAAGACAGAGGTGTGTCGTCCGTGGGTGCAGGTGTAGCCAGCACAAATGGACAGACAGTCGAACAGGTTAGACAAAAGGGGCAAACAAAACGAGTTTTACATGCAGCAAATTTCTTTACAATTAATTAACCTCTTTCTCCCTCCTCGATTGGCAGACGCAATCGGCAGTGCGTCATAATGGTGCCACCATCAGTCAGCCCACTTCCTCAGCCGCTGCCGCTGCCATTGCCATCCCAACACCGACCGTCGCCACCAGTAACGTTTATGACGCCTACGCAGCCATAGGCGCCGCTTCGCTGTCGCCGCCGGGCGCCAGTGGCCAGAGCCACTCCCAACGCAGTAATTCGCCACACAATTCCACCGAGAACCTGAGCTACTCCAGCGACAACTTTTACCCCGACAATCTCATACTACTCGAGGAGGACGACGGCGACGTCGGGCATTGCGATTTGGTCGATGACGACGATGTGGAGGCGGAGGAGATTTCGCTGAATTCGGATGACTGTGTTTATGCGTATCGCGGCGACGGTGCGGACTTTGATCTCGCACTGGACGCGATTGCGGGCCGTGGTGCCGGTGATGTGGGACTGCTAGACGATGAGACGGACTTTCTGGAAATGGACTTTGAGCCGGATCCGCTGTCGGAGGTGGAGTACGGCTCGGTGGAGACGGCACCGGCACATGCAGATGCCTTTCTGCTGCAACGCGACTCGTGTCATTTGAGTGGCCGACACTCGGCTACGCTGAGTCTGCACGCATGCACGCCCACTCAACGTCAACTGTTCAGCTCGCCCATCGACGACGATTTGGCGCCGCCGCCGACCAAAGGGCTGCAGTCTCAGTTGCTAATGAGCAAAAATTTTGCGCGCATCACCATGCATTTGGACCAGATCAAGGGCGAGAACGGGGATTGTGATATTTTCGAGCGCGCGCACAGTGATCGCGCCTCAGTGCTGGGCATGCTGAGTGACGACACGTCGGTGGAGGCGCCAATAACGACGACAACGACGGCACACTCGCTACCCAATGCGCTGCTCACTAGCTTCGGGCGTGACATGCGGCACGCAGAGGAAGCGAAGAGCACACCGTCAAAGGTTACAGGTACAAACTTGTCTGCATTCTTTTAGTTTGAATTGCTAACAATTTGCTTCGTCACAGGTGCCAAGCCGAAACGCCTGTCCACGTTCTCCACGTCGTCATCGACCTCATCGAAGACCTCGTCCAAGTCACGGCAATCGCTGCGCTCTTCATACGCCACCGCTGCGCTCTGTAGCAGCTCCAGCTTCGACGAGCGCAGCGTCAGTTGCACCGAATTCCGGTGCGTACCGCCAGCCAGCGCAGTCGAGGACTGCTTGCCGCCGCCAGCAACTGTGGCCAACAGTAGCAACGGCCACAACTGTGACGATTTCAGCGCCAACGATGAGACTTGCCTCGACTGTCTCGAAAAGGAGTTTCTGGCGAACACTATCGGCAAGGCCATCGACCTGAGTGAGTGCCCGAAGTGCCGCAAGCGCAGCGGTGGCATGGCGCTCTACAAGCGGGTGGTGCATGCGGCGACAACGCGCTGTCGCAGCGGCTCGCCGGCATTCTTCAGCGAGACACGCGACGACTGTCTCTTCGAGACGGCGGCCAGCGATTTTCTGGGTGCGCGCAAAACGGACGAATGGACAACACCGATTAAAGATAGAACGTTGCTGGGGCGTGGTAGTGGTGGTGGTGGTGGTGGTAGTGTTGGTGCTGGGGATGGCAATGGCGGTGTTGGTGCGGCTAGTACGGACAGTGGCATCAAGGCGAGAAGCAAGCTGCGTGCGCGTGCCAGGTCACGCACCTGCGATGTGGCTGATGTGCTGCAGCTGCAAGCAACCGCCGCCGAAGACGTCATAAGCCAAAGAAGGACAACGTGTGATAATCTCAATAGCGAGCAGGTAAGCGGCACTAGATTTATCATAAAAGCATTAAAACATTGCTTTTGCATTTGCAGCTGCTAAAGAATTTGTTGTTGACTGAAAAGGAAGTTGTGACAATTTCCACTGTGAATTTAAGTGAGGAGACGCTGGTGCAGGCACTGGTGAGCAGCGTTTTTGATTACCTGTGCACTTTCAATTTTGATTTTCGGTTGTGCTTTTGCAGGATAAACTGAATATCTCCTACAACGCTGAACTTGTGAAATCTCATTTCAACTCGCACTACATGCACGGCAGCAGTTGTAATGCCAACACGTATGCGCATAGAAATTTGAAGGAATACAAAGATCTGAAACACTTTCTGCTGCATGAATCGAAAAAGAACTGCAACTACCCGAAGTTGAAGCGGCTCATTGAAGTGGCAACGCGACAGCAACTGGATGTGCAGTACAAGCAGGTGCGAGCAGGCGGCCAAAGACTTGTTTGTAACATCAAACATTATGTTATTGATTATTGCAAAATTTGTGTTCACAGGATGCCAACAACGCCATCCCGGAAATGGTGCCCGTCAAGGTCGCGGACATATTACACCAATGGCTGCGCACCAAAAAGCTCGATGTACTTAAGCAATTGGACAAGCGTTTCGTGGATGCCAATGTTTTGGGTACTGTTACTTTAATATCGCTTCTTTTGTGGGCATTCAAATAAAAGTTGTTTGTTCGATCTAATTGCAGGCAAAATTGCCAACATCATACGACAGGCACAGCAGCGCTGTACACCGCGTCGGCCTCTACCCGAGTATATCTCCATACCGCAGTATTATGCCAGCGGCTACCTGACATTAACAAAGAAATGCTAAGCACCAGCGCAAAGCTGTGGCATAGGCGCGGTGGCAGATCGCACGACGCTTATGCAATTCGTCTGGCTGTTCGTCTCCTGTACTAAAAATATGAACATTTACATACATAACATTAAAGCAAGTAGTAGTAACAAACGCATGCATTATACATCAAACATACAGAACATACAAAATACTTAATTGCAAAAATAGCGCAACACATAAAACAATCACAACACTTGGCACATTCACTAATCGTTTATTATGTACTAAAAATATCACTACGAATACACGTATTGCTACTATCAGATACATTCACATAAAATACATTTAAACAATATCGAATATGCTTAACTATAAAAACATGACACAATGTATGCATAACTATTTCTAACAATATGCATGCGAAATTTGTACTTGCTATCGTTGGGGCCGCCGTGGGCGGACACTGATGTTCAACTGTACGTGTGTATAAAATGACTTGATGTAATTTGCAATATTATCCATATAGAAATATGAATAAACATATTTACTTACTGTTTGTATGTCCCTACAGAAGATGTAGACAACAAAACCCCAACAAAAATAATCAAGTAAATTAGCCTGTAAAACTATTGTAGTACTGTAGTTGTAATTGAAAACGTTTATGCTAAACACAAACAACACACTGAAATACACCACCAATACCAATCAACGTGTCACGCACACAAGCGAACTGTAATCGTTTAATACGTGCATTTTAACGTGGTTATTGTTCATTGATTTGTGACTACATGGACAGCATGATGCAGTGCGCCCAAGTCGAATGCCTGCACCGACATTTCAAAGTTGAAGAAGTAACCCACGAAGGCTCAAGGCAGTCAACCTGGTCAGATGTTTCCGATTACAACAGTCAAACGCAAGGGGAAGACATTGTTGTTATGATTAAAATGTACGAAAGAACGAGTGCAAAGACACTCCGAAACACTCAAATACACATTCCCTTACAGTTTTTAATAAAATTACGCTTTATTAAAAAAAACGGTTTTACATTTTACTGCAGGAGGAGCTGACGTTATACTTTTTAAATATTGTAAAAATTATTTTAATTTAACCAACCTCACAGAACCAATTCAATAAAATCATCTTAACTTTGCTAAGAAAATAAATTTCATAATCACTTAAACTAACTTATGAAAAAATGTCGCTCTGTCAAAATTGGTTAATGAACTGAGCACAACTAATGATCAAGTTAGCATTACAAGCGGTCTTTCTGCCCACACAACAAGATTTCCGTAACCTTAAACAATCCATTTCAACTTATAAACATACAACAATCTGTATTCGGTAGAAGCACAGAAGTTATGCAAATTGCTGTGACCATAAAATTTGCCATTCCTCAATTCAAAGCGTCCAATGGCTGACCCAAAATATGGCAATAGTCGACTGAAAGCATTTCTAGCCCCGTCAAACATAAATAAAACCAAGCAACGCGAGTCAAACGAACTTGCAACAAGTTGCAGTTCGATAGGCAATTACATGAAAATACTGGATTTCCACGCGAAAAGTTGACAAATCAACTTTCCGCCAGGTTGTTTTTGATCCTTTTTAACTACTTCAAAACGATTTACTACAAGGAAATAGTAGTTTGCAGCTGTTTAAAGAGAGCAAAGGAGGAGAGAATATCTGCAGATTTCCACTTCTAGCTCTCCTCTCTTGCTTTCGAATTCGAAGTGGAAGAATTGAAAACTTTTGTATTGCAACGATTTCAAATTAAGTGCCAAGTCTGAGCATAAAGCATGGCTGAAATGCCGCCACAACCTTGTCGAGGCAAGCACAAAAAAAAATAAAAATATTGCGCAACAGTGAAAACAAAAACCTGGCTTGCAACGAAATATGAGTGTGTGGGAATGTGAGCCTGGACTGAGAGTGGCGACAATAAACAAGAATTTGCATAATTCGGCGTGTAAACTGCAAACGAAATTATTGTAAAGAAGCAAGTAAAAAATTATTGAGACTTGTACGTGAAGCGACAAACATACATAAGGACAACAATGCATATCATGCTCTGTATGTATATGTATATATGTAGGTACATATGTATGTAATTATATACAAAGTTAACTCTATATTCACTGCACTTTTTATCTCTTCCTCCCCTTTGTTTTTGAAGTGTTTGGTTGATACATTTTTCGAAGCCTTCAAATTGCACTTCAGGGCAGAACTAACTCATGGACTCAATTAAAGTTATCAGATCTCTCTTTTTGGCTCTTTTCCCTCTCTACAATCATGTGAGAAACTTTCGTTTTTGAATTACAGATATCACTTATTGTTGGTTAGAAATCTTGAAATATGCAGGATAGCATTTTAGAGCTATCTATGTTCAGTAGAGCACGCAAGGAGTGTTTTGTGGGGTACGAACCGCCCAAAATATTTACTTACTTAACCCTTTCGGTTATTCTATGCCATATGACATAGTCTCTTTTCAGTGCCTGTTTTAGGTCAAAAAGCTTGTGGATACTATATTTTTATTGTTCCTTAGAATAGTTTGAAGTTTTATGTAAAATACGAAATTAATAAACTGAATAATTAAGTTGAGAGAAGAGAAGTATACACTTTTTTTAATGGTATATCTTGAGATAGTGAAGGAAGAAGAAGCAGAAAAAATTAGATAACTTTTTTAATTTGACGTTTTCTTTCAATTTAGATACTTTTTTAAAAAAATTTTGGCTGAAGTAAATGAAATAATATTCAAATTTTCCTTATGCATAAAAAGTTGTATGTTTAAGTAATTATTACAGCCACAACGATGTGGTTGCTCTCATAGAAAAACACTCTAAAATACAGGGTCCGAGTATACAAATTTAAAAATTTTCTATGGATTGTTGCTAATATCGGGTGTTTTTTTTTGAGGTATAGAACTTCGAATTGAAATAAAACACAAGAAAATCGTTTTAATGTCCATCAATTTGGCTTTATTGGAAGGATAATTTTATGCAATTAATGTTTAAATATGATTTCGGGCATGTGGCCGCCGCGGCCGGCTCGAATAAAGCCAATTCTACAGGTCCAATTTTCAACCACTTTTTCGAGCATTTGGGGCCGTATGTCGGCAATAACGCCACGAATGTTGGCTTCCAAGTCCCCTAACGTTTCTGGTTTGTTGGCGTAGACGAGCGACTTCACATATCCCCAAAGAAAATAATCCAATGGTGTCAAATCACACGATCTTGGTGGCCAATTGACAGGTCCATTCCGCGAAATTATGCGCTCATCGAATGTTTCCTTCAATAAATCGATTGTGACGTGCGCTGTGGTGCATGTAGCGCCGTCTTGTTGGAACCACAACTCATCCACATTCATGCCATCCAATTCGGGAACAAAAAAGTCGGTTATCATGGCTCTATACCGGTCTCCATTAACGGTAACTGACTTCTCTTCTGACTGGGTCCTCTTCAACATTTTGCTCTACAGCGGCAATTGTTTCTTCGGTGCGCACTGTTCGACGTCTCTGCGGATGCGTATTATCACATAGAGTAAACGTAGTGCGATAACGACCCATGGTTAACCGAATTAATTGCTCTGATGGACGATTATGTCGACCATAAATGGACGGATCTTGCGGTAAACTTCGCGAACTGAACCATTATTTTCGAAATAAATTTGCACGATTTGCAAGCGTTGTTCTTTTGTCAACCTGTTCATGATGAAATGGCAAACCAAACTGAACATAAATGACATTAGAGTTACCAGATTTGACCACAAAATGCCAGTTTTATCTCTATTCGAAAAACAAACCTCCAACCAAACCAAACAAACATAGAAGCCTAAAACGTAAAATTTAAAAATTTAACTTTTCCCAGTAAAAAGCTGTACCGAAAGGGTTAACAAAACAATCCTTTACCAGGTTTCGGCCTGACGCAAAAGTTCTTTCCGGGAATCTTTCTTTGAGATTGTTATCTCCAATTGGTCACACCAACAGATGATAGGGCGTCTTCAAATTGGTTCTTACACCGGAGACATGGTCTTCCTCTTCGCCGGCAACCTTGAACATCTTTTTCGCCGAAGTTTTATTGTCCATACGGAAGACATGGCCAAGCGAGCGTAGCCGCTGGATATTGATTCGCTGTGCTAGGTCCTTGTTTTAAAGCGGCTCATACAGCTCATTGTTCGTTTGTATTTGATAGTCGTCGTTAATACGAACAGGGCCGAAGATTTTGAGAAGTACCTTCCTTTCGAACATCCCAAAGGTCGGTATGTGGTTTTGTGATAGTGTCCATGCTTCTGTGTCATAAAGGAGCATGAGGGGAATAAGCGTCTTATAGAGTGCAAGTTGTGTGGTTCAAGAGAGGTCTCTGCCACTTAATTGCCTATCGAGACCGTGCCAGCATCATTATTGTTGCTGTGTATGGCAGTACTAGTCGGGCATCACAATGGGCCTTAGAGGTCTCCGAGTGTACTTGCTGAGAACCAGCAAACCGCCTGTCTTACCTAACCTAACCTATGGTAGTACTAAGTTAGACAAATTTCTTGACAACAGTTCCTTTGACCTCAATGTGAGACCATAACAGCGGAGAGCAGCAGAGAGTACCTTCGTGTAGACGGCGTATACCCTTCCTGTCCTCCTTTATCACCAGACCTAAAATATTACTTACCTACCTATACACATACCTACATACACCTATACCTATTTTGGTTATAGGTTTAGCTTCTTCTAGTGCTGCCACTGTATCAACAACGGCTTCCAAAATTGGCCCGAAAAAGACTATCAATCTGACACTTCTTCTCTACTTTATCTACTTAAAGCAGCTCTTTTAAATCATTAATTTCCTAGGTATCTCTTTCTCGCTATGAAACAAAACTGACTGACTGACTGAACTAAATGTTCATTATCAGAATTTATTGGGTTTTCCCTCTCCACTAAGAATCGCCTTCTCTCCTCCTGCATCGATCCAAGTCTCCATTTTCATTATCACGTTGCCGTGTATTTTCATTAATTTATTAATTTATACGTTTTGTGTAAAGCAAGCTCATAATTTTAACACCCATGCCAGCGGCCAATGTGGCGCGTTCCCCCGATTCCCCATTCCATTCTTTGTTCCCCCTGCTACTGCCGCTTCTTTGCTGCTTCATTGAGCAAATGATACATGTACAAGTATGCAGAATTGGCGGTTGCAGCCAACTTGTCCAATGTTCATGGAATTTCGTCTGAATTTCTTACCTGTCTGTCTGGTTTGGTATTTCATAGCTGCCACTGCTGCTGTTGTTTTGTTTTTTCACAATTCTTTTTTTTTTTTGTAGTGGGTTCTGTTGCTTCTCTACCACACATCTCCTTCATACGTTTAACAATTTGTTTTCTTTCATTTTTTCGACTGCCTTTAGAACCACGTCCGAGTGTGTTGCAGAGCTAGTTGTGTGGTTGTTATTGTTTTTGTTTTCTTATTGCTTTAACTGTATCTTTGGCGTTTTGACCATAAATTCAACAGTGGCTGCAGTTCTTCGACTATTTATGGTCGCATCTTGTGCTCGTCGCCGCTTGCCACTGTTACCACTTGGCTGTCTGCGCGTTTTCGGTTCGGACGGTTTTGCAGTTATGCTGGCCGCGCTTATGTGCGCGTCTCGTCTGTGTGTTTGCATTGACCAAGTTATGTTTCCCGCTACAGATCACCGTCGCTATCGACGATGTACATATATTGTGGTCCTGCTTTGACGTTTGTTTGCGGAAAAATCCATTAAAATTTTTGCACGTTACGCATTTTGGGTTTTATGTTTCCTTCGTTTCGTTATCTTTGGCATTTTCCACTGCTTTTACTTGAGTTTAGTGTTTTGTTTTGTTTTACGAGTATTGTTCTGCTTAGATTTAAAGGAAGTTGCGAAAACTATACTTGCATATGTATGTGTAGTATGCAATGTTTACGATGCCAATAACCTGAGCTGTTTGGCTGATTTGAAGGCTTTTCTGGTAGCATACATACGATTCACTAAAATTCAGTGACAGAGATGTCAATCTATTTTGGTGATCGTTCCAATAGATATAGTTTACTTGACTGGATAAATCGACAAATCGCTCGGTGAAGTTTAATATCGAACCCATTTCGTACCTTTGATTCGTTAACGAATCATAAAAATTAGTAATGTTTGTTTGCATTTTCTTTATTTCGATAAATGTGTGTAATCTAAAGTTAATGTTTTTTATATTATGCTCAGTTCTATTGGCTTCTTAATAAAACATTATTTTACCATGCCACGCTTTCCTTATTAAAGATGGGTGGGCATTCAAAAACCGAAAACTTTTTTCCTTAAATTTTTTTAAAGTACCTACTAAAAATAACTAGACTTGTGCAAAATTTACTCAAAGAAAGACAAAATTTAAAAAATAAAATAAAAGAAAATAAAATAAAATAAAATGCAATAAAATAATTATTTTATTTTATGAATGAACTGAAATAAAACAAAATCAAATCAAATAAAATAAAATCAAATCAAATCGAGTCAAATAAAATAAAATAAAATAAAATAAAATAAAATAAAATAAAATAAAATAAAATAAAATAAAATAAAATAAAATAAAATAAAATAAAATAAAATAAAATAAAATAAAATAAAATAAAAATCAAATCAAATCAAATCAAATCAAATCAAATCAAATCAAATCAAATCAAATCAAATCAAATCAAATCAAATCAAATCAAATCAAATCAAATCAAATCAAATCAAATCAAATCAAATCAAATCAAATCAAATCAAATCAAATCAAATCAAATCAAATCAAATCAAATCAAATCAAATCAAATCAAATCAAATCAAATCAAATCAAATCAAATCAAATCAAATCAAATCAAATCAAATCAAATCAAATCAAATCAAATCAAATCAAATCAAATCAAATCAAATCAAATCAAATCAAATCAAATCAAATCAAATCAAATCAAATCAAATCAAATCAAATCAAATGAAATAAAATAAAATAAAGTTAAATAAAATAAAATATAATGAAATAAAATTAAATAAAATGAAAAAAAAAATTAATATAAAATGCAATAAAATTTAAAAAAATGAAATTAAATTAATTGAAATAAAATAAAATAAAATAAAATAAAATAAAATAAAATAAAATAAAATATAAAATAAAATAAGATAAGATAAGATAAGATAAAATAAAATAAAATAAAATAAAATAAACTTAAATGAAATAAAATAAAATAAAATAAAAATTTTAAAAATTGTTAAAAAATTAAATTTTAATCTGCGATTATGGACAATAATGGATTACGGATAAATGGTATTTTGTATCTCTAACTTGTATAGTTCGTATCATATCTTCCGTGTGTATACTCCTTTGAAACAGTAGAAGAAGAAGCCACAGAAGTTCTTAAAGTGTAATTGCATTGTAAGACGTCTAAAGGAGGCGCTGATCTTTGCAGTTTATTGTTTACAATAGTGACAATGTCTTTGATACTTCCAGCATCACGTTGTCAGTTCTTCTGTTTCTATAGACCAATGTCCTCAAGTCCCGTGTGTCCAAAATATCAACATTCACTAGTCCCAAGTATCATTCATACATACACAATCTTTTCTCAGTTACTTTTCAACCCATTTTTTGTGTCAGAATCAAGTGCCCAATCGTTGATTCTGATCACAGACTGAGCCCAGAGCACTGCCTAATATGCCAACCTAATCCATGCGCTTTGCCTAGAGAAAACGACATGTCATTAGGCCAACCAACTGTCTGTAGTTCCTTATGTATGGAGACAGAAGAAACCCTAAGATTTGGTCTTCTCAGTTTGATTTTCTCACTCAGCAGTTCCCAGTTAGAAGACCGGTGGCCTGTCATTGGGCCAACCAACTGTCTGTACTTGCTTCTGCATAAAGACAAAAGAAACTATAAGAGTTGGTCTTCTCAGTGTAGTCCCCCTCAGTATTCAGTGCCCAGTTAGAAGACCGGTGACCTGCCATTAGGTCAACCAACTGTCTGGGAGGAAACTATATGCTGTGGGAGGAAACTGTCTGGGAGGAAACTATATATATATGTAAGGAACTATATGCATAGAGACAGAAGAAACCGTAAGAGTTGGTCTTCTCAGTTTGATTTCCTCACTCAGCAGTTCCCAGTTAGAAGACCGGTGACCTGTCTAAGCTGGTTTTACCTTAGTTTCCATTTGAGGTTATAACCCCAGAATGCCTCAAACTGGACACAGACTCAGGAAACATATGCATACAATCGGGCTATAGAGCAGCAGAGGAGACTCCCGAACATATGTTATTACACAGCGATGCATCATGTCACAGTAAGAGGCGACACCTGGGCCAGTTCTGGCTTACAGAAGAGAACATCAAGCAACTAAATCCCCGTGAGTTACTAAGCATCATTAGGTCGGCGGATCTAGGGATGTTTTCTAACAAGTTGTAGGGGCACAATAGATCAGTTCCGATCTCAGTGCAATAAACCCCATCAAATTCTATTCTATTCTAAGAGTTGGTCTGTAATGACGGTTGGCACAAGTTTCCTCCAACTGAACCCAGTAGTTAATAGTAGCTGGAATTGCAAAAGCTGGGGAGCTCAGAGCTGATTCTGACTTAAGAGTCAGAGAACTCATTACTAGCAATTCCTATCCGTTCTGAGACTCAAGTAAGCATCAGATTATTACATCTTCCGACATAGTTTAGTCTGAATTTACAAGACTTGACCATCGCCATAAGCTTAGCCTGACTGACACTGCAGACATAGATGGATTTGCCTCTCCATCTCCTCTCGACACTATAGTTCATTGTCTCAAGTATTGCTTGCCCCATATAAATCCTTAACTTAGACTTCCTGTCGCTCGTCACAATCGTTGCATATTACGCGATCGATCAACGCGTTCGATAAAACCCAATTACAGCGATAAAGCTAATGAGCCAAGCTTGCGCTCGCTAACTTATCGTTAGATCTTTTTTTGATTTCCTACGTCCCGAGTCAGTGATGTGCGCGTCGTTGTCGTTGAAATGAATGGCGACTATTTCGCATCCATCGAAGCCAAGAATTGCGCCAAACTCAACATCATCCCCAGTTCATGAGCCAAAGCGACGACCGCATTTTAAGCCATTTAACCAGTTTTGCTTATTGTTGCTTTTATGTTGCTGTGTTGTTTTTGTTGCTGCGCTTCACACCTAAAAGAAGAAGAAAAAAAGTATGGTTTTAAGTACAATTCCTGCACGACTTGTGGCGGCGTTTTCAAGCCGCCTCGAACCGGCACACATGTTGCGGTTGCAGCTGACCAGAACTTGGCGCTCAGGTAAGTATGAAATCTCACCTGAGCCAAAGTTGCCAGCTGTTGGCTTTTCTGGAAAACATCTACAATCGTCTGTATTCAAGGCGACGAGAAGCCGTGACGGCACAGTGTGGCAGCTTTGGCCGAACCGGGCTT
Organism: Melieria crassipennis; assembly: GCA_963668005.1. Taxonomy (NCBI): domain Eukaryota; kingdom Metazoa; phylum Arthropoda; class Insecta; order Diptera; family Ulidiidae; genus Melieria; species Melieria crassipennis. The sequence continues at coordinate 56,278,061 of OY764961.1, read as the reverse complement.
AGTTGTCTGAGACAAGAAAGTCAAATCGATCGTTTGCGGCTCCAACAGGCGTTGCTGGCAACTTGAAGTTTAGTTACTTTTCAACGTTGACTTTAAGCGCAGCACAACATTACCAAACGCACAGCAAACGTGCGCTTTAGCGACGCTGAGCGGTGGTATTTTTTTTGTTATTGTAATTTTTTTTTTACTTGCTACAATTCCGGGTATAAAACTTGCAAGCGTGTTGTGTGTGCGCGCGTGTGAAAGAAACAGAGCGAGAGAGAGAGAGAGAGAGAAAAGTAGCTTAGAGTTGCGCGCAGGCGCAGCTAATCAATGCGGTTAGATTTTAATTAAAATCGGTGCCGTGTGCTTTACTTACCAGCAAAATAATAAAAGTAATCATAATAAAAGAAAAAAGTAAGAGAAATTGTCGTGTCGACAGTGGCCACAAAAAGCATGGAAAGCAGTAAAAGATTAGCTTCAACCTGATGTGAAATCGAGTGCCAGTGAAAGAATGGAAAGCAGTTGAGAATTGTTTTCATATTTTTTTTTATGTTTTTCTTGTGTACCAAAATGTCAGTGAAACTAAAATAGTGCTATTTAAAATTAACAACAACACCACCAAAAACAACAACAAAACCAACAAGTAAAAGCAACAATTTGTGTTCTAAGCAAATATTTAGCAGCTAAAACGTAGCATTTTTGGCGCTGTCGAGAGGTGTTAAACTGCCTGTGGCGGTGGTTTTGGTGACGGCAGCGCTTATTAAAATTAAGAAAAAAAATAAATATACAACTCATAGCAATGCCAGCATGAAAGAGAGGGCATTCGAAAGGTGCTAATTTTCTTGGTTGAAGGCCAAGCATGAAATTTGTACAAGTGATGACGAGAAACCATCAAAAATCTTAATGCAAAGTTATATGAAAAAATTCTGCGCTTAATAATAAAATGGTGCAACTATAATAAACAACTATAACAAATCAAGCATTCTACTCAACAAACAGCATTAGTGTCTCAATCAACTTTAAACAACATTTACACCACCCACACACACCCACAACTCACTCAACATTTTCAACTTTACATTTAGTTCGATGCAACTTTACACCATCATTCCATCAAAATCACTTCTAGAATTTTGGAAGCATTTTATGTGGATTAACGACAAAGCCACAAATGTCGCTTCGCCCATTTGTGCGACGGCAATCAAACAACGAGCGGATATTTCTTACGTTATACTTGAGCTATAACGCTAAATAAGTAAGTAAGTGTGCAGCGTCCTTGCATTATGTGTAATTTTAAGCAAATTGCCATTTCATACCTACATACAAATATTTTGTAAATATCTCACGTTTATATGTCGTAAGTTTTTGTTGTTTTAAGATGCATTTGTTTATAACTCGCAAGTTGTCCACTTTAGCAGTAATCTTCATGCGAAATGTGTACCGCGTTGTGACCCGGTTCGACGCGGGTTTGTGCATTGCTTTAAGCCAAGTTTTGTGACGAAATGTGGCTTTGATTTGCCGATTGTGCTATGATTGTGTGTGTGTGTGTAAGTGTGAGGCATGTCGCTGTCTATGAATCACATTCCAGCGCTGACTCGTCTTGAGAAAATGACAAATTTCTGAGCTATTAAAAATGTACACTCATGTTTGACATGCAGTACAAATAAACAACAAGTGTGAGTTAACGCTGCGTTAAGTTCATAATTTTGTAGGTTGGTTTTGGTTGAGATAGGTTTGTGTGTGTGTGAGAAAAGTTGTACTTTATTGCGAAAGATCATTGGGGCCCATTTTGCGAAATTTACAAAAAAATGTATCAAAGTTCAAACCACTTCGAGTGCTTCATTAAGCTGTGTAAATTCTGTAACAATGTTTTTTCAGCACCCATACTCAGGGTCAGTATTCTTAACCCATTTTCGGCCGCTGGTCGATTTTTCGACCAGCCACTTTGAAGGATAGTAGCTCTGCACTTAGACATTATATCTTTGAACTTTCGATGCAGAAAATAGCTTTGGTCTTTTGGTAACCCCTCGAATAATAATTTTTTTTAAAAACGATAAATTTGGAGATATTGGCGAAGGCACGAAAAAAGCATTTTTTTAGTCATATTTTGAATATTCTGAAAAATATATAACCTTTTCAAATTATTGATTTATTATTGATTATTTACGAAGGCTAAAGACCAAATTACCACAATCAATTGATATCCATAAGATTATGAAAATATTTTTACCTCTCAGCACCGCGTACTTTTCAGTGGTCGAAAAATCGACGATTGGCCAGAAGTCGTCATGTATGTACATATATAAGCCAACAATTGTTTGTTTTCATGCTTGATTATTATTTGACTAAAACTATGTACATATATATTTGTTTTTATTTGAAATTGAATTTTTATTAATTTATAAAAAAAATTTGTAAAAAAAAAAACACAAAAAAAATCCAAAAATATTCTTAATTAAGGTCCTAAATGTAAGTCCTTAAAAGGAATTACAAAAATATTGGCTATTTCTGGTAGCGGCCGAAAATGGGTTAAAGAACCCTAAAGGGGCGTAGAAAGCGCTTTTTGATTCCTATTTCCTTCTTAACTCCGTTTCTTTTGTCCATACTTCTTTAGTCTGTTTTTGCTTATTTTAGGTAAACAATTTTTTTTTTTAGATTCCACTTCCTTCACACAGACCCAATGTAAAGATTTCTACTGTCTGCTTCTACTTTTTGGGTATCTTCTTGTTTAAGTTTTTTAAACTTAATTGAATGAAAAGGTGTTTTTCTCATTCTTTCTTGTCGCTTTGGGTTCTTTTTTTTGTTTTGGGTCTCTTTTTATGTTTTGGGTTTCTTGTTTTGTTTTAACGCCAAAACTAATCATTAAAGAAGTCAGCCGTCTATGAAGTAATATAAATATCCAAACCTAATACATTCCAGTTCGTGATTGTTCACTCATTTATTCCACACATCACGACACTGTTCATTGACTTTCACGACCGCAATTGCAATATTTAATATATAGAATAATTATTTTTAAACACGTTTAAACGCATCACTCGACCGCTTACATCATTTCCGTGAAATGTTCTCTTATTTAATGCATTAATCGGAAATACTTTCTATTTTTTTCATTAAGTATATGGCTCATAAAATTTATGCCAAAAGGAAAATAATTTAATAATAAAGTGCTTTGAAATGAAAAAATAATTTATATGTACACAAAATTTGATTGTATGATGGATAATGAAAAATTGTGAAAAATTAATAAACCAATTTAAGATTGTAGATTCGGGCAATTTTTTGTTACTAAAGACCGTAAAAGATCAAAACTGTATTGAATTGATTTACTCAAAAAATCTATCGACTTTATTTCGGTTTAATTACAACGAGATTTTGTTGGTTAGATTTTGATTTGATGGCTTTTAAGATCGATTAAGACAAATTAATTTAAAGAACGATTGGTCCTTGAAATGCTTTTAACATGGATGAATCGATGAATTCAATTTCGATTTGCTTGTTACAAAGATTGATCTAACTAATAGATTACATTTTAAGGTGCACTTTATTTCGATTTGATTACTTCAAGGATTAATCGAATGATTCGATTTTGTTTTAAAATGAATTCAACTTTGATTTGATTACGTCAAAGAACGATGGGTCATTTGATTGCTTTTAACATCGATGAATTGAATTTGAAATTTGATTACTTCAAAGATTGATCGAACGATTCGGTTTTGTTATTTTATGAATTTCAATTTGATTTATTTAAAGAACGATCGGACGTTTAATTGCTTTTAAGTTTGATGAATAGCTGAATTCAATTTCTAAATTTAATTTGATCTATATTTAATTTTAAGATTAATTAAATTTAGATTTTTATTACTTCAAAGATTGATCGAACAATTCGATTTTGTTTTCAGATGAATTTAACTTTGATTACTTTAAAGAACAATCGATCGTTTAATTGCTTTTAACATCGATGAATCGAATTTGAAATTTGATTACTTCAAGTTTCATCGAGCGATTCGATTTTGTTTTCAATGAATTTTACTTCGATTTGATTAGTTCAAAGATTGTTCGATCGGTTGATTGTTTTAAAATCGATTAAAATGAATTCAGCCTTGATATAATTATTTGAAAACATGATCTGTAAATTATATGTCGTTTTTAAAACAATTTCATTTCGATTTGATTATTTCCAATTTAAACGATCGATTCAATGTCAATGAATTAATTTTAAAGATTGATCGATTCGATTTTTTTGTAATTGTCTCAAAGATTGATCGATTTAATCTCAACTAAATACCACTCAATAAATTGGATTTCAATTTGATTATATAAAATTTCAATAAATAAAATTTTTAATATTTCAAAAATTTATTTATGTATTTAATTTTGGTTTGATTATATCAAAAAGCACTAAATCGATTCGTTTTTGATTTGATAATGTCAAAAATAAATGGATTCGATTTTGAATTGATTTTGAATTTTAACTATGGCAAACCATAGTATAGACCAACTCTATTTCGATTTGGTTATATAAAGATCTAATGGATTTGATATTGATTGGATTATTAAAAAAAATTTCTATTCAATTTTGTTTAAATTAGTTTAAAAATAAGTTAAATTAATCTTGATTTGAATTTCTGAAAGATCGATGGATTACATTTTGATTTAATTGTATTAAAGACCAACAGATCGATTCGATTTTAATTTATTTCAAAAGTCTCTTGATTTAATTTCGTTTTAGTTAATTTCAAGATTCATCAATTTAACTTTGATTTAGTTATCTCAAAGATCGATCGACTCAGTTTCAACTTGATTAGATTAAAGACCACTGGATCGATTGGATTTCGATTTGATTATACCAAATCGATTGGATTACGATTTGATTTTATCAAAGACCAATGGATTTAAGTTCAATTTGAGTTGTGCAAGGATCGATCAATTCGAACTTGCGGCAGACCAATAGAAGAAAAACTCACTTGGTCTGGTTTTTGTTTACAAATTTAGGGGATGTAGATGTAGGACTATTCACAGCCTACAATATTTTGCCGAAAGCAGAACCAGTTCAACAAGTATTTAAGAGATCTGAGTACGACTTATTGTGGTATCGCAATGGGTCTCTACGAGTATGACATATGTGGGATCCTCTCAAAGCAGCCACTTTTACATATCTATGGGACCCACAACATATGTATTCAACTTCTAATAAAAAGTTTTACCAAGAAGAAAGTCAAAGCGCAGATAAGTTGGGTCCAGAAAAGCATATCACAAAACTATGGTAAGCGAATAGTGTTTCGCGAACTACAATGAATATTTTTTTAAACAAAAATACTGAGGTCCGACTCATCAGAGTCTCCACATTGTTAGACTAAGTTGGCTGCTTAAATGTATTAACTTAGACTGCCAGATTAGGGGTACACTTGAACTAAAGCATCTTAAAGCCATGTTTTGTTTTTTTAATATCGTCACTGGAGTATTTCTAGGAAAGGTAGGTAAATGATGCTAGATGGAGATCCGTTCATGAGTTGTAATAGTGATCTGTTAGAATACGAGTTTAACAAAAGTGCCTCAGAGTTCTGGCAAACAGTTTCTAATAAATGTTGATAAAAGATTTTGCCGTCGTAAAATTGGGTAATGACACTAAACTTGGCTCACTTACGAGTAAACAGCTACCGTAGAAAAATAAATTTGTGACAGCTATTAGTCACAGTGTGATCTACTTTGAGAGCGGACAGTTTGCTGATTTCAATGTTTACATGTTTCAATGTTCAATGTTTCAATGTTTTACATGAGAGATTCGTACGGCCTTTACGGTTATAGGATATTAAGTACTTATAGTGGTTTTTTGCAAATGAATTTTCGTAAACAGAACATTGAAAGGGCCTAGAATATATAATAATCAAAGAGACTAGTATTGTTGGAATGCTTTTCATAAGATTAAGAAATGTTTATAATCAAGCCATGTTCACTGAATCTTCGACAATGTATCCCCTTGAGATTTGGTATGAATATTCTTTGCAATATTTCCATAAAATATTTTATCTCAAAAAGCTGCGATAAACGCAACCATTTTGTGATCTAAAGCTATATAAGACCCGACCCTTGAACTGATGACATTTGTAATACTTCAACTCCATAAATCCAGATTTAATAGCCAACATTTATGTGTTTTTCAACTGCTTTCGGTATGCGTGGGTGTCTTTGGAATTTGGAGACTTTAGCATTTATTGCTATGCTTCATTTATTTTATTGGCGCAATCGTCGCCTTAAATGGCTGTGAATGGGCTTGTCGGTTACTTAAAGCGTCAACGAAATTTTCAAGATTCACTGCAGATAACACAAAACGAATGCAAAACGTAAACAAATTATGACAAAAGTCGCTAATGAATTCACGTGCCAGCTGCTCGATTTGTTTGGAGCATAAAAAATGCTATGAATGTTTGTAAAGTTATATGTTGGCAACGATTACAAAAGCAATGCACAAAAATGGTAATAAATGACCTAAGCCATTTGACAAAAAAGGTGGAAGATCTTTTTATTTATTTTGATTTTATAGTATTTGATATTTTTTCGGTTTATTTACGCTTGAACGGAGTAGTGGCCAAATATGGCAAATGTTTATAAACAAATTGCGTTTTGGGCATTTGATCGAAACTGAATGGTTGTAGTTTTGTTGAAAGTGTGCCGGGGACTGTGTTTTTTACAGCTGCGTGGGTTCCGAAAGCTTCGTTGGCTGCGTGAAATGTAACACTCGAGTGACTGTCGAAAGATGACAGCTGTCAAACTGTGCTGCTAAAGGAAACTGGCCATGCATACTCGAATTTCCAGCACACTTCCTGTGCTGCTTTTTCTTTTTTGCAATTATATATTCAATATTTCATATCGTTTTTTTTTGAACGCTCAACCGGCTGCATTTCATTATTGTCGGTTGGCTGCAGTGTGGCATGTCGAAGCGGCATGCAACCATTTCTAGGATGAGTGCATTTTTGTAACCACTGCACCTCTCCCCCACTCCACTCTGAGCTCATCTGGCGCTCATTTTCTTGTCCAACTCTGGTGGCAATAAAAACGAATAAAGAATGTGCAGCGGCACAAAATTGCCTGAGTGATAGTTTAGTTGGCAACACTGCATGTGTTGCATGTTGCATGTCTGTCGGCCATTGCAGCAACACCAACACCAACACTGCAGTTTGTACACGTTTTAAGCCAAGCAGCAATGCGGTTAGAAACACTTGTCATGCGTAACGTGGCCGCAAAACAAAAAACAACTTAAACCAAAAACAATTTCAAGTTAAAAAAAAAACCAAAGCACAGTAAAAGAAGCGCTGCGTGTGTGCCAGAGTGAGCCGGCGAAATGGGGGAACTGTCATTGGTGGCATTCAAAAATGTTGCATGCGAGGATAATGACATTTCGGAGAATGTGGCTGCAACTGGCGGTTGGCGAGTTGGTGTGAAGCCGCAAGTGCCGGTGCAACTGGTTGTGTGGTGCAGTGTTGTTCGTTTCGTTTTTTGATGTTTTTATTGATAACTGTTGTTGTTGAGTTTTGGGGTTATGTGGCGATGACAGTGATGCCACCAGTGAAGGTCGAATAGGAGTCAATCGATCGGATTGATTAAAATTTGATTCGAAATGTACTTAAAAAGGCCTAAAACAAAGCCTTTAAAAGCCTAAATAATGATCATTTAGGATGTCTGTGTTTTAACCCTATCGGGACTACTGGGATAATAAGCCTCACAAAGGTTTCAATATCCTTCAAAACAATTATTCAGATCTTGTGACCCACGCAAAATATTTATTAGAATTTTTTGTTACCAGACAAAAGATTGATTTCAAAATTTGTGAGTATGCAGCATAATTTTCTAGCTCCAACTTTTATAGCATGAAAATATTCTACCAAGAGTATTTTGGTTTACGACATTAAACTCCATCCCGAAAGAGTTAAGCGAATTTGTGCCGTAATTTGATATCAAGCATAGGGCTCGCCCTTACATCCATCCATTCATCCATCCAAGCATAGGGACCTAGGTCCAACCCAGGGAAATACAGAGTTTCCAGATATGTTAGGCGAGATGTGGCTATAGCAGATCAGTAGCTCCGAATGTGTTCCAAGATTTCTGTGACGCCATGCTCTTCACATTTCCTGCACTAGTCCCATTCAGTCCGATTCAAATTGATCTACTTAATACTTTATGGTAGGAAAAAATGAATGTATTTTATATTTTTCTAGTGAAAATCTAACTGAAAAAAATCATTTCGTTTGTTGCAATTTTGATTAAATTTTTATACTTATTATAAATGAAAAAATAATTGAGTCAGTGTCAATCATTTGGTTGGTTAAAAGTTTGATTCAAACTTGATTTTATAAACACAAAAAATACTGGAAAGCTGTTCTAGTCAATGTAAATCATTTGGTTGGTTGGAAGTTTTGATTCAAGTTTTATTTCATAAATACAAAAAATACTGAAGAGCAGTTCCAGTTAATGTCAATCATTTAGTTGGTTAACATTTTGAGTCAAATTTAATTTTATAAATACAACAAAAATACTGGAGAGCTATTCCAGTCAATGTCAATCATTTGGTTGGTTAGAGTTTTGATTAAAATTGAATGAATATAATATATGAATTTAAAAAAATACCGGAAAATTCTTTCAGTCAATGCCAATCATTTGGTTGGTTGAAATTTTGATTCAATTAAATTTTACAAACACAAAAATACTAAAGAGCTATTCCAGTTAATGTCAATTATTTGGTTGGTTAAACTTTTGATTCAAACTTTATTTTGTAAATACAAAAAATACTGGAGAGCCATTCCAGTTAATGTCAATCATTTGGTTGGTTAAAATTTTGATTCAAATTAGATTTTAAAAACACAAAAAATACTGGAAAGCTGTTCTAGTCAATGTGAATCATTTGGTGGGTTAAACTTTTGATTCAAACATTATTTTATAAATACAAAAAATACTGGAAAGCTGTTCCAGTTAATGTCAATCATTTGATTGGTTAGAATTTTGATTCAAACTATATTTTATGAATATACAAAAAAAATACTGGAAAATTCTTTTAGTCAATGTCAATCATTTGGTTGGTTAATTTTGTTTCAAATTTAATTTAAAAATACAAAAAATACTGGAGAGCTGTTCCAGTCAATGTCAATCATTTGGTTGAAACTTGGGTTGGTTAAAATTTTGATTAAAATTTTATTTTATGAGCACAAAAAATATTGGAGAGTTATTCCAGTCATTGTCAATCATTCGGTTGGTTAATTTTGTTTCAAATTTAATTTAAAAATACAAAAAATACTGGAGAGCTGTTTCAGTCAATGTCAATCATTTGGTTGAAATTTGGTTTGGTTAAAATTTTGATTAAAAGTTTATTATATAAGCACACAAAATACTGGAGAGTTATTCCAGTCATTGTCAATCATTTGGGTGGTTAAAATTTTATTTCAAATTTTATTATAAAAATGCAAAAAATACTGTAGAGCTTTTCCAGCCAATTTAATTTTATTTTATAACTACAAAAAAAATACTGGATAACTGCTCCAGTCAATGTTAATGATTTGGTTGGTTAAATACAAAGTACAAAAAAATACAAAAATACTGGGCAGCTTTTCACTTGACTCTTTCGACTACTAACAAATAAGTATTTTAGTTATTATTTTGTTACTTTTGCTATAATTTTAATAAAAGTTTAAGTTATTAAATCATCTGTTGAAGCCGTAACTGCTACTTTTCACCGGCTGACACGTGTCAAAACACTCCAAAAAACAATTTGTTAAATAATTTCTCAAAATTTAAACATGGTTGCTTTCTTAAAATTTTGCATTCATAATTCAAATTCACACATGAAAAGATAAATGAAGCCCGAAAATGTTACAGCTTACACATAAAATATTGAGAGACAAATACACGTATTATTCAGATTTTTTCAAAAGAAATGTTGTGCATAAAATCAATAGACTTCCAGCTGTGTTTTTGCTGTCAAATGCGTTTATCTAAAAAGCAATAAAGAAAGCTGAAAAGCTGAAAAGCATAAAAGCGAAGACGTCGTTCGTTGCGATCACAAAGCGGCGCTTAATGACAATGCAAATGCGAATTATGAGGCGACGACACTGATGCAAACAATTTGAATATCATTTGTCACTGTTTTTGCACAAATTTTTTTTGATAAATACTTCAAGAGTGGCTTTGCCATTTATTTTGCAGTTTTCTAATTTTTTTTGCCATATTGTTTTAATCATGTTTGTGTTTGATTTAAACTTTAAAGTTGTTTGTTTGTTTAGTAGTTTCACCAAATTTTGCATATCGCAAATTTGTGCTGCATGCAACCGTTAAGCCGCGCTTACAGTCTGCGAATTACGAATTACGCCTGACGTGCGGTGGTTTGGTGAAACTGTGCGAGACGTTTCGGTGACAGCAGCTACATGGCAGAATTCGTTGTGGCGCGTTCTCCGACATCGCATGTGGGTCTGGGCCAAATTTATGGTGGGCCGTACGCTGTTGTGCCTATTGCGCACTGTCAACTTGACAGTTATGAAATATGGCATTGCATTAAGGTGAGGGAAAGAAATTGTGCGATTCGCAAATGGCTTTTCCATAGGCGATATTAGTGGAAAATTGCATGCAATGTGCTTGTTTGTTTGTGTTGTATGATTTGCATACAATGCAATGTTGCAGTTGTAAGCCGCAATTGTGGTTGACAATGTGAAAATGTCTTGAGGTGAAATTAATTGGCGTATTTTTTTTGCGAAATTCAGCTGGGCAATGAACTGAGCGGGGGGTTCAGTTTAGTTTAGATAGTGGTGGGATAATTGGTAAAAATTTGTATGATGCTATGCATGTATGAGCTAACTTAAGACATAGTAGACACATAGAGATATCATAAAATAATATTAAAAGATTGATTACACCGTGCGACAAAAATTGAAAACATTTTTCACACCAGAAAAATTCCATATGTGCGTGAAACTGGAGACCAAATATAGTAATACTGCGTACTCAGTTTTTAATTTCTAAATCCTTTGTCCTTTTAAAAGGTCTTCAAAATTTTGAAGAGGATACAAAATATGAAAAATATAAATAATACTTTACCTCGTTAGAATATGGCGATATGTATATCAAATGAAGGAGAAAAGGCTCAAGAATTTAAATAAAATTGATTTTTTTATCTATTTGGAAAAAAGTATATGAAAAAGGTCCTTTGAAAATTTTAATCCTTTATATCCTTGAAAATGTATGTAGAATTTTCTTGAAAAGTAAGTATATTAAAACCCAAAATCTCCTTGATCAGGTGTCAAAATTTCATATTTCAGTTTTCAAGGATATAAAGGACTTTTTTACAAATTGACAAAAAATAAATTTTTGATATACATATCGCCATATTCCAAGTATTTCGTATATTTTGTATCCCTTCAAAATTTTGAAGTCCTTTTAAAAGGATACAAGATTTTCCATCAGTTCATTTGTAAGGCTGTTAGATCAGAGAGACAGCTTGCAAAGCAGGTAAATTAACTTACAGTATACTCATAGTGATGCCATAAAATTGCATTAAAAGATTACCCATCACTTCAGAGCATCAAGGACCATGAAATGTTTACCATTTAAGCAAGTCTGAACTGTCTAAATCAGTGTGGAAATTAGGTTAGAATGATAGCCTATAAAGTAGCTAACTTAAGTTACAGTAGACTCATAGTGCTACCATAAAATCATATTGAAAGATTGGCTACTTTTCAGTACGAGGCATCGAGGATCAAAAAATAAGTACCATTTAAGCCAGTCTGAGGTGGTAAGATCAACCAGGGGTCAGACTAATCAGGCAGGTCAGACTAACAGCCTACAAAGAAGCTATTTTAAGTCACAGCCAAAATCGTATTGAAAAATTGGTTACTTTTCAGTCCAAGAACCAAAAAATGTATACCACTGAAGCCAGTCTAAAGTTGTTAGATCAGCGTGGAATTTAAGTTAGAACGATAGCCTACAAAGGAGCTAACTTAAGTCACAGTAGACTCCTAGTGATGCTATAAGATTCAATCATATTGAAAGACTGGTTACTTTTTAGTTCGAAATGTCAAGGATCGAGAAATGTTTACCATTTAACCCAGTCTGAGGTTGTTAGATCAGCTTTTAACTAAAGTCAGAGTGATAGCTTACAAAGGACCTTTCTTAAGCACAGTAATATTGAAAAATTGTCTACTCTTCAGTCCGAGGCACCGAGAACAAAGAAATGTTTAACATTGAAGACAGTCTAAAGTTGTTAGATCACCTTTTGAATTAGGGAAAGTTGATAGCTTACAAAGCAGCTAACTTAAGCCACAGTGGACTCATAATGTTACCATAAAATCGTATTGAAATGTTGGTTATTCATCAGTTTGAGGCAGCGAGAACCATGAAATGTTAACCATTCAACCCAGTGTGAGGTTGTTAAATGAGCGTGGAAGTTAGGTAAGAATGTTAGCCAACAAAAGCTAACTTAAGCCACAGTAAATTAAAAGATTGATTACCCATTCAGGCCAGTGTGAGGTTAATGGATCAACAACCTTACTTAAGCCACAGTAGATCCAAAGTGATACAATAAATTCGTATTGAAAGATTGGTTATTGTTCAGTCCAAGGCACCGCAGACCAAGAAATGTTTTCCATATAAACCAGTCAACTAATGCGGCAATTAAAATTCGCTAAATTTGGCTAAGAAGTTTATACAATTTGAATGAATGATATAATGATACAATTTGGATCAAATTAAAATACGATAACAATACAAATGTTTGTCACAAATTCCAGACAAAAGACGAATCAGACAAATTTAAACTTAGAAAGAACGAATATACTTAGAAGAGTGATGGAGATCAACGAATTCTGAACTATTGTATTGCAAAAAGACTAGCTATACTAACTTTCGAATAAAACAGTTAATGTTGTTGATATTACACCCCAAAACTCAAAGCATTTTAAATGATTCTCCGGGCTATGGCGTTTACAAAAATTTCTCTAAAGCCTGGCGAACAGCAAACGTTTCAAAATACTTTAAATAAGTAAAATAAGGAAATTTCAGACCACAGATCTTGTATAATATTTCATTATAATATTGCCTAATATTTCATTAAAAAACTGTTTTCGTATTTCACCCCTGTCCACATTTGTATTGTTTATGCTTGAGCAGAATTTGCGTTTGAAGCATCAAATGAAAACCAGATTTAATGCAACACACTTTTAAGCATAAAATGTCAGACAACAATCTGCTGCTTCTTCTCGCTCTTCTACTAACTAATACATACATATAGTCTTATTAAAAGCATATACATTTTTTTCCTAAATACATATATCTTGGCCACCAATGTGAGAATCTTCTCAGACCACAGCCAGTTTACACACGCTCCATTTTAATTAAAATGTTAAAGTGTGGCTTTGGCAAAAAGGTTACGAAGCATGACAGCCGGAAAAGTGGTGTTGGAAATGTTGTGTTAAACAAAAAATATGAAGCAAACAGCTGCAGGCAAGGCTGGGTTTTCGACGTTGGTGGGTGTTATTTGTTTTTTTCGAAGATCTGTAATTCAACGATAACGTTGGCTTGAAAAGCGAATGTGTGCACAGTTGGCCATAGATATCCATAATTTCATTATGTGAACACTTAATACGAAGTTATAGTATAAAGCGGCTTTCGGCGGTGCTTTGCCGAATTTTTTTGCAGCCGCATTTAATGAACTTGGCTTACGATGACTGACGATTGGACTGGCGGTTTGAGCGTCTGTTGTGGTTGGTGTTGATGATGACGGCGATGGTTTTCGGTAGATTTGTAGTCGAGGTTGGCGCATAAAACCACAAAGAGAAACGAAAAATTTGTTTTTGTTGTTGCTCCAATCACATTGGAGAAATCTACATACATGCAATTTGTTGGTTTGTTGTTAAAGTTTACATGCGAATTCCGCTGTTTATGTTCGCAGACGTTGAGAAATGCTGGTTGGCTAAGTTGTTGTTGAAATGAAATTGGTAATAATAAAGATTTGTGTTTTGTTGTAACAATTAATATGTGGTGAGAAAAAGAATTAAAATTTATTGCCAAACAGTTGAGGAAATTGATTATAAATTATTTACGTATAAGATCTACAAAAGCTTTGGATTTATGTTTGTTTATTTATTTTATTTATGATATGTTGAATTAGTTTACGATTATTATGTGATAATTGTAATGAAATGATTTCAATTCTCTTTTTTAGGTCATATTTCTAATATAGTGAATAAAAAATCTGGAAAAAATTATATATGTTATTAAAAACTATGTCAGAAAGTCACAGAAAAACTTGTCGGCTGTACAACAAACATAACCTAAAAAATATATTCAAAATTGTGTTAAAAAATTACGTTTTATTTTTGTTTAAATATCACGAAGGTGGAGCAAAAATTTGAAAAAATATATAGAGGAAAATGTATAAAAAATTTTGTGATTATGCCGAATCTCTAACTTAATAAAAACATTTGTTGAAAAGAACAAACAATATTTGTTTGAGGGTTTATTCACTTTTGAGTTGAATAGACTTTTTTGATAATGCATCTACTTAAGTGACATTTATAATAGTGGAGTTCACTCTTCATAGCATTTTAGGTGTAAACTTGCCATCATAGCAATCTGTCACTACAACTGCTTTGGAAAACATTGCGAAAATTCAAAAATTGCTATGACGACAAATTTACACCTAAAATGCTATGAAGAGTAAACTCCGCTAATATATTATAATCCCATCCAAATGGGATTTTTCAAATCCAATCGGAAATTTGGTCGAGGGGCAGTTTGCCCTTCCTTGTTCAGGTATGGCATTTATAATTAAAAAAGCTTTGAGTATTCCATTGGAAATAACAGAGAAGTTAGTGGCTGTATCCGAAACTTCTACTGGACAAAGCAAAGGCAAAACATTATAAAAATACGATGCAGACTTCTAATAGTTAAAAAAAAATATTTTCAATTTAAATTTTTCCGCAGGAGATGGAACTTTTCATTGAATAGTTTTCATAGGGATTGAATTCCTATACATTGCTCTACATTTTTAGATATTCCATCAAATCACCTCCTGTTTCTCTACCAGGAATTGTCCAAAGCAGATTTTGTCCTCTTTTCTTTTTTAATTATTCGAAGTTTGGCCGTAATTAACGATCTCTTATTAGTTATGCCCATCTTTTATTATAGGTCATCCTGAACTTCTTTTACTCGAAATTTTCAGATTCTTGCATAGTATGTGTGTATCTTTCTCGAATCCTCTACATGTAGTCCACAGCTAACTTCCTCAGCAAGAGTAAGCCGGGCAAAGTGTCTTCTGAAGTTTCCCTACTCCGTAATTAAAGCAATCTTCCAGCCATCTTCTTGGAAGAATCTTCTTGGTTCTACTACAATTTAAATATTGTAGTGTCTTCTCACTCAAAGCTTAAATTATTTCAGTAGAGCTAAGAGATTGTCCCCAGTTGGTAGCCCCAATTCACTTCTTTTAAAGCCAATCTAAAATTCGTAGTCGCAATTCACTTTTAATACCCACTTATCCAAAGGTTTGACCATCGAATGGCTACATCCAATTTTTCATTTATGGACGCTGAAGATCATGTTCGAAGTCTCTTAACTAGTTCGTTATTTTGCATATGGTTCATCCCTCATGAAATTCCCTGTTTTTAAGGTCAAACCAGTTGATTTATAGATGCATTTCAAAGCCAGTTTATAGGTTAGAATTCTAATCTATGAAACTCCCGGCAGTAGAATAGTGACAACAACATAATTCTAAGTATTAACATGAAACACAGCTTAACATTTTCACTACTTGAAATAATATTTTAATACCTGAAAGATTAGTCAAAACCAACAATCAATGATCACATATTCAGCGTCAAATTGAGCGGGCAAAGACAGAATTTTTTACACACCAATCAAAGTCGCGACATGTGCGGGTCATTAGTTACTGAACATAACGACGAAACGACATTTGGACGTTTCGTAATCAAGCATGAAATGACTGAATGTGAGCCGGCAAGTTTAGCGCTCAAGCTGACAACGGCAAACGTGGAATCGAGCAACATACTTTCTTCGCCAGCAAACAGCAAATTGGGGTCAACAGCTGTTCTTGTGTTGAGACAACTTAACAACATAACAAGAAACTGGTGTGCGCAATAAGCCAGCGTTATTAACATGGCTCAGAGTTGTAAAAAATTGTGGACTTTTTTGTTTTGAACTCCAAACAGCGAACAGGGATGCGGTTTGGCAGCGCAGAGGGATAGAAAGAGATGGAACGAGTTGAAAAAAACACGTTCGGTGATTAGAAATGTGGCAGCAAGAAATGTTGAATTTAATTGGAGTATGGCTATGGCTAATGGACAATAGGAAAGTTGCACTGTTGGCCGGGAATGGCGTTGCAAGAGCAGCAGTCATTGATAATGATTGATGGGGCGAGGCAATGAAGCAAGAACTGCCAACTCCTAAGTGAAATTGAGCGTGCGGCGGTAGAGAGTCGAAGACGCGTCGGATGGGAAGAGGGGGCGGATAATACTAATACTTGTGTATTTAGTATTGAAATGAAATATGTGAAATGTAATGACAAAGCGGAAAGTAACTTTGTGAAAGGCATTTGACTTGATTGGGTTTTTTGGAAAATATTGAAAAGCAATGCATCGTTGTTCGAATGAATGAGTCAATGGCAGTGCATTCTTGGGCTAAAATGCTTGTATTATCTTTAAATAAACGCTGCCATTGCACTAACGGTTTGCCCCATCGTTGCCTTGTTGATTGCGGCTGGAAAAGATGCCGCAAAGCATCTGCCATGTAAGTCAATAACGATTAAACAATATTATTGGCTTCATTGCTTGAATCGTTGCAACCACAAGAGTAGGTTTGTATGTATGTATGTATGTACATCGTTGCATGCCTTGGCATAAACAAAAAAAATCACAATTACTCGAAGAGTAATTTAATGGCTTTTTTAATGCCAACTCAGACGGAAGTCATTTCAAATTATTTACTCGCATTGCGGTTGAGGTTGCAGCAAGCACTTTGGCCTACACAATGCAATTCAATATACATTTTTTTAATTTTATATACTGGTATAGATGTGTTGATTGATGACAAGCACCAATTGTTGAGAAATGAATGCCAAAGGTGCATTCAAATATCTACAAAAATACCTAAAATTGCAACAACTTGTTAAAAACTATGAAATTGAAGCCTAAATGATTATTGCAATTTTGTACTAGATTGCTTATTAGCATAGAAAATGGTAAAAAATTAATAAAAACTTAATGAAAAAAATTTAAAAAATAACAAAAAATAAAATAAAATAAAATATAATAAAATAAAATAAAATCAAACAATAAAATAAAATAAAATGAAATAAAATAAAATTAATAAAAAAATAAAATAAAATAAACTCAAACAATAAAATTAAATAAAATGAAATAATAATTATGAAATAATATTATTACAATAAAATAAAATAAAATAAATAAAATTAAAATAAAATAAAATAAAAAATAAAATAAAAATATAAAATTAAATAAAATGAAACAAAAGAAAATAAAATTAAATTCAAAAAAATAATTAGACATAACTGAAAAGTGCATTTCAATGTAAAAATACACTTAAAATAGAGCATTTTTGATGGGACCACCTATACAAGACTGAATGCCTTTTCTTTTCTCAATTACTGTTGAATTATCGTTCTATTTTATTTTGTATTTTATTAAAAGTTCAACTCTAATACAAAATGTCTCATTTCTAACCCTAACAAAAGTATACAAACAACTTTTAACAAATTGTATTTTATTTAAAGATGAACTCTAACACAGAAACCGTTTACTTTCCAACAAAAGTATATAAACAAAAATTAAAAAAAATTAACGTTGACATTAAGTGAAAATATTTGCATTGAATGCTTGACATTTCCAACCATTGAAAAACATACAAATCTTACACAAGAAATCCACTGCATTCGCCTCCGATTTCTTGCTGCAGACACTGAAAGTCAAACACCTCTGAAAGTCAACGCAAAGTGACAGTTCAAAGCGCTTTTCTCACACACCGATTTCTATATAATGTGTATGAAAAGCCGCTTAAAAGACAGTCACATTGATTTTTTTCCTCCCGCTTGAGCTCGCTCGCTCACTCACTCACTCACTCACTCACTCAGTCATTGTCTTGATGAGATTTCGTTACTTTATTTTCTCAGCGCAGTAAAAGTCAACAATTTAAATATAAATGCAGATGGCAGCTTTTTGATAAACTTTACAAGCTAGTAATATTTTCTTACAATGTTACCGCTTCACAGTCAACAATAACAACTACCGATGAAATGTACAAAATAGCAGCAACAACAACAATAATGACATGGCTTAAGATTGTAATGAGGAAAAGCGCAGATTAGCGATTCGGTCATGTGTGGGCGCAAGTGTGGTGGATTTTCAGTGTGTTGAGATTTTCAGCTCTTCATTCAAGTTTCGGGCAGTAACAATGACAGAGTAATTTGCATACAAGTGACACTACTTGCGTGAGGTTTGGGAATTTTCCAACAAACGAAGTGCACTTTATTAGAGATGCAATGATATTGGAAAATGGGAAATGGTTGGTGTTTCTCACTTTTATGTTCTTATTTTTTTAGATTTTTGGTACAATCAATAATTTTTTTTTATATATATTTCCTATAGTGTTTTGCAATACATATTTTTTCATATTTGAAATAAAATAAATATTAAATAAATAAAATAAAATAAAATAAAAAAAATATAAAATAAAATAAAACAAAAAAATAAAATAAAATAAAACAAAAAAATAAAATAAAATAAAATAAAATATAAAAAATAAAATATATAATTTTTCATTTATTTCTTAGGTAATGTTGTAGTAATGTAGTTTTCCATGATTTTCTGTAATTTTTTAACAATATGTGCTATTTCCACATTTTTTTATTTACCTCCATGGCACATTCAAAAAATTATTTCTGAGTTGTAATTTTTTAGGTTATATTTGCCGTACAGTTTGCAATTTGTATTTTTTCAGATTTTTTTATTCACCTGCCTGATACCTAAGAAATAAATTTTAAAGTTAAATTTTAATTTTTTTTAGGTTATTTCACAATTTTGACAGCTCAAAGAGGTGTTGAAATGAAATTGTTACACACATTGCATTGTTTGATGCGTGAGTTCATAAAAAATGCACAATTTTTATAAAAAAAACAGCAATGTCCAACCAAAAAGAAACCCGACGATAGTCTTCAAAGTTGCAAGTAACTTTAACGATTTTAAGACAAAACAACCTTAAACAACACAACATTTTGCCGCAGACTTCACTATGACTTGGGGTATTTTTGCATAAATTATACAATATTGGCAAGTATGAGTTGTGGCCTGTTCAACATATGAACAGGTTCAACGGATTCCAACACTTCTAAGCACTGATTGCGCTGAAGTTGAAGCTTCCGCTGTAATTAAATGAAAGAGCGATAACAGGGAGAGGCGAACATAACCTATAATTACGATTAATTGTTGCTGTAAAACCTGATGAGATGCTTTGGCTACACTGAAAGAAAAACTCACTGCAAAATAATAACTTTCAACTAAAAACTTGAGTAGACTTGAAGTTGTGCAATTTTGCTAGTCACTCGAATGGTGTTGATTTTGAAAAAAAAACAAAAATTGCTTTTTCATGAAGGAAATGTTTATTTTGCAAATATGTGGCAGCGATTTCAAACAAAGACTTCGCCAACAGTAGGAAGTCAGAAGAAGAAGCATTGCAATCGTGAAAATTGCACTCAAGGGGGCGTAAAATGAGCCGGCATTGTATGTGGCCAAAGTGCGCTATCAGCGTTAAAGGAAACCCAGTGCAGCGTGCAACAGACGCAGCAACAACAACATCGAAAAGGTGTACTAAAACAACAACAAACAATGCAAGTGAAGGAGTTTTGTGTGGAAGTGCTTAAAAACACGCCCCAGTGCATTCAAATGCTCAACAGACGGACGGACGAACAGACGAAGGGGGACAGACGAATCAAGGGACAGACATTTATTGTTGTTGTTAAAATGTATGCAATTTAATGAATGAATGAATGAATGAAGTACGAGTGGGAGCAGCGAATGCATAAAGAAATGCTGCGAAAAAATTACTTTAAGACCTCAAGCTGCAACAACAAAAACACACATGTCAGCTGCTCAATGACGGTGGGCGCACAGTGGGCGGTTATTCAACCTTTTTTGTTGTTGTTGTTATTGTTGCCATTTAACTACATCTCTACGGCAGCTTTTTGCACGCACATATGTGAAGTGTGTTCTTATTGTTGTTGTGGTTGTCGAGTGTGGGTGCTGGCATATGTTTGCGCAAACCGACAGCAAACAGCTGGCGCTGGCTGTTGCCCCAGACGGCCGTTGGCGAAAAATGCACAAAAAATGCGCAACAAATAAGTATGCAACCCAACAGCAACGACTGCTGCTGCTGGCTGTTGCTCGTTGCACAAATGCCATAATACATAATTAGCTAGGCGGCGTTGTTGTTGCACTATAGGCGATTGTAGTTGTTGGTTTTTAAGCTGCACACTGTATCATTGTCTTGCAGCACGGCCAGCGCCCGCACACACTGTTGGCCAACTTCAAAATTGTAGTTGTTGACGCATTTCATTTGCTTATTACTTGTTGTTGCTGTTCAGGAAAAAACCAAAATAATAATCGATGTTTTTTATTGAATTGGGTTTGTAGTCAGTGTGGGTTAATCGCTTTTTTGCAAATTTTTTTCAATAAAAATTTGTTTGTTTTTGCCGCTCAATAATCAATGCGCCAATCAATGGGCTTGCCAAGAAAAAAATTGGCATTTTTTCCACTCACTATTTGTCACTCCATGTTTGTTTTTGTTTTTGAGGTTAGGTTGCACTGAATTGGGTTAGTGTTTCAACGCTTGAAAGCTTGTCGCGTCCGTCAGCCCAGTGACTCGCAAATCATTTGCATGTTAACGGAAATTCCAGATAAGAATTATTACAGTAACAACTACAAAAACAAATACAGCCAATAGCGTTGCTTGGCCGCCTTTCAGTTTTTGACTTTTACTTTTTAAAAAATGCTCACGCAAAAGGCTTTTCAGTTGCCATTTCTTTCCTGCCGCTGAATCAGCTGACCCAAATTTTAAACTTAATGCGCATAAACCATACTTAAGCAGAAGAAGTGTTCAGCATAACTAATTTTTAATCCGATTAAAGTGGCACTGCTCTTCCCTTCTCCCCTTTTCGTCTCAAATTTCAAATTAATTATAAAAACAAAGCGCACCTTCCCGTCAAACCAAAGGAAACAAACAATGAAGTTGAGCTATGAATAGCGCTGAAGTGAATAGATATGAAATGAAGCAACAACAAATATTTTTGAGGCCTCAAATTTGCGCATAATTTTGGCTCTTCCAAAGTCGCAACAAGTGCAGAGTCTAATGAACGCACATACAAAATTTACACGAAAATACACTCAACAAATTTTAATGTTGCGTGTGGCGTTTATTGAAATAATCTTTGGACTCTATTAGAATTTGTCTGTTAATATGTAAAGTACAACAAGTAAAAGGAAGAAAGTAAAAACTTTAGAATTTGTCTGTTAATATGTAAAGTACAACAACTAAAAGGAAGAAAGTAAAAACTTTACTAAATTTTGACCCAGTTAGAGGTTTCAATTAAAAAAACGCAAAACAATTTTGAAACTATTTCTGATTCGGAATACACAGTGCGACAATTATGCATTAAGACTGCCTCTAGAAAACAGAATTAAATCACGATATCTGCTAATTTTCAGTATATTTATTTGAAATATTCTCCTCCTGATTCAATTCACTTGTCCTTGTACTTGTACTTGTACTTGTTGTACATCGATTTAATAGTAATTCAAACGCGTGTTCCAGCTCATTTTTCGGAATTTCCTCCAGTGCCCTCGTCGAAGCCCGTTTTATGGTCTGAATGTCATCAAAAAAGCATCCTTTCAATTTCAGTTTCGCGAACAAAGAAAAGTCGCACGGTGCCAAATCAGGTGAATACGGTGGATGATTCAACACACAGACCTGATTCCGAGCCAAAAATTGACGAACAATGAGTGCTGTGTGACTCGGTGCATTATCGTGCAACAGAGACCAACTTTTTGGATCGCGGTATTCTGGCCGAATACGACAGATTCTGGCCATCAAACTCTTCAAAACTTCGAGGTAATATGCGGCAGTAACTGTTTGACCAGTTGGAACAAATTCTTTGTGGATAATTTCTTTGCTATCGAAGAATGTGATGAGCATTGTTTTGATTTTTGATGGAACTTTTCGTGTTTTTTTGGTTTGTGGTGAGTTTTTTGATTTCCATTCCGCACTTTGACGCTTGGTTTTTGGATCGTATTCGAAACACCATGTTTCATCACCCGTAACAATTGTTCTTAGGAAGTTTGGATAATTTTCTGCGGCTGCAATGATGTCTCTAGAATGACTGACTCTCATTAATTTTTGTTCAACATTTCAACATCAAACGAAAACGTGTTTTGCAAAATGAATTTTAATAAATATTAAATGTCAACCAAATGTCATGAAATTTTGACAGTTAGTAGAGGAAGGTTGAAGCTTCAAAACGCATGTGCTCGCACATTGGTTGCTGAGATATGGTTCGATTATATATATGATCTTAATACATAATTGTCGCACTGTGTACATTCACCAGGTTTGCAGACTAAAAGCTCATTGAATTTGGTTTTTAAATAAAACTCTTAACCCAATTTGGATTTCTTCAGAGGTTGATGATCTTTTGACATATAAAGTACAACAACTAAATGGAAGAAATAAAAAACTTTACTAAGTTTTGATCCAACTGGAATCGATTCGCCGGCATAATCCGTAATGGGATAGGGAGGGTTTCTCCTGTCAATATCTCCTCGGTAGGAGACATTGATCATAGAATCGACCAGTTGGAAAATGCGATGGCTTCCGCTTTCAAAACGTCCTGTCCTATCAAATATTCTAAAAAATCGTTCCCACCTTGGTGGAATGATGATCTATCACGTCTGAGATCGGAGGTCCGGAGGTCATTCAACCTAAGCTACTCTACAGGTAACTGGCAAAGTTACAAGGATAGCCTAAGAACTTATAAGAAGGCGATTAGAAATTCTAAGAACAAGGGTTGGAGGGATTTCTGCTCGGCCATTGAAACTACGAAAGATTCGGCAAGACTAGGAAAGGTGTTGTCCAAGGAACACACCTGCCCCTCGTTCATAAAGAAGCCGGATGGCTCCTGGACTGAAAGCACCGAGGAGGCCTTAGACCTGCTGTTGAATACACATTTCCCAGGATGCACCAAGGAGGACACCTCGATCAGGTATGCGGTACCAGATCGACTTCGACCAAACAACAACAACAACATTGTAACGAGGGAAAAGCTCACATGGGCTGTGAAAAGCTTCTCCCCCTATAAGTCTCCGGGACCAGACGGCATTTTTCCAATAATGCTGCAGGTGTCACAAGACTCGGTATTACCATGGCTAGAGGCCATTTTTAGGGCCTGCCTAGTCTGGAACTATATCCCCCTCAGCTGGAGACGGGTGAAAGTCGTCTTTATCCCAAAGGTGGGGAGAAGAGGCCACGATTCGGCGAAAGATTTTCGGCCTATAAGCCTGACATCTTTTATGCTCAAAACATTCGAGCGATTGCTTGACCTCCATATACGTGAGCTTTCTAAAGCCCAACATGCCTACCTAAAGGGTAGGTCAACGGAGACCGCCCTCCATGAGGTAGTGCGAACAGTGGAAAGGTCACTGGAATACAAACAATATACATTGGCGGCCTTCATGGACATAGAAGGTGCCTTTAATAACATAGAGACTAGGGCGATAGAGGAATCGCTGGTAAATCTTGGAGTTAATGCACAGGTACGCCACTGGGTCACTGCAATGCTCCAAACGAGGGTGGTGAGCGCGATGCTTGGATGCACCCACCTTACAAAATTTGTAAGCAGAGGCACACCACAAGGGGGGGTACTGTCGCCTCTTCTGTGGGTTTGTGCCATCGACAGCATTTTAACAGAACTCAACCAGAGAGGAGTCAAAACGGTTGCGTATGCTGACGACGTGGTTGTAATGGCATCAGGGATGTGCCCTGATGTGATTAGCGGAATCCTTCAGGGTGGCCTGGATAGGTTAAGCGCTTGGTGCACGGGACGTGGACTAAGCATTAACCCTACCAAAACTGAACTGATGCTATTTACGACCCGTACTAAGATACCAACCTTTAGACGACCTCATCTCGGGGACATAGCGCTACCCCTTTCGTCTAGTGCCAGATACCTCGGGGTAACTCTGGACCCTAAACTGAACTGGAGACTTAACATTGAGCAAAGAACACACAAAGCAGGATTTGCACTTTATTCCTGCAGAAAAATGATCGGAAGGAGGTGGGGCCTCCGACCAAGTCTAATGCTATGGATGTTCAAGATGGTTGTACGTCCAATACTATCATACGGAGCTCTGGTCTGGTGGAAGGCCCTCAGGTGGGAATACAACATCACCAAGCTCGGTAGGCTACAGAGAACAGCTTGTGCTGGAACCACGGGGGCAATCAGATCCTGCCCTGGAGAGGCGTTGAACGTGCTGACGCACCTGCTCCCAATTGATCTGCATATCATGAAATCCGCAACCCTTAGTGCTCTCAGGCTGAAAGAAACAGGTTGCTGGAAAGACAGACCGTACGGCCACGGCAGTCTATTATCACAAGGGCCAAGGTGTCTGACCTCGACTACGGATTACACAATTCCCGGCATTATCTTCGGGAAAAACTATGAAATCCGCACCCCCTCCCGTCTGGAATGGAAGAGGGGAAACATCTTAAATAACCTAGGAACCACAATCTACACTGACGGCTCCAAGATGGAATGCGGAGTAGGAGCAGGAGTCTTCTCCGAACATCTGGAACTAACTGTGTCTTTCCGACTCCCAAACACAGCAAGCGTTTTCCAGGCGGAAATGCTTGCCATTAGGGAAGCGTGCAGGATGGCACTGGCTGATACATCCTACAAAAGCCACATCACTATACTTTCCGACAGTCTATCCACGATTAAGGCACTGGACTCGCCGATTCTATCGTCAAAACTGGTGCGGGAATGCAAGAAGATCCTCACAGAGCTAGCTCATCGGTTTCAAGTTACCCTGATATGGGTGCCAGGGCACAATAACATTGACGGGAACGAACGAGCCGATGAACTGGCTCGGAGAGGCTCCGCTCTTGATGAGAGTGAGGCGCTGACGGTTCTCGCCCCACTTGGCTCTATCAAGAACGAGGTCTCCAAGGACTTCTTCGCCAAGGCTAACACTAGATGGCAGAGGATGGAATCCTGTAAAATCAGTAGATCACTATGGCCAGAAGGAAACCGTCCATCATTACCTCTGCGCCTGTCCGGCCTTATCAAGAAGGAGATGGAAAACGATGGGAAAACCAACATTCCAGAATTTCGAAGAGATAGCGAAGTGCACCATACACTCGCTACTCTCTTTCATCAACCTCACGGACTGGATATAGGGTATATATTGTAAAGGGTCCAGAAGACAAAACATCAGTATACCGTAAAGTACCTACCGGGAATAGTGGTATCAAAACGGCGCCAACGCCCTAATTGGATGTTCATGTTGGATGCAACATCACCACTTAAACCAACCAACCAACCAACCTTTGATCCAGTTAGAGGTTAATTTTCAACAAAAAAAAACCAACAAAAAGTGTGGGACTATCTCTGATTTGGAATACATTCACCAGGTTTGAAGTCTAAAAGCCCATTGAATCTGGTTTTCAAACCAAAC
Organism: Melieria crassipennis; assembly: GCA_963668005.1. NCBI lineage: Eukaryota > Metazoa > Arthropoda > Insecta > Diptera > Ulidiidae > Melieria > Melieria crassipennis. The sequence continues at coordinate 56,252,295 of OY764961.1, read as the reverse complement.
TCTTAATCTAATTTGGATTTCGTCAGAGATTAATTATTTGAATTTATAGAATTGTCTGTGATTTAGTACTTTCAGCACACCAATCACGGTTTTGATCTGGTCCCTGTTTAGTAAGAGAAGTTCTCTAGGATGATGGAAGTTTAAGGTTGGCGGTAAATCATTTGTTGCCTTTAGTCCATCTCAGGTTACTTTCTTGTATAGAGCTGGTTTGAATACGAAACTTACATGTTAAAAGACGACTATTTATTGTCCCTTGCGAGGTAGATTGTCTTCTCTACAGTTCCCCGGAATGTACCTATGTTCTGAAACTCAGCATGAATGAATATGAAGCTGCCGGGCAGTCTCGTTAGGAGATTTTCTGCAGCACAGAACAGTCTTTGATGCTATTAAAACTGCATTCAGGGCGTTAAGAGCGGATTGACGGATTGATAGTATCAGAATACCGCGTACCTAAACCAAGAAGGTGTGTAGATTGCTGTGAGCTCAGCTTGAATGACGCTAAGGGGATTTGGCATATGACATCTTCCAGTTGCGCACACAGGGGGTTTTGGGGGTTCAAACCCCCCTTAATACAAAAATTTCTGGTGCAAAATATGAACCATTTTTGAACCTTAAAAATCAAATATACTTAGTTTTTTTTAATTTCTGTGGTTGGTTCTTGTTCGTTTTGTAAACTAAAGCCACCGCTCAATGTTTCGATAAATTGTTTCCAAATAAATATTAAATGGGGGTTTATTTAAGCTGTTAAACCTTGTTTACTTGTTTCGAACTAAAATCGCTGCTAGCCATTCTCCTTCGTCGCAGTTAGCCAGCACGCAGCATAAACGGCTAATGAGCTCGCAAAAAATACCAAAATTTATTAAAATGCTAAATGCGTTGCGACTGAAAATAATTAATTTTGCAAAAAATACAAAACAAAGCCAAAAGCAAAACCGAAGCAATTATTAAAAGAAATAATAAAAATAAAAATATTGCTTTCGTTATTTTCAATTTGTTTTCGTTTGAATAAAATGTCTCGAAATGTTTTGAAGAATTTTAAATAAATTACAAATTTTATTGCGAGTTCATAAATTACACGACATGCTTTGCATGTGAAAGTGTTGAGGGTGTTTGCGCTTCCAATGCGTGAGAAAAAAGTTCATTCTTGCATTGAAAAATTTTATACAATCACTTTTAAACAATAACCGTTAATCAATTTGAAGGAACAATTTTTGGGCCTCAAGCTATGCGGGCATGGTTTGGCATTATCTAAACTAAGTAAATTTATTTGACTTAACTTGATTCACTCATGAAGCGGAGCTTAAATAGCATTGGGTGCTAATGGATTTTGTGCATCGATCGGCGTGTGCCAACCTCAGTTTATATGGTTTTATTGCTGCTATTATGTGTGAAGAAATTTATATATTTTTCAACTATGCTTGTCGCACCGCAAACAAACCGCAATGCGGGCGCCAGTGTTGTCTTTCATTAATGAGTCATTTAAATTGTTGGCGGTCGCAATGCTTTCAAAATTTTGAGCTATATTCGCTATTAAATTAAACATAGCTAAGACTTTGAGACTGTAATGGAGAGGATAATTAAAATAATAGTAAAAAAAAAAAAATTCAAAAATTAATTTTCTGTGGTTTGCCATTCAAGTTAACAAATTTTATTGGTACAATGAGTTGTTAAGTGAATTTTGTTGATGCCCGCAGGGAGCATTGTGTGAAGTATGGATTCAAGGAGAGTTGAGAGCATTTTTGGAATTAATTTTCAATAGTTTTGGCTTATTGAATGAATGTTAATCGAATATGAATACAAACGTCATTGAAAGAGTATTTCTAAAATTGTTCAAAAGAGGTCACTATTGAATATTGCAGGATTATTAACTGAATTGTTTAGAGTTAACAATTTTTGGATTTAAAAATGCTGACTGTTTTATAATCCATCTTACGGCTATGTAATGAGTCGTACTTGTTTCCCCTATACGACAACACAATGGACCCAGCATGGTCTGCGTGAGTCTTTTAAGCTACCAGACTTATTTAACCGTACTTGTTGATCGAACTGTTAGATTCGAAAAATTCGAAAGATTCTAATAAGAAGTTATCTTAATTATGAAAATTTTGAAATAAAATGAATCACTTTTTACTATCGATTAAGAAGACACTCTGGATGCGAACATAATCTGGCCTAACCTTACTTTAAAAAGTCCAATCGAAAGCTAAAGAAAATCTGAACTAATTTTAACAACTTTTACGAATTCTTAAAGCATGTTGATGTAGTCTTATATGTAAAAAGCTTGAAAGCTGAAACTTGTGCGGAGTTTAAAGCATCTAGGATTCAGACAATAAAGTCCTTAACCCAAAGAGGATTTTGGTCTTAAATCGAAAGCTTTCAGTTTTTATAATAACTTCACAGAATAACTTTTTAATATGGATTAAAAGGACGCTCTAGCTGCCAATTTCATATAACCTGACCTGACCTAACCTCATTTAAGAGGAAAATAACCCAGCTAAGCCTCCTTTGGTCGCCTTACTTCAACTCTTCTGTACTGAAGAAGTGTTTCTGGTCATAAATCATCAGATTGACACTAGAAGAAGATTTAAATCGGTGAAATTGTCGTTCTGGATGGCAATTTCGTATAACCTGACCTGACCTAACCTCATTTAAGAGGAAAATAACCCAGCTAAGCTTCCGCTTTGGTCGCCTTACTTTAACTCTACTGTACTGAAGAAGTGTTTCTGGTCATAAATCATCAGATTGAGACAAGAACTAAGACTTAAATCTATAATTTTGTATAATAACCTAAGAGAATAACTTTCTACTATCGATTAAGTTGTCGCTGTGGATGCCAATTTCACTTAACCTGACTTGACTTGGAACGTAGACAACCCTCACCTTACACAAATCGAAAAATAATCCACTAAAACAAATGTAATCCACTAACTCCTGTGGAATTTCTTCGAATTCGAGTTAAGACAACTCTGGCTACGCAGGAGGATCGAACTCATGGCCCATCGATTGGATAAGTTGATTTAAGACAAAGACTTAAACAAAGACTTAGACAAAGACTTAATCAGTTGACTTTAATATGATTTTCTTTAAAGTATACAAGTTCTAGTTGAAACAACTAAAGCTCACATAGGTCTATGAACAGCTGAAGCTCACAAAAACTTAATCAGTTCACTTTAATATGATTTTCTGTAAAGGATAAAAGTTCAAACTCCAAGCTTGCATCTCATGAAAATCGAATGTAAAAACATACAAATTTTTAGAATAAATGTGGCACACAATTTTTGACCAAAAACACTTCAGTTATGCATTAATTAAGATTCTTTGAGTTAGATTAAAAACCATAATTTAATTTCCTTTTAAAGGTGTTCACGGCAGGCCTAGAAGATTGAATCTTAGAACAAGATTGAATCTTAATGTTGTTGTATGTTGTCAATGGTTACCATTAACAATGTTAATTCTAAATGATTTCAATTTAAACTTTTGGCAGTTTTAAAACTCTTTGACTTCTGACCTTCTCAGGCATTTTTTAACTTTAAACTAATGCCGACACTTTGCCAAGACTTCATCATTTTCTCATATTTTATTGCGCATTAGGAAATTAACTACTGCACATACCTTACTACATACATACAGATGTATCTGTATGTATGTCCGTATTTAAGTTTTGTTTTCATTTCAAAAATCTTAAAGTTTATCAAAAGTCATTTATATACCGACTCTGTACTGCAGAAAAGAAAGAAGACAAAAGCCACCAACTCATTTGAGAAACAAGCCACAATTCACAAACAGACAGACAGACAGACGATCAGCCAGCCACACAGAATGCGGCACACACACATATAGACACACACAGACAACAATCGGCAGTAATCAATTCACAGATGATGGGAACAAGGTCACTCGAGTCGGACTGTGGTAGTTGTCTGCTTGGTTGGGGCGCTTTGTGCCGCCGAGTTGGCCACCAGCAGCAGTGACTCGCTATTATTTTTGCTGTTGTTGTTGTTGTTGTCTTTAGTATCCGCTGAAGTCAAGCGTTCTGTGTACGTTTCATTATCGCTCTGGCTTGGCAGTGACTGCGCCTTAAATGCGCCGCAGCTGCGACTGCGCAAAGAATGCAATGCAAACAGCGAGAGACAACCAAATACAAACAATAAGAAAAAACATATTCACAATAACAGCAAATAACAACAACACACTACTTACTAAATCCGCATGCAATAAATTAACAAACAAATATGAAAGAATTAACAAGCCAACAAGTAACAGCAACAACATCAGCCACAACAATATAATGCCAACAAAATCAAAATAACTACAACAACCAAACAAAAAGACTCTTTGTGTTGCTTGAAAATAACCATATGATTTCTTAATAACTGTTTTTGTTGTAAATGTCAGTCAGTGCGTTTACGTCGCTTCGTAATTACGTGGCAGCTGCCGACTGCCGGCCATTGTCGGTCGAGCCTCTGGTCTGATTTGAATCGATTAACTTGTTTGTAATTGTGCTCGGCCGCATTGGTTGCAGTTTGGCGTGTTTGCGTGTTGTTGTTGACGGGTGGAGAGAGTAAGAGATTTTCATGAAATTAGTGCCGCTTGCAAAAGAGAGGATATTGATAATTTCTTTGATGATATTACAAGAGCTTGAACGGATCTCTGGCATTATGTGTTAATTAGCTGAAGTAAAATTGTAATCTAAAGCACTGTAAGCAATAATCATAACTAAATTTAATCAGTGTGGTGAGTTTCGAAAGCATAAAATTGCAATTTGCTACAAAACAAAGCTTTTAAAAATCGATTAACTGAGGTGCAACATGCGCGCCAGAGCATGTGATTAGAAAAATTATGCAAATTTTGCACAATAAAACGGTTTAAATGATAAGTGGAAAGTTTTTCAATATATTAAATGCTTAGTTAAAAGTATTTTACAATAATTAGTAATTATTTAGACAATTGAGTATGGCAAATTGTATAATATAATTGTTCGTAAATGTGGAATTTTGTGCAAAATTTGACATTACTTTGTAAACATTGTAAATTTTAACGAGTATGATACATTTTTGATATTTGTGACACTATGTCACAATTGTGACAAGTTGTCACAACTCATTGTTTTGCGTTTATTAAGCTGTAGGAACGTTTCTAAATTTATGCATATTTATTATTGTTAATGTCGTTTTTGTAGAACTGTACTACTATTGTGATAAACTTAAATTTAACTAGATGCCTTTGCTTTGATCAAAATTGTTTCTAAAGAAGTAAAAACGATTTTTAAACAAACTTGTAAACAAACTTTTAACACTCGACATACACATTTTCATATCATCTGACTCTACAAATGTCTCTCTCTCACGCCTTTAGCTCTCAAGCAGCTCATTTACAGTCCCGTTTTATTAGTTGATTGTCAACGCATAAACTCAGCATTTCATTCATATTTGTATAAGAAATTGTAGCCACATCCGCCAAAAAAATATTGAATGCTTTAAAATAAACTTTAAATTGTTGAAACTAATTTATGCAAATAAATTGCTGCATAAACAATCGGTATTTTGTTTACGCTGCAACTTATTGTTGCTTAGGTTTTGTGATTGTCAACAACAATAAAAACCGCACCAACAAAACCATTTTTGCATAAATAAAATCAACTAAAAATAGCTCAAAAGCTATAATGACGTGAAAACGCTCACAAAGTTTGATTATTTTGGCGAAAAGTGCAAATAAATTGAAAGAAATTCGAGCGATTGTAATATAGGGTGTTTTTTTTAGAGGTTTGTTTTTCGAATAGAGATAAAACTGGCATTTTGTGGTCAAATCTGGCAACTCTAATGTCATTTATGTTCAGTTTGGTTTGCCATTTCATCATGAACAGGTTGATAAAAGAACAACGCTTGCAAATCGTGCAAATTTATTTCGAAAATAATGGTTCAGTTCGCGAAGTTTACCGCAAGCTCGTTCCATTTTATGGTCGACATAATCGTCCATCAGAGCAAATAATTCGGTTAACCATGCGTCGTTTTCGCACTACGTTTACTTTATGTGATAATACGCATCCGCAGAGACGTCGAACAGTGCGCACCGAAGAAACAATTGCCGCTGTAGAGCAAAATGTTGAAGAGGACCCGAATGAATCGATTCGCCACCGTGCACAGCAATTGGAGCTTTGTCCATCAACTTTATGGAAGAATTAGCGCAAAGATCTTGGCTTGCGACCTTACAAGATCCAGCTTGTGCAAGAATTAAAGCCGCGAGACCATGCAATGCGTCGTGATTTTGGTGTATGGGCCGAAAATGAGATTGATCTCGATGCTGATTTTCATCGCAAAATTTTGTTCAGTGATGAGGCTCATTTTTGGTTGAATGGCTACGTCAACAAGCAAAATTGCCGCATTTGGAGTGAAGAGAATCCACATGAGACCCTTGAGACGCCATTACATCCACAAAAACTGACTGTTTGGTGTGCTCTATGGGCTGGTGGAGTCATTGGGCCATACTTCTTCCGAAATAATGCTGGAGAGTCAGTTACCGTTAATGGAGACCGGTATAGAGCCATGATAACCGACTATTTTGTTCCCGAATTGGATGGCATGAATGTGGATGAGTTGTGGTTCCAACAAGACGGCGCTACATGCAACACAGCGCACGTCACAATCGATTTATTGAAGGAAACATTCGATGAGCGCATAATTTCGCGGAATGGACCTGTCAATTGGCCACCAAGATCGTGTGATTTGACACCATTGGATTATTTTCTTTGGGGATATGTGAAGTCGCTCGTCTACGCCAACAAACCAGAAACGTTAGGGGACTTGGAAGCCAACATTCGTGGCGTTATTGCCGACATACGGCCCCAAATGCTCGAAAAAGTGGTTGAAAATTGGACCTGTAGAATTGGCTTTATTCGAGCCAGCCGCGGCGGTCACATGCCCGAAATCATATTTAAACATTAATGGCATAAAATTATCCTTTCAACAAAGCCAAATTGATGGACATTAAGACGATTTTCTTGTGTTTTATTTCAATTCGAAGTTCTATACCTCTAAAAAAAACACCCGATACAATTGCCAACAAATTGGAACGCTGTAAAATGACAATGATTTGTATTTGGAATAAAAAATGTTTTTAATTTTATAAAATCAACAACAAACTCAAAGTGGCAATAATTGCTATAACAGTGCTTTTTATTATTTATTTGTGTTATGCAATAACCGTCATTCACACTTTGGTCATAACGATAATGAAACAATAAAAACTCAACAGTGGTGAAAGTGAGCAAAGGTATTGAGGAAGTGTGGGAAAAACCATAAGATTTATGACTAATAAAATTTCAAACACAATTTGTGTGCTTATTATTGAAATATTGATGATTTAATGACAGTCAGACTGCTTGTAACAGTTGTCAAATCCGACGCAATATAATTTAAAGTAAAATAGCAACCGTTTTTTTTTAATTTAGTCTGTTTGTAATTTAAAATTGCATCTTGGTAGATGAAAGTGACAACTAATAAAGAACACACTTAGGCCAGTGAAATCCCAAACCAACTGAAACAAGCTTGGAGCATATTATTCAAATTCTTGTTGTCAACTTCCATGATACCAGCAAGATTGGGTGCATGGTATAACCACAGATGACTTATGAATTGTGAAAATTTTAATAAATCTTGATATCACATTATGAAAGTTACACATTTATAAGTAAATAACAAAATTGTGATATTTGTGACACTTTGTCACAATTGTGACAAGTTGTCACAAATAACTTTTCTGCATTTATGAAGCTGTAAAAACATTTCTTAATATATTTAAAGGAGTATTTCATTGTTATTGTCGTTTTTGTAGAGCTCTACAGCCATTTTAATAAACGAAAATGCAACTAAGATGCCAAGGTTATCAAAGTTTTGTTCAAAAAAGCAAACAAATTTTGTAAAATAAATGCAAAATACATTATCTATGGAAGTAGGCGTCCAATTCAGGAGTTTTTTTTACTAACATCACCGACTTATCATAACCTTATCATGCACCCCATCTCAGCAAGACTACAATAGTTTTTGATATCTTTTTGACTCCATAGGGCTCTGCCTGCTTTGGACTCCATTTCGTAATATTTGCTTTATAAATCAAAATCACAAAAACTCTTCTTTCCGTGCACATTCACTTCGTCGTTCCTTTCCAACTCGAAAGCGTTGTTCAAGCGCTCATAACTTCTGGTGAAAGTTGCTTTTTCTCAATTACCAAAACGTCTTCTAAATTAATTTATCAGCTGTATACCATCACCACACTTTCGGCGGCAAAGTGTATTGAAGTGCGACCGCAACTGGGTCGGCCAAGGGAACTGAAAAAAGTAAAAGTCAGCAAAGTGCGAAAATTCGATTTTCTATGCGATAGAAAAAAAATGAAGGGAGACAAAAAAAGGCACTGAAATACAGAAACACTGTATCGGCAATTTGCAATATCTTAATGAACACAACAACAACTCGCGTGACAGCTGGAGCTTGCTTTGTCCAAACTGTCTACAGTCGAACCATGTTGAACCAGACTTGAGCGCATTTTCTCAACTTAAATCGATTTCTTACGCTTTAACCACATCTTTTTCTATCTAATTGTAATTTTGTTTTTATCATTTGTAAATGTTCTTATTTTCTTCGTTTTGTCGGTTCATTGTACGCTCGAATTCATTAAAATCAAATAAAAATATAAAACCCAAAGAACATTGCGAAGCAAAGTCAAAAGCATCGGAACAAGCAAACAAATAAAAAATTTTCGAGATTTTTGACCCGTACAGCAGTGCCGGCAAATGGCAAAATTAAATACTATACGTTTACGGATGTTGTCGATGTTGGCTTTTGTTTGGTTGTACACCATTTAGCAACAAAAAGCATGGCTTAGAAAATGTTAAACGTTAAAGGCCATTTTTGGGTATTTGCTAGTCTGTTGTTGTCCATTGCTGCCGAGAACAACTCTTTTTGGCAGCAAAAATAAAACAACGCTTGCTGCCAAAAGTGTGGGGTTTCGTTTACAATTTAATTGCACATTGATTGTAATTGTAATTGAAATTGAAAATTCGAAATTGGTAATTGATTCGATTAATTGAGTGCGTGCTTCCGTTGGCGCGGCGATTAAGTCATTAATTAATTTTAATAATTGACTGGCACGACAGCCCGCTTACGCGAGACTAAGGCCTAGCTTCCCGCAACTACCCGTGTTGTGCGTGTGAATTTTTACGCGGGTTGAAGGGACCTACAGTTTAATGCCGGTTCCGAACGGCAGGTTGGGAGCTTTTTCATAAGCAATTTTTACTCTCAGAGGTTTGCCATTTCCAGCTGAGAGGACAGCCACCGAAAGAGAAAACGAGTTTTCCCGTTATTTTTTTAGGTGTTATTACAGGCAGTATTTGAACCTGAGGTTGCTGCCTGCGACTCGCGGTCCAACGCACTAACCAACTGAGCCACGGCGGCTGCCTCAGTCATTAAGAGGTGATATTATTGACAGCGATTGTAGAGAAATTAGATAGTGTTGGAGAAATCGAAACTCAATTACAATACAATTGTAGATTCAACAACGAATAGGGACAATTATGCAAATTATTTGTAAGAAGAGTGACAGACAGGAGGCAATAAAGCAGCGAACGTCGACACGAACTGAGGCTTTGAGAAGATGTTAATTATTTTTGAATGAATTGCACAGTTTTTGTTGTTAAACATAAATCTTGCTACTATAAACTTTAAATTGTAGTTTGTATAATGCACTGTTCTAATTTTTCTTTCGTAATTTTTGTTAGTTAAACTGAAGTTTGCTACCTCTTTAAACTGTAGTTTTTACAATTCACTGTTTTAATTTTTCTGTTTTGCAATGAGTTGTACAGTTTTTGTAATTTCTTGAATTGAATTAATTGAATTAATTAATTGAATTATTTGTAATGAATTGGTCAGTTTTCCTTAGTTCATTATATAGCTCATTACTACTTCAAATTGTAGTTTTTACAATGCACTGTTCTAACCTTCTTTCGCAAATTTTCGAAGCTCAAAATGAATCTTACTACTTCGTTGTTTTTGTTGTTGTTGTAACAATTCATTTGTCTAACTTTTTCGTAACTTTAAAAAAATTTTGTATTAAAACTGGAGTTTTAACTTAATATTCAATCAATATTTGAATGGTAAAAATAGAAATAAAATCAGAAAATTTTTATTTTTGAAAATAAAATATAATAAAATAAAATAAAATAAAATAAAATAAAATACAATAAAATAAAATAAAATGGAATAAAATAAAATAAAATATAAAACAAAATAAAACAAAACAAGAGTAAAATATTTGATTTCTGAATGTCTTTTCATCATTATTTTCAACCCGTAATATGAAAATTTGTACTAAAATTGAATTTTTCACGCTTTTGTATTGCTTTTATACATATTATTATACATATTTTATACATATATTTGAGTGGTAAAAATATATGTAAAATAACGATATCAGAAAATGTTTATTTAAAAAAAAAAATTAATTAAATAAAATAAATTAAAATAAAAAAATAAAATAAAATAAAATAAATAAAACAAGGGTTAAATACCCGGAATATGAAACTTTGCACGAAAATTTAATTTTTAATCCAATATCTCACACTTGTGTATTGCTTTTATACAATTTGTATAACCTTCAAACCATTTCATCAAGTTTAAAGAATTGATTTCTTAATTGTATCTTTAAAGACACAGTACACCTTGAAGCGTTAAGTGTGAATTATGCGCACATAATGTCATAGAACAGTCGCATAAACAAGGTTACATGCGCCAATAATTCCGGCTCAACTTGCCATGCGAATAACTGTCAAATACGCTTGTCAAAGCCAGCTGTCAAATGGCATTTTTAATTTGCAAAACTTAAGCAGAAAATGCAGCATGGAAAAACGGCAAATTTTGCATGCAAAAAATAAAAGAAAAAAACAAGTTTTCAGCGCAATGAAACCAGCACAGTTGGAGTAGTCAGTGCGGCTGGTCAGTTGTAGCTATGAAGCGGGTCACACTGTACAAATGGCAACATACTGTTTTATGTTAATGGAGTAGCGAACGTCGACATCAAATTATGACCACTGTAATTATCACAAATAAATGGCTTTCTTTTTAAAAATAATAAACCTCTTTCATGTTTCGGGTTTTTTGCGAAACTATTTGTTGAGTTGTTAAGTGACAAAACAAATAGTTGATTACTTTCACAATTTTGTTGTAGAAGCGGGTTGAATATCGGTTGGACTGTATGGGAACAGTTCTGAGGACTTAATGGAAATAGAACAAAGGGTGTGAATAGTGGGTGATTTGGATCGAAAAGGCATGAGAAAGGCATAGTGAAAATACGTAGTAGCAACAAGTTATCGAAAAAAATTGTTCACATTTAACCTCAATCGGCTCATTTAAACTATTCTAAACAAAACCTTTAATTTCATGCGAAACTATTGGAATTCTTTTCACTACAACTTTTATTCTTCTACACGTATCAGTCTTTCTAAACATTTTTAAAACATTAATCAAATTTTCCAAAACACTCCCTGAGGTGTGTCGAACACTCCCCCATTAATTTTATAGCACAATTAAAACAATAAACTATGGTTTATAATTAAAAATCAAAAACTCACAGAAGCAAGTAATTTTATTTAAAAATTTATAACTAAACTTTTTTTTTATTTTGCAAACTTTTTCACTACAATCCACTTGCCAAATGCTCGCCATACATGTTGCAATCGCAACAACAACAAAAATCATAAAACACTCTAATTAAAACGTAGTAGAAACAGGTTTGCATGTGTACCCAATGATTTTTATTTAATTATTTATTATTGTTTTTGCCACTTGTGTTCTTCTAAAAGCTAAACAAAGCACCGCACAGATTTCAATTGCTACAAACTGTGCAACAAAAGGCATTTGTTTACGTCTTGGCAAATCGCAATATGCAATTTGAAAGCGCCACATGCTGCCAGTTCGGTCTGTTCGACTCAGTATTTATTGGTCAGTTGGTGGCTGTTGCTGGCTCAGGTTGCAGTTCGCAGTAAAATACTGGCAGGCGTTCGATTTCGCCCATCTTGGCTTCAGCTCACACAATTCGATAACTTTTAATTTGAATTCGCATTTATTTAAAACGTTCTAGCCAAACGCTTCGATTGCATGGCCCAAATGCGTGAATTCTATGTGCTTCCCATAAACGCAGCTAGCAACAATCACAGCAAAAACAACACAAGTAATGTATATTTGTTTTGTTGTTATTCGTGTGAGTCATGGCAATTAGAAGCGCAGCTTTTGTGTACTAACGACTGACTGACTGCCGCATTGCGATCACGTTCGCTGAAAATTGTGGGTGTTGTCCATATTGGCGAATTGTGTGTTCGACTTTTATGACATTTATGCGTACTGCAGTTGAAATATTTCAGCATTGTAAAAGTTTCCTATAGAATTAAGTGATTGTTTTTGCTTAGAGAAAAAAATAGAAAATAAATTTAGAGTCATTACTTATAGCATTACACAGAAAAGTGTTGTGTAATGGCAAAGTTAAAGCTCAGCTTTGTTGTGTTGGGTATATTAGAAATTTTGTCTATTATATCACAACATTTCTGAATCTTAAGCCAGTGTTTATGTCTGTCATTTTAATGATTCTTCTTCTAATTAAATGACTTGCATTTCAGACAGCTTTGACTTCAGACAGCTTTGACTTCAGACAGCTTTGACACCACAAATCTCCTGCTTTTGTATTTATTTTTCAAGAGCTTATTTTTCATTCATATTGATTTTTAATGTTTTCTCATCATCTGCTTTGGTGTGCTGTGGGCCACAAAAAAAATTGCGCCTGTTGGAACTATGCAGAAATTCTTAACCTAAAATAGGGTAAATTTAATCGATACAGACTAATTGACAGAAATATTCGCTCTTGAACTTGGCTGCTACAATAGTTAGTGGTTAGTTGAGTATTTATAAGATTGAAGCTCCACTTTTCTAAATCAATAGAAGCATTTTTGTGACTAGTTGTAGACAGTTGCAGTAACTTTGGTGAGAACAGAACTACAATTCGAGACTAGAAACTAAAATTTTGAATATCTTTGTAAACCTAAGCTGCAGAATAGAGACCCTACGGGCTGTACAGGGTTCAAGGAATTTAGGATTTCAAATATCAGTGTCTTGCAAAAATTTTTAGTACCAAATTCAGTTGCAACTGGCATTTTGCTCAGAAGCTGTGCATGCAATCCTCCCCCAAAAAGAAATTCTATGTGCTTCACTGTATGTAAGCATTTAGTTTGGCCTCTAAAACTATTTTGTACCATATAATTTTTTTTAGATTTCTTTCTTTTACTTCTTAATCTTAATTAATATTAATATTAAAATTCACAATCTTGCATGTTGCCAATATGACAACAAAACAAACAACAAAATACTACAAAAATACAAAATTTTTCAGAAAATAAAAAATAAGTACGTAAATAAGAGACTACATATTATATTCGCTGATATCTCGAAAAGTACATATCGCATTTGGCTAATTGTAATTGTAGAATTCAAAATGTAGAACTAATTGTAGACCCCGATAAAAAATAAAATTCATCAAAGCCAAAGTTAATAGAAATACTAAAGAAAATAAAGATATATAGAAATGAAAAAACCGTCAAAATTTCCGCAATGGTCTTTCTAGTGTTAAGTCAATTTATGAGAAATTCGGTACATCACAACCTCTTCCACTACTTGAGTGAGTCTCATTGCCCACACTTTCTGTAAAAAGTTACCAAAACTAGGTACATTCACTTCGTTCATTTCATTATTTTGTGAATTGTAAATTGTTACCATTTCCTTGCTAGTAAAAAGTTTGAGTGAGTCTGTAAAGTTATTCAAGTCACAAGACTGGCAAAACTGCAAACCTCCAAAGAAATTAATAACCGCCATTAGGGCTAAATCCATTTTGACCAAAATTAAACCGAACCAAGACCGTTAGTTAACTGTTTGAACATTACAGCAGCATTAGCAGCCATTAGCCGTGAGATCTGCAATGCTGTTGCGCAATTAACGCTAAACTCGAAAATTGACTTTGAAGCCGAAACTCGAGCACTTTCCAAACAAAACAACATAACAACAAATCATAATACTTAAACAAGCACAGCTATTTAAATCTGCATGCAGCGTAAAAAAATATAAAAAATAAAAATATGAAAAAAGTAGTAGAAATCAAGAGTGGAGTAAAGGAAAAGTGAGATAATTAATGACGGTCATTAAGACAATGGCAACACTTTTGTGCAATATTAAATTGTACAAGTAATGCTTGAAGCATAAAGCATTCACCGCCGCTTTTACAGCCGGCGGCTGCATTTTTAATTATTTGCTGCACTTTGAATTGATTTGAGAAAAACGCCTATTGCGTGTGCGGATTTCTTGTCGTTGTTTTTGTCTGCAAGTTTTTCACTTCAATTTTCGGTGCAATGATTTTATTGCGCCTTCACTGTAGCAGCTGCAGCCAGCAATAACATTTCGATTTGCACTTTTATGCTTTTGCCTGAATTGTACAATTTGACAATAGCACACAAATACAACAAAACATTTGTAATTTTTTTTCAACCATAGAAAAACGCAATCGCTGCTTGCGTGCAAAATTTCAAATGCACTTAAAAAAAAAATCATTTTTTGAAAAAAGCAATCTGTGTACTTTCACTTTTTAATATGCGCCCATAAAAAGGTACCTACACAATATTTTTTATTTTTTTTGCTCTCCACTGTTACAGTTTTATATTTGGTTTTTGTCGCAGCAACATTTTTAGTGCAGTCTGTGGGCAGGCAAAGTGGCACTTCTTGACTGAAATTTCAAGAGACTTTCAAGTCTTGGCAATTTTTACAACCGACATGGAAACAATAAACCATTGCAGCAGGTTTTTCGCAATGCTTTGAAATATTTGAAGTTTTGCAAAATTTTACGCTAATATAAAACAAAAAATAAACATAAAAACTGAGCAATGCAGTCACGCAATTTTTAGTCTCGATTTTTATGTTGTTGTGAAGTTGAAATTTCTTGAGTGCAATGCGGTTTTTGATTGTCATTGCGTTGTCTTCGGGGCCATCAAGCTGCCATCAAATGATACTTTATACATTGTTTATATTTGCTACAAGCAATTTAAGAGGAAGAAGAAGAAGAAGAAGATTTCAACAAGGTTAGTGTTGCCGTTGTGAAGAAACGTTAAGCATTTTGTTGAGCTGAATATATCTTTGCTTTGTCTTTGTCTTGTTTATGCAACATTATGGAAACCAACAACAGAACTATGCCAACTAATCAGCAAATCATTTTGACCAAAGAAAATAAAGCGTATCATTTATATTTCATCAATCATTTCATTAATAACATCAACAATATCAATCAGTTACACATTGTTCGCATTGACCTAGACACACTAAGAGCAAATGCACAGTTCAGTTTCATTTGGTTCCATGAAGAATTCTCCGAGTACTTTTTGGCTAAACGAACCATAGATGGTTGAGAATGGAGTCTTGCAAAATTAGCGGATCACTTTGGCCAAAGAAAATAAAATGTATTATTCATATTTCATCAATCACATTATCAATATCTATCATTTACGAAATCTTTGTTTGTTTGTTTGTTTGACCCAGACACACTAAGAGCAGATCCGCAGACCTCTTAATCAGAGGATGTTAGAATGTGGTGAGACTGAACTATGCCAACTACGGACTTGAGTTCCACTGAGCTCAATGAAGACATTTCTGAGAACTTTTTTGCTAAACGAACCATTGATAGTTAAGAATGGAGTCTAGTAAAATTAGCAGATAACTTTAGCTCAGATACAGGAAGAACAGATCCGCAGACCCCTTAATCAGAGCATGTCCACTGAGTTCCACTGAGCTCAATGAAGAGTTGTCTGAGAACTTTTTTTGCTAAATGAACAATTGATGATTGAGAATGGAGTCTAGTAAAATTAGCAGATAACTTTAGCTCAGATACAGGAAGAACAGATCTGCAGACTTCTTAAACAGAGGACACCAGAATGTGGCGAGGCTAACTACGGTCACTGACCAGTTAAAGCATTGGCTGCACAAATGGGCATCTACTATAATACGATACCTGCTGCGAAAACCCGTTCGAGAAAGAAACCATCTTCTACGTACTTCCTCTATGCCTGGCCGGCTCTATCGAAATGAAAGGTGGAAGATGTTGGGAAAGGCATTGTTCACCGATTTCGAAGGCACAGTGAAATACGCTGGGTTCGCTTCTTGCCTTCTTTAATCTTTTGGAGTGGCTATAAGGTGCAGAAACAGTAATCCACCTATAGCTACATCCACTTCTAAACGGGAATAGTGTTAACAAAATGGCGCACCCGCGCCAATGACTAACCAATAGGGTTGTTGTTTTGTTGTTGTGTTTTGGTTTAAGAGTAGGAAAGAAAAATCCAATGAACCTTAGACCCAGAAAACCTCCTGTTTTGAGGTATACTACTGTGTACAAGGAATACCCGGAATTTGTTTATAATTCAAAAAATCTTTATTTATTCTTCCAAATCAATTTCATCGCCTTCAAAGTAGTCAACCCCCCGATGCAATGCACTTATGCCAACGGACTTTCCAATCTTCGAAGCATGCCAAATAGTCACCTTCCGGTATGGCCTTCAATGCGCGCGCCGATTCACGTTGAATCTCTTCAATCGATTCAAAACGGTGTCCTCGAAGTGGTCTTTTGAGTTTGGAGAATAGCCAGAAGTCACAAGGAGCTAAATCAGGCGAATACGGTGGCTGTGGAACGATATGAGTTGGCGAAATGCTCACGAAGAACCAATGCCGTGTGAGATGGTGCATTATCGTGATGAAAAAACCAAGAGTTGTCTCTCCATAACTCCGGCCTCTTTTTGCGAATAGCTTCACGCAAACGACGCATATCGAACATAACGACACGAAATCGAATTCCCTGTATTCTTTGTACACAGTAGTATTACATAAACTAAAGCAATCAACAAAGTATTTTGTGACATCTCGAAGTTCCTAAATACTTATCAACTTTGTCCCAAAGAACTTAAAAACAATTTCTTTCTGGGCGACGGGGTACTCTAAGTTGAATTCTAACCTAACAAACTTCAGAAGAACTTCCGAAGGTTCATGTAAATTTGGTATAGATAGTGAAAAATGTACTCGTATCCATGTTCAACACTAACGAATAGTCTGTTAGTTACGAATAGTCTGTTATATAGTCTGTTACGAATAGGCTCTGTTAGTATTGTGATATCTCTGATACCACCTATATGAAAGAGATAGAGATATCTCTCGAGGCAAAGATATCATTTATATTTGCATGAGATGAGCCTTAAAAAAAAAATAAGGGTGCTTAGCATTTCGGAATGTAAATTTGTATGGGGTTGGTGGTCTTCAGATATGTAATGTCAATCGCTTTTTAATTTACAGGTTAGGTTTTTTTTATAAAGTGTTAGCAGGTTCAGTTAGCAGATTAAGTGTCCGCAATGAAGGATGTGTTTTTTTTCTACACGACTTCAGCTCCACCTATACTTATAAGAGACAATATGCTAACAAAACAAAACAATTTGTTTTGTGTTCCTTAAACCTTCAATATATTGTAAAAAAATTTTCAAAAAGATAAAGGTGCTGAAAAAGAAATAATTTTGAAAATCATTAAAAATTCCCCTTTCTAATGTGCCATGATACCTTAAACGGACAGTGTGATCTCTCGATTTGGACACAATAGATCACAGGAAAATATGGCTAACGATTGTATCGTTGGAAAACAAACTTGTAGTCCTTTGCTTCAAATTATTAAATTCCAATCGCGGCGATAGGATAAAACGGAAAATATGGTCTCTCGATTTCGATAGATCAAAAGAAAATGTGGTTAAAGATTCAATCGTTTGAAAATGAACTAGTAAACGTTTGCTTTTAAGTTATTCAATTCCAATCGCGTCGACAGGATTAAATGGAAATAGAAATGGTTCCTGGATTTTGATGCAATAGATCACAGGAAAATATAGCTAAAGATTTGATTGTTGGAAAACGAACTTGTAATCCTTTGCTTTAAACTGATCCCTCAATCCGCACAATCGATATCAAAGATAGATAGATATATCAAGTAACAATATGCATATGTCTATATCTTACACTGATCTTTGTGACTACTATTATATGTTTTATTCCCCACATAAAGACACTTTTTACTAGTGTCCGACCGAATATTCGGTTTCGGTTTCGGTTTCGGCCCAAATAAGTGGTTTCGGTTTCGGTTTCGGTTTCGGCCAAAAAATGGCCGAATAGCCGAAACCGAAACTTTCTAGAATATTTTTTACATTTTATTGTGTAGCAGATATATAGTAAAAGGAGGAGTAATTTAGATGCCAGCAATGTAAACAAACTTCTTTTTTTTAGCAAATAATATTAAATTACGAAAGGGTGATTTCTTCTTGTTTACGTTTTTAAAAAATGAATAAATAGTTTTTATTAATAAGTATTTATTTATTTATGCTATGTTTGTTTGTTTGTTCTTTATTTACTTAATGTAAAATTCGTTTGTTGAAAAAAGTGCTTGATATGGTGATTTTTATATCAACTAGAAAGTTTCGGTTTCGGTTTCGGTTTCGGCCGAATATTAAAAAAAAACCGAATATTCGGTTTCGGTTTCGGCCCAAAAAAGTGGTTTCGGTCGGACACTACTTTTTACTGATTTCTACTTCACTAAAGCAACCACTAACTAACACCGAGTTTAAATTCGTTGACTCATTTTCATTGCACTTTTACTAGCCACTATTTTTTAATTTAAAATTATTCATCATTTCCCATTGAATTTCCGACCTGACTATGCAATTTTTCACACTTGTTATTCACTTTTTATACATTTGTTTAATATTTTTCCTATAAAAGAAAATTTTCATTTCCATTGAATTGTAATTTCACAAACGTCAATAAGACTTCCGTATTTTGTTTTACGTTTTCTAGTTGTATCTTTATTCAGGTGTAAGTTTATTATACAGTTTTATATATATTACACATACATAAAAGTATATAGTATATATATGTAAATTCAAATTTTTCCAACACTTCCTTTCAACTTAATACAACTTGACTTGCAGGCTGACTTTTCTTGTGTTCAAATTTCTGCCACACAACGCCCACTTTTTGTTTGACTCAGGCTTTGCATTTGCTAACATTTGCTGCCATTGAAGTTGCTTTTTTTTGAGCGCTCGACGTGCCCAATCACAACGTAGCTTAGCCTTCATTGTGGTAATTAGTCTTTCGGTCTTACATAAATAACAAAGCTATTATTAAATGTTGTTCTCATTTTAGACTTTTATGGTTTTTGTATGCTTTTCCCTCTGACATTGACATTAAAAGTTGATCTTAAAACAGTAACAAGTTAAAATTATATTTTACCTCTGTAAAATTAAATTTAAATAAATTTTAAGTTAACTGAATTTTTAATTGAATTTTGTATTTCAGCAAAATAAAAGCAGATGCAAAACCACTACTCAAATTTTAAACTACTCAAATTGCAAAAAGACGAAGAGGATAAGTCGACATTCTTTGCATGTTGGCCGTGTTTCAAGAAAGTAAGGTTAGGATCAGGATAAGTCCCTTTCGATAAGACAATTTTTCTATTTATTCAATTTTTTTATTTTGTCGCATTACCCTTCCTTAACTTTTCCGAAGAGGTCAAGAGTTGAAAGTGGTTGTTAACCAATCAAATGCTGACCTCTGCCAGCTACCAGACGGATTATTCAAAGTAGAGCAACACGTGACGTCCAAGTTCGAACATTTTTCATTTGGAGCAAGTTGAACAAGCAGGGAATCCATCAAAGGTGGACCCCTACCAGCATTGATGGATTCTTCAGAGCGTAGTCACACTGAACAACAAAGCTTAACGGTTTTTCTTAATTACCCACTGAACATGCATTCGAACATAATTTAAATTTCTAGACTATAGACTAGACTATATTTTAGCTTGAATCGCACTACAGCTACCATTCAGATTTTGAAATTTGTCACATAAAACTTTTATTGCGACATAAAGATATATAAATAAAATATTTTACTAAAAGCTATCAAACCAACAATCAGACGTAATATAAATTTTTCAAATTTACGTCTTAAAATTGTCTATAAATTATGCGCAAATTTTAGTGAAAGTATTAACGACTAAGTACTCGGTTCTTTTGAAAGTAATTAACCGACAATTAAAAGCAACAATACACACAACAACAGCAAACAACAATAAAAAGCACAGCAAATTTACTGTGGCAACTTTTGCACTTCACGTTCGTTTTCGATCGTTTGCATTATCACACAAATACTAACACACATTCAATATTTACATATATTCATATGTAAACTACACGTTCATTCACATTGGCTGTACGTAATCATTTTTGTATGAGTGCACATTTATTTTTAATTTTTTTTTAATATTTTCCGCTGGCTTTTTATGCCTTCAACTACTTTATTGTGTTTTGTTGGTGATAAGAATTTGTTTTGGTATTAGTGAGTGTCGAGAACATAAAGTAAAATGTTAGTCAGCTTATATAAATTTACAAAACATTAAAAAAAGAAGGTTAATGTCCGGCCTTCTACAGGTTAGACGAAATTCAAGTGGTTAGATGGTCTTTCGCAAGATCAAAAATTTTTTATTTTTAAACATTAAAAAATTTTACAATACATTTTTTAAAGTTTCTGAAACTTCTACTTTAGCCCTTTGAGAACCGTAAGACCTGCAACGCAACTGTGTTTGGTCTTTTTTCTAAAAAAAATCGTTTATATAATTTTTTTAAAATCATAAGGACTGAACTGAACAATAGTTGTAATTTTTAAAGCAAGCCATGGCTTATTAGTTGGAATATAATTTCATAAAACAATAAACTTTTGTGGTATTTTAAGAGAATTTTTATATCAACCCAGAAATTTATGGGCAAATACAACTCAAGACGTATTTGTTCAGGGCTAACTTTGTAATGCAGCTAAGAACTGGAAAAAAGCTTGAAGAATGCTGGAAGAAAACTAGCAGAAGTCCAGAAGAACCTGGATTTTTTGTTTGCGTACCCAATTTCAGATCTCAAACTTGACATCTAAAAAGTCTTCGAAAAATTCTTCAAATTACCAAATCCTACAGCGATATGTATGATTCAGATACATCTCAGCCAGTAAAGGGTTAAGAGATTGCTTTACAAAAAATTGTATTTGTTTGTATATTTACCAAAATTTTTCTTGAGTGTTGGTTTGATCGCCGCAATGCATCGAATAACGTCAAACGCCTGTTAAATGTGTGCGATATGAATTATTTCAGCTCACTTTGCCGTTCTTCCACATTGCACTTTATAATTAGTAAATAAATAAAAACACTAAAAAGAAAAAAAAGAACGCTGCTGATTGCAAAAACACCCATGAAAATCGTTGCTTTTTGTGGGTAATCAAATCAGACGCTGTCGCAGACCGTCGCCGCCGTTTGTACGCTCAACACCGAAATCAAGCGAACCTCTAAAAAAAAAATTTAAAGTTGCACGAAGCGACCAAACGTTGTGCGTTGCGTTTTGTTTGTGGCCAACAGCTGACCGCTCGACATTGTCCGAGCGGCGGTAGCGACGCGTCACGCGTGTGAATGGGCCAATACGTGGCGGGAATGCTCTCACGCGCTGCTGCCAGCACACGGAATGCCACAAAGAAGAGATAAACCTCACCGAGTGTGAATGTGTGTGCGTAAGAAGCAGAAAAAGTGAAGCGCATTGACGTGACAGTTGCGCCAAAAGCTAATTGTGCCTTTTCCTGTCTCTGACGTTGTGTAGGTGTCGCCGCTTGCACTCGTGCGCCGCACCTCCTTCGCCAATTGACGGCATTTCCTTTAACTTGTCACTAATATTGTTCTCGCTGTTGTTGTTGTTGTTGTTGTTGTAATTGTAGTTGTTGCAGCTGTTATTTGTATGATTGTTTGATTATCTTTGCGCCCTACCACAAAGCGACCAGCGCACGACAAGAAATCAAATAATTTCAGACACGCAAAAAAAAGTACGCCGACTACTTCAGTGCACAGACTCACCTCAGCGCGCGAGGGTGTTTTTGTTTTGTTTTATTTCACTCGGCGCAGTTTCCTCGATTTGGGCCAGAAACGCAACGAAAACCGCAACAAACTGTTGCAACGTCAAACGCAACGCTGCGCCGGTAAAAATAAACTGTGGGCAGCAAAACGGGCGAAAAGTTGCGAACATTCACGTGAGCGAGTGCGGAAATTCGTTAGAAAATTTCGTATCTGTGTGTGTTTGTTTTTGTTTTTCACATTGCAACGAAATTGAGGTTAACAACGAAATATTCAACGCGAACGCAACGACGCGCTGCTTAAGGAAACGTTTTGGCAGTTTTGCTTTGTGCACCGAAATTGTTATTGTTTCAACGACTTTGGTTATTAGCTAACGATTAAAATCTACATTAAAAAATATATATAAAAATTTGTAGTGATTAAACGAAAGCAACGAGTGAAAAATAAATACGAGCCGACGTTCTGTTAAGCTTTGAAAACTGCTGTTTGGTTGCGATGACCAGAAAGAATTTGAAATCGAAAGTGACCTACTGGAATCTGAAAGCATAGCAGAGCAACGAACATTTAGTTTTAACAATTACACAGGTGTGTATTATATGGAGAGAGTGTAAAAAATATATATTTTATTTATTTTCATAAGGCAAAACTGCAATTTACAAATACGTTTTATAACCAACACAGTGCGACAGGATATGGAAATTAATGAAGATCCTTTAACCCACAGCGGACTTGTCAGTGCTGACATTTTGGATTACACTAAGAAACCCGTTACATGTACTTAGATAGGTGGGTTAAGTGGCCTCTAGGGCATCACTTAGGCCATGTGGCCGATTGTGTTACCATGTGGGGAGGGGAGGGTTTCACCTAGGCTTGCGACCTTTTTAAATTGGCTGTGGAGGACACTAAAAAATATTATAAACAATCGTACATTTTTAGTTTTCAGAGTACGAGTGTACATGTATTTAAACTTTGATATACATACATACATATATAGTACATATGTATACAGAAAAAGCTTCCAAAAATCTTTAACATTTAAACAAAAAGATAACAAAAAAAGTAAGCATAAAAACATAAATACGAAAACAATAAAAAAAAATGTATTCATTTACATAAGTAAATATCTATGTCTTATGTCTTTTTCAAAGACTATTTGCTTTTAAATAAAAATTTGTCATTGCTTTTTGTTAATTTTATGAGATCATAAAATTAATAATAATGAGATCAAAACAATTTGAGTTTTTAGAAAAAAAATGAAATTCAACTCAAATTAGTGCTAACCGAGATGTGATTCGCACGAAAATATAGATTTTTATCGAAATCAATATCAATTAGTTAAGGCTGCTTTTATACGAAACATTGTTAATTTCAACTCAGATCATTATGATGCCTTCGTGTTTGCTAGCAAAGGAAATAGTAAAATCGACATGTTTCGTGTTCGTGGAGGACATTTTACCCTCTTTGGAGGACGGAGGACATTTGAGTAATTTGGAGGACTGTCCTCCACAATGGAGGACGGGTGGCAACCCTAGTTTCACCTATCCGTTTCCGGTTTATGAGAGCCACTTGGAAGTTCTGATGAATTTATAAATTTCGCTCATTGGTTACATCTCTATGCCTGCTAAGCAGCTCAGGAAGTGCCTACCTAAGTATCGGAAGCGCATTCTTGCAAGCGCTGGACATGTACAGAGCAGGTGCTCGACGGTCTCCTTGCCGTCTTCGTCCCTGCAGCTTCAGCATAAATCGTTGAAAGGCAGACTAAGTCTGTTAGCATGCTGCCCAATGAGTCACTGTCCAGTGATAACTTCCACAACAATCCCTATGGAAGGTTTGTTCAGCAGGATTAGCTCCCTAGATCTGCTCTGGTTGGTCACATGCCAGATCTATCTTTGCTGATGGCATTTGTGGTATCACAAAGAGCCATATAACTATAGGCCCAAGTGGGTCTCACACATAGGCAGCCACCTTAACATAACCTAACATAACCCCTGTGCTTAGTGTAACGTCACCATCTCTCCAGACGAGCTGTTTGTGTTCATACAGACAGTAGATCTGCAAACAAAGTCCTTTAGGTGGTATTGTGACAAAAAAGTACCCCGAAAGTGTAATTTACATTCCCCGGGTAAATGATATATCAAAAAAATGTATTTTGTTAAGTTGGTAGGACTGTCCTTAATTACTATGCCAAATATTAGCGCGATCTGTCAACCAGTTTGTTTACAGCAGCTGCTTAAGTCGGTACACCTCAGTAGTGCGTTGCGATTTTGTTGCGAATTTTTTTCAAAAAGAGTACCGTGAACAGGTCTCTTTGGACATGCTGGATCGTGCGAATTCTGATCCCTCATTCATGGAGAGCATTATAACTGGCGATGAGACATGGGTCTATACATGCAAACAAGTCAACAATCATTGGAATGGAGGGAAAAAACGAGCCGAAACCGAAAAAACCACGCCAAAGCCGTGGTGATGCTCATTGTTTTTTTTGATATTCGTGGTTTAGTGCATCATGAATTTGTTCCGGAGGGACAGACGGTCAATATGGAGTTCTATTTGGCCGTATTAAGGCGTTCGCGTGAGAACATCCGTCGAAAACGACCGGAATTGTGGAAGAACAATTCATGGATTTTACATGATTATAATGCACCATCGCATCGAGCCACGATTGCGACCGAATTTAAAGCCAAAAACGCAATAAATACCATCGATCAACCACCATATTCACCAGATTTGGCTCCGTGTGATTTTTTCTTGTTCCCCAAACTGAAATTGCCGCTCCGTGGAACCCGTTTTCAGTCGATCGAAGAGATAAAATAAAATTCGCTGAAGGAGCTGAAGGCCATCCCAAAAAGTGCGTATGAAAAGTGTTTTGAGGACTGGAAATATCGTTGGCATGAGTTTATTGCATCTCATGGGGATTACTTTGAAGGCGACAAAATAAATATTTATGAATAATTCAATATTTTGCGTTTTATTTACAATTTCCGGGTATTTTTTTGTCACAATGTATACCTTATCATAAGTATATCTCTGCTTGAGTTTGGTTCCATATTTCTACAATATATATTATTCTCCTTTGGGTACCAGAGTGTAGCGACACTGTGTAGTTGATACGTTCACAACTCTATACAACATACTACCTTATCGGATCGTAGCTTCCAATTATAGCCAACAAAATTATACTTACTTATTGAGATACACATACATATATATTAGCATTAGGTTATATATAAATCATTTGTTTGTACAAAACATCTGTTAAATAGTCGAACTAAGAGCAAATATTAATATAATCTTCGTCCTGATTTTTTGTGCTTTTGGGCGATATTAAGTCGCTAATAATGAAAAATTATGATCACTGATATATGTTACGATAGTTTTAAGCCAAAATTAAGGTTGAGCTATTCCCAACTATTCATTTTTTCGATTGAACTCTTAATACAGGAAGGTGCCAACAGTTTTATGTTCATTCTGAACGAAGAATTGCGAGTTTTTTTTCATAGGTGATAATTTGATATGAGGGTGAACCCCTCAATGGAAGGTAGTTCTTCAAGCACTCAGGTTTAGCTCAGCAGTCAACTGTTTTGAACATAATTAGTTGACACTCAAAGGTTTACTATTTTCTCTTGAGCGGACAGTTGCCGACAGATCAGTCGATTTTTTTACATTCAGGTTGGCAGACTCGAACCTTGAGTCCACTGTTCTCATAGCTGCGGCTCAATGCTGAATTGAACTCCGACAAAATGTTCATACTTCAAGATTATCAGCACTTGAAAATAGAATAGAAACACTCCTCCATCTAACTAGACACCATTGAGGTAAAGACTCAACAACATTTTCTAATGCTTTATGATTTACGAAAAACTTGCAAAAAAACTCACACAAAGTCTTTACAAATGATTCGAAATATTTCTATGTCATGCTTGACACATAAATTAAAATCTTACTGTGTGCAATTTTCTGCCTAAAAACCACTGAATCATTGCGTCTAAAACTGCTACAAAAATGTCATTGACCGTTGTCCGCTGTGCATGCGGAACACGCCCTTTAATTGGCGCAACAAATCATACGTTCCACTTTGATGCCAGAAACACACTTTTCATTTCGAAACCACACACACAGAAACACGCAAAACTAACCAAAAAGCAACAAGAAATCAAAAGAAAGCAAACAAAATTGTGCCAAATGTAAACCAAAAATATCTAATTGGTGGCCAAATTGAGGAACTTGCAGTGACTACGCGTTGTAAGCGGCCCATAGCAGCGGCCCATATTGAGGATTGCGCTACAGTCAACACACGCATGGACCCAACGAGTTGTTGTACACACTTTGCTGTGGCCATTTTTCACTCCCACTGCGCGCTTTTCTTGACTGCTAAACTAAAATTTCCATAATAATTTTGATCGGCCGACTGTTTGATTACATGGCGCAGCTGTTCCACTGCTCCTTCTCCTCCTCCTCCTCTGCGCGCAAATATCAACTCGACAGAGCAACGCATTGGGAAACCTACTCAGCCACACCTCAGGTTCCACACGCGCATTTCGCTTTCATTTGTTTATTTTTGTTTGAATTTCCAATTTTATTTCTGGATGCTGCCGTAAAATGACGCAATTTGTCGTGTGCGTCGAAATTCTACTTAAGGCATCTTCTTACTTTTTTGTATATTTCAAACTTCGGCGTTCGATTTGGTTAGTTGGTTTTAACTTTATCTGGTCATAAAAAAACAAATATTTTGGTGAATGACTATTCAATTTTGCTTTATCAATTTATAATCGCTTTTTTTTCTATTTTAATTCAAGTTTCTTTCTGGCTTCGGCATGTTTTTGTGTACCTTATCGTTTTTTTGCGAAAATGTTTCACTTGTATCGTTCATTGTAGCTTTTTCGAAGAAATTGCACATGTTGCCTGAGTACTTGAAGGCAACAAAGGTGCTACAGTCGGCATTATTTGAAGTTCTTCTTGGGAATTTTTTCAATAGTTTTTTCTTTGCGAGTAATAAAAAAATCGAAGAGCGTCAATAAGACTTACATACGTCACTAACATTATAGTAATTCAAAATTTTTCGAAATATGTACGAGGTTCAAAGGAATCCATTTCCCAAAAACAATGAAAATAGGAAGGCCACCAAGAAGCCAAATTTCATTAAATTTTACATTTTAGAACAGATTTACTTTTTCTGGGCGAAATCGTTTTGAAATTTATAAATAATGCATTTCATGTTATGGATAATGCCTCCTATTTTATTTTTAAATACTGAGCCATCTCTGTTTATTCATATTCGTTCAAATGACGCGGACTAATACGTCCTGAACTGCCTAACTTTGGATAAAACACCAAGTAAGCAAACAACAAATAAAAACTTGAATAAGGGAGGTAAGTCACATGGTAACTTGAATCCTATGGCCTAAGTGATGCTCTCGAAATGATCAGTTAACCTACTAAATCTAACTCACCAGACTTACTTGTATAGAGTACTTTTTTTCCCCGACAGTTCATTGAAATCAACACTGGACACTGTGTCGCTGTGGGTTTATGCTCATACAATGGCGCCACTTTTTCACCGATGTTCGCAAGAGATGAGTAGAAAACTGAGTCGTCAGCATTGGTACATCGTATTCTACTGAACTTTGATACCAAAAGTCAAGGTTTCTGTCTTGACTTTTAAACAACAACAAAACAAAAGTTGAACTACCGAAGAACAAGGTTTGATTAGGTTCGAAGGATGTGACCATGAAAACTCGTTCTTCCACTCAGAGGTATTCTTGCTCGTATCCCTCTAACTAGGTTTTCTGTCAACTTAAAAGGTACTGTCTCCGTTGAAACATTTGCTCTTGCGGATGAAGGAGAAAGTTGAGAAAGTCTAATCATTTTACTTGCGCAATCTCTGACCCCAAAAACTCGAGTCTTCGCTTCGACTATATTTCTGGACATTGACACAGAAAGTAGTGAATCGATTCCGACACTTTACCAAGATAACCTCTGCAGAGAGTACTATTTAGTAGATATGCGTCATCGCTGAAGCACTGGTGCCATAGTCCTTTGTCCGGAGATGACTTATTAACTGCAGATTTGTTGCATGATTAAGTATGTATAAGACCCTTGTACTTCTCTTATCGCATCCTACTATTAAACTTCCAAAACTCTCCTGCCCTATCCTTTCTCTTCTCATACCCTCTCCCATGGACACAGTCCAATGGTCCGAATGGACTGAGTGCTTTGGAAGGCTTGCAGCCTTTCTGTCCATCCTCACATCATCATCATCATGAAACTACTATTGAAGTTATTTGAACCATCCTACCAGCAATTGTACTTCTATTCATTTTTTTCCATCTCTTCGTCTTTTATATTTACTTATTTATTAATTAATTTACTTGATTCGGTCCATGAACAAAAGTCCTTAGAGACTATAACAATATAACAAGGTGTCCTTGCACACTAAAGCGCTATAAAATAAGGTAAAAGCCTCTGAGAAAAATTCTAATTCCAGTCCAGTGCATTGAGCTCTATTGAAGCTCTGGAAAAAGGAGCATTCAGCGCGTAGTTCGTCCTTATGAGGAGGAGGAATTTCAACGACAAATTAGAGAAGATCCTGTCCAGAAGAACAGGACAAATGAGATTACTGATCTTATGAATATTTTGACTTTATAAATGTAGAATTTGATTCCTATATAACTCCTACAGCTGAAATGCTTACAGAAGGCTTCAGCTCTCTAAATGTTGACAATCGAGTAGTCCTTTTAATAAATTCAGAAATTCGATTTTAGTTTTACAGCAAATGTAATTCATTTATGGACTGTTCCCTGAGAGCAGCCTGAGAGCAAAACTTTATCAAGAAGTGGAAAATATTCGGATCGTTTCAGTTCCAAAGCTAAAGTGAACTCGATTTCAGGATTTTCGAGACATATTCTTAAAATAACTCAATGGAATATCCTTAACGCAAGTTTATGGCTAATAAAGTTTGTTTAAAAACTTGTAAGAGCCGGTTGAATACTCCTTCACAAATATATAGGAACTTTCGTTGCGCCTATTAGGCCGCCAAAGGGGAAATACTGCAAGGACTCCCATCTCTAGCAAACTTGACTTTTATTGCATTGATTAATTTTTTTGTAATTTTAAATCTCCTATTAATACAATTTCCCGCCGCTTTTTCCTCACCATTCAACCATCCATCACCAGCTCAGTTCAATTTCTATAATTTCAAACGCACATTGTGCGCTACGCTGAAATCTCTCAGCCACATTTCTTGTGTGCTTTGTGTGTACAAAATATTTTGACTTACAAACATTCCAAACATACTCATTGCAAAAACAATTTCCTCCACTCGCCTATAAATTCCACACAATACAATCCGACGTCGGATAGAATGTTTTGACTGGAATTGCACACATGGCTTGCAATCAACGCGACGCTACTGTTGCTTAATTTTTTCACTTTTCAATTGCTTCCATACAATGCAATAAGATTTCTTTAGCTGATTACGATGTTTTATGCCGTCTACTAGTTACAGCTGTACGAGTATTTGTGGGCTGTATTCAGTGGAAAAATAGGTCAATGTTACGCGTCGAGCATCACACATGCATCGAGTGATTGCTATCAATTGTCAGCAGTCTTTATGAAAATATTCTTTACAGAAAAAGAAAAATAGAAAAAAAGAAAAACAACAACAACAAAACATATTTCAACATTCATCACACGTGTGCAGCCTGAAAAATTGTAGCCAATGTGTCCAGATGTTAAGTAGAACTTCTTTGATTTTCACTAACGAGTTGCCTTGTCCCCCACTTGTATTACAATTACTGTTGTTATAACGACTAGTTATCTACATATTATGGTGTGGAAATCTTATCATTTCTCTTGATAGCACCAGAAAGACGTCACTACGCTAATATTGCCGGACTTTAGATATGGAAAAGTTCAGCCATATGTTGACGTTGTAGGCGTCGCTAACAAGTCGTCAGCTGCTTCGGTGCTATTGTTGCAACTTTATTTTTAAAATACCTAAAATGCAAGTTGAAGCTGAGGTTGTTTTAAAGAAAGAGCAGAGAATTTTTTAAACTGATTTTAGTTACTTTACATCTATTAGTTTACTGCTCTGAGTGTTGTAAATCAGTCAATGGTATTGTGAAATTTTTAGTTGATCGAAATGTTTGAGCTTGTTTTGCGTATTTGAAAATAATTAAAAAATCGTAATCAGCTGGAAAGGTACAATGACAGCATTGTAAAATTATTGATATACATATATATTGAATATGATTTGGTATTTGTGGCATGATAAGCGAAAGTTCTGAGTGTTTGACGTTGATGTTCTTGACTGTTCATTGTGACAAATGGAAAGGACTAGAATGGCTGAAGTAAATTGTAAAGAAGACAAGTACTGGGGTCAAAATTTTGATGAAAATTTAGCTCTTACACATATGTGAGAAAAATAGTGACCATTACTGATTACAGTAGCACAAGTAAGATGGGTTTTAAGGTTTAAAAAACCCCCGAAAAAACTGTTACAAAAATTGTGGGTTTTATTGGAGTATGCGTGCCCTCAGAAATGAAATTTTATGTGCACCACTGATTGATTACATATGTGTACGAGTGCATACTAACGAATTATCTTCATTTACTTAACCCATTTCGTACTTTTGATTCGTTAACGAATCATAGAAGTTAGTAATGTTTGCAGTTTTTTTATTACAATAAACCTTTATAATGTAAAGTTCATGTTTTTTATATTTATTAGATTTATTGGCTTTTAAAAAAAATTTTTTTTTGTTTGCCTTGCCACACCTTCCCTTTTAAAGCAGACAGTCGTTAAAAAATCCTCATAAATAGACTTTTTTCTTAAATGCTTTAAAAATACTAAAAATATCCAAATTTGTGCAAAACTGACAGAGCATGATTTGAAAAATGCCACACTAATTTTGTATTATAATAAAAATCGTTTAAATTTGTTAACCTATTTCGTACCTTTGACACGTTAAAGAATCATAGAAATTAGTATTGTTTGCAGTTTTTTTTTATTACGTTAAACCTGTATAATTTCAAGTTTATGTTTTTTACATTTTATTATGTTTTTATACTTAGATCTATTATTGGCTTTCTATAAAATATTTGTTTGTTATGCCACGTCTTTCCTACTAAAGATGGGCGGACATTGAAAAAAACCTCATTGAAAAAACGTTGTCTTAAATTCATTAAAAATACTAAATATATCGAAATTTGTGCAAAACCAACACAGAATGATTGGAAAAATTACACTCAAATTTTGTATTATAAAAAAAATCGTTTGAATCTGATAACCCATTTCGTACCTTTGATTCGTTAACTAATCATAGAAATTAGTAATGTTTGCAGTTTGTTTTTATTATAATAAACCTTTCTATTTCAAAGTTCATGTTTTTTATTTTTTATTATGTTATTTTTACTTAGGTCTATTAGCCACGCCCTCTCTTTTAAAGATGGGCGGGCATTGAAAAACCTCTTATATACACTTTCTTCTTAAATTCTTTAAAAATACTAAAAATAACCAAATTTATACAAAACCGACACAGAATGATTTGAAAAATGCCACACTAATTTTGTAATTTTTATCTTGTGCCTCCCTCCTTGCAAGCAAGTAAAGGGCCCATTTGACTAGCGACCCTCATCATCAAGCCAGAAGGAAATAAATTCTAGGAAATACTCAGTTCGGACATATGTAGCAACTGAAAAACTCTCTAAATCAAAATTAGCTAAACTTTTCAACTTGCTATAGAGTACAATTTTCTCTTCAACCAAACTACAACAAAATAACAAACTAAAAATAATCCATATCAAAGCTTTTTCCCTCCAATAGTCCGTATCAAAAAATCAAACAAAGTCAATGAGAAATTGGCAAAGAAACAACAGAAAAAAACACTTTGAATACAATAAAAATTAGACAGACAGTCGAATTGCGAACCGTAAATGCATAGATCTAAAAGAAAATCTGCCACTTTCGAAAACGCGTCAGCGCTCGCCATGCGTCACCGCAAAAACTCAAATACCAAAAATAAAGAAAAATAATTAAAAAACAAAAATCAGCTCGTGGAGCCCATTCAACCGGCTGGCCACACAGCCGGCCAGCTGTACGTGGGACCCATTAGGCAGCGGCCATCACCCGCTCAGCAACGCAGCGCTGTCGCTGTCGTTGTCGTTGTTGTTGTCCTCTCCACCGCACCGAGTACTCGCGCCAACGTAATGGCCACTTTTATATAAATGTATATAAAATGTGCGGATTTTTGCACAAAAACTACAAAATTTTCAATGCTTTTAGTATCGCAGCGAATGTCCGCCTTGCTGGTGGGCAAAGCGTTTGAAAATGATTTGGCATTGTGTGTTAAAAAAAAAACAACCAAAAAATATTCGAAACGGAATTGAAAGCAGAACGAAATAACGCGCCAACAATTCAAACAGCTGACAATTGGTTTTTTTATTTTAATATTAAAACGAAACGATTTTTTGACGAAATACAATTGCAAAAAATTATTCAAATTAAAACTTTATAAATTAAAAAAAATATATATATACGAGTATTTATTCGAAAAAGCGCGCAGCAATGACACGAGAATTTGTGCTGGCTGGAAGAAGTAAACAAAATTGCTAAATAAACACATAAATAAAATGAAATTGCAAAATTATAGTTAATGCAGCCGTTAGTGCACCTCTTCCGGCCCCCCCCCCCCTCCCTCCGCTCATCGTTCACAGCGTCTTGTGTTTTTGTGTTTTGTACGCTGCAGTGGCTGCCAGGGTATATTTACTTTGTCATTGGGTGTAACATGCCAAAAAGCAGATGTTGCCGCAAGAGAAAAATTTCATATTTTGTGATCAGCAACAGTTGGAAGATTTAGGTTATGTTTGTGTTATGTTATGTTTACATAGATTTAGCAAGAAATCTGCACAAATTCTTGGACGTTGAGAGAGAAAAATTCTATAGTTTTCTTAATGAAACCAAACAGTTGTAATTTCAATTAGAAATCATTCGACTAAAATTAATCAAAGTAATGGATCAAAGTAATGGATTCAAAAGTGTAAACCTAACCTAATACATATTGCATCTTTCCTACGTCATTTTCTGCCTGTACAGAAGTCTGCTGCAGTCATCGACCTTCTAAAAAATAGACGGCAGATTCATAATCAGCTTCAAAAATAACTTAAAAACTACATTCTAATCTTCTGGTCCGAATCGGTGTAAACCTTTGAGCCTTTGAGCTCTTGGACCAAAGTTCTCCGATCCATTCTGGAACATTAAAATTTCTAGAAATTACCATTAAGTTTTGCTTCATCTTCTGGTTTTTTTGTTTATTATGCAGCGCATAAATAAGTCGAACACGACCGACCAAACAACTCTTAAATTTTGTTTGTTTCATTTAATTTAAATTGTTTTGCTCCAAAGTAAACAAACTTGTGCGCTTATTGCAAGTTTGCTGCGTCACTTTTTACTGTATTTTTATTAATTTAATGGTTGTTGCTGTTTTACCGACAAGTTGTTGTCGTCTCTAGTTATTTTTTATGATGCGTTTGCACTTGTTCTTGTTGTTTTTATTTTGGTTTGGCTCATTAACAGCAATTGGCAATACACTTATTTTAATTGCGATAATTTGAAAAAATTATAAGCAAAAATTAAATAAAACTGCACAGTAAACACTTTTCACACGCAATTTGTTGAAATTGTCTGCAAAGGCCACCAGACGTTCATGTTTTCGGTTGTCACATTAACAGTAACAAATTTTATAAGCATTGTTGTTGCCATTAATTTATTTTCATGTTGAATACAAATTTGTAATGAAAAATTTTTAATGTACAGTGCATTTTTGGCCGCAAAGCAGCGAGGCTAAGATATATAAAAAGTACCAAAAATAGCCACACGACATGGACAAATTTTTATGATCATTTTGTCTTTGAATCCAGGTGATGGATTCAAAAATAGCTTCACCTCCGAACACAAGGCAGAACATTTTTTCTTGAATATGAAAATTTTAAAAATTAGCTATTTTTCTCTTTAAGTAGAGTCAAGGAAATACAATTTTAAGAAAATAACTTGGAAAAATAATGTATCAATTTAAGTTATTTCAACATAGAGAAGTTCAATTCGGAGATGTTGAGTTCTTGACTTGAGTTCTCTATTCTCTTGTGTCAGTTGAAGCTCAACTGCTTGTTTTGAAGATAGTCTAGTCTAGTCTAGTTCTAGTCTAGTTCTAGTCTAGTTCTAGTCTAGTCTAGTTCTAGTTCTAGTTCTAGTTCAAGTTCTAGTTCTAGTTCTAGTTCTAGTTCTAGTTTTAGTTTTAGTTTTAGGTTTAGGTTTAGTTTTAGTTTTAGTTTTAGTTTTAGTTTTAGTTTTAGTTTTAGTTTTAGTTTTAGTTTTAGTTTTAGTTTTAGTTTTAGTTTTAGTTTTAGTTTTAGTTTTAGTTTTAGTTTTAGTTTTAGTTTTAGTTTTAGTTTTAGTTTTAGTTTTAGTTTTAGTTTTAGTTTTAGTTTTAGTTTTAGTTTTAGTTTTAGTTTTAGTTTTAGTTTTAGTTTTAGTTTTAGTTTTAGTTTTAGTTTTAGTTTTAGTTTTAGTTTTAGTTTTAGTTTTAGTTCTAGTTCTAGTTCTAGTTCTAGTTCTAGTTCTAGTTCTAGTTCTAGTCTAGTCTAGTCTAGTCTAGTCTAGTCTAGTCTAGTCTAGTCTAGACTAGTCTAGTCTAGTCTAGTCTAGTCTAGTCTAGTCTAGTCTAGTCTAGTCTAGTCTAGTCTAGTCTAGTCTAGTCTAGTCTAGTCTAGTCTAGTCTAGTCTAGTTCTAGTCTAGTTCTAGTCCAGTTTTAGTCTAGTTCTAGTCTAGTTCTAGTCTAGTTCTAGTCTAGTTCTAGTCTAGTTCTAGTCTAGTTCTAGTCTAGTTCTAGTCTAGCTCTAGTATAGTTCTACTCTAGTTCTAGTCTAGTTCTAGTCTAGTTCTAGTCTAGTTCTAGTCTAGTTCTAGTCTAGTTCTAGTCTAGTTCTAGTCTAGTCTAGTTCTAGTTCTAGTTCTAGTTCAAGTTCTAGTTCTAGTTTTAGTTTTAGTTTTAGTTTTAGGTTTAGGTTTAGTTTTAGTTTTAGTTTTAGTTTTAGTTTTAGTTTTAGTTTTAGTTTTCGTTTTAGTTTTAGTTTTAGTTTTAGTTTTAGTTTTAGTTTTAGTTTTAGTTTTAGTTTTAGTTTTAGTTTTAGTTTTAGTTTTAGTTTTAGTTTTAGTTTTAGTTTTAGTTTTAGTTTTAGTTTTAGTTTTAGTTTTAGTTTTAGTTTTAGTTTTAGTTTTAGTTTTAGTTTTAGTTTTAGTTTTAGTTTTAGTTTTAGTTCTAGTTCTAGTTCTAGTTCTAGTTCTAGTTCTAGTTCTAGTTCTAGTTCTAGTCTAGTCTAGTCTAGTCTAGTCTAGACTAGTCTAGTCTAGTCTAGTCTAGTCTAGTCTAGTCTAGTCTAGTCTAGTCTAGTCTAGTCTAGTCTAGTCTAGTCTAGTCTAGTCTAGTCTAGTCTAGTCTAGTCTAGTCTAGTCTAGTCTAGTCTAGTCTAGTTCTAGTCTAGTTCTAGTCCAGTTTTAGTCTAGTTTTAGTCTAGTTGTAGTCTAGTTCTAGTCTAGTTCTAGTCTAGTTCTAGTCTAGTTCTTGTCTAGTTCTAGTCTAGTTCTAGTCTAGTTCTAGTCTAGTTCTAGTCTAGCTCTAGTATAGTTCTACTCTAGTTCTAGTCTAGTTCTAGTCTAGTTCTAGTCTAGTTCTAGTCTAGTTCTAGTCTAGTTCTAGTCTAGTTCTAGTCTAGTTCTAGTCTAGTTCTAGTCTAGTTCTAGTCTAGTCTAGGTCTAGTTCTAGTTCTAGTTCTAGTTCGAGTTCAAGTTCTAGTTTTAGTTTTAGTTTTAGTTTTAGTTTTAGTTTTAGTTTTAGTTCTAGTTCTAGTTCTACTCTAGTTCTAGTCTAGTTCTAGTCTAGTTCTAGTCTAGTTCTAGTCTAGTTCTAGTCTAGTTCTAGTCTAGTTCTAGTCTAGTTCTAGTCTAGTCTAGTTCTAGTTCTAGTTCTAGTTCTAGTTTTAGTTTTAGTTTTAGTTTTAGTTTTAGTTTTAGGTTTAGGTTTAGGTTTAGTTTTAGTTTTAGTTTTAGTTTTAGTTTTAGTTTTAGTTTTAGTTTTAGTTTTAGTTTTAGTTTTAGTTTTAGTTTTAGTTTTAGTTTTAGTTTTAGTTTTAGTTTTAGTTTTAGTTTTAGTTTTAGTTTTAGTTTTAGTTTTAGTTTTAGTTTTAGTTTTAGTTTTAGTTTTAGTTTTAGTTTTAGTTTTAGTTTTAGTTTTAGTTTTAGTTCTAGTTCTAGTTCTAGTCTAGTCTAGTCTAGTCTAGTCTAGTCTAGTCTAGTCTAGTCTAGTCTAGTCTAGTCTAGTCTAGTCTAACACTTCGTTCAATGATGTGGGTGACTAACTAATTAAAACACATTTTTTTGCCAAAATTCGTTTTTATTCATCAACATAGTTGCCATCGAGGGCGATACACCGATTATAGCGATCTTCCAACTTTTCAGTACCATTTTTTTTTTGCTCCGAAGCATCGACACGTTCTGGTTTTGGTCGATTGTGAGCTCGCGCGGCACCCACTTTGCACATAGCTTTCGCATACCCAAATATTCATGAACGATATGTCAAACACGTTCCTTTGATATCTTTAGAGTGTCAGCTATACAAATCAACCTCAATTTACGATCTTCCAAAATCATTTTGTGGATTTTTTTGATGTTTTCGTCCGTAACAGCCTCTTTTGGACGTCCACTGCGTTCATCGTCTTCGGTGCTCATATGGCCTGTACGGAATTTAGCAAACCACTTACGAATGGTTCTTTTTGATGGAGCAGAGTCCGAATAATCGGCCTTATGCTGAATATCGTCATCGTCTGAAAAAATGACGATACGTCTACCTTTGTATGTTGTTCATCGTCGTATCGTCAGCTAACGATGGAGTGCTATGCTCGTCATCGCTATCGCCTTCGCTTTTCGTCTATCTTCAAATATTTCTATCGTCGAAAATTTTGCTGACGAAACTAAAACGATACTGAAATGAAATTTGGATCTCCTGTTTCCCAATGGCTGCCCTTTGCAATGGGGGGGAGGGCGTAGATTTTGCTAGTGGTCACATAACACTTGACGAACAAGATTGGCTGTGGTATTTTCTGCAGTCAACTGCGGCTTCGCCTTTCCTTCCGCGTTCCTGATCATTGCAGTGTCTTCCAAACAGAAGTGTTTGCCATTTACCAGGCTTCTGTATGGCTTATCCGCGAGAACGCGTACAAACCGA
The DNA here is from genome assembly GCA_963668005.1 of Melieria crassipennis. NCBI lineage: Eukaryota > Metazoa > Arthropoda > Insecta > Diptera > Ulidiidae > Melieria > Melieria crassipennis. The sequence goes on along the minus strand of OY764961.1, from coordinate 56,214,993 downwards.
AAGTCCACATATACTCGGACAGTCAGGCAGCCATCAAGTCGCGCGCAGCGGCGACCATCTCATCAAAGCTGGTCTTGGACTGCCGAAAATCCTTAAACACCCTAGCTAGAGGCTCCTGGGTGCTAGGACACAGGGGTATCGTAATAAACTGCGAAGCGGACGAACTCGCCAGAGCGGGTCCGCTGCTCACCGAGGCGTCATCCTTCCACCCAGTTGAAGCAGAGCAAACTGCTTCTAGAGCCAATGTACCAATTGAAATGGCAAATTTACAAACTTAGCCGGGTTCAAAAGAAACTGATACATAATAGATATGTCCATGGGAACGCTGCACAAAGCTCTTTTTTTCAAATAAAAACAAAAATCATATGAAGTGACAGAATTTTCTTCATGAAATACCAAAAACAAAAAATTTCTCACTCATAGAGTTTCCGTGTTTATTCAATTCACAACGTTTCGTCTACGTTGCTTGTACAGCATACTGAAGCATTGACGAAACGATAGATTTGACGATACTCATAGACGATCGTCAACGATGAGTTAGACGATATTCAGCATAAGGCCGAATGTTTTTCAAGCCATTCCTGGCATTGAACAGTATTTTTTTTCATTAAAAAACAATGATAAATCAGCACACGGAATTGCTTTGAATTCATTTTTTTTTGAAAACTCAAAAGTAGTGTCACTTAAAGCACTGTAACTTGTAAAGTAATGGTCGGATTGACATATAATTTTGACAGTAAGCCTAAAAAGGTTCACAAGTTCGAAAAAAAATATTGCTTTAGTATTAGTGCCGCCATCTATGTGTCAGTCACCCACATTATTGAACGAAGTGTTAGTTCTAGTCTAGTCTAGTCTAGTCTAGTTTTATGAAAATGTCTCGTCCAAGAATTAAGTTTTAATTGATTGAGTTTTGTTTTGGATTTTGAAAACTGTTACTTCTTCAACAATGATCTTTCAAATGTTAGTCCCTTCAAAGCTACATTGCGCCGAGTAGGGTTAAGTCTCAAGTCTCTTACTCATACTCTTGTATGAACAATAACAACAAAACAAAAGCATCGTCAAATGAAACTAACCTTGTCTCTGTTTCTTTCATTCTTATCTTTTCAGATATCATTTTCGCTTATCGAAAAATCTATAAACTCTGTACGAATGCTGAACTTGGTGCTGTAAAAAAGTAAAACAAGTAAAACAAAACAACAAATTAGACTTTTAATATTTTAATGAAACGGTTGCTTGCCATTTGAATATGATGAACGAACGCACCGAGACGATAAACGACGACAAGGAAATTCAGCAAAAATTCAGTATTTTTAATTGTTAATAACAAATCTAGAACAAAACAAACTAAATCAACAGCAGAAGATTAAAAAAAAGAACTTTGATGCAGTTAATGGTAAATTTAGTGTCACCACAAAAATACCAGTGTGCAAAGTGGTCAACAAGAAGAAGACAACAACGGCCATTACAAGCAGCTAACATCAACGAACAGATTTTAAGCCCAAAAAAAAATCGCGCAACGAAATTTAGTTTAGTACAGAAAAATACTTGTAAAAAGTAAATATTAAAAAAGGCAAAATTAACGAAAGCAGAAAATGGAGCATTTAGATTTAGCTGGCGTCATAACGACGCCCACAATGTGGAGTATGCCGGCATTCGATCAACAAGGTGAGAGAAAACAAATTTTCTAATTGAATAAGCGTGTTTAAGTGCGTCAACAGCTGATTAGGAAAAGTTTAGTGGGTGCTAGAAACGCTTTGAAAAAAATCGAATGGGAATTTAAACAGAGAACAAATTGGCACTTAAAAATGAGAGCTGCCAGTTAGATTAAATATTTTATTTAATTTGGTTGGTAGAAGAGAGCCAAAGAGACCCATTGTGAAATATTTTACACACAGAATTTAAAAGGAAGGGTACAAAAAAGTGAATAAGAAGCTAAAATTGAAGCGAGATAACTTGGAGTTGGATAAATCACTCTGCGATTTGCAGGATCAATCACATTTTTCCACCATCAAGTCTCGTTCTTAGCGTAATCATGATTATATTTTTTTAATACCCAATCTTTAACTAGATTACGTTAGCTTTAGGGATGCTTGTCAATCAATAAGTTTATAAGGAATCAAATGCCTGAAAATTCGTTAAGATGCTCTAATAGTCGGAAAAGACCCCTTGTCAGGTTTATTTCTAAAATGATTGAAACCATCCAGAGCTTTGAATAAAACTGACCAGCCGGTCCAGTGCTCAATCGTCAACTTTCTTTTGCCATGGAGACTTAAACATTTGTACAAGAAGTGAAAGTGCTGCACAGATTCTATCTCATCTTATATGATCCAGTAACTATAGGAATTAGCAAAAAAAAAATTAGCAACAGCGCAATTCTTTTTGCGTTCGCTTTAGGGGTCCAAAGGAAGCATAAATTCAAAAATTAGTCACCCTCACCCCTTGGGAAATTCCGCCATCTTGAATTAAAGGGGTGAGTTTTTATTCTGCATGTAACTCTGCAGGGATCGATTTCGATTGAAATTTCAAGTTACTCAAAACGAAATTTCTCTGTAGACGTTTAAAATATCTTATTTCGAATATCGTAATATTCTTCTTCGGCATGGGAATGGGATGGGTATTGAACAAAGGGGTGTGGCACCGCCCATACAACTCAAATCTATTAAATGGAATAGCTTCGGCATTGTAAGTCGCACAGCATTGAAATTTGGTGCACCGTCGTTTCATAGATGTGTCATTCTACTGTTAAATTTTGATGGGCGTTGAACAAGGGGCGTGGCACATTTTTTATGACCCAACATTTCAGCAGAACTGTAAGTCGCACATCAATGAAACTTGGTACGAACCTACCATTTAGTCGTATCTTTCGACAGAGGGAATGGGGCGGGTATTTAACAAGAGGGCGTGGCTCCGCCCATACAACTAAAATCTTTTATATAGAATAGCTTCGGAATTCACACGCACAACACGGGTGGTTGCGGGAAGCTAGGCCTTAGTCTCGCGTAAGCGGGCTGTCGTGCCAGTCAATTAATTAATTAATTATTCGGAATTGTAAGTCGCACAGCATTAAAATTTGGTTTGACATCCTCCCATAGAAGTGTCATTCTACTGTTAAATTTTGATAGGCGTTGGACAAGGGGCGTGGCACATTTTTTGTGACCAAAATATGTCGCTGAACTATAAGTCGCACAGCAATGAAACTAAGTACGAACCTACCATTTATTTATATCTTTCGACAAAGGGAATGGTGCGGGTATTGAACAAGGGGGCGTGGTACCGCCCATACAAGCCAAATCATTAATATAGAATATCTTTGAAATTGTTCGTCGTACAACACTGAAATTTAGTACCCCGTCGTCCCATAGATGGGTCATTCTACTGGTAAGTTTTTATAAGCGTTGGACAAGGGGCGTGGCACATTTGTTGGGACCCAAATATTTCGCTGAACTATAAGTCGCTCAGCAATGACACTTAGTACGAACCTACCATTTTCTCTTTCGACAGAGGGCATTGTGCGGATATTGAATAAGGGGCCGTGGCCCTGCCAATATAACTTAAATATTGTTCAAGCGCTATCCATTTCGTTACTGAAACTTAGCAGCACCATTGCTTATTTACGGGCCTCGATTGCGTTAATCAGTAGCTCCCTCCTCTTCCTTTGGTTGGTTTTCTTCGTTCTCGCGTATTTCATTATAAAAAAACAACAAATGTCGTGCGGGACGAAGTTCGCCGGGTCAGCTAGAATATTACGATAATATTCACTTATTTAAAATCTCCGAATTAAGTAATAGATAAAATTTTTTTCGCTTCAAATTGTTTATTACAATTTCAACTATGCAATTCTGCAACAAATTACAAAGTATCATGATTTTTTGTTGCATAATTTTACCATAAAAATACACGAAAATAATTGCAAAAAGTGTACCGGCCATTTTTGAAGATTAATTTGTTACTAACAACGCTAATTATGCAATGACCAAAAAATGTCAGAGGACCATTTCTGTAGAAAATTTTCATCTCAACAACTTTGTACTCTTAAATTTTTTACGAAAAATGACCAGAAAGAGAGTTACATGCAGAATAAAAACTCACCCCTTTAATTCAAGATGGCGGAATTTCCCAAGGGGTGAGGGTGACTAATTTTTGAATTTAAGCTTCCTTTGGACCCCTAAAGCGAACGCAAAAAGAATTGCGCTGTTGCCAATTTTTTTTTTGATTTGGCATAAATTTGGATAAAGTTACTGGATCAATAGTAGTCACAGTAATTTCGATAAGGCAGACGAAGCTTTTCAATGATACAGCCTACCGTTAAGGCTCCGGAGTGGTCTTTCTGCTGAACCGAAGAAACCTTGTAGAAGGATTTCTTTGGGCTCAGAATCATCCAAAGCAATCCGGAAAGACGACAACCAGCCATGGGAAACCACCGCTGTTTTGTAGGATCCTTTACTTGGTCATTTCAGTTATTGTCACTAACTTTACCATTTGGGGTTCCAAAAATAAAATAGATCCGTCGGGCTTATGTAGTGGGATCCTATTAGATTTCATACACCAGACAAAAATCACAGTGGTCATGTTTTCATGATTGACAGGTCAGTTAAGTTGACTAGCAAATCAGATAGAAAGCATATCGAAGATCGAAGCCTTCTTTAGATCAGGAAATGACATGAGCAACTTTGGCCTCAGCAAATTTTTCTTGATGTGTTGAGTTTATCCTTTCATCAACTAGACCTCTATCCGCCAATTGCTTAATTAAATCTCTATCTTATTGAAATTCTTATCAACGTGGTCATATTTTCATGGTTAACAGGTCTAAAACTTGACTGGAAAATTATGTAGATCCAAAGCCAAAGCCAAAGCAAATTTTTCGTGATGTGTTGAAGTTACCTGATCATAAATTAGACCTCTGGCCGTCAATCTTATTGGTCACATTTCCATAGTTAACAGGTCAAGAAACTTGACTAGCAAATCAGATCCAAAGCATGTGAAGGTTTATTTAGTTTAGGAAATGACAATTCCTTATTCTTCTTTTACCTCTAAAAGTTCTTTATGAGGTTTTGAAGTTATCCGTTTGTCGTTTAGACCTCCGTCCGTCGAATTGTTTCAAGAAATTCGTATCCTATTAAAATTCTTATCAACGCGATCATGTTTCCATGGTTGACAGGACAGTAAAGTTTAGTGAAAACCTGGATTCCAAGCATATGGGGTCTCATTTAGACCAGGGAATGATCATTATTAGCATATTTCCCCTCAGCAATTATTTCTTGATATTTTAGGATTACCTGTTTAACGAATAGTTTGTTTATTGTTTCAAGAAATTCTTATCAGTGATCCATAATATTGTCGAACTGTAGCAATCGCAGTTATTTAAGTGGAATATAAGCTTAGAATTCTCTTTGGTGCTTGACTTCCCTAACTAATTTTTTTGAGCAATAAAATTTATATATTTGTAAATTTATGTGTCCTCAAAAGATCAAAGAATTTATCCACTATTGTTGTTGAAACTATTGTTGCAAAGATGTCTTGCTTCAGGCATAAAATTCCATGATTCCGCAACATCTAACCTATAAAAAGATTTCTCTGGCGATTTCAAACGTAGAAGTGCTAAATAACGTGTTTTCAATTGTAGTTCTCTCAAACCTGCATCACTTTTAGAATTGAGGTTATGCACTATGAAAGCCGCATGTGGATCAAAGTCGAAAATGGCGCTTTTCAGTTTAGCAGTGAGGTGTCAGATATTGTTTATCGCTCCAGTAAAAAAAATACTTCTTAACACAGATAAATAGTGCCGCCCAGAGTCGTTGAGAGAAAGTGTACGCGCCTGCGGTTAGCCATAACCACTTAATGCGTTAAGACATTCTAGCGAAAATCCATATTTGCATTGAGGTGCTAAGTTTTTTTGCTGTTAACCACAAAATTGCTCACTTTATATGCGCCACAACTGTGTTTGGCATATTTCTGAGTAAGTGGCAACTTTAAGCCGGAAAGCAGTATTAATGGCAAAATTCCTTTTCATTAACAAAACAGCGACCCTGAATGTGATGTACGGCATAAGTTTGGCATTTTTCAAAAGCCCCAATGCCAGTAAATCGAGGAAAAAGGTGTTGAAAAACAGCTCTTGAGTTGCACCAACTTGTGTTGCAGCTTTCACGCCGCGCGAACGCATTCGTTCGTTTGAAAACGCTTTGCCGCTCTGACAGTCGGCCGATGTCGATCGTAAAGGAAAACGGCAAACTCCAAACTTGCAAGTTGTGCTGCATCTGCACTTAATTAATAAATTTATTATTAACGGCAACAACAGCAACAACAACAACAATAGCGACCATAACAGCAGCGCCTTTTGAGTTGGCTGCCGCAACGTCAGCACAAATGAATCGTGTGCGCGCGATCATGAATGAATCACATTTGGAGGCAGCGGGCTCGTCTGCCAGCAACAATCAGCGTTGAAGGGAAATTTTATAAAAGACAAAATGAGTAAAAAATGCAGCGAGATGAAAGACAAAAATCTAAAAAATATGAGCAAAAGCAAAGCGAAGATGGCATCGGTTTAGCCGTTGCTGCCAGCTCATCTTGTCTTCTGTTGTCTTTTCGTCTCGTCTCTTGTCCTCGGCCACACGCTCGAGCGTTGCATCCGCGCCGCAGCTGGTGCAAAACTCTGGCCAAAGTTGCCCAAGTTGGGACATTTCTTAGGGTCGTTTAATTAGTTGGTTGCTGTGTGCGCTTAGAAACGGTTTACACTGCAGTTCGACATTTTGCATTGTGAGCGCCGTGTCGAGTGGCGCTTTGGGTCACAGGTCTTAAGTGTGCGCAGTCGCTGGGTTGCAATGCGCAAATGGAAGTTGCAAGTCTTAGGTCAGACTAGGCGCACTCTACATATAATGCGGCACTCTTGTTGGTCACCAACTAATCGTTGCTTTTATTGCTTGTTGCAGATGCCATCTATTTGTCCAGCTCGCGACAGATGCTGGAGCCCATACTCGAGGAGACGTCGGAGGATGAGGAGCACGCGCAAAACAGCTGGAATCAGTACGAACACAGCACCAGTTTCTGGAGCTCAGCCGAATCGGAGACAGGCTCAGTCATACGAATCGAAGTTAACAAAGGTAATCATTTCCCTTGCAGCACTTTCGAAAGTCTGATCATTAATCGCCCGCATTTGCTTACAGATCCCGATTCTATATCCGAACGTGATTTTGCCTGTCCCGCCAAGCGTGCGCGTCGCTGTGATGAGTTCCTCATTGGCGGCGCCACCGCAGGCGTTGCTCAGTCAGCGCCACAACTGCCACAGCCCAACAGTCTCGACGACAGCGTGCTGCTGCGTCGCTATCAGCGCACTGTCGACTACAACGAGATCAACAGCAACAGCCTGGAACGCTTTCTGGCCTACGAGGCGTGCACACGTGACAGCTGGGGTGCTGGAGCGAGCGCTGGCGCTGGCGTCGGCGTCGGCGCCGGCAGTCAGCAACGCAACAGCACTGGCTCACGCCGCTTCGACGACTATTCGGACGGCGATAGCTTGTCCTATCAGTCGCTGAGCCGCTCCTCGTCGCTAATACAGTTCGAGTCGCTGGAGCGCCAGCTGCTGCTGCAGGAACAGCACGCCAGCATGAGCAGCCTGGGCAATTCGTCGCCGTCGCTGCTCAGTTTTGATGGTGCCAACAACACGACAGAGGACGGTGCTAGAAGCGGTGCTAACAGCGGCAGCAATTCGGGCAACAACAGTCGTCGCGGCTCGCAGAGTTCACTGCTGAAACGCTTTGAATCGTCCGATGGTCGCCTACACCAAACCTACTTCGATCTGGACAAGCTGAACTTTGACGAGGATCAGCGTGTGCTATTCGGTGCCGGAAAATCGTGCAGCCTAACGGAGGCCACCATTGGAGAAGTCAAGTCAGACTCAGAGTCATCGACCAGCTCGTCGGGCAGCTCATCGGGCAACAGCATACTGACCGCATCGAAGCCCTCTGCCGAGGATCTCACCGACTCTAGCTGCACCGCAGGCGTGCGTAACGGCCGCATCATGGCATTTCAGCGCGTTGGCAAGAGCTCCGCGGAAAATTTGTCCGAAGACTCGGGCTACTGTGAGCCATCGACATTGCGGCGCGCCAAGTCCAAAAGCATACCAAAGAATTTCGAAAAATTCTGCGAAGAAGAGGAGGAATTCCAGCAGTTCGAGCGCGTCGACGCCGATGCCAGCGAGCGTCATGTTTTCGGGCGGACCGAGACCGCAGTTGACAATGCCCAAAATAACAACAAAACGACACAACAACATTCCAAAAACTCCACCAACACCGCCACCAGCTCACACATAATCCATTACGTCGGCGAGCGTGATATATGTCAGCCAAAAATAAATGACGCCACATTCGGCGTTGTGGAGTCCAACGCCGAAATAGCATTTAACGAGCCAGCGGAGGCAGCAGCCGCCACTGCGCCATCATCGCCTCCGCCGCCGGTGCCGACATCGCCGCTAGAAGTCGAGTCGCCGTGTCCGTCGTACTATGAACGCGTTAAAAATAGCCCAACGCGAGAGGCGCAGTTGCTCGAGCAGCGTCGCTCGCTGGCGCACTCGCCATCGCCTGTGTCGTCGGACGCTTCGGGCAGCAGCTGCGGCACGGTCAGATCCTCCTCGTCGGCATCGACGTGCGCCTCGGCGGCCTCGTTCACTTGGCTACCAACACCGCTACAGTTGCAACAGCAGCGACAGCGCCAGCAACAGCAGCAGCAGCAACAACTGCTACAGCGCGCCGCGCAGCTGCCAAACAAACAAACTCTCGACGAATTTTGTGCGAGTCTACGAAACAGTTTGCCAGATATACGCGACGTGTTAGGTTCGGAAGCGTCTTTAGTCACTTATGGTCCCGGTGCGAGCGAGCAATACGGCCACGGACTGGAGCACTCACAAGCAACAACAACAATAACAACAGCAACAACAACAGGCATAAATAGAACAACAACACCAGACGACTCGGACATTGGATCGACATCCGCATCAGCATCGGCGCACGACAGCCGCAGTGACGAGACAGATGCCGAGTCCACGCCGGAGACGAGGAAACGTACTGTAGGTATTAGCAACAACAACAACAACAACGGCGGTGGTGGTGGTGGTGGAGCTTATTACGTCAGTCGGACACGTATATCGAGCGTGCCCAGTGAACTGAACAAATTGGGCCGCCGCAAGCGCAACAAGGCGTCCTACAAATACAACAAGTGCTCCACGGACGAGGAAGCGACAAGCTACAGCGATTCCAGTGCAGCGGAGGACGACGACTTTTTCGACGACTCGTGCTTGAAAATACGACGCAGTTGCAGCTGGTCGGAGCGGCGAGAACGCAATTTGCAACGGTTCGAGGACAATTTTGGCGAGCGCAGCAGAGACGAACGGCGCCGTCGTTGGGTCACACAGTCGGGGCTGGGCTATATGAATGCCAGCTATCAGAATCTGACGCTATTGGACTATTCGGGCGAGCAACCGAGCGGCAATCAGGCGAACTTGAAGCGTTGCGGCGACAGCATGGATACGCCCAAGAGCACCAGCAGCGCCGACTACGAGAGTATAATATATAAGGGCAACTTTCTGTTGGACGAGCTCTCAGAGATCTACGACCGCAACGCGTCGATACTGAACGACAAGCCGGCGGACAGCGCCAAAGAGGCGCTGACTGTGCCGCTGCAAAGCATCCGATACGACGAAATGGATGCGGCGGCTTCCAGCCCCAGTCCCCGAGCGCCACCGCGTCATCGCAAACACTCCAACTCGAGCTACTCGGACCTGGAAAGCGGTGCCGACGAGGCGGTGCAGCATGTGCAGCTGACCATACGCAAGCCGCCGGCGCGCCAGAAGAACGCACGCAAGGGCGAGGCAACCAACAGTCTGATTGGCGAGCCGCCCGGCAAGACGTTCGACCAGGACCCGACCAACTTGCGCACCAGCTACGCACAAAGCCTGGAGAAGTGCAACTTTGACTCGCGCGAGCTGAGCAACACCGAGCTGACCAAGGCCAACTCGATACCGAAGCGGCGCTTCCATTCGCAGGCGGCCGCCACGAAACAGCGCAACCTGGTGTCCAGCACGCCGAATCTGAATGCGTTCGATCCGCGCGCCGACGAGATCGACGACGACATGTACGTGTCGAGCGCGCACACCTCCATGCACCGGCTGCCGCAGTCCACGGCGCAAAAGCCGCTCGGCATACTGCTGCCCGCCGGCTCGCGCGTCTCCTTCGGCAAGGAGGTGAGCTTCTGTCCGGTGGTGTCGAAGTACTCGTGGCAGGAACAGTCGTCCGAGGAGTACAATGACCCGCAAAACCCGCAGGACGGACGCGACGATGAGGAAACGGACGACGAGCTGTTGGACAATGCCGACGCGACGGTTATTTATAATACCAGAGAGAACGAACTGATTGCGGCGCGCTTCAAAGCGAACGCGAGCGCCGAGCAGCCCACTAAGAGCGTGGCGCACATAAGAGCAGCGCCCGGCCAGGTGGAAAAGGCAAGAGCGACCGTTATTGTAAGAGAGGCCGTCGAAGAGCAACACGCCGAGGTAAACATCGCACGGCCAGAGCGCCAAACAGAAACATCGCACGAAGCCGAGCCAACAACAGCAGAATCAATAAAACTTGTTTCAAGCGAAACAAGCCGAAGCGAAGTGCCAGCAGCTGCCACTCAGCCAGACGCTGTTAGTCACAAATCGACGATCGTAGATGCAGCAACAAGCGGTAGTAACGTGAACGCGAGCAAACGGCATAACGACAAAAGCGACAGTGTAAACACGGCTGACGCTGGTCAAACGCGTCCGCTGAGCATACAACTGCCAATACTGAGTGAGCCGCCCACCAATCGGGCCCATCACATCCTGTACGCGTCGCAGCAGCTGCTGGACAATTTCGAGCGACGCGAACGCGAGCAATACAACAACGAAGGCGGCGACGCTGTCGGTGCAGATCGCCGCGCGAAGAGTGTTAACAATCTGAGTGTGGGACCGAATCGCGCCAGAATGTCCAATGAGGCAGCGGTCGGGTTGGGCAATAGCAGCTCCGCTAACAACAACAACGAGCTGATGAAGTCGAAATTCAAGGACGAAAAGCATCCCAGCTCGAAGGGTTTTCTGTCGCGCTTCGCGAACGGTTTTCGCTTCTCGTTGCGTCGCAATAAGAAAAAGCGACTGCAGCAGAAAGAGCAACAGTTGGCCGAGCAGAATGGCAGCGCACAACAACATCAGCAATTGCAATCGCCACCAAAACCGGGTAAAGAACATTCGCCCGACTTCATTTACATACCGCTAAAAGGTCCTCTACCAGCAGGTTCGCGCGCCGTCAATCAGAACAATGGCAACACTGCCGCAGCAGCTGTTGCCGGCCACAAAGCCAGCGCCAAATCCACTGGAAAGCAACAAACACCACCACCACCACAACAACAGCAGCCGCCGTCGTCATCCGAATCACAGCTGACGCATTCATCCAGTGCCAAGTTGGTTACCGGCAAACCGCCGCTGCCCAAGCAGCCACCGCGCTCCGCCACACTGCCGGCCAGCATGAACAACGCCACTGTGCTCACCCGGTACTTTGTCAGCGGGCGGCGGCAGCAGGGCGCCGATTCGGCGCATGCGCAGAACGGACGTGTCGATGCAACGGCAGCCAACTTCACAGTGACCAGCCCGCCGTCGCGCAGCCAATTCTATACGGACTTTCTCGATGCCGAGCGCTCGTACTACGATGAATTCGAAAATCAGTTAAATTCGGGCATGCAGGCAAACGGACGTGTCGCCGCCGCCGCCGCTGCTGCACAGAACGCACACGCAACGTGCGAATCGAGCGAACAACCGCTGACGGACTACGAATCGGCGCGCTCGAGCGTCACGCCAGAAGCGACAATGCTGCTGACCGGCAACGGGGTCGCTGGCGCCGGTGTCGTCGGTGTCGGTGTCGGGGCCGCTGCCGTGGGCGGTGGCGCGAACGCGGGCCGCATTGTGGCCAACGCGTTTGTGCAGCAGCACAACAACTGCAAAATCGGTCTAATCGAAACGAATTTGGATACGCACGAAACGGTCATCTCGGGCAAGACGCGGTCGCTGATTGACATAGCGGGGCCGCAGCAGTCGGCGGGTCGCCGTTTAAATATGAGCGCAGTGAGCGGACGCAACGGCCACGGCGAGGATAACGACGTGTACGGCAATGGCGACGACGACGACGACGATGTGGCAACGGGCGGTGTGGTCATAAAGACAACAACACAGTCCGGCAGCCAAATCGCATCCGTGCGGCGACCGCACAAAAGCATGGAATTTCTGCTGGACAAGGAGAATCAGAAAAATGTTTTGGTGAGTTGGGCCGCGTCTTTTATGTTTATATGTTCACTTTTTTTAGCCATAATTTTTTGCGCTTTCATCGACGGGTGTCAAGTGGTCGGTAATGATTACCGCAAAGCGTGAGACGATGCGGTAAACAAATTTTCAGCACAACACAACAAGGGTGGGTCGCGCTGCTGATGGGTGGGGTGAGAGTGGATGTGTAGGTCTGTGTCATGTAATGTTGGTTATGCATTTAAGTGGCTTAAGTAAACAGCGAGCCTTGCTGATGGCGCGTGCGACCAATGTTTTTTTTCACAATATTTTCCATATGAGGCGTTTCAACGTTTGTCGCGTTGGGTTTGGCGCTTCGACAACGAAAAAAGGGTGTTTCCCCGGCCCCCAAGCACAACATACACTAAGCAAATCCACACAAGATGCTCTGTTCCTGTCATATGGAACATGTTTGCTGCAACAACAACGCGTTTAGCTGTTTTTCAACAACGCTCAGCAATGTGAGTGCACGTAGGACCGGATTTACATGTTGCGGGGCGCATCCTTAGGGGTGGAGTTGTTGATTTTATGCCCACAGACGGTGGGACATTACTTTCAGTTACCGAAAGTAGTAAATTAATTTGTTTAATGTAGTGTTCTGAGATGGCGCAGCTATGCTCCCTTTACAGCGCATTAGAGCGCACAAAATTTAGGGCCTGTAGTGGCGGTGGGAAGGGATCTTACTTAGCTTAGAAAACCTCTGAGTATTGCTTGTTGTTTGTCACTATTTGCTGAAAGTCATAAAATACTTTCATATAGAAATGAGTGTAGAAGTAATGTTTTGTTGATGAGTAACGAAGACATTTATATGGACTCATAAGATTTTTCCAACTGTGAAGGCATTATGGGCCACAAAAGAGTTAAGCCTCTAAGACTATAGCAACAATAGGTTTATAGAAGAAAACCAGCTACCAATCTAAAGTTTTCAACAGAAAACCAGATTCAACGTTTTAATAAGAAAATTTAAATGTAAAAATAATGAAATTTAAGACTACTTTTCAAAAGAGTTGCTTCTAAAATACTCAATTTTATTTGAAAACTTCAAAGATTCCAAAATGAGTCCTAACTAGGATGAAGTTCTTTCACTTTTCTTGGAAGTGTGAAGATATAATCAACCTAAGCTCTTTGCTATAGCTTAGAGCTATAATTAGGAAGAGATCGATATATAAATGCGTAACCCTTTCTTACCATATGACAACATGCTACTTTGTAAATCTCTATGGTTCCAAGAATACATTATTTTTTTGAACCTTAAAATAGTTTGAAGTTTTAGGAATAATACGAAATTAAACAAAATAATATTTAAGTTTAAATAAGAGCAGTATCCAGTTTTTTTTTAATCTTATATCTTTCCAAAGTAAAGAAAGAAAAAGCAGAAAAAAGAAGATAAATTCTTATTTGGACTTTTTACTTAAATTCAGATATATTTTTAAAATAAATAAATAAATAAATAAACAAATAAATAAATAAATAAATAAATAAACAAATAAATAAATAAATAATTAAATAAATAAATAAATAACTAAATAAATAAATAAATAAATAAAAAAGTAAATAAATAAATAAAAATAAATAAATAAATAAAAAATAAATAAATAAATAAACAAATATATAAACAAATATAGTATATAGAAGATCTTGTACCATCAGGAAGTCATTTTCAAAGTTTTTAAATCTTATTCTGGTGAATCTAATGAAAGTGCCACATAATATATCCTATTATTTTCTTCACTTTGGGGGTTCCATACACAACTTTTGAAGCAAATGCCATTTGAAACCCTATTAATACCCAAAATCTGGGTCCTTAGTCTTATAAGATATTTGGTTGACATCTGCTTGTTTACCCTGCAGGGGCCAGCTTAGAAGTCTGTAACAAGTTGGATATCAGTTTTATTTGAGTAGAAGGACTGTGACTGACTAACTGACACTGAAATGTTTCTTATCTGCATTTTAAGCCTCCAAAATGTGTAGAAAACCCTGTTTTGTTATGATTAAAAAAGTATTATTTTTAAATATTATTTCCCATCCATCTATCTGTGAATTAATTAGCTGAAGGAATATTCAATTTAAACTCATTTACAAAACTCAGTTTAGCTTACTAACACTTTTCTCCTAATAAAACTTTATCCTTAAAGCATTCAGTCTTTACACTTTTTTGCAGCACATCCATTTGTTTTCAATATAAAGAAATTGTTTTCATCGTTTCTTTATGCTTTAATTAAGCTTCCATTCATTTGTAATAAATCAATCGAGCATTATTCAATGCACCACTTTCATGCTGCTCAACGCATTCTTTGTGCCTCGGCAAATGCTCTGAATTGCTGCGCCATGCGCTGCGGACATGTCCAGAAAACTTGTTCTCAAAAAGTTTTCCCCCTACTCACTTGTAAGCCGATTAATAGCCAGCACCCTAAATGAGGCGCGTTCAAAAAATCATAATGAAAATAATAACACACAAAGAGAGGAAAAGGAAAGCAGAGCACCAAAGAAGGCACAACAAAAAACTTAAAGGAAACAGACAGGCAAAAGGAAACCCTAAAGTATGAATCGCAAAAATAATAACAACACATCCGTTTCCTCTCAACGGAAACGACTGCCAACCAACCAAGCAAATTCACACACACACACACACACACGCGCACTCTTGATTGCAGCTACAGTTGCCATAAGTAACGGTGCCAACGAACCGCTTGCGCGTGGAGCAGAAGAAAAAAACCAACACACACATTAATTTATTTTCACTTTTAATAAAATTCTTTGAATTTCTCGCTATCACTGGGCCCACTTTTGCACCATTTGTGTGCTTTATTTTCGTACAGTTTTGGGCAAAAATTGCTTGTAGCATATTTGCAACAAAATTAACAACCACAAACATCACCAATGCTGCTGCACTGCCAAAATGTCAACAAGAAAAGTATTTTTTGTGGCGTTTTTGTGCAAAAAGTTCACTTGCTCGTTGGTCATACAAGGGTTTACTGGGTTATGCGGTGAGCTTAGTGACTATAATTGCTTGCACAAAAAAATGCGATAAATACCAGAAAAATCAGTCGAAGCGCGTTTAATTGTTTGTGGGTAAAGCGTGCAATGTGGCGCGGCTGAGGGCAGTGATTTTTTGCCTTTCGGTAGTCTTTGGTGTTTAGTGAAATTAAATTCAGTTGAAAGTATTTTGCAGGGATAAACGAGAATTTATTTTATATATAGTATATAGTATATTGTATTTTTTTATTTTTATTTTACTTTTTTTATTTTATTTTGTTTTTTATTTATCGGTTGCGTAAAAGAATCCCTGTGAATCTCTTCAAACCAATTGGTCTCTTACCAGATTGAACCAACTTGGCCTCTTCATGAAGGCCGATAAACTAAAATGGTTCATCGTTATCAGTTTCGCAAGCAAACTTAACCCCAGAGTGCAAAGTTGGAAGACGGATGCTTCCTGACTGGAAGTTCTTGAAGTTCTTGACTCTAACTAAGAAACTTGATCTACCTGGAATTACAGGAAGAACTGCCGGGTCAAAGTGGAAAGGAGGACTCCTTGCAACAGTGTGGAAAATCTTAGAGTAGTATTAGAAATGTTTTATAGTTTCCAATTCCTTCTTCTTCTTATCTCCTAAACGAATTGCTTATGGGCTCAGTGTTCAGTAATGATTTCTTATGTGGATCTTTTGTACCAGAAAAGTATTACAGAAGCATCCAGCGATTATCTTTGTGAACCTTATGTATCAGGAAAATCTATCTGTTATATAGTTTCCAACATCTCCTCAACCCCTAAAGCAAATTTCGTTATGAGCTTAGAGACAATGGCTCAGAGTCCAGTGATGATCTTCTATGCTAATCTTCTGTAATTGAATATTTTAGTGCATTGAAAGTTTTTTAAAGTTTCCAACAATTTCTCTGCCTCAAGTCCTTGAGACTTCACCATAATAAATGTGCTATTTTATGAGCTTAGAATCCACTGCACAGTGTCCAGTGATGGCCTGCTATGTTGTATAGTTCCCAACTAGTTTTTTTCCTCAACTCCTAAAAGAAATGTGTTTATAAGTTTAGCACCAATGTCTCAATGCCCAGTTATGATCTCCTAAGTGGATCTTTTGTACTTATCTGTCCCACATTTCCTCAATTCCTACACGAAATAGACTTTGAGTGTATAATATAATAATTCAATAATTCAGTGTCCAGTGAGCCGTTTTGTTGTTCATTTTTCAAATCCTTTCCATCAGTTCTTAAAGGAAATGTGCTCATAAGATTACAACCAATGGCCCATTGATGATCTCCTGCGTGGATCTTTTGTACTTTGATGTGTCAAAGGCTCCAAACTCCTTTTTTTTAACTCCTACACCAAATATGCTTTTGAGGTTAGAGCCAATGGGTCAGTGTCCAGTGCCCAGTAATGACCAACTAGGTGGATGTACCTATACTTGGAAAAACTGATAGTCTTTAGTAGTGTCCGACCGCATATTCGTCTTCGGCTTCGGCTATTCTATTAATTCGGCTATTTTATTAATTCTTAAGTAAAACAAAGAAATGAATATAGAAAGAACGGCTAAATTTGATTAGTTTATTCCTTAAAAGAATTTGCATGCCGAAAATTCTGTTTCAGCTTTGGCCAAAAGTCCACCTTCGATCGGACACTCGTATTTAGTATTGAAAGTTTTGTATGTTTCACTTTCTCTTTCTCAACCCCTTTAGACTCAACCCCTTTAGGAATTCTATGAGCTCAAAGCCATTGGTTCAGTCTCTAGTGTCAGTTCAGTCTCTGTCAAAAGACATCTCACAGGTACAACCCTGCGTTGTAGTAATAACTCTCCACCAACCTAATCGAACTTTACCTAAAGTTTCTTTAAGTTATTTTCAGAGCCTTTCCTCGCTTTAGTAAACCCATTTATTGCCTTGTTGCCAAACTCTTCTATAAACATTTCCACGAACTTTTCTCTTCAGACCGCTGTCTGCTCTTAATTTACCCAACTAAGCATCAATGCGCTCACTAAGCGTTCACTACAACGCTTCCAGCCGCTTTTATTGCCACCGAAAACTGCCAACTCATTATGACCGTCTCGGACGGCATTGTCGTCCTGCCTAGAGACAAACACAACAAAGCACCGCCAACTGCATAGCCAGGCAACGTGACCTTTCCTTGCGACATTGCGCGGCCTAAAGTGACCACTTGAAGCTGCCTTTGCCGGCACTCGAGCGCAGCAGTTAGCTCGACAAGTGTGAAAATATTTTTCTCAGATTTTCCACAGCAACCTTCAATGCCGCTAATCTAATGTGTTTGTATGTGTGTGTGTGTGTATGTGTTGGATGTTTTGTTGTTTGTTGCATTTGCTTTTGTCTGGCCACATTCTTCGGTGACTTGACACTAAATCGCTGTCCAAGTAGTTTTTAGCGGCAATACAGACACATACATACGCACATACACACACACAACGAGTAAAATATAGTTGACAGCATTTGTATTAATGGCGTCTGCCATATTCTTGGCTTATACTTAATTAGCTCGCCGCGTGTCTGGCATGCAAGTATTATGAACAAGTTCGCTTTGTTGTTGGCTGGCAGCGAGCAATGCAAACGACGACGAGTTCAATTTTGAAACGCTTATGACACAATTTCAGGCGGCCATCTAATGTTTGGTCAGTAATGGCTTTCCATTTTGTCCGTCGTTTTCCCTTTTATGCGCTTTTTGCTAAAAGAAAATCTTTCTTTCATTGTTCTAAGCGACAATGTTGTATGTACGCAAAGTTGTCGGACAAGTTTGCTGCAATGAAATACTTAAATGAAAGAATTTCAAGTGAAGAAAAATAACTCAGTTTATTGCGCATTTGTATGGAAATGTGCGCAATTGCAGTCCAACAACTTTCGCTTCGATGCGCGCATAATTTGCCAGCAACGAAAGTAATTAAACAATCAGTTGAAAGTGAATTAAATTTTAAGAAATAGGCAACAATTTAATTAAAAAACAGAAAAAATAAAACAAAAACAACACATAAAAATAGTTGCCACCTTTAAAAACAATTAACCTCTGATTCAATAAAATTTTAATCAAAATGTCTGACAATGTGCAAACAAAATCAACACGAACCATTAACTTTTTATAGTATCTAACATATAGAAAGTTGGCAAAAACACGTAGATAAGTGAGTAGAATTGTGCGTGTTTAGTAAATTTAAAGTTAGTCATTAAGTTGATTGCAAACTAAAACTCGGAAAAGTGGCAAACGACTTCCGGCTGCGTCACTACGAAGGGCATACAAACAGCTGTAGCGACTAAATAATGTGGCAATTGTTAAAAACTTCACATACTAAAATGGTGGTGAAGTGTAGCGTCATTTTCACATCAAGTCTCATGACAATTGGTTTATTATTGGCTGAGAAATAGCTAAGCGATAAGTGGCAGTGAGACGGAAAATATGTGAAAATCTACTAATTACTCGTTTGAAAATTGTTAAAAAAAAATAATAATAAATAATGAATCTAAGCTAAATGAGACTGAAATTTTTTGAGATTTTTCTACTCTATACTAGTACAGATTACTTATAGTTTGGTCTATTAGTTGCCCAAACAAAATCATTCAAGCCCTTAACACTAAAAAGATCGCAAATTTTCCATACCTACAAAAACTACATATTATATCCGCTGATATCTCGAAAAGTACACATCGGATTTGGCTAATTGCAATTGTAAAACCCTAATTGTAGAACTAGTTAACGAATGTGATAAAAAAATAAAAGTCATGAAAGCAAAAAAGGTTGATAAAAATACTAAAATACAGATAATTAAAAATGAGAATCCGTCAAAATGACCGCAATGTTCTTGATTGTGTTAAGGATACCAACTGTGTCTCTTCTTATTTTACCACTGGACAATTTTATTGTTGGGGTTCTTCTTCAAATGCTATTTAACCATTTTGCTAGCCTATATTCTACTACAGACTATCTATAGTCTGATCTGGTCATCCAAACGCTCAACGATGTATATGGCTTTTGTTTTCCCACTTGACATTTTTATTATAGGTTTTCTACCCTTCAACGTGGTTTAAGTGGTATGTCTTTGTTTCTATAACATCTCTCTGAACTTTCCATATTATAAAATTATAAGGCTTGACCAAAGATAACTAATCAAATTGATAAGTTATCTGTGGCTTGATCTTCTCATCACAGATTACCTGATCTGAATTATAATGTTTGGCTGATTCAGAGATAATCGAATCTGAATTAGAAACTTTGGCTTATTCAAAAACTTTTCTGGCAGCACACGATCCACTTTCAGTGCTGGAGATGCCAACTTTTCATACAAATATTCATCCATTGTACTAAAACTTGCGTTTCTCTCAGAGGCTTACGGCTTTATTCTTTGTCGCCATTGTTCAAATATCGCCTCTAACTATAATCTTATTAAAACCAGCACATAACAGCACAACATAAAATCTTTAGTATAATATGTAGTAAAAAGAAATCCATTAGCATAGTTCGAATGTCCCAATTTAGATCGAATATGCATCTTTTTGTTCGAAAACTTGTGGCCATTTTGAAGCTAAGTCCACTATGTCTTTCTAATGGAAACCCTCGACTTTATTGGAAAAAAACTGGGGTAATCGGTTTTCATAAGCTACTCTTGAACCGCATTTTTCACCAGCAAAATCATTCGCCATAGACATAGGAACAGATGGTATGACTTGGTGCCAGGTCTGAACCATAAGGTAGCTGAATAAGAACTTCCAATTTCCCGTTGTCACTATCGATGTGATTGAATTTTTCATTCGCCATAGACAGGAACAGATAGAAATCACTTGGTGCCAGGCCTGGACCATAAGATCGATGAATAAGAACCTCCCAACAAAGCTTCCCCAGCTTCTGGCAAATTACTATCGAAGTGAGTTACCTGACGTTGTCTTCATGGATTACAATTCCTCCACTATCATCTTCAAAGTTCATCGATTGCTTACTTCAGACGCTTCAACAGACATTTGAACCTGCGAATCCAAGAGTTTGATTGTTTGTCAATCCTGGTTTGAGCATCGTTTACACCGCTTTACCACGATTCGACCACAATCGTTTTCACTGGTCGTTGACGCAAGTGATCCACTTTTCATTATCAGTCATCAATCGCTTCAGAAAAGAGTAGATTTTGTTGCGATTCGGACTTAGAACTTCGATCTAAAGTTTTTGGCTTTAATTCCATTCGCGTCCATATAGCGAGCTTCTTTTTGTATTCAGTCTTATTCAGCTGATTCCAAATGATTATTTGTACAATGTTCAGTTCCTGGACAGTCGTAAAAGTACTTACATGACCGTTGGACTCAACGATTTCCATGATTTTAACGAAATTTTCAACAGTTGGCCTTCTAAAGCGTAGTTCATATTTTGTATCAAAATTGCAGGAATGGAATCGACTGGCTGTGAATTGTGAATATCTGTTACAGCATCAGGACCTTAAACAATATCAGTGCCGCCCGCATGGGCATTTGGGGGTTCAAATCGTCCCCCCCAATCACAAAATTTGCTGGTATAAAATATGGTTTCGAATGGTATTTGGCTTACAAGTTGTACCCAAACCCCCCTTTCCCCAAAATTAAATCCTGTGTGCGCCACTGAACACTATACACATTTTCAATTGCCTTTATCTCGAAAAATTGTAAATTAGGTTGCACTTTCTCTTTGTCTCTTTGTCAACGCGCAATCAAACAAACTTGAGTCAAGCAATCACAAAACTGTCTCAGAAGTTTTGTTTAGTACGAAATCTTATCTTTCTAATGGCATCTATCGTAATCGGATTGCACTGATAGAACGCGAGATACAGATTACTAAAATAGTTATTAGAAAACGAATGGAATTATTTTTATTGCAACTGAAATTAAATATGAAAATTTATGTATCGATAAGAGTCAAAATATTATTTAAAAAACTAGTTATGAAAAAATTTAATTCTTTTGATTTTTTGGATATTATTTTTATTTATTAAGCCATTTCTTTTAAGATTTATGAACCTTAAAAAAGATTTAATTCTTTTGGTTTTCTTGTATATTATTTTTATTTATTAAACAATTTCTTTTAAGTTTAATGAATCTAAGAATTCATACATCAACTTGTAAAACTTGTTTTCCAATATTTCCTATTTAAAAGTGCAATTTTTGTTTTATTTGAGCTCCAAATGTATAAAACCGCAACAGTCGTTCAAACCGCAATTTTGTATTCTGTGTCGTATCGCTTTAGACAATTTGACACAACTATTGACGCCTACAACTATTGACAGCAGACATAGTACTAGCAATACCGTTAACTAATTAACACTTGACGCCCACCTGACATTCTTTAGCAGTGCAAAGACTGGAGCACAACAGAGTTTTTTTTTTGGTTTTGCAAAACCACAAACGACAATTTCAACAAAGACAAATATGCGGCAACTGCTTTGCATGCCAGTGAGCAACAAAACAAAAATATTAGTTAGCAAAATAACAACAACAATAATGACAACAATGCATGGAATAAAATGTGCGCTGATAACAATAAAGCAGACCGCACAACGGCAAACACAGCGCATGCGCGACAATACCCTCCCCACAACATATAGTCTGCGCCTGCCCCCCCCCCCCCCCTCTCCAACCCACTAATGTGTACCAACACTCGCCCTCCCCGCCACCCATTGCCGAAAATGAAATTGAAAACAAAAACAAGGCATGCGACCACACTTCACGTACGCCGACAATGCGCTGCTTTCACGCGTATTTGCTGTCAGCTTTAAACTGCACATTAACGCGACTTATCTCAGCCGCATTGCTCTTGTGGCTTTGTTGTTGTTTTGTCTGCTCTTTTATCATTTTCATGCAAGCACTTCAAAAGCGTCTCGGGCGCACGTTTAATTGAATTTAATAAAATTTATGCGGCACTTGGCACTGTCTGTCTCTATGTGTGTGTGTGTGCGTCTATATATATATATATTTGTGTACATACATATATTTGAAGCATATTTTGTATTTACCTAACTTGCTGCATTGTTGTTTACATAGGCAGCAAAATTCGGTGTTGTTTGCATGCCGGTTGTGCTCCTCTACTCGATTATTGCTCGGTAAACGGCAGTTAAATTTTATTATATTTGTTTTTGCTTTTCTGTTCTGTTTTTGTTTTTTCTTCAATGCATTTTTGTTTAAAGAACACTTTTCATTTTCTCCCAGCACACAATAATGTTTATGCGCCGAAAGAAAAATGATATCACGTGGGCTCTTGTTTTGATAAATAAATATTTTGTTTTGCTGTAATAAATTGCGTGAAATTGTAGTATTCATGTACAACAACAAAACTAAACATGTGTATGTAAATTTGTATAGATGTATGTATGTGTGCGTTTGTTGTTATGGAAGCAGTCGGGAGTCATGTAATGTGCATTGTTTATCAGATAACCAAAATGTTGCACATGTCATAACGGCATTAACATGACAACAACAACGTCTGCCTGCATGACTTACGGGGTGCATTCAACTCGAGAATGTACACGAACTCAAATGCTAAGTAAGGATTTTTTCGGGAATTATTTGGTCTAAAAATAGTGTTGAGGATTTAAATTGAACCTGAATCGATATGAACTAATCTTTCGTTTATTTCACTTACTGTACTTACTTAACACTAGAACGACCGCAAGTTTTCCATATCTACAAAGATTACATATGTATCATATACGCTGATATCTCGAAAAGTACACTTCGGAATTGGTTAATTTTTTACAAAATAAATTTAAAAAATTAAAATAATAAAGAAATAATACAAATAATAATAACGAATAATAATAAAATAATAATAACCAAAAAATAAAAGAAATATAGAATCTGATATCTCGAAAATTACACTTTGGATTTGGCTAATTATTCACAAAATAAATAAAAAAAAAAGTAAAAATTTAAATAATAAAAAGTAATAATAATAATAATTAATAATAATAATAATTAATAATAATAATTAAAAACTAAAATAATTATAGAATCTGATATCTCGAAAAGCACACTTCGGATTTGGCTAAATTTTCAAAAAATAAATTTAAAACATTCAAATTCAAATAATAAAAAATAATAATAATAAAAGCTAATAATAATAATAATTAATATTAATTAAATAATAATAATTAAAGAATTAAATAATTATAGAAATTTCTTAAATTAGGGCAACTTTTGTATTTCCAAAAATTTGGATAATAATTATTTTAAGTCTCTGGTTATAGTGAAAGTCATGCAGTATAGATTAACATTTCCCCAATGACAACATTTTATCAGTTCTTATCATAAGCTAAATAAAAGTGCTTAGGAAGCGCTCAAAATTTTTGTTTTGATAACAAAGAAATAAAATATTTATCGCACACTTAGAAGTGATCTTTAGAAGTGATCTTAGAAGTAATATTTAGTTTATTCTACTTCTGAATTTACTTACTTAATACTAGAAAGACCGCAAGTTTTCCATACCTAAAAATCCGCTTATATCTCGAAAAGTACACTTCGGATTTTGCTAATTTTTCACAAAATAAATTTAAAAAAATAAAAATTAAAATAATAAAATATAATAATAATAATTATTAATAATAAAACAATAATAATATAATAAAAAAATAATAAAATAATAATAACTAAAAATAAAATAATTATAGAAATTTCTTAAATTACGGAAATTTTTTTATTTCCAAAAATTTGGATAATAATTATTTGAAGTCTCTGGTTATAGTAAAAGTCATGCAATATAGAATAACATTTCCCCAATGACAAAATTTTATCAATTCTTATCATAAGCTAAACAAAAGTGCTTAGGAAGCGCTAAAAATTCTGTTTTGATAACAAAGAAATACAATATTTATAATACACTTATGTCAGCCACATTTTTATGTTATAAAAATGTTGGTTTATTTTTATTTTCAAAAATATTTTAAGCAAGAAAAACTGGAAGCAAGCAACTGGAAATACTTCAATTTAATATTTGTAAACAACCAAACAGGATAAACGTGACTTTAGCAACAAAACGCAGCAAATTCATAGCACAATCGATCATAAACTCAACACTTGGTGAGATCAAATCACTCTTAACTGAAGAGGTACAAAGTAAAGAGCGCCATTAGTGGCACATCAGGCTATGGAACGAAAGAGAGAGCGCGAGAGACTCATTAATGCTGACATAGTAAAAGAATTTCGATGTTTTCTTGTTGTTCGTGCAATTTGACTTTTCAATAAACACTCCCCTGTTGACTTTAGAAACCAGCGCACCTCGCTCTCTCGCTCGCTCTCTCTCTCGCTCTCTCTCTCTCTCTCTGGCGCTGCGCTCTTTTCCGTGTCAAACACTTTTTAGCAACGCATTAGTTGCACCCTAAGCCGTTTTTTAGGCATTTCCATTAAAACACTGTTTCGCCGCGGGAATTCTTACTGAAATTTTCCATGGCAGTGGTCATTGTTATTGATTTGGCTTTGAAGTTGCGCCGCTGCGCTCTCACTAACTCGCTAACTCGCTCAGCAAACCAACAACTAGCTCACCACTTTCGGTGTTTATTTCTTCGCACTTGCTTTGCCGTACTTTTATTTACAATTACGCACATCTCTGCATTCTTGGCGAAAATCTGACCGCTTCCCGCTGTGCGGCGCTCATTCATTATACGTGTGCGGCTAATATCTGTTTTCCATCAAATCTAACAATAACAATAATTATGGCTAGCAAAGCACAAAGCGAAAAAATTCAAATCAAAACAAAAAAAACAACCTTAACAAAAACAACAAATTAGCGAGTGCAAAATAAAACTCAACACATTTTTTTGTATACGTTTTTGTCTAATCTTTTTCTCTCCCTTTTTTTCACACAATTTCTGTAGTCAACACAGAGTAGCAGCGAATTTGCATACAGGTTTCTATGTTTTATAAACAGAAAGTATTGTTGCTAGATTTATTATTTCGACTTGTTGTAGTGAGTTTTTTATTTACAATCTTTTATCGTCTCTTTTTGCTTGAATAAAGCTTTGAATTCTGCTCGCTGCTACTTTAAACTAAATTAACATTTTTAAATTGTCAATAAAATGAGCTCATCTCTATCTATATTTTCAAATTTTTTGTTTTTGCTTATGTGCAATAGAGAAATTACTGTCGAAGTTTGTTGCTGTTAGTTGGTGTATGACTTTGGCTTATTGGTGAACTCAATATGACAGTTGTCAACTGTCATATGAAAACAGTGCTTAGTCATTTAGAGAACCAGATTTTTAGTCGTTTTATTGCAAAAAATTGGCATACTTTTTAAACCATATTTATTTTTACTGAACATAATAACGAAAAAGAAGGGTAAATAAATAAAATAAAATAAAATAAAATAAAATAAAATAAAATAAAATAAAGTAAAATAAAGTAAAATAAAATAAAATAAAATAAAATAAAATAAAATAAAATAAAATAAAATAAAATAAAATAAAATAAAATAAAATAAAATAAAATAAAATAAAATACAATAAAATAAAATAAAACAAAATAAAATAAAGTAAAATAAAGTGAAGTAAAATAAAATAAAATAAAATTAAATAAAATTAAATTACAAAAATAAAATAAACTAAAAATGTTGCCAACTCAATTGCAGTTCTCAGCTGATTATTTTAAATGTCATCCAGCATCAGCTCAATCATTCTTCCTCTTTCTTAGAATGACAGTCCTGGCTGATCCATTGTTTTCTCAACTACTCTCATCCATACTTCTCTCTTTCGCTTTCCAGTTTTGGCTCGTTTATAGAAATAAACTGAACTTTAGGAGGAATCATTTTAAGAAAATTGGCTCAGGTCTGAGTTATGTTCTATGATTATTTTTATCTTAATTAGTAAATATGTTTTTAGAAAATATTCAACTGCATTCTTGTTTACGTTTTGTTTTCTCTATTTGATGTGAATTTCTAAAGCACAAGTAAGAAAGAAGTGTTCTATGACTTACATTCGCTTCTATGATTTACCTTGCCTTCTTCTTAAGATTGTCTTCAGTATCAATTGTCATTCCCGCATCAATTTTTCTTGTGCTCTTTCTGAGCGAAACACCTTTAGTCTTAAGAATTTTCTTCCATGTCTTTCACGATCTATTCGCTCTAGAATCAAGAATTTCATTCAATTGGTTTACTAAATAATAAAGTTGTGGACAGAGTCGTTCCAAGACTGTCTTCATTTTGTTTATAAGAATTCATACGATCTCATTCAACTGTTGTGCATCAATTTTCCAACAAATTTTGATGAATTCTCTAAGTGATTATTGATTACTTATACGACAACTATTGTCTTTAGAATTCGACTTCTAGTTCTTTTGCCATAAAATGATTTGGTTTTAATTTTACAAAATCATATTTTGGAACTATTTCTAGGATTGCGGTATCACAATTTGAAATTTTGAAAATCTCAAGATGAAAAAAATTAAACAAATTGGCAACTCTGTTACATAAATTTGATTCAAAGTTCAAATAGTTTTTTTCTTATGATTCGACTTACTCACTTATAAGTATGACTACTGTCTTTAGAATTCGACTTGAAGTTCTTTTGTTTAAATTTTCCAAAATCATATTCTGGCACTAATTCTGAGATTCCAGGATCACAATTTGAAATTTTGAAAATCTCGGCATTTAAAAATTTAATCAAATTGACATCTCTGTTACATAAATTTGGTTCAAAGTCCAAATAGTTCTCTTCTTATGAGGGAACTTACATATTTATTTAGTTTTAGGATTACGACATCACAATTTGAAATATTGCGATGATAAAATTAAACAAATTTACATTTCTATACGTTTTTGATATCTAATAAGAGTCATCAGACTTTGAATTTAAGATTTTTTTCTCATAAAGTTATATGTGTCTCCCTTCCGTGTTCAACTTTAATCTTTTCTCCGACAAATTTTATCAAAATTAAAAGACATATATAACTCATCATAAATTTTTACACCCATTCCACTTTTAATGTAATGTAATCAATTTGAACACATAAATTTCCCCATCAATTCATTGTGTCGCTTCGGTTCTGCCTTCAGTGCAGTAACCCGTTCAACACGTACGGCGCCACCAAAACCACGCCCAGCCCACTGCCACCGCGCTTTGCCATAATTAAGTCGTTTCGCACTACCGACTTTCAATTCAGTGACACTTGAATGGCATCCAAGATGCCCAAAAAAAAACGTAGCCCATAAAAAAGAAATCATTACTTCAATCAGCGGCAAAACACTACATTGGCCAGCATTTCTTTTTTCGTGTATTTTTTTCTATTTCCGTTTTCACTAGAAAGTTTTCATGAAAAATAATAATAACAATAAAAGTAATGTTGTTGTTGTTTACATTCAAGTTTTAATGGTTATCTGCCTCATTATTTCAAGCGAGTTGTACGTTCGCAGTTCTTTGCTTTCGTCGATCTGAGAAATGGCTACTCCCTGCTTTTTTTTATTATAATTAAATTTTTTTAATTTAAAATTTTTTTTCTATTATGTTTTTGTTTTAATTTATTTCTTGCTAGTGTTTTGAATAGTTTTAATTTTGTTTTTGTTTTTTTTTTTTGTTATTGTTTTTTGCTTCTCATGGCCATAAATCAAATTGTATTCTCGCCTTTCGCAAAATTTAAGTAGCCAAGTTTGTTTTATTTGAGTTGTATGTATGAGTGTGTGTTTGTGTTTTTTGGTCCAGCATTTAACTATGAAACATGGCTAACTATCTCACTTTATATGACAACTCAATCAACGCTTTGGTTTATTTGGCAACTTTATATAATAATTTTTTGAGTACTGCTTTTGAGTATCGTTTACGAGTACTTAATGCCAGTGAACTCTATTTGCACTTTTCATTGCTATACTTTTGCTCTAAATTTGCGTAAATACGAGTATTAAATTAAAAAAAAAACATGCCTGGTTTAAAATTATATAATTATGTGAACTTGAGTTGCTCAAAAATTGGCCGTTTGGTTAATTTTTTTTAAGACAACACTCTGTAATTTATTTTAAAGGTCATTTAACTGCACCAATTTAAACTTTTTGATAAACGAGTTGAAAGTTTGGGTCAAGTTGAGTTGAACCTTGGTTTCAGTTTTGTCTTGTTTTAAAGAAGTAAACTGAAACTTTCAAAGGAATCATGTTAGAAATTTGGCTCAAGTTTGAGTTACACTCTTTGAACATTTACTGTCTTAATTAATAAATGTGTTGTTAGGAAAAATATTCAACTGAATTCTTGTTAACGTTTTGTTTTCTCTATACGATAGGAATTTCTAAAGTGTAAGTAAGAAAAAAGTGCTTCATTTTATTGTCTTTTATGATTTACATTGTTTTCTATGATTTAGATTGTCTTCAGTATCAACTGTCATTCTTGCATAATTTTTTTGTATTCTTTCTGAGCGAAACACCTTTAATTACAAGAATGTTCCTCCACGTCTTTCACCACCTCTTTGCTCTTCTATCATTAATTTCGTTCAAGCTGTTTACTAATAAAGTTTTGGACAGAGTCGCTTTAAGACTGACACCATTTCGTTCATAAGAACTCATTCAACTACATTCAACTGTTCATCAATTTTGAGTAGAATTATCTCACGAATTTCATTCAAGTAGTTTACTAATAAAATTGTGGACAGAGTCGTTCCAAGACTGACACCGTTTCGTTTAAAAGAACTGATACGATTTCATTCAACTGTTGTGTAGAATTTTAAAGAGAATGATCTCTTGTTTTGATTAGTTAATGGGTTGTCGAAGAATATTCAACTGGATTCATATATTTACAGTTATATAACTCATTAATTTTTCAGGTCTTTTGATCTTTTTTTGAGCGTTTTTCATTTGCTTTCTAAACTGCTTAGTCAGCGTTTTTCTCAGTCATATTGCATGATCTTGCAAAATACATTTATATTTATATATAAATTAATATATATTCTGTTTGCTGCTATGACTAAGGATTTTCATTATTCTCCACTGACACGCACATTATTAGTAATTTTCATAAAATAAACTCGCACAGATTGCACAGCTGAATGAATGAATCAGCCTGTGCACAAAACTCGTATATAGTATTTTCAATTCTGAGCAAATCAGAAATATATATACATATAACTTTAGTAAAGTATTTATGTATATTTTATGTATCTAAAGAACACCCAGTGCATCATTGGCACCAACACTTTATGACGAAATGTGCGCGCATATTAAAGCCAGAATTCAGTGAGTTGTGCGTACGGTGGGCGCTGCTGCAACACCCACAACGACTCTACCACTGACACATGCTGCACACTGCATAAAAGCGACGCGTTGTGCTGTCGCAAATGTCACGCAGTCACACTGACTGCCTACAATCAAACTTTATTGAACTGTCGAACGTGCTGCATTGCATTGATGCAGCCAAAGCGCTGGAACGCCTCAACATATGCCATGGAAAACGCCCCTTTTTCCGCTCGCTTTTCTCAGAAGTATTCTTTACGCAGATTTCCGTTCCGTTTCCACCTCAACCTTTTGAAACCAAATACCGTTTGAAGTATTTGCATACAAATGCATTTTTTTGCCTTCCATTACATTCAATATTTCAAAAACGTTCAAGTCGACTTGTTTGCACACTACTCTAGTCTTCTTATTCTGCATCTACTTTGATGTTACAAGTTATGTATAATTTTCAAAGGGTTAACAAATACTTCTCGCACAATCCTCTTTACATTACTTGTGTCATGGCCAAATCGAAATTTCTGTAGATCGCTTTAAAATTTTCAACAGCTTGCATCGATTTGGTTGTAAATTGCAAATACAAGTTTTTCATGGCTGCTTGAAATCAATTGCAGATTTAAACACATAATTTTTCAAAGATGAAAAATGAATGCCAATGTGTATACACCCCCGAACAGCCCAGAGCGAGGCATACAAAATAAAAAAAAAATTTTAAAGCACAAAATCCCTAACTATAAACAACATTCCAAGCAGCACTTTTAAATTAAGTAGTTGTTTGAATTTTTGTATATTTTTTTTTGTATATTTTCTTTTCTTATTGTTGTTGTTTTTCTTTATCTCCGCCCATATGCACTGACATGAGGCTATTACTTAATTTTCTTAGATTTTGTTCATATTTTTTCTATCTAAAACATTTCTTTGCTCAACAAGTTCCTTTTGTTTTTTCACTGCACACGTCGAAATTTTGTGTGTTTATTTTTAGATTTCAAGTTCATTTATTATTTTGCCTTTTTGCAAAATCTGTTCGTTTTTTTGCGCTTTTATTTTCAGCGTTTCTAGCACTCAGGGCTGCGGATTTGCGGCCATAATGCGATACACAAATTGTTGATTCTCTCTGGCTTGGTTGCCGTTATTGTTGCTGCTGGCCTGTATGTGTGTGTGTGTGTGTGTGTGAAGTGTGCTGGAAATTGTCAGTATATGTAATTGACTTAAATAATTTATGGTGTATTCGCCATCGACCGCACAGCCCGTTGTGTGGTTTTTCAATGATTTTTACTGGTTGGTTGAGTGCTGGCTGGCGGTTTTTGGTTATGTTGTGGTTACGAGTTGTGATTTTGTTTTTGGTGCAAAATTTTAATTTTTCCTTTTTCAAAACAATATTTTTGTATATAATACATATTTTTGGAAATATCGATATTGATTAATTAAATTTAAATGTGCAATTAGAAAATTTTTTAGGTAAATAATTAAAAATTTCCCATTGAAACAAATTGTAAAATTGTGTCTGTGGTTTCGAGTTGTTATATTTTTTGGTAATAAGCTTTGGACAAAATTATTAAATACTAGTAATTATTTTATGAGATGTATGCATAAAATTTGCATTTATTTTTAAGTTTGCTATAAGTTTTTTTATTATTTAGATTTAATTTTTTATAAAAGTTTTTATTTTAGTTTTTCTTTTTTAAAACAATATTTTTGTATATAATATTTTTGTATACTTATACATTTTTTTTGGTTATGTTGTGGTTACAATTTTTGATTTTTTTCTTGTGGAAAATTTAATTGTTTCTTTTTTAAACAATATTTTTGTATATAATATTTCAGCAAAGATCGGTATTGATTAATAATATTTAATTAAATTTAAATGTGGAATTACTAAATGTTTCAGATAAATAATTTTTGATTGAATTGATATTTAGTTGTGTGGAGAAAATTATTAAAAGTTAGTAATTATTTTATGAGATGTATGTATTAAATTTGCAATAATGTTTAAGTTTGTTATAAGCAGGGAAAGGATTTTGAGGACCTAAAAACCTATAAAAAAGGCAAAACAAAATAGCAAAAAAGGCACGGAAAGGCACTAAAAACTGCTAATAAGGCAGAAAAAGGCACTAAAAACTGCATAAAAAGGCAAAATAGGGCATTAAAAACTGGTAAAAATGCAAAACCAGGCATTTAAAAATTAAAAAAAAATACTAGAAAATCTAAAAAAATATAGGTATACCTCGTTTTTTGTAAAATAAAAGGCACATCAACGTTTTCAAAGATAGCTTAAAAAACAAAACTGCGATATTTTAATTGAAATGTTGACACATATTTTAAATTCATATTCAAATCAAATTCAATAAAATTCAATCATATTCAATCAAAAAATATATAAAATTTTTGCGCTAACCGAACTTTTTGATTTTGGCATGTTTTTTTCTTCCTTTCCTTTAGGAATAGGAATGATCAAACCAATGTAAAAACATCGATAAGTTAACGAAATTGCAATGTTGCCACTTAATTTTTTAAACGAAAGAAAAAAAAGGCGCTCGCCAAATCTTGAAAAAGGCATATTGTGGCATTTATAGGTAAAATAGGCACTAAAAAAAGGCATTTATGGGTGAAAAAGGCAAACTGCAAACGGCAAACTGAAACAATATTTTCGTATATAAAATTTTTGTATAGATATAAATTTTTTTTATAAACATTTTTGGAAACATCGATATCGATTATTTCCATTTAAATGTGCAATTATTAGTTTTTATATGTAAATAAATAAATTATAATAAATTATTTTGTAAAAGTTTTAGTATTAAATTTAGTATTGCTGCAAGTGGAATATGTTTAAGTTAATTTTTATTATTATTTTTTTATTATTTTTTTTTCATTTTTATTATTATTTTTTATTTTTATGATTTTTTTTGTTATTATTAGTTTTTATTATTTATATTACTTTTTAATTTTTATTATTTACATAATTTTTTTGTTGTTTTTATGATTATTTTCTTTGATTCTGATTATTTTATTAGTTTTTTTAATAATTTTTTATTTGTATTTTTTTTATTAGTAATCGCAAATAAAATATGAATTTAATCTCTCAATGTTTTGTATAAGTTTGTCAGAGGTTTAAATTTCAATTTAATTTTATTGCGTTCTGAACTTGCATACAGTTAAGTACAATCGAAATTTCATGCTTCATTCTATTAAAAACGCCCAAAAAGCTGCATTGCTGCATTGCCGCATTTTTATTTATTATCTCTGATTACTGACTTTTTTTTATTTTACTACTGAAATGGCTCTCGGAAAGAAGCTTATGTACTCGGACCTCAACTAACATGAAACGATTTGCTTTCCTTCCTTCCTGCCTCCCCTCACACGCTGCGCGAGAGATGAATAATGAACTAAATGTTGACTACTGACCGTGAAGTGAAGAAAAGTGTGTCAGATTGCCAAGAGAAATGAGCTGATGTCAACATGTAGCATACTATTAGGCGCATAGACAGTGTAGCCTTCAAGCGTTATTGAAAGATAATTAAAGGGAAGAAATACAAACTTTATAAATGAATTCATATTTCATAGCTGATTTTGACTAATGAAAATGGATTTTGCTTTACAAATTAATTATTTTCTAATCATGTGCCATGTTGGGCTTTGTTCATCCGTATAGTTTATAATTTTATTATATTCTAGTTTACCCATAAAACCAATCTTTTCTTGTATTTATTCATAACTTTTCGTCGCAGTTTACAACAAACTTCATTGTTTTCTGCTGTTTTCACGCTCAGTTTAGTGGGCAAACAACTGCAACTTTCTATCAACAAAAATATGCGAGAAGTCAAATTTAATTCAACTGAAAAGGATAATT
The DNA here is from genome assembly GCA_963668005.1 of Melieria crassipennis. Classification (NCBI taxonomy): domain Eukaryota; kingdom Metazoa; phylum Arthropoda; class Insecta; order Diptera; family Ulidiidae; genus Melieria; species Melieria crassipennis. The sequence continues at coordinate 56,181,660 of OY764961.1, read as the reverse complement.
AAAAAAACACATTATTCACTTAGAGTAGAGGAGAAAACAAATAACAAATGAATGAAATGTGCACAACTATACACAAAGCAAAGCGGGCACATTTTTATTGTAGATATTTACTTAAGAAAATGAATTCTTTAAGCGCAACATTACAGTACTCGTATGTGTGAGTGAATGTGTGTTTGTGTGTATGAATGTGTTTTTGTGTATGAATGTGTGTATTTGTATGTATGTGTGTGCAAGCATTTGCCACATGTTTATGTGTGCGTAAGAATGCAAAATGCTCAAAGCAAACATAAACGTTTTTATTGCACAATGAAAAATTAATCGCAACCAATAAGAAATGCAAAGCGTACGAAACAAAACAAAATGCAAAATCCGAACAGTTGCGCAGCGCAGAATGCCAAAGAAAACTGTAGAAAAATTTCGTTAAAGGAATTGCTAGAAGTTTTTGTCTCTTATTTTTTACTTGCCAAGCGTTTAAATGGCACTGAAGAAATGTGCTTTTGATTGATTTTTTTGTTTTTATTTTTTATTCGTCACTAAGTACTTGCTTTTTATGAGACAAAACGATTTCTTTATTATTTTGATTTGATTTTTTTGTCTTATTTTGTTTAGAAAAGCAGTAAGTAGTACAATACCTGAACGAGAAGTATTTATAAAAGCGTTGAAAATGCCTAAAGCTATAAATTATGTATTACTTCAGACAGTTAGAGAACATTGCAAGTGAGAAGTGCAATTAGAAAACAGGAATTTTGGGATTTTTGTAATACACAAATTTTAACACAAGAAGAGTGTTTAAGTATCTGCAAAAATATTCATTGAAATGAGGATAACACTAGTAAAAAAGAAACAAAAAATTACTCCAAAATAATGTTAGGTGCGGTAAAAAGAAATTTAGTATTTTTACAAAACTTCGGAGACTTTCTTTAGCATAGATCGAATGGAACGGACTCAAATATTTCCATGAATTTATGGAATTTTTCGACAACTTCAGAATGTGGTGCATCTTTGGCATCAAAATTACTGGAAACGAAAGTAATGGATCTAAAATGGCGTTAATTTTTTACACACAATCAAGCAAAATTTAGTAAAGCAATCACAAAATTGTCTGAAAAGTTTTTTTTAGTACAAAATCTTATTTTTCTAATGCCACTTCGAGTTTCGCAATGGCACTTTTACAACGCAAGATGTGAACTACTAAAGTTATCTATTAAAAAATCATTGATTTCTTCTCTCTACATTTTATATTTTTTCTACATTTTATATTTTTCAGACTAATTTGCAGTTTTCACTAAAATTTACTTACTTAAGTTTTGAATTTTGCGCTGCTTTAATGCTTCTCTGCATTTTTTTAATATATTTTATACAATTTTATACATTTTATATATTTTATACAATACAATTTTATACATTTTTACTCATATTTGACTTTCTTAAATCTTTTCAGGTATGTATCTCTTGAACTCATAGATCACAGCTATTTTTAACTCCCAGGTAACTTTTATTCACCCATTTTTAGTAATATTTAAAATTTAGCTAAAATTTTACTACAACACCAAAAGTTAAGCAAATCCATATCTTTCCATGTAGTGACACGTTCCAGGCCACTCCAAACTTTTCACTACCAAAATCAGACAACAAACTACAAAAACAACAATACGAAATACAACAAGAGGCAACGGTTTTGCTTTTGGAACAAAATAGCTCGACCAAAAATAGCAGGAAATGAATTCCAAACCATTTCGATCTTTGTTTTTGTTTTTGGGTCTCAGTGTAGTTTTGTACATAGTTTCGTTTAGTTGAGTGGCGTTGTGTTGATTGTTTTTGGCGCTGTTGGTTTGTTGTTCTTGCTGCATTTTAGCCATTGAACGTGCTTCGCAACAATTAATGGAGAAATGTAGACAACATAAAAGCATAGAAATAAAACCAAAAGAAAACAAAAAGGGGGATAGACAAGAAAACAACAAAATTTCGACATCTAATTGACAGGAGAAACATGCGCAGGGCAAGAAAAATAAAAACATTATAGACAAACTTCCTGATGGCGTAAAAAGCAACAACACAAATAGAAATATGTAGAAATGGAAAAAAGCGTAGAAACAAAAGTTGGAAACTACTAATTTGGTAGCAGGGAGCGGCAACAAATGGCACAAGACGTGGCACCGGCAAAAGTAAACAAAACCGGCAGATAGCAGAAAAGGCGTGAATGATGAAGAGAAGCGTACCGAGATGGTGAGGGGGGATAGTGTTGCAAGAAGTTGCAACATTGAGCAGCGAACGCGTGCAATTTGCACTCAGCTGTGTGTTGTACGTGCTGCATGAAGGGAAAAGTGGGGAGAAAGCATGGAAGGAAAGTGCACTCGCTTGAGCTTTAACTTGCAGAAAATTTGAGTTTTGTAGCACACAAGATACGTTGAGGGCACATTTGGGTTTTCTTAGAAGTGCATAGAGAGTTGTTGTCTATGGAAAGTTTCAATGTTGCAATGTTTTGCAAATTTGATGACCATGAACTGACCTTCTGAAATGCATTTTCCTACGCTTAGAAAAGACTTTCCATGAATCAGTCAGTTCACAGCAGTGGCAGAAGCATTGTCAAATGAGAAAATTTGAATAAAGTATAAATTTTGAAAAGTGCGGAACAAAACCAGGAGCCGAATCCACAATATTTGCCGCCGAGGCGGCGATTAGTTAACTAACTAATTTGAATAACATTGATTATATTGAGTAATTGTTTTATAATCTCTTTGTACAAGAAAATATAAACATCTTGTTGATTAACTTTGTAATTCAGTCAATTCAGAAGTCATAAAGTCAACAATTCGCAATAAAACGTTAAAAACCAAAACAAAACGAGTAACGAATGCATGTTTTTGTATAAAACAATTAATCTATAATTATCCTTAAAATAAAAACCCAGTCAAATACTAAATAAAGTTGAAAAAACGTAAAACCAAATCAAAATACAAACTCATAAAAAAGGTTAATTAAAAGAATAAAGAAAACACAAAAATAATAATAAAATCCAACCAATAGGCTTGGAATGTTTCTGTTTTTATATTAAACAATAATTTTGTCATTAATTTTTCTATACAAAAAACCCAACAGAAAAAAATATAATAAAAACAAAATACAAAACCAATACAAATTAAACGCAGATAAAATAAAAAAAAGGAAAGCATAAAGCAAAATTAAAGAACAAAAGAAATAAAAAATAAAAAGTTCACAAAATAGAAATAAAACTAAACGTATCAGGAATAACGAATAAATTAGGGAACGTTGATATAAAAATAACAACAAATAAAGCAAAAATTACAAAAAAATCAAAAATAATAAATTGATAAATTTGTAATTAAATTAAATTGGAAAAAGTATGAAAAATATAAATTGATGCAAAATTAAAAAAAGAAAAGTTCACAAATAAATAAGATAAGAACTAAAAAATATTAAAAACAATAAAAAAAAAACAATTTTGACTAAGAAATTAAAATAGAAATAAGGAAACAACAATACAAAATTAAAAAATAAATAAAGACATAAAAATTTAGCAATAAAAAACCTTTTTCTCAAACAATAAAAAAACAAAAAAAAAAATAATTAATTAATGAATAAAAAAGTACAACAAAATACTTGAATAAATTACAATTAAAAAATATGAAAAAATAAAAATTGATTTAAATATTAAACACAGAAATATTTAAATAAATAAAAAATATAATAAAATAACAAAATATTAATATACCAAATAATAACATAAGAGAAAAATAAATAAATTAAAAATAAATTAGAAAACAGTTATAAATAAAATGAATTTACAAAATATGATAGAATAAAAATTTATTTATAATACAAAAAATGAAAAAAAATAAAAAATGAGTAAAATAACAAAAATTAAAAAAAAATTAAAAACAAATAAAGAAATAAAGATTAAGATAAGAAAACAATACACAAATAAGGCATAAATAAATACATAAAACTTCGGAAAAATAAAAAACTTTTTCTCAAACAACAAATATAAACAAATAAAGGAAAAGTAAATAAACTATAAATAAATTAATCAATTTGTAAATAAACAAAATATTAAAAAATGAATAGTGATTTAAAATTAATAATAATAAAAATCAAAAATAAATAAAAATAAAAAAAAAATTACAAGAACTAAGAAAAAACTACAATTAATTAAAAGATAAGCAATACAAATAAAGAAATCAAAAATAAGGACATAAACATTAAGTAATCAGTACAAAAATAAAAGTAAATAAAAACATAAAAATTGTTAAACAAGAAAAGATTTGTTTTTCTCAAACAATACAAATAACAAAATAAGGGATAAATAAATAAATTAAAGAATAAAGAACAAGTTCGTATTAAATCAAATTCAAATAAAATTTAAATTTAAATACGAAAAAATAAGAAGCGATTTGCATACAATTCAAAAATAAAAAAATTCAAAAATAAATAAAATAATAAATTTTACAAAAATGTATAAAAATTTAAGAAATGAAAAAGTTTGATAAAATTAAAAAAAAATACGATAATTAAAAACACAAATAAAGAAATAAGGAAATACAAACTAAGAAAACAATACAAAAATTAAGAATAAATAAAAACATAATAATTTAGAAACACAAAATAAATTATGTTTCCCAAACAATAAAAATAATAAAATGAAGGAAAAATAAATTAATTAAAAATAAAAAAAACAAATGTTTATATAAAGTAAAATTACTAAATATGAAATAATAAGAATTGATTAAAAATTCAAAAATTGAATAAGTAAAAATAAATAAAATAATATATTAAAAAAAATGACAAAAATTAACAAAGTTGAAAAAATACAAAAACTAAAAGAGTAAAAAAAGAAATATGGTACTAAAAATTTAGAAAACAATATACAAATAAAAAATATAACAAAAAAAACAAAAAATATACAAAAACAAAAAATATAAAATTAAAATGTTCCTTAAACAACTTTCATATTTCCATACATTACAACTCTCAAACATGAACTGCAAAATTTTTGACAACTGCTAAGCAAATCTTGCCGCCCACAAACGAATTTCGTCACAAATGTGACAACAAATAAATCATACCGTGGCAAGTGGATGCGTTGAGAAGCATTGGTACCGAAAATCTGCATACATGGCGTAATTTGCATAATAATGAAATGCGAAAATCACGCGCTACATTTGCATTCGCCAATTACATTTCACGCTTACACACGAACGAGTACTTGTCACGCAATTATTTGACGCACAGGCGGCACAATGTGTCACCATTATTTTGTTGTTCTTTTTTCGCCGAAGCGTAATCAAGTGTGACAGTTTGTTGATTATGTTTGAAGCAAGTAAAGGAGATGAATATAAAAATTGTGGAAGTGTTGAGCAAACTTGTGGGTAGACGAAGGCATGTTCACTCTTTACTTAAGTTAAAATAAACATGAAAAAATAGGACATGTAATGGTTGAAAATGAAATTAGATTTAAGGTTAAGGATTTAAGGTTGCTGCCCAAGGCATCGTAGCCCACTTAGGCCATGAAGGCCCATTGTGATTGTGGTGTCTTCTTCAGAAAGATGTTTAAAGTTAATATTTCCATTCAACTTGAAAGCTTAAAGTATCTGTTCTACACTTCTTTTGAAAAACGACCAACAAATATCCATTATTGAGGCCATCAAAGCGCCCAGTTGTGCCCATTTTGCATGCCTTTTATTCGCTTGTTATTTCCTTTCATTTCCCTTTATTTCCTTTCATTTGCATGCGTTTGCATATTTTTCCCTCCAGAACCATTTCTGCTGGCCATATCAGCATTTCAAAAGGCTATGCATTATACTTTAGAGACGCGCCAAAAGGAAATCAGACCGAATGAAAATGCATTGCGCGCATTTTCACTGCGAAATTAGCTGAATTTCTGCAGCGAATTTGCAGTCGAATTTATTGTTTTCGTACTTTTTTTTTTTTGATTTTTTAATATGCAGCATTTTTCTGCTACATTACAGCACATTATGCCACCATTATGTAGGAAATAAAAATGGCATAAATGCCAAACATAAAACTAATTTGCTGCACTCGAGCTTTGCAATTGTCCGGGGAGTGAAAAGCGCATAGCAACAAAGGTATTCACTTTGCTTTGGGCTTTGTGTCCAACGGCAAATGGCAACGAATGCTGCCAGCCGTACTCCACTTTTCTATTCGTTTTTTCTTGCTGCGTGTTGTTGGCACAAAAACGCTTCTAAAGTTGGCATGCGTAATAAACTGCAGCTGACGCCATGACTTTTCAAGTCTACACGCACACATACATGCACACTAAGGCACACACATGTGTCACACTTAGAAACTGGTGCAAATAACATTCAAAGGATTTTCATTTAGTGGCACAAAAGATGGTTAAAAATGCAACAAATGTTCTATTTCTTTTGTAACAAAAGTGTGTCTGTTAGACTCCTTTGATAGTTGGTAATATGGTTATTGTTATTTTTGTTGTTTTAAAAGATCATTTATGTTGTTATGTCAATTTATATAATATACAATAATAATTTTTTTCAAGAATACAATTAAAGATTGCGAAAAAATTCACTCAGGTAGTGGAAAAATATGCTTACAGACATTAAAAACAGATTCGATATTTTCATTTGAAATAAAATTACTTTTTTAGCAAAATGTTGTTTTTGTTGTTATTTTAAAGATCATTTTATTGTGTTGTGATTTTATATAAATACACAAAAATAATTTTTTGGCTATAAGTTCAATTTAAGATCTCGAAAAAATTAACTTAGTGGAAAAATATGCTTACAGACATTAAAAACAGTTTCGATATTTTTATTTGAAATTCAGTTCATTAAAAAAAAATGTTTAGCATTATTATGAAAAAAAAATTGTTCTTTTACAAATGATCTCTAAATGTTTATATTAATCAAAGGAAAAATAACTTTTCAGACTAACAAAATTTTTGTTATTTAAAAAATTCTTACAAACATAAAAAACATTTTTGATATTTTGATTTTAAATTAAATAATTTTTTAAACAATTTGTTTTGTCATTTGTCATTTATAACATTTTATAAAAACACACAAAAACAAATTTTTTTACAAATATGACAAGATTTTTAAATGTTTAACTCAGTCAGTGGAAAATTAACTTTTCAGACTTGAACTTAATTTTTGTTATTTACAAAATTGCTTACAGTCATCAAGAACGATTTCAATATTTTTATTTTAAATTCAATAAATTGTTCAGTAAAGTTTTAGTCATTTGGTACTATTATCACATTTTATATAAATACAGAAAAAATTTTTTTTTTCAAAAATGTCAAAATATTTCTAAGTGTTTAAAACTCAGTCAGTGGAAAAATAACTTTTCAGACTTTAATTTAATTTTTGTTATTAAAAAAAATTGTTTACAGGTATTAAAAACATTTTAGATATTTTTTTTAAATTCAATAAATTTTTAACACATTTTTAATCATTTGCTTTATTTTGACATTTTATATAAATACATTAAAACTAATTTAATTTTTTTTTTAATATGATAAGAAATCTAAATGTTTAAGATCTCTAAAAAACTTTCCAGACTTTAACTTAATATTTGTTGTTTAAAACCACAATGCTTACAGATATTAAGAACATTTCCGACATTTTTATTTGAAATTCAATAGATTTTTTAACAAATTTTTTAACATTTGGTACTATTAAATACATATATAAATACAAAAAATTGTTTTCAATACATAAATTAAATATATAGATATGCATGCATTTTTTTTAAATGTAGGTATACCTCTTTAAATAAAATGAAAATATCTCTAAATGTTTAACTCAGCCAGTGAGTTTTCAGACCTTTACCATATATTTATTATTTTAAAAAGAAATTCAATAAAACTTTAAAGAATACGAAAAGATCTTTCAATGTATAACTCAGTCAGTGGAAAAAGTAACTTTTCAGACAGCAACATTTTTGCTATTTTAAAAAGAAATTCCGTAAAGTTTTTAAGAATACGAAAAGATCTTTAAATGTTTATATCAGTCAAAGAAAAATAACTTTGAAGACTTAAACAACATTTTTTTATTTAAAAAGGAAATTTAAAAATTAAAAAAAAATTTTTAGTTGTATTATAAAATCATTTGCAGTCTTTTTGATATAAATGCATAATAAAATTGTTAATAAGAGTATAGAAAAATTGCTAAATGTTGAACTCAGTGGAAAATATCCTTAAGAACATTTTTGCTATTTTTAATAGAAATTCACTCAATTTTTCAATTCTGCTTTCAAGTTGAAAAAGTCCCACGCAACACAAAGTAGTGAAGATCCCTTTCTTTCTCTCTTGAAGAAAGCACTCAACATTGAACTACTAAGAGGCTTTAATAACCCCAAAATAACCCTGGAACCACAAAACAGGGGTTTTTTTAATACTTTGTCTTTTTTTAATCATCGAATTGATACTATTTCTCTCTGTTACAAAATCCCTTATTGAAAGTTAATTTTATTCAATTGCAAACTTTTCCTATTTGATTCCCCACTCTTCGCTGTTCTACTCCACATTTTACTACGATTTACTGTGCCTCAACTACTCATTTTTTTTGTGACATGCTGCGGCACGTTTAAGCGCTGAAGTGCTCCCATGTCCTGTGTCCCATGTCCCGGTTGACGCACGTCACACTGACACATTGAACACACTGTGTGTGTCTGCTGCGGTTTGTGCTATTTACGAATTAATAATGCAGCCTTTAGGCGCTCGGCTTTTGCTGTTTGTTGCTTTAAATGCAATGCGGAAGTGAAAAATGCGCGCCGCAGCTCGAAAAGGGTTAAAGTTCTTTAGGCACGCGGATGTTGGCTTCTGGGTGCAGTTTTTCTTCTACTTTTTTTTACTGTATTATTTTTTTGTAATTTTTTCTTAGTTGCTCATGTCTGTTTACATTTTGCTGCACGTTAGTCGAGTCACTGCGTTTGCCATAAACGCTGCCGAGCCTACTTCACAAAGCGCTGAAAAAGAGACACAAAAGCAGCAAACGGCAGCAAAAAGTGCCATTTTGCACTCGGCAGAGAGAAAAAAACAGGGATGCAAGTAGCTGAATGAGGGGAAAACAGGCAATTTCAAATATTTATTTATTCTCTTTTTGGAAAACGTTAAACGGAGCTGGTTCTGGCTGTTTAAAGCAGATTTGAGCAAGAAGTTGTACAGACAGACAACAGGATTTAGAGCTGTGGATGGGTTCATCTTAGAACTAGTTGTTGTATTGTGATTTTTTTAAAAATACAATTTTGCAAAAACTTCCAACAACTCAAAATGGTTCAACATTTTTTCATAAATCCCATCACATTACACATCTCTAACTACTTAAAAAATTGCATTCTTATTACTATTACTGCAGTATCAATGATTTTTTGCCTCTCCTGAAAATGTGAGATTTTTAAATTGTGTATCTTTTGTATTTAGTGTGATCCCAGCATTCCTATTGAGCGTTTTCACTTAACGAGAATAAATGTTTGCCTTAAATTTGCATTTTGTTTTGTAGAAAAAGGTTTTAGCTTTCAAAAAATGGTTCGAATAGGCCTCTATTCCATCAGAAAGCTAAGTTGAAACGTCACTTTAAAAAAAAAAATCCATCGCTTCATTGGTTGTAGCTCCAAAATCAGAAATGGTAGCAGCCTTGAACAATGACTTTTCTTGTAGTAGATCTCTCAGCTTAACAAAGACTTTGCTTGTAGTACAACTCTGCAGCTTTTCAAAACTGGGTCAATCCGACTTCTGTTCCACCAGAAAGTCTAAAAAATCCAAGTCAGCATCGCATAAGCATTTCCATTGAACTTTTCCGTAAATTAGAAAAATGGTTGCCTTAAATTTTCATTTTGTTTTGTGGAAAAATTCTCTAGCTTTCCAAAAATGGATCGATCAGGCCGATACCCCAACAGAAAGCCAAGAAAATCAAAGTTGGAAAGTTACTTTGAAAAAAATCAATTTTTACAGTGGATCGCTTCATTGCTTGCAGCTCCAAAATGAGAATTGGAAGTTGCCTTAAACAAAGAATTTTCTTGTAGTAGAACTCTCCAGCTTTTCAAAACTGGATCGATCCGACTTCTGTCCCACTAGAAAATCAAAATCAGCTTATAGACCCATTGCGTCAGCATTTCTATTGAGCGGTTTTCCCTAAACTAGAAGAAATTGTTGCCTTCGATTTTCATACTGTTTTGTGAACAAGTGGTTATCTTTCCAAAAATGAATCAATCAGGCCGCCTGTATCAAGACTTTTCTTGCAGTAGAACTCTCCAGCTTTTCAAAACTGGATCAATCCGTATTCTATACCAACAGAAAGTCTACAAAATCAAAGTCGTCTATAAGCTGACTTTAATATTTCTTCTGTAGGTCCTAAATCAGAACTGAGTATTGCCTAAAATTTCGAATAGTTTTTCAAGTTTTTAAAGTCATCAGCTGTGATCTTATTGGAACGCTAAGAAAATCGGTGTTGAAAGAATATTTTGAGAAATATTGATTTTCTAATGGAACGCCAAGAAAATCCGTGTTGCAAGGATACGTTCAAAAATATTGACTATCTACTGTTATGCTTGAAGCTCAAAAACCTCTCTTATCACAACTCAGCCAAAAGATGTAGCGAGCTGAAATGTGGCTAATTTTGAACTATAATTCTTTAGTTTTCCAAAAATGGGCTGAAAGTCTCCAATACTCTGACAAGTCTTATTAAACTGAAGTTCAATAATGACTAAAAATGTCTACTTTTCCGAAATCATCTCTAATTTCTACTTTTCCGAACTGCAGCTAGCACCTGAAAAGGAAGGGCCATCGACCTGAAGTATAGCTCAATGGCTCATTTTGAACATAAACTCTACAGTTTTCCAAAAATGGATCGCCGATAGACTACGTCAAGTCTTCTTAAACTGAAGTTCAATAATGACTTTCCAAATTTCTACTTCTTCGAAATCATGAAACTGCAGCTAGCACCTAAAAAGGAATGGCCAGGGAACTCAAATATAACTCAATGGCACATCTTGAACATAAACTATACAGTTTTCCAAAAAATGGCTTAAAGTCGCTGATACACTACGAGAAGTCCCATTAAATTGAAGTTGAACAGCGGCTTTGAAAAAACTTCAAACCTTTTCAAAATCAATAAACTGCCCCCTGAACACTTAGACCCGTAGGGCTTCTTCTTCTTCTCAACTGACTTTTTAATAGCTTTTTCTTCTCAACCAGAAGTGCTAGAAATCTTATTTATGGATCTTTTTGAAGTTCAACTCTCTAGCTTTAAACAAAAAAAGCTGCCATTATTCCGCTCAAGTTAAATAAAATTGCAGTTGTACTGTTAAATTATTAAATAAATAATTCAAAGAATTTATTCAAATGGAAAAATCAATAATGCGCCTAAACACTTCGGCTGCATGTACAACAAGTCATCTTTGGCTTTAAGCAAATTTTCACCTACATATCATAAAACACACAGGACAGCCTTTAGTCTCGCTCAGACTCGTAGGGCAGAAGTTGTGGCCAACACACAAATAACTGCACGTTATAAAAGTTATGCGTATCGACTGGCAGCCAGCTTGAACGATGTGTGACTTTGTTTGTTTTTTGTTTTTCTCGACATGTTTTTTGTTTGTAAAACTTTTTTTTTACATTCCAACCATCTGAATGCTTTGCATAGGAAGGAAGCAGCAAAGGAAGGAAGTTTGCCGTTGACGCTGATGAGCTTTGTCTGTGTGTGTGTGTTGGAATGTTTGTTAGCAGCTTTAGACAGACAGACAAACTGGCAGTCAAGCTGCCAGACACGTAGACAGTCGACTAAGGTATCCCCTCATCAAAATGCAAATGTCACAACAGAACCCATAAAGCAGCTGTGCCAACGGCACAAGAAGCTGCCACATGGATGCCGAACCGCACAGAGTTGCCCAATCCAGTCCAGCCCCCCTAGAGTCTAGTTAAGTAAAAATGAAAATTATTGAAAATGAAGAAAAAACTCGAACACAATATCTCGAATGTGTTTGGTGTTGTTGGTGGCCATGTGAATACTTGGAATTGGAAATTTAATATTTGTAATGGAAAATTTCTATTATATGTTGACAATGAGTGAGGTTAACAGGTGTTTAAGGCCTAATTTGCACAATAAATAAGCGTGTTAACATGTGCAGCTGACAATGGGCCAATTTATGGTCGGATTGGTGCTTAGAGTAAATAACACTGGGAGTGAACCACTCTCGCAGAGAGCGTTACATAAAGTTGAATAGATTACTTGGGTACTTAATTAGCCATAAGAACTCGTTACTGGGTTACGGTCTGCCTCAAAAGAGATGATAGGGTGTCCAAGTTGAGGTCCTTCCATCTGAACACAATGTGTTTGAAAAAATAACATTATAAGAGTATTACATTTGAGTAGAGTATTTCAACTCACCCCGATATAAGTTTTTGAAATGTTCATTCAAAGTGTTTTTGCTAATATTTAATAAACATTTTTCTTGTATGTTAAAAAGAAAAAAGTATGTTTATTTAATATCCAAGAAAATTATTTATGCATTTTAGAGGCAACTAAAATTATTTCCAAAATTTGTTAAACCTCCAAAACTCACTTTGACCTTCACAATTTATTTCAATTTACAGCGATTTGCTCAACAGACTTTACTAAAATTTTTATTCCCAAAAAATGCAAGCAAATTCACACCTTTTGTCTTTTGTCGAAATATTCACAAATTCACAAAAATTAGCTAAACACTTTGCTACACAAATATTTGCTACAAATTTTGCAAATTTCATTAACATTTCGCTAATCATGCACCAACCCAGTTCCAACCAACGCAAAGCACTAAACAAAGCTAAATGCCAATGTTGCCACATATCAGTGATTCCATCTTACACTTTGCTAACTTCGAATGTCAGTGGGTGACACAATTTTGTCTTTAAAAGCAGCCGACAAGCCTTGAAACACGCAAACCTTAGTGCGTTGAATTCACACCCGCACGACCGCCACTGATAAAAACGACAAAACAAGAGCTCAACTAAAGAAAATGAGTCAACTATATAAACAAAAACTAATTAAAAGTTAACAAAAGTGACAAATGTAAAATAGAATGCAATAAAAAAATTAACATATCCACTTGAACTACTAAAGAAAAAGTGGGAAACTAAAGTGTACTGAAGATAGACTGGAAAAATTTCAATCGATTGCTGAAAGTAACAACATTTGCAAGCAGCAAGCAACAACGAAAGTGGGTTAAAAAGGTGTATAAACACTTTCAAAGGCAACAACAATAATTATGCTACTAATTAGTGACAAAGAGATGTGTTTGAGGTTAGGTCGATGACGTCAGTTTTCGCATTAAACTGCAAATTAGTTGCAATTTTGCTTTGTTGCCATGTGCAATATTGAACTTAACCCTTTCGCTATTTTGTTGCCATATGGCAACATGCTACTTTGTGGACGTCTGAACCCTCTATGGTTCCAAGAATAAATTTTTTTATTAGTCCTTAGAATAGTTTGGAGTTTTAGGAAAAAAACGAAATTAATAAACTGAATATTTAAGTTTAAAGAAGAGAAGTATACACGTTTTTTAATGGTATATCTTGACATAGTAAAGGAAGAAGAAGCAGAAAAATTAGTTAACTTTTTAATTTTTTTCTTTAAATTTAGATACTTTTTTTTTAATTTTGACTGAAGTAAATGAAGAAATATTCAAATTTTCGTTAGGTGTAAAAAGTTTTGTGTTTGAGTAATTATTACAGCCACAACAATGTGGTTGCTCTCATAGAAAAACACTCTAAAATACAGGGTCCGAGTATAAAAATTAAAAAATTTTATAGAAAATTATAACCACATAGAAGCCTAAAACGTAAAATTTAAAATTTTAACTTTCCCCAGTAAAAATCTGTAGCGAAAGGGTTAAGCAATGAACGTAATAAAGCAAAGTGCATAAACAACTTTCAGCATGCCACCCACTAAATGTTGCTACCCAGTCAACCAAAAAAAAATTCAGTCAGTCAACTTTATTCACTCAATTAATGTGCACAGAAAGGGCTCAATTCTGTTCTTTTGGTGTAATGTTTGTTGTTGTTTAAGTGATTCAATGAATTTCTAAAAAGCATTTTATGCAGTTAATTTTGAAATCGAGTTTTAATTGCCAATTTAGTTAGAAGTGCTTCATGTGGATCGCGCCGGTGCGTGTGAAAAGTTTTTCAATTTCAAAATATCTCACAACTAAGAAATAAGCAAATCTTACAAGGTCTTGTTGTATTTTTTGTGAAAATTTTGCAATTAATTTCGTTTGATTGCATAAATATTGTTGAGCATTGCAACGTTGAGCTGGAAGCCGAGCTTTGTTGTGGAAAATTGTTGAGAAAAATCTGTACATAATCTTTGGGTAGATAATCCCTTAAAGTTTTAATTTTATTTGTTATGACAAAACATTGCCTCAGAAAGCGAATATCGTATGTTCTATTGAGCTTAGTACAACATATGATACTTGGTTTGTCTGATAACGAAATTTAGTCATCAGTACTAAAAATCTTCATTCATATTAACCAAAAATTTCAACTCAGAAAACGAATATCATATGTTCCATGGAGCTTACATACGACAATTGATTTCTCAGACAATGAAATATAGTCACTAGTACTAAAAATTTGAATTCATATTAGCCAAAAATGTCAACTCAGAAAACGAATATCATATGTTCTATGGAGCTTAGAACGACATACGACAATTGATTTCTCAGACAATGAAATATAGTAACCAGTACTAAAAATCTATTGAGTTTAATACAACATACGACATTTGGTTTCTCAGAAATGAAATGCAGTCACCACAACTCATCTCAACTAAAAATTTTAGCTCAGAATACGAATATCGTATGTTAAATTGAGCTTCGTACGAAATGTAGACAGCAGTACTGCCAAATCGAACTCATTTCAACCAAAACTTTCAACTCAGAAAACGAATATCGTTTGATCCATTGAGCTTAGTACAACATACGACATTTGGTTTCTCAGACAATGAAATTGAGTCATCAGTACTAAAATCATTTCAACTAAAAATTTTGACTAAGCTTCACTTTAACATATCTTAACATAACAGACCTTTGTTTGCCTCTGTTATATTTCACAATTTCTTCTTCTCCTTTTTTGAAAAAATGAATAATCGACACCGTATAACACCGTAAATCATTAGGAAAAGATACATTTCCGAACACCTGCTGCAATCTGAAGCGAGCAAAGCAAAATGCACACTTCCGTTTTCCGGTCTTGCGCGGCGCTGCACACGCACCGCATTTTGCCAGCACTGCTGCAGGCTGCCAACACATATGCGGCGTCCCTTTCGCACACACACACACACATCAAACTTCTTTTCCCTCGTTTTTTCCGCACAGTTGTGCTGCGAGCGTTACGTTCATTGCACTTTTGTGTTGGCTCCAGTGGCGCATAAAAGATTTCATTCTGTGGGGTTCTGCACACAACTTCTGAGGCAAACAACATTTGAAACCATAACTATTTGTAATCAAACATTTCTGAACATGATTTGAACCCCTTGCGTGCGCCACTGGTTGGCTCAGAACCAAAACAAAACGCACCGAAATAACAAAAGTCAAACGCAGCTCGTAATTTCACATAACTCACCGAAAATTTACTCCACGCAGTGCGCATCTTTGGAGCAAACGAAACTTGACGATTTGTCTCGTTGGCCGCATTTATCAGTTGCGGCCGGTGCCAAAAAAAAACTGTGAAACAAGCTGATTCAACAGCTGCATTTTAATTGTTGTTGTTGTTTTAACCTTTTGTTGGCACTGTGCATGAACGCAGCGAAGTGTGGCTGTGCCCTAATGACGCACTATGAACCTTAGGCGTTTTTTTTCAATTCGAATTAATTTTGTTTTAGTTTCTAACTTTCATTCATTCATTCTCTAAATTTTAAATTCAAGTTTATAAATGTCTTTATTTGTATTAAATTTTTTTGTTTTTGTAGTGCCGCTGCAAATATTAATGAATTATGATAGCCACATGATGCCCTTTTTCCAATTTGTTGATTTGTTTTTTTCTATTAATTTTATTTGTTAGAGTTTTCAATGTAGCGCGTGGCTTCGTCAGTAAAATAGTTTAATTACAAAAATGAGCAACAACAAAAATCCAAAAGAAACATCACAAACTCTGACAATTAATGTGGCAACAAATTTCTAAAGGCGTGGCGCCATTGCGGTGATCGATGACTATATTTTTTTGTTTTGGTTTTCTTGTATTAAAATTAAATGCATTGCTCTACTTGCCCTTCTTGGCACTTTTCCCCATCTATCAGTTGGCATTCATTCACCTTGCATATTCATTAGTGAAATGATTGGCAGCTTTTTTCATGTCCGCCGCCACGACATAATCACATTCGATTTTCTCTAACCTTGCAGCGTATTTATTTCGGCTGAATTGCTTTCACTATTGGTTTTCCATTTATGAACAAATGCATGTAACAATTTTTTTTTATTTGTTGTGGGTAATTGTGCATTAAAAACAACAAGTAAGGTTTTTAAAATTAATAGGAAATTTTTAAAAATCATTAAAAATAAATAAATATTCCAGTGAATGAATGCTGCTTGTTTTTTTTTAATATTATTAACAACATAAATTTGTAGAAGTGGATTAAATAACTAATATTATTATTTATTAATATTTTTTTGAATTTTTTTTATAATTTTGATTATCCTCCTTAAACGGTTAAAAATCACTAAAATAAATTTTTTCAATAAAAATCAGTAAAAATAATCAAAATAAATAAATGAAAGCTGTTTGGGCTCTTTTTAAATATTATTAACAACATAAATTTGTTTTTTAATATGTTTTAAATATTTTTAATATCCGTTTAAACGGTTAAAAATCGACAAGTGAGCTTTTTAAAATCAATAAAAATCAGTAAACATAATCAAAATAAATGAATAAAGGCTGTTTGGGCTCTTTTTAAATATTATTAAAAACAAAAATTTGTACAAGTGAATTAAATAATAATATTTTAATCAATATTTTTCTTTAATATTTTTTTAATATTTTTCTTATCCTTCTTAAAAGGTTACAAATCGACAAGATAGCATTTTAAAATTAATAAAAATTAGTAAAAACAAAAATCCAAATGAAAATGAAAAAAGGCTCTTTTCAAATATTATTAACAAAATAAATTTGTACAACTGAGTTAAATAATAATATTTTGTATCAATATTTTTTTTTTATATTTTTTTAATATTTTTATTATCCTCCTTTAGGTTGCAATCCTACCGGTTAGGTTACAAATCGACAAGATAGCTATCTAAAGTTAATCAAAATCAGTAAAAAGAATCAAAATACCAATGAAAAAAAGGTTGTTTTCAAATATTTTTAACAACCCAAATTGGTTCAAATGAGTTATATTATATTTTAATAATTTTATTATCATTTTTAGTTATTTAGTTTTTTATTTTTATTTTTATTTATATTTTATTTTATTTTTTTAATTTTTAATTATCATATTTATTATCATTTTATTATCATTTCTATTATTTTATTATTCTTAAATAGTCACAAATCGATCAGATGTGGCAAGTTTGGTTTTGCTGTTTCGTCATAAATAGACTAACGTCCGAAAAACGCTTCCGAATTGTGCAAATTTTTTCAAAAATCATGGTCCGTGATCAGTTTGGAAGCCTTGGAAGACACCACTCTACAATACATTGCCGAGATACGATCTCCATTGTTTGAAAAAGTCATCGAAAATTGCACTAATAAAGTTATTTTTCAATTTAAAGTTCTTTAATCTCATTATTTTATTTCAATTTAAAGTCGTACCTTCAAAAAAAGACACTCGTCATTCAAAAAACTCCCTCCTTTGAATCATCAAAGGATTTTTTTCAAAATTTTGTTTTCAGATTACTCAGATTTCCTAGATTAGTATCACCCAACTCCTCAACATCTCTTCTCGCTAAACTAGAAGCTTCATATGGTTTAAAAAGATAAAGCAACAATTAATTGGCAACAACACACCGTAATGTTGCATTCAAATGTCACCGAACATAAAATTCCGAATTTGCAGCAATTACCAACACCAAACAATGAGCGATTACCATCGAAGAGGAAGTTCCGTTAGAATAAAAGCAAACAAATTGCAGCAATTTTCTTAGAAGAACGAACGAATGCCACAAAGTGAATAGTGAGAAAGAATTGGTACAACAACACAATGAACACACCCCGAAACAGAAAACGCAACAACAGTAACAGCAACAATTGCAGCACACTTTGAATGCTAAGCATCCGCAGTACACCAGCAACAGTAATGTGCGGCCGCCGCATAAATTTAGTACAACAAATTCTAGACGACTCCTACTTCCAATTCGGTCGCTGTGGCTTTTCTATTAGTATTTATTTATGTGTGTGTTTTATTGTTGTTGCTGCAGCTAATTTGCGTATCGCACTGCCTTATCGACAGTGTGTGTGCAGAAGACGTTTGTTGTTCGTCGTTTGCCAACAATTGTCACTGTGACAGCCCGACACGCTGTAACTGTCACAATTTAATGCGTGTGCGAGTGTTTGTTGTTGTTGTTTGACATAAATTTTATTTATTGTGGTTAATATAGATGATGAGCAGGAAGTGCGCAGGCGCAGAATTCTTTTGCAAAAACGAAAATGGGCTGGCAATGTTAGAGTTTGGGTTGGCGTTGCCATTGTGACAGCTAATAAGGAAGGCTGGCGTTTGGTTCAAGCGAATATTTTGCAATTTAGAATTGTTTTTCAGTTTTTTTTTTAAAGCATTTAGATGCAAGTTGAGTGATTATAAATGTCAGATACATATGTGTCAATAAAGTTATGAAAACTGTTCAATACATTATCACATATTATGAAATGCTGAAAACAGTAAAGAGCAAAAAATTAGTAATATGACAAACTTTATTGTCAATTAATTTTTATAAATTGATGGCAATTTGATTCCATTAAGTAGTACAAAACCCAATTTTGAGGTTAAAATTGAATAAAAGAAATTTTTTAAACGCTTTGTTTTGATTTTTAGTACGCAAAATAAAATTGCATATATGACATTTTTTTTCATATATTTTTTACATACAGTCGTAACTGGGTATAGTGAACCACCTATATAGTGAACACCTCGATATAGTGAACACCCAAATTTTGACATCGAGCCTCTAAATATAGGAAAAAATTTTCAAGCAAAAAACAAAAAGTGTAGGTATTTTGAGCAAATAAAACGAGTTTTTGAACAAAAATGTTGACCTTGATGATTGATGATTAGTGAACAACCTCAATACAGGCCTTGCAATAATTAGTTCACTATATCCAGACACCACTGTATATGTTAAAAAATGTTCGCCTTCTTCAAATGTGTAAGCCTTTCTTACCAATTGTTGTTGTTGTAATGGTTTTTATAAATAAAGTCATCAATTCTTCACACAACAGAGAAATCAGGGACCCGGGACCTGGAAACCCCATTCCAACTTCCCCTTTCTTCAGAGCTTATTTAGCCTTAAAAGCACACCGACTTTCTCAGGAAATAAATCTAAGTACTTATGGAATTTCCATCTTATTCTTTTAAGTATCTGCAAAATGTTTGCCTCTATACTTCTTATAAATGTTTCTTATTTTTACAAAATTAGTTTCATGTCTTCGCACAACAGCGCCTATCATATTTTCCTTGGCTCAATTACACCTCCGCCCAAAAACCACACTTACATTTCACTCGTTGTGGTTGAAAAGGTTGTTTCACTATTTTCTACTGTTCCACTATTTCTCTGGAGTTTTCAGAGCTCAAAATGCAAAAGTTATATCATATCCAGATTGATGAAATATTAAGTGTTCTCTCTACAATATTTTCGATATTTTTTTATGGAATTTTTACTCTTTCAATGTGTTTTGTGTGTCGATTCAGGTCTGAAAACCTCCTCTTGTCACTTGTTGTGATTTTACAGTTTGTTTCACTATTTCTCCAGAATTTTCAGAGCCCAAGTTGCAACAGTTTTAATATATCCGGATTGATGAAATATTTGATATATTTGATGAATATTTTAAAATTTTTTCAGTGACTTCTTGCTTTTTTAATGCGTTGTGTGTATCGATTCAGATCTCGAAACCTCCTCCAGTCACCCGTCGTAGTCGGAAAGGTTCTTTCACTATTTCTCTGCAATTTTCAGAGCCCAAGATGCAACAGTTTTAATATTTCCAGACTGATGAAACCTTAGATATCATTTCCACAATATTTACGCAATTTTTGCAATGACTTTTTACTATTTCAGTGCGTTGGGTGTCGACTTAAATCTCAAAGTCTTTCAGGTTTTGCCTAGCAAATGTCGCCTTAATAGTTCAAAAAGCATGCAAACAAAAAATTGAAAAAATTACCTTTTACTAAAAGACTAATATATCATTGTTTTACATCATTCTATTCACATTCAAAAAATGCTATAATCATTAAAAGTTCAATCACAATTGCACCCTTAAATTTTTTATTTCCATAGAGTCCGCTAAAAGTTACAACCAAAAATCTATTATTTTAAGTCATCTTTCAAACTTCAAACCAAAACCCATAGCATCTCATTAATTCCAAAAAGTTGTATATGTATAAATTGGTGTGCCCTTCAAGTTAACACTCATGTGATCGGGTAGTCTTACCTGACGTAAATGATCGGCATAGGTACAAATGTACCTATACTTAATTTATACGTGAATACGTGTTTTAAAAAGTCTGTGTGTTTGTGTTTGTGTGTCTATGTGTGCGTGTATGTATGTGTGTGTTTCAAAATCCAACAAAGCCAATTGCTTTGTAAATTGGAAAGGTATCTGGTTTCCACATTTCAAGGATATTCTGAGTAGAAGCTCCATACACACCAGCTACAAGTAGAACACCAATGTATGCGTATGTGTCCGTCACTGCCCAACGGAAAGCAAAGGGAGCGTGCTCCTTGAGGAGCACAATGTGATCATTTGAAAAAAAATAAATTTCAGTATGCTGAACAAACAAAGTTAAAAAATTAAAAAATTACAAAATTATAAAATAAACCTTGTCAAAAAATTGTATCTTCAATTGTACAATAAATAAAACGTGCATACCTGCAAAAGAAATTCTGATGCTCATGTATGAAAATAAAAATGATAATGGTAAAAAATAAAGACATATGTACATACATACATATATACATATGTATAAATCGACCATAAATGCTCCCAACACCCTCAAATACGTACTCAAACATTGCAGAATTTACAGTTTTTGGTTTTGCATAAAAAAGGGAAAAAATCAAAATAAGCGCTTATTGATCCTTGGGTATGGAGCGCTTAACGAGCGCTTTAACGGGAGCACAAGGAGAGCGCTGATCGTTCCTTATGGATGGAGTGCTCAGCGAGTGCTTCTAAAGGAGCGCAAAGGGAGCGCTTCGCTTCAATGACATCCAATGTTAAAATACAAGGAAGGGCATAAGGAACGCGGGAGCGCTCACTGCTTACTAAGGAGCGTTCCCAAAGGGCTCCTCGCTTTCCAAATTTGAGGTTTTTTATCTGAATTAGTAGCATTCAAATTTGCGAATACATCCTTTGCTTTACGGTTGGTTTCGCGAACAATTTTGCTAACCATAACAAAGGCTTGAAAAACATCTAGGGCACTATACCCTGCAGTCTCTGACGTGGTCCTCCTTGGTGCCGAATAATGTTATGACATCTAATACGACTACTAGTGGGTTCCTGTTTCCCTCACGGCGTACCATCTTTGCCATAGAAGTTTTTGAAAAAAATCACAATCGCCTGCTCCACTGGCTCATCCACTTGAACACCTTCTATTTCGTTATCAGTAGACACTGCATTATCAGCTTTTTCATTATACTTAACCCTCAAATCCAGTTCGGCATCAGACTCCTCTCCTAGTGTAAAGTCCGGGTCTGAATGATTGCCATCTAAGTTTTCTTCTTCGTCAAAGGCTTCCACTTCTTCTTGGCTATCTTCTCCTCAATCGGCACTCAGCATTTACCTACCTAATTCATCCAGCCATACTTGCTGTTCGTAGAATAAAATAATGCTCTTTCCATACAAATAGCGTGTATTCACCCATAGGTACAAATGTACCTATGCCGATCATAATCGTACTACTTTTTTGTAAACACATATTGTTACCCCCACGCCCCTTTTTTTTCACTCCCACTGTAGAAATAGGTTCAAAATACATCAATAGAGGATAACCTGAAACCGCATAAGTTTCAATGCTCATTTGCGATTGTGGTCGCAATTAAAATAGAGTCATAGGTACATTTGTACCTATCCGATCACATGAGTGTTAAGCTGTAAATATCTTCTTCGAACAGTGTGCCTTTCAATTCCTTATACCTCAACTAATACAATTGAAATGTCTATTGAAACTTTGCCCGCAGTTGGCAGCCTTCAAAGCAGGCAACCACCGCAGCCGAGACAACAACCATATCACCGGCAACAGCTTAACAAATGACATGTTAAGGCCATTTCACGCTTCGCTGCTTCATTTTTGTTGTCAAATGGCGCACTGACAAGTGTCGGTGATGGTGTGGTGTGTTGTCCCAGGATATGAATTTTTTTTTTGTCGTTGGAGGGTGCCGACTACTCCCAGTCAATTCTATTGAATCGTTAATGATGTCTAAGTAGCCGATTAACAGCATTGTGTGAGGTATCGTCGCGCACAATTTAATACATTCTGTCTGCCTTTCAACGGCGCACGAATTGAAAGGCAGACAACGAATTGTGACTTACACTGATTTCATGTCAGGGCTGTTGTATTAGAATTTCAGCATTTTGGCATAAGCTGATTTGCAGCTTAATTTTGTGCCAGAAAATTTGATATCTTCATTGGTTGTTGGGTGTTAGTTGGAATTGTTATGAGATTCGAATTCGTTTACTATGTTAAAAATTTTTCTTTTTGGAAAAATCAAAGATCAGAAAAAATCGAAAATCAAAGTTTTCAAAAGCAATTTTCTGGTAGTCAGGAGAGAGTTAATTATTTGGAATTATGCTGGGTTTTGATTTTGCAGAATTAAGAAATCTAAGTAATAATTATGAAATAAGTACTGAAATATTTATTAATACAAATTCTTGTCTCTATTTTCTTACAGGTATGTACTGCATTTCCGATTTCTACAGAAAACATATTTTTACTGTAAGTGAACTAAAAATGTTATTTTAAAAGATTTGACTAAAAAGTAATTGGAAGATTTTCTTAAAATCGTTGTCTAGGCGGCAAAAAATGGGTTAAGGAGTTATAGAAACAAACGGGTAAAGGTGTTAAAGATATAAACTCAGATATTTTACTGTCAGGGGTCAACAATGAGTTAAGTTTTTCATATGAAAAAACTGTAAAACAACATGAATTTGTTAGTTTATTGACTTAAAAGTTGGTGAAAACACTTGAAGTGGAAAATAAAATGAGAAATAGTTATTTATGTAAATCAATTTTTTTAAATTAGAATCTTTTAGAATTTAATAAGGGTTAAGGGTTTTTATAGAAAAACATGATTTTATGAGCCAATTGATTTCAAACATGGTAAAAGCACTTAAAATGAGAAATAAATCGACATTTTTTTTTGTTTTGCCGAAAATCAAAACTTGACGAAACTTGAAACTTGGTCAACGATGGGTTAAGAGTTTGTACAGATAAACTATGAGTGAAAAATGCAAATTTATAGGTTAAAGAACTTCAAATGAGAAATAATTCTGCACACTTTTTTTGTTTTTCTAAAAATCAAAACTTGACGGAGTCAACGATGGGTCAAGAGTTTGTATAGAGAAACTGTCATTGAAAAAAAATGATTTAATGGGCCTATTGACTTCAAAATTGGTGAAAGTGCTTCAAATAAGAAATAACTCGACCCGTATTTTTTGTATTTTTGAAAATCAAAATCAGAAGAGGGCAACAATAAGTTAAAAGTTCGTATGGAGGACGATTTATTGGGTCTATTGACTTCAAATATGATGAAATTACCAGTATTTCGTATTCAAAATTCCACGTTAAATCATGAGAATCATGATTTAATGAAATTCATGAACGCCAAAGTGCGACCAACTTCTATTATTATAGTAATATAATATATTCCATTTGATTTACTACTTTTAATGACTATAATGACTTCCAAATGACAGTTTATACTTGTCGTACTTTCCCCATTTTCGATTTTTTTCTTAACCTTCACAGAAATTGTTGTCACTTACAATTCATTTCTTTGCCACTTGTAGACTTTTATTACTATACTTATTTCATAAATTCGAACCACACTCACTCACACTTCGAACTCTCTTATTCCTTGCCATCACATCCTCACTGACTCTTTCAACATCGGTTTAAGCAAATCATAGAGCAGCAAGGAATCATAATGACAAAAGCAATTAATAAACACTCGCTTGGTCGTAGGGAACAAGTAAAATGCCAAGCAAACGAACAGCAATTACACTGCAAAAAAATACAAAAAAAAACAAAGTCCTTGAAGTCCTTCTCGACTATTAAAGGCTGCATTGTAGCGAAATAATTTGCTACAAAAAAGACGCAATACATCTTCAGTGCGTTGCTTGTTAATTAATTTCAGTTTTAACCTCTCACGCTTCGTTCAAAACCTTTGCCCAGTTCTCACAGTGACCCAACTAAAATGCTTGGCCGCACGCTCGTCACTGTCATTACTGGCTGACTTTTATATCCTCTTGTTGCCCGTTTTGTATCAGTTCCGTTGCCCTTCGGCTGGACGTTGTTGATGCCAGTCGATTGTGTGGGTGTGTGTGTGTGGTATTTGCCGCACTTTTCGCAACAATGAAAAATGAATTTTAAAATTTCTTTGTCAACTTAAGACGCGACTTGCTGGCGGCCAAACAGCGGAAGAAACGTGGGCGAGTGATTGAATACTGAGAGATTAAGTAAGGTCTGGGCAAGTGATGGAAAGTGGTGTTGGGTTCAATGGAAAAGAGTCTACGCACTTTTAATTTACACGCAAAATTTATGCGATTAAAATTTCATTGATGTTCGCGGGTCTATTAATTTTTTGGGTCATATTTAGGCATTTTTGCGGTATAAGTAAGTGTAAATAAAGTTATTGTTGACAGTTGGGTTGTCTGCGTGGAAGCAAATTGTTGAATATTAAAGCAGTGAATGGAAAGCAATTTTATTTTTATTTGTTTATTGACTTAGGTTTTGTGCTTCATATAATCGGCCTAAAATTATGGCTACTTATGTAGGATTAAATGGAGATAAGTACCGTTAATACCCAATAAATAGGAATTTCGAACTATTAATTCTGCTAATGAAGAATTCAATTACTTTTAGTTTGCTTTCTTGATGTTGTAACAACTTTTAAGTGGAGTTTACGAAAACATGATTAAATTTGTTTATATTATTTTTGTATGTATATAGATATGTTTATATAAATTTTTGTATTTATATTTTATTTTTATATTTTTTATATTAATATATATAACAACTTTTAAGTCGAGTTTTCGAGTTTTTTGTATCTATGTATTTTTTATATTGTTTATATTATTATGTGTAACAACTTTTAAGTGGAGTTTTCGAAAAAAATTACTAAATTTTTTATATTATTTTTGTATTTATATGTATTTACATATATTTTCGTATTTATATTATTTTTATATTTTTTATATTATTATGTGTAACAACTTTTAAGTGGATTTTTCGAAAAAATTATTAAATTTTTTATATTAGTTTTGTATTTACATATATTTTTGTATTTATATTATTTTTATATTTTTTATATTATTATGTGTAACAACTTTCAAGTGGAGTTTTCAAAAAAAGAATTAATTTCTTATATTATTTTTATATTTATATCAGTTTTATTATTTTATTATATTTTTTATATTATTATGTGTCAACTTTGTTAGTGCATTAAACTGTAAGTCAGAGGGTCGTGGTTTCGAATCTCGACTTGTCTACATTGTTAGTGATTTGTCAGTTAGTTGTGGTTTAAAATCGCCACCCAATCAGTAACTTAAGCCAGATTAGTCACCAATTAACATTTCAACTTCTGCTCGGCTTCTGAGTATAAAACAATCGGCTATAAAAAGATCTAAAGCTCCTTTTAGAACCATGATGGGTTCGTTCTATTCTAATATTAGCTGACAGTTCAGCTTTTTTCATGGGATTTCATTTGGGTGGAGTTCTTGCACATTTTTTGAGTCCAGTACCATTTGAAAGCATATTTTCTACCTACAATTGTAACAAACAGAACCCAAACTAAAATTTTTGATATAAACTAAAACTTCGTTCAAGTAGTTTGCTGTGCCTTTTTGAGCTGCCAAATCTCTTCAAAGCGATTAATTATTAAATAAATACTAAACAGTAACCTACATTTTTAACAAATCCACTTAAATTAAAATATTTGGCATCAATTTCGATCCAACACAAAATTTCACGCCACAAGCTGCTCAATGGTTGCCAAATGCAGATTATTGGCATTATAAAGCTACCATTATCATTGCCAACAACAACATCATCATCAACAACAACAACAACATAATCGTCATCATTATCATCACCATCGGCATCAGTATGAACCACATTATTATGCTCAGTTACAACACAATGTGCCAGAAAGTCTTCTCCTGACTGCCTGTGTGGCTATCGACCGCCACAGCGCCTAAGTGTATGCATGAGTAATTTTCAAATTAAATTCTTACACTTTCCGTTCTTTTATGAATTAGAAAATCGAAAAATAATAAAATAAAAACGAACACAAATAAATGCAATACCCTTGTGAGCAAAAGAGAGACAGGAAACCGATAAGATTTGGTGTATAATTCAACGCTCAGGGAATACATAAAATAAAAATCGAACAAAAGGCTATCGCTGGCAGCTGAAAGCGCGCCAATTCAAGTGTGTATTAGGTGCTTACTGCAAACAGGGCCAGCAGGAAAAGTATTCACAAAATATTCTAGAATTTCTCGCTTCCATGAATCCTTAAACTTGTTCTCCCTCATTTTATTGCTTGAAATGCGTTTGCAAAATGTCTGCTGCACAAATTACACGCTGACACGCAAACTTCCTGCCAACGCTTTATGTATACACACACACAAACACATTTTTGAGGTTAAGTTCAATGCAATGCCAATTGCAGGCCACCCCCCACAAGCAGACAATAAAATACAAAAAAAAGGCACACAGGTTCGGTTAAAGTTCAGCTGCTCTAATGGCCGGAGCTCAACATGCACACAATGTTAGTCGCCTATAAAATTCAGCATACTAAAACAAAGTCAGTAGAAGAGAAGTGAGCAGTGAGTGAGTGAGTGAGTGAAAGGAGTTTGGTGCCGACAAGCCAATGAACTTTGAGCGCTGCCAAACGTAGTGAAAAATGTTGCCACTTTGTCTATGGCAACGTCACTCTAGACCGCAGCGCACACCAGCCACTGACCATAGACAATGTAACAAAAACAACAACAACAACAAAGTGAACAGCAATAACAACAAACTGAACAACAAGAACAACATTTAAGGGCTTTGCACCCAAGTCAGCAAGTCCCATAAGGGTGACTGTCAGTGGCACAACGAGCGAAAATCATTCAAGTGTGGCAAGAAAAAGAAAATAAATACAAAAAATGTAAACTTTAAAAAATATATAAAAAATAGATACATAAAAAATATAAAAACGTGGTCAGCAAACAAATGAATGGAGTAGGCGAACAAAAAAACTCTTGCCTCAAAATGTTGCACATAACCTCAAATTGACTTTAAGGTTTCTAAAAACAAAAAAAAAGTTGGTGTTTGCATGTTGATAGCAAATTGTATATGATTATTTTTTAAACTTGCACAAAATTGACATAATCTGATTTTAACTAGACGCGCAATTTCCGTCCACATTACGTCAGACTTCCACACGCCATTCGTGCCACAAATAGCGCCACAATTAAGGCATTTCCGTTCGATTTGATTTATAAACTAAGTACGTTTTATGAAATGTTTGGACAAAATTGACCTGCACATTTTTTATTGTTCATTTTTTTGCTGTGAAATGAAAAAAGTGACTGTTCGTTGACGTGTTTTGTTTTCGATGTGCTTAAATTACTTTAATCACAGCGTGTAACTAATATTTTTATACAAATTACAGTGCTCTATGGCACAAAATTTTATGACATTGTGGCCTTTTAATTAGCGAAATGACCTTAATAGAATAATGGAATATTGAAGGCTGCAACTGATGGTAGCAAATTGTATTAGAAAGTGAACGTAGAGGTGTTCACTACAAACTGAAATTGTGTGGGAGATTTCATGCACACTTTATTGAACTGAGCAAGTTTTTGATCACGAAGCCTCTCCACTACTTTGGGATCTTCAAAATTGCTTTTGTTTGGGATTCATAGAGTACAGACAAACTGAATTTAGAATACAGTAATATTGTATATACATTATACATGAGTTATTGCAGGTGTTTTCTTTCCCGGAGTCCCGCCTTTTATAAGACTTAATGAAAAAAATTTATGAACCAAGAAATTGGGTCGCTAGAGTGAAAACAAATGGCCTCGTATTGCCATCAGAGTGTTAGGGAAGTCAACAAATTGCTTAACAACTGCCAGGAAGTTGCTCTTAGAGGGCTAATATCTAGTCTCTTATATAAGATTTGATGGAAAACCCCAGAAATTGGGTCGCTAGTATGAAAACAAATGGCCTCGACAGAGTGTTAGAAAAATCAACAAATTTCTTCACAACTGCCCAGAAGTTGCTCTTAGAGGGTTAATATCTACGACTGACCCCCACTAATTTGAACTTTTGAACATTTCTCTCAAACATACTTACCACCTATCTTCAACAGTTAATGGTGCTGCCATACAAAATTATGTTTGTTGTAAAATAGGCCTAGGTTGCTCTCAGATGAACCAAATACAAGACCAACCCCAGTTTTTTTAAAATTTTTTTTTACTGCCAGGAAGTTGCTCTTAGAGGGTTAATATCTAGTCTCTTATATAAGATTTGATGGAAAACCCCAGAAATTGGGTCGCTAGTATGAAAACAAATAGCCTCATTTTGCCATCAGAGTGTTAGAAAAATTAACAAATTTCTTCACAACTGCCCAGAAGTTGCTCTTAGAGGGTTAATATCTACGACTGACCCCACTAATTTGAACTTTTGAACATTTTTCTCAAACATACTTACCACCTATCTTCAACAGTTAATGGTGCTGCCATACAAAATTATGTTTGTTGTAAAATAGGCCCAGGTTGCTCTCAGATGAACCAAATACAAGACCAACCCCAGTTTTTTTTTAATTTTGAATTATTCTCTCAAACATACCAACCCTACATACAAAACTAAAAATTTTTTTTAATCAAAAAAGGCTCCTCACTTGTAAATGCAGTTGTTAGTAAGTAAACATCGTACCTTTAAAACCATTAAACCCACTTGAAACATTTTTCAATATTGAACAACATTTTTCAGTGCAAAAAAAAACAAAATTAATTAAAGTTCCACAACTCAACACCAGAGGGCGCCTCCGTACAAACAAAGTTTTAAAGTTATCACATTTTGATTAATATGATTCTTTGAATATTAAACAAAATTCTTCAGTGTAACTAGAAACTACAAAAGTTTACTATGAAGTTATCATTAGGGGTATTCACATCGAACTCATTTCATTGTAACTTCGATACTAAAGAGTTTTGTACGTGTGTTCTGTTTTTCTAAAATAATCAAACAAATACAAAATACACGTACTAAATTATCGAGTAGAGAACTAACAATGTAACGAGCTCAGTGTGAATACCCCTATTGTTTTAGTTTCTACCAAACATAACTACCAAAAAATTAGCGAAATCACATTCGTCTCTACATTTTAAATTGTAATATTAATAATTTACATTTCATTTGTATACAAGACTTTATGTTAGGTTAGGTTAGGTTGGCTCATCGCCCGAAAGGGGACTCACATAGGACAGACCGTAGTGTCCATGAATGGAAGCATAATAATCGGCATAACTCAAATATTTAAAAAAAAATTATTTAAGTTAAAAAATTGATCCAATTTAGACGATCTTTATTTATTCACTTATTTGTTCTTAAGAATCAATAAGAATAAATTGTATATACATTTCAGTAAAAAACCAACAATAGTCCTAGAGTTCAGTGCCTAACAAAAACAAAAACAAAAACAATTAATAATTTAATTGACATAATTAGCTGATTAGAGATAATTTTTATTAACCGCAATCTTGATGTCCAAAATATCAATAAAATCCTATATTTGATAAAATACTTCGAAATAGAGCAAATTGACTTGCATTACAAGGTGAAAAACTTTATGAAAAGTATTCGGCGGAAGATTTAAACTTGGCCGAATAGGCCGAATACCGAAGCGAATATTTTGTGGTACACTTCCCGACAGTGATCTACCAAATATAAAAAAATCTTGGATGGGCAAAGAAGTTCAGAGTTTGTTTTTAATGAATTTTGTTTTCTAAAATCTCTGCACGCTGCCACTTTTGATCGGCAATGCTCTCCAAGAAAGGAATGACGTGAATCCAAGACAGCTAACCTGCAATCTGGAAAAAGGTTGGACAATGATACAGCAGTTTTATATGAACTTTTAAAACCCGTATTTTATTTTTACTTAGTTGACTTAGCCACGACTGCAAATAAAAATTTTGTTCAACCAATTCCACTCCATTGTCTAAAAAATGCTTACCAAAGCACTTCCTATTGTAATTTAATGCTTAATCATAAATTGATTTCCTAATACGACACGCTTTACTTTCAATGAAACCCAACCAATCCCAGTTATGAGCTCATTAACTCCGCAATGAGCTCATACCGCACACTCGGCTACAATAAATCACCAAAAACTAACGCTTCGAATTGGCCAAAACCGACTTAGACTTAAGCCCCAAAAGAATCAATCAAATCGAACCTTGACTTTCCATCTCAAACACTTGCAGCGTGACTGTTTATCGCACTCACCAACAGCACAAATCAACAAAATTCAATTCAAAATTAAATTCACAAAAATACATTTTTCATCAACAATTCCGAATGCTGACGTCAGCCGCGCAAAATTGCTTTGCAGTCCATGCGCTGTTGACTGGTGTAAATGTAAACAAAAAGTCCAAAGAACAACAAAAACCAGCAACAAAATCCGCAATCAGCAATTCGAGAACAGGTTAAAGGCGCAACACACACACACACAAACACACAAACACATATACACTCAGCTGTTTTGCAATGTCGTTGTGTTGATTTTTGTTACATTGCATTACTACTGCACACATTTCACAATTGCTGTGTTGATTTGTGCTGCAAAAATAGCATTAATTGTCAATATTTATTAAATTTTAATGCAGCCCATAGCAGCTGAAATGTGACAGCGCCCAGAGTCGGTGTCGACAAATGTCAGCGCTCGGTTTAGAAGGCGGCAGTGCCGATCGAAACTTGTTTACTGCGCGCTGTTTATGCAAGTGAGCCGTAATAGAAATTCGTCAATAATTGTTATGCAAAATTTTGTTGATGGCCACAGCGCAACGAATAAACTAATCGTTGCGAAAAACAAAGCATTGAAGAATTTGAATTCGACTTTTGATGGTGTGGAGTAGCAGAGTTGAGGCTTGAGGCCAATCGAGCTGAAGAAGATGCGAGTAGGAAGCTTTGAGTGAGGTTTTAAATTTGAATCACATTAAGTATTCATCCATACAAGTTTCTTTCTAGCCTTGAATATAAAAAGGTGTCACTGAATCTATGCTAAGTGAAGATTTAATTTTGTTTTTGTTTTATTATTAGCAGAACTAAAGAGAAGTGAAGGGCTGACGCAATGTTGATGTATGTACATACATATGCTGACTTCGATTTTACGATCTTTTTAGTGAGATAGAAGCCAAGTCAAGCAAATTTTAGAAAGCTTAAGAGTTCCACTAAAACAAATTTCTGTCTTAGTCATCTATCCCTTTGGGTTTCAGAACTAGAGGCAATGAATTGATACTGAACTGACTCTGACTCTGATACAAATTAACCCTTCAACAACGATTTTCTTGGCTTCTCGATGGTATAGCATCCAAATTGGCACCCATTTTTGGAAAGCTGGAGAATTCTAATATAAAAAAATTACAATTTAAGACAGCTGTCTTCTTTGGTTTCAGAGCTGAAGGTAGTGAATCGATATTGAACTTCACTACTTGTAGTCGACTCTTTTCAAAGTAACTGATTTTTTTTTGCCTTTGATGGGATAGCACCCAGATCGAGAAAGCTGGAGAGCTCTAATACAAGAAAAATTACAATTTAAGGCAGTTGTCACTTTTGGTATTAAAGCAAAAGGATGGATTTTGATCTACAATATTTATGGTTGATTTTTCCAAAGTAAGTCATCGACAAGAATTTTCTCGGCATTTCGAAGGAGTAGCATTCAAATTGAACACCATGAGAGTTCTAATAAAGGAAAAATTACAAGTTAAGGCAGTTATTTCTTTTGGTTTCAAAGCTAAAGGATTGATTTTGATGTCAGAATTTATAGTCGATTTTTTCAAAGAATCCTTTCAATAACGCTTTTCTTGGCTTTTCGATGGGATAGCACCCAGATCGGTGCCCATTTTTCGAAAGCTGGATAGTTCTAACATAAGAAAATAACAATTTAAGGCATTTATCTCTTTTGATTTCAAAGCTAAAGAATCGATTTTGATCTACAGAATTTATAGTCGATTTTTTTAAAGTTAGCTTTCAACAACGGTTTTCTTGGCTTTTTAATGGGATAGCACCCAGATCG
Source organism: Melieria crassipennis (assembly GCA_963668005.1). Classification (NCBI taxonomy): domain Eukaryota; kingdom Metazoa; phylum Arthropoda; class Insecta; order Diptera; family Ulidiidae; genus Melieria; species Melieria crassipennis. Next base: position 56,148,984 of record OY764961.1, on the reverse strand, counting down.
GGGCCCATTTTTCAAAAGCTGGATAGTTCTTACATAAGAAAATAACAATTTAAGGCATTTATCTCTTTTGGTTTCAGAGAGGTAGTGGATCGATTAAGAATAACAGACATAGAAACTTGTAGTCGGCTTTACTCAAAGGTATCCTTCAAGAATGATTTTCTTGACCTTCCAATGGCATAGCGGTCTGATTGAACTATTTTTGGAAAGCTCATGGCTTCTGCTATAAAAAGAGTGGACATTTAAGGCAACAATCTCTTTTGTTTTAAAAGCTACACTCAATAAAAATTTTGATGCATATAACGATCAAACTGAAAGAAACGCTGATATTGAATAAATTCTGTTATTGATTTTTTGGTCTTTTCTTCGATTAACCGATCAGATCAACCCAGTTTTGGAAATCTGGAGAATTCTACTATAAGAAAAATTACAATTTAAAGAAACTATAGCTTTTGATTTGGTATCTACGCTCAATAGAAAAACTGAGTCTTATATTATGGTTCATGCTAATAGAAATGCCAATGCAATAATCTGACTTCGATTTTCTAAACTTTCCATTGAGATGGCAGTGTCATCAAAGCATTTTTTTGGAATGCTGTAATGATCTATAACAACATGGTTAACCCGAAAACCAAACTTAATTAAAGTTGTTCTATTTGAACCAATATTTGACAGCCAGTTATGGGTCAGGCATCTTACATCTTCATGTAAAATTCCAGAAAATGTCAAATTCCAATACAAAATGTAGTGCAAAAAACTGTTTACAACAGTTTTGCTGATCACTTTAATGAACGTAATTATTAAATTAGTTAATTGGCCGGCGCGTTGATTTTGCGGTGAAGGGGCTTAATTGATGATCATTAAAGTCGGCCGTGCATGTGCTCCGCATTAACCACAAGCAACAGCCAGCATTTTCGGCTGTGTTATTTTTACCATAGAAAAGACCCTAAAAATGTACAACAATAAAAACAAAAACAAATAAGCAAAGCATATCTTATCAATCAGCACCAACCGGTGACTCACAGACGCAATTGAAATTCTTCGGCGTAGGCAAAGAAGAAATAAAACGTAGGCACTCAACCCACATAGCACAGTGCAAAAATATCATGTGAACTATGTCGATGTTGGATTCATTGTATATATGTGTGTGTGTGTGTGTGTGTGCTTGTATTAAAAATAAGCCAAACAAATTGCTGTAACAGTAAATAGTGAAAGAGTTTTTCGTGCCGCATTAAATGCTAAAGTTCTATGGCCGCCCACAGGCCACCAACAAAAATTGATACAACAATAAGCCAAATGTTGTTTGTAAGACTGCATTTTCAATTCCCCATTTTAATTTCGTTTTAGTTCATTTTACTTAACTTTTGATGACTACATTTGCGAGCAGCCGTTGCCTGCGCAATTGAGTTTGCACGTAATTAAATTGAAAGTGGCCAACTTACGGGCGGCTCGGTCAGTCAGCACAGTTGGCCGCATGCCCATGAGATGCTCTGCTCTGACCGATGATGCATGCTGCAGCGCCAATACGGCAATGAAAACCCACCAGACCGATGCGTAAAATTGTTGAGCGCCACACGTCTGTGGCACAGTTTGGTGCATTGCAGCTGCAAAATGTTAATTGATTTTTGTGTAATTCAATTATTGGGAAAATATTAGCAGTGGCCAAAATGTGGGTGTATAATTTAGAGATAATTTAGAAATAATATTACGTGAAATTCTGATGAAAGAATTGGCGAAATTGGCTATAAAACGCTGTTGAAGAATTTTCACACACATTGCACAAACGAATTATTAGGAAATTCTATTGCAGCTTTTTGAAAATAAACAGTAGAAAATAGACATAAAGCTTACTAAGGTTGTCATAGTATCTAAAAAATTAGATTAGAATAAAAGATTTGAGAAGATATCGCTCCTTCGCTGCAAGAACGTCGTAACTCAAAACTACATCATTCCGAGAAAATTCAATTTTAAAGTTTACCATTACAGGCAGTTCAAGGCATCAACAAATTTTTCATGTCGTCTTGTGAGCAAAGTATTGAATATTTTACAAAGTGGTTTTGACAGTTAAAAGATCATATGCAGATACACATAGGGTTGCCATAAACTTTTTAAAAAAATTTTTTTTTTTTTTAATTTTTTTTTTTAGTTATGACGTTCTTGCAGCGAAGGAGCGATATGTTTCAGAGTTTCAAAACAAGAGAATATTCATCAAAGTATAAATCAACATGAAATCTCTCAAGTATAAAGAGAAAAACAAATATAATTTCTAATAACTGTATTTTAAGCACAAAGTGTTAAATTTTTGTATAGGTGGAAAATGAAGATAAACACAATGAACAGACTTCAGACCATTGAAAGTATCTATAAGACTTGCCACCTCGATAGTCCGAGAGGTTCAGAGTTCAATGTCTACCTGGCTTGGACCCACACTTTCGCAAATTTTCCATGTTTCCTTTAAAATTGCTTTCCTTTCCTTCATTGACATTGCACAGTCAACTCTTTTACCTTTGAATTGTTCTATCAGCATTTCTATCATCATGAATCATAAGTAAAATACTCAGTTTTTCTATTGACATTAAATCCCGAACTAAAAGATGTAGTTTCCTTAAATTGTAATTTTTCGTATAGTAGAACTCTCTAGCTTTCCAAAAATAAATCGATTCGAAATTATTCAATATTAGACGAGTTTTTTGCCTTAAATTTTCACTCTGTTTTACAGAATAACTCTAAAGCTTTAACAAAATTCGTCAATCAGACCGTTAACTCTTATCGTTCCCAATGAAGAAGAACCTGGCTTGGACCCACACTTTCCCAAATTTTCCATGTTTCCTTCTTTTAAATTGTTTTCCATTCCTTCATTGACATTGCACAGTCAAGTCCTTTATCATTGAATTATTCTATCTGCATTTCTATGATCGTAAACCATAAATATAAGACTCAGTTTTTCTGTTATTTTTCTTGTAGAATAACCGCTCTAGCTCTCCAAAAATAAATCGATTCAAAATTATTCAATATTAGACGAGTTTTTTGCCTTAATTTCCACTCTGTTTTAAAAAAGAAGTCTAAAGCTTTAAATAAATACGTCAACTTATCGTTACTCTTATCGTTTCCACTGATGAAGAAGAAGAAGAGTTGGTTGCCTTAAATTTTCACTCTGTTTTACAGAATAACTCTAAAGCTTTAAAAAAATACGTCAATCAGTCGTTAACTCTTATCGTTCCTACTGAAGAAGAAAAAGAGATTGTTGCCTTAAATTTCTACTCATAAAAGTCTTACAGAATCAACAAAATGTTAGGACGAACTTCACTCATTGGACCCATTGACTTCAAACTTGCGTGCAAAGTCACAGGGCCCTGCTAGTAGACTAAATAAATTTAAGCATAACTAGAAAAGTTTAAACAAAACGTCTACTTCGAATTTGATCTATAAGCTCCAATAGATCCCAAATAGATCCAATAGATCCTAAACTAAACATTACCTCACTGAATGTTTCTCTTTTCTTCCTTCTTTCCATTAAGTTTCCACTTGAAGATTGAAAAAATTCCACTCTAAAACCGACTTCTAACTAATTGAATAGTTCCAAAAGTGCTGTCAAGAATTTGTTTAATATTTGTAATGGAATTTTGGTTCAGTTTCATGTGTATGTCTATACGTGTTCACTGTCGATAACGAATTGTGTGCATTATCAGTTCAATGTGAAAAAAATGCTAACCTTGAATTTTCAAAACAAATTGTAAAATAATAAAGCAAAAAGAAAAAAAAAAACAACAAAAAAATAAAAATAGATTGAAATAAAAATTGGTATTCTGGCGTGATATCTAATCATATTATGGCCAACACACACACACACATATGCTCACCCACAAGTCATTATTTGTTTGTGTATGTGTGTGAATTTTAAACAATCAGCCGCAACAGTTCGCCACACAACTCGCTGTGCATTGAAATGAACTGAAAATTACTACAACAAGAACAACCACACAAATTGTTTTGGTTTATAAAAACAACGCAATAGCACAAACGTGATAAGGCACACAGTCTTATATAACAACAACAACAACTCGACAGCGTGCAACATCATTTAACAAAAATTAAATGACAGCAACAGACAAAATGTCAAAATAAGTTAAAGTTGCACAATTTCGTGGCAATTAAAATAATTTCATGCAATGCAGAAAATAGTTGTTGATGATTTTGCTTTCAAAGTATATCCGACAAAATAATGACTTAACAATTTTGCGCTCATTCACTATTAAAACTGGCAACTGTCAGCTGACTTTTGACGTTTCAAATTCACTGCACACGCCCTCACCGGTAACCGTTAACAGTTAACCGTTAACACACAAACACAGACATGTGTATAGCCTTGTCCGCTGACAGCGCGCCAACAAGTGAAATGTCATTCACAGTGACAGACTTTGAGCGCTGTCACCGCCAGTGACATTCATTGTCATTGTTGTCATTACTGTAATTGTTGTGTGTGACTTCTTTGTGCTCGGTTTTTTGTTAATGCATTATTTTGCCAAATGTTGCACAAGTTAAAGTTCTATTTTAGAGCCTCAAATGTCACTTTTGTGCGTCCGGGCGCGGTTGCTGACATTTTAACCCACACACAATTTTCACGCACCAAAGTTTTGTAGTTCCTTTTTTTAATTTGATTGCAATTATCTTTCATGTTTTTGCTAGTTTTATGGCGATTTTTGTTGCGCCAACGCGCGTTATGGGCGTCCGACTGGCGTCATTCGCTGTCCACAGCCCACACGCAATGCTTGAGGAATTTTATGTGTGTGAGTGTATGTGAGTGTTTGTGATTGTGGCTGGACTTACTGGTTTTTCTTGATTGCAAATTATTTATGTTGGTGGCTCTTCAAAGTTTGATGTCCAGCAAAATGCCAAATAAAAATTATGGAAATTCAGTTTCTTCAGTAAAAGCCATTCAGCCAATGTTCGTATATATAAGTAAACGAAAACACTTTTTTTCATACAAATATATTCCATCATATCCTAAAAATTCTGCTTTCTTACAATTCTATAAAAAAAAATGTCCTTTCTTAACGAGTAAGATTGATGGTTTGGATTAAATCAAGACACCAAGTTTTCTACTTTAAAATTCTGACATATGTTCAAGATTTGTATCATTCAAAGACTAATCTTAGACGTTTCCATTCAGCCAGATAGATCATATGTACACTCAGGTGTGAAGGAGCTGCGATGTTGAAATGAGGAGTTGAGAATTTGGTGATTTATAGCACCATTTTCTCTGCCATAAAATCCCTCAATCGAGGAATAGGTTAGGTTAGGTTATGGTGGCTGCCTCGGAGGCCTCAAAGATCCATTGCGATACCACATATTTCATCCACTTTTTTGAAATGTGTATGCAACATTGTTTTTTCCCAACATGTGTTAGAACACGCATTTCTAGCGGATGAGGGAAGGTTGGGAGGGGACCTACAGTTTAACGCCGAATCCGAACAGCGGTTGACAGTTTTTTCTTTCTCACACTTGTACGGTTTTCGTAATTTTCATCCGCTTCATATGGATAGCGATAGAAGTAGACGAGTGTTTCTCTCTCGATTAAGTTTAGACATTTTCATTCAGCCATTGGTCTGTCAGATGGATCATATATACACTAACGATCGAAGGAGTTGAAACTTTGATGTTGCTTATTTTAAACAAAGCCGAGACCAACTGTAAATTTAAATTTTCATTAATTAAGGATCCAAAGTAATAGATCAGGACTGACAACAAAAACCCTCTTTCTTTATTTGTATTGATTTTTCTTCAGAGTCTTCAGAGTCCAACTGATATATCAAACAATTTACAAATATTGCATGCAATAATCGTCTTTCCATTATATTTTCCATTATCCTTTAATATCATAAATTGATTTCTTACTGGCCGCCTTTCATTGCCGTAATCCCTTTTCAATCAAACAAACAAAATTCTTTCATATTTTTCCTTGAAAAATGTCACCTATAATTCGTCAACATGCCACTAACAATGATTGTTGTTGCCGGTTTTACGCCGTCTTTACTTCTGAATGCACTGCAATGCATTTTTTATCACGTCACCAACAATTGCAATCTCAATTAAATTGTGCAAGCAATACGATTTTCTGCTCTGCACAATGTGCCATGCAATAAAATTGAAGCTTGCCAAATGCCTCGAACGCGATGGGCATCATAACAATTCAATTACTGTGCTTTATTTATTTAATTATTGGAAAATAACAATTCCATTTGCTTTATGCAGGATACATACACACACATATATATGTGCATATATGTATTAGTGATTTATGATATGTGCAACAAAATTGCAGAGTGTGTGAGTACAAAACACAGTGTTGAGTAATCAATTTTCGTATAATGTCCGGCGAATTGCACCCATTTTCTAATTAATTGAAGTTACTGTACAGTTGAGGGCAGATAAAGTTGCGAAGACGGTTAACAAAAGGACAGCCAAGCGAACAGACATGGTTAGGTTGATTTTCAAGGCGATCCTGATTACAAAGCACTAACAGATGAAAGGACATGTTGGCAAGATTCTTTTAAAATGTTTAAACATTCATTTTCAACAAAGTAACGAACTGGGTGTGAATACCCCTAATATATTATACACATATATCATATACAGATTAAATTTTTAAAATTCAATAACACCTTTTATTAAGAAATTTCCATTATTTAAGCATTCTGCTGCAATTTGTCCTTAACATCCTTAAATTTACATCTAACGTCGCTGAATAAATCGAATCCCTCCTCACTTCAAAGCTCCTTAACACCAAAACCAAGAAACACTTCTCCACAATTATGGCCGCTGCTTCTAATTTCAGCGCTCGTTCAATCTAATCGAGCAAACGCAAAACTGAGCACCGTTGCCTTTGCTGGGGCATTCACTCTGAGGCGGAAATATCAATTTACCGCAGAATGCACAAGCAGCACGCAGCGGCATGTAAGTTACCCGCTCCATGCAGTCGCCGCAAGACAAATCGAAACCGAAAAAGTTGAGCCGAACGTGCCGCAGAAACCCCCATTAAATGTGCGTATTATGGGTGGATAAAAATAACAAATGCTAAAACAGGGTCAAAATAATAATGAGTGCCCGGCTCGGGTGCTGCGGCCAAAGAGTGAATAGAAAAAGTGGAAGAATAAACCTAAACGAAACGAAATTGAAGCAGACATTTTGGAAATTTGTGAAATTGGAAAAAATAAAAAATTAAAATGCGTGTGGGCATCAATAAACCACACTGCAGCGATGTGATGCAGTTTGTTCTTTGGTGCTGGTGGCATGAGGAATTAATGATATCGAGGGCATGAAAGCGGTGGATTCATATTGGACTGAAATTCGAATGAATAAGCAAATTGGATCATTGGTTGGAGCGTTGAATTCTCATTTCTCTTCGAAATGTTATGTAGTGAAATGTATTTAAATACCCTCTAGGTGTGTAAAATTGATCTTTAGAGATCGCTTTGTAATTATCTGACTGATCTTTACTAATGTCGCCATTAGAAGCTTAGAACACATCACATACGGGTCTGAAGACAATCTCTTACCTTCACTTGGCGAATAAGCTCATCAGGTGCTGAACTCTTAAAGGGCATCTTTGCTTGGGAAAAGTTTACTTATGGCAAAAGTCCGCTAGACTCTCTGAAATCATTAGGACTTTAGGAGGTATAGTGATGGATCGCTTAGTATGGATTTAGGTTGCCTCAGCCCTCCTGATTTTTACTTCCACCCTTCGAAGTACCTCATCAAGAGCTAAACTCCGCTTAAACTCCGCTTAAAGTTTAAACAAGATGTCGATTCAGCTATCGCATACTTCAATGACATAGTAATCAAAGCTGCAAGTGCGTCAACCCCAACACTTGGACCAAAACGTTTTATGCAAAAACTAAGTAATAACATTCTTAACAAAATAAAGCAGAAGAGACGGCTCCGTAAACAATGGCAGTGGTCCAGGCACCCACTAGACAAAGCTAAGCTTAATGACATAACGAAGGAAGTTAATATGATGCTAAAAAAGGACAAGGAAGATAGACTCAGCAATTATTTGACGAATTTAGAGCCCAGTATGTCAGCACATTACTCACTGTGGAGAGCTACTAAAAACCTAAACAACGCTATACCTCATCAACCACCCATCAAAAGTCCCAGCGGAATTTGGGCCAGAAGTAACTCACAAAAAGCTGACATCCTTGCGCAACATTTTGAAAGAACGTTTTCAAATCCACTTGACCAACAAACAATAATATTACCAACAACGCGAGAAATACAAAACAAAGCCATACCTAAAATGACAACAGATGAGATTCGACGAAAAATCATGACTCTTAAAAGTAAAAAATCACCTGGCTTTGACTTAATATCCGGTAAAGTTTTAAAGGAATTACCAAACGCAGCCTATGTGTATATCAGAAACGTTTTCAATGCAATATCACGGCTAAAATATTTTCCTGTGGTTTGGAAAGTAGCTAAGATTATCGCGCTGGTGAAGCCGGGGAAAACCCCAACCGAGACAACATCATATCGACCTATAAGCTTGCTACCAACATTATCAAAAGTATACGAAAAACTTCTCATCGAACGACTTGACCCCATCTTGACTCAGAAAAACATAATTCCAACACACCAATTTGGATTCAGGCGCAAACACTCAACGACTCAGCAAATTCATAGAGTTGTCAATAAGATATACAAAGACATTGATGACAAAAAATACTGTGCGGCAGTGTATCTTGACGTCGCAAAAGTGTTTGACAGTGTATGGCACAAAGGTCTACTCCATAAGCTAAAATCCTTTCTACCACTTGACTTTTATGACTTATTGCAAAGCTACTTAAAAAATAGACATTTCTTTGTGAAATTTCAAGATGCTGACTCAGAAATGCGCACTATGAGTGCTGGTGTTCCTCAAGGCAGTGTGTTAGGTCCTCTTCTATACTTAATTTATACTGCGGACGTACCTGTTCCTTCTTTTGACGACAGCATGATTGCATCATTTGCCGACGACACAGTTTTGCTTTCATCTAGCAAGCAACTTAAAACAGCTGAACAAAACCTTCAAACCATAATAAATGACACAGTGAGATGGTTCAATACCTGGGGTATCCAGATAAATGCTGAAAAAACAGTAGAAGTCATCTACACCAACAGAACTTTTAACCAGCACCCGCTTAAAATAGACGACAGCACAATTCATATTGACAATAAGGCAAAATACCTGGGTATGACAATTGATGCAAAACTTACATGGCGTGAACATATTAAGAGAAAAAAGAATGAGATTAACAACAAGTTCCGACAACTGCAATGGCTTCTAGGTAAACAATCAAACTTATCCCTAAGCAACAAATTACTGATATACAACACTATCATTGCTCCTATCTGGAGGTATGGTATTCAGATATGGGGCACGGCATGCAAAACAAACGTTGACATTGTACAGCGTACGCAATCAAAAATAATACGAAAAATAGTTGACGCTCCTTGGTACATCACAAACGACTCTTTGCATCGGGACCTTTCAATCAGCACAGTTGAAGAAACAATAAAAAAACTCAGCACGAAACATATTATTGACATGAAAAATCACGGCAACGTCGAAATACAGCATATACCCCTGATCGAAGAAAGGCGAATCCGAAGGCTTAAACGACTTACAACTTCTGACTTACCATCTAGAAATTTTTAATGAAAAATATAATGTAAACTGTATGTATGTATTGTAAACTGTAATTTATACGCTATTGTTTTGTTAAGTTCGTAAATAATTGTATATTCTGATATTGATCTATGTACATAAATTATTTCCAAATAATGTTAGAATATTACGAGATGCCTTTTATTAGGCAGGTGTAATAAAAATGGAAGTTTAAAAAAAAAAAAAAAAAAAAAGAGCTAAACTCTTAAGGGTATCTTGGCTTAGGGAAATTTAACTGATGGCAAAAGTCCGCTAGAATCTCTAGAATCATTAGGACTTTAATGAGGTCTAGCAATGGATCGCATAGTACAAATTTAGGTTGCCTAATCCCTCCTGATTTTTTACTCCCACCCTGCGAAAAAGCTCATCAAGTAAAAAACTCTTAAAGGGTATCTTGGCTTGGGGACATTTAACTGATGGCAAAAGTCCGCTAGACTCTCTGGCATCATTAGGACTTTTATGAGGTCTAGTAATCGATCGCATAGTATAGATTTAAGTTGCCTAATCCCTCCTGATGATCCCTCCACCCTGCGAAGTAGCTTATTAGGTGCTGAACCCTTAAAAGGCACCTTGGCCTAGAAAAAGTTAAGCCAGAGTCTTCTACACTCTAGTGTCTAGTAATGGATCACATACTATAGATCTATGTTACCTCAATCCTCCTGATTCATTACCTTTACCCTGCGAAGTAACTCATCAGGTGCTGAACTCTTAAAGGGCATCTTGGCTTGGGGAAAGTGAACTTATGGCAGGGGCGTAGCCAGAACTTGGTCATGGGGGGGTTTTAAAAAAATGTTTTTGCCAGTTTAGTATTACATGTTTTTTAAAGCAATGTGCACTTTTCAAATAGGGCATTTTGTTGTGGCTTATGTGACTTAACCCTTTCAGTCATAATGTCCAATATATTGGACTACAGCCCATCCAATTCATACAGAACGGGTTTATTTTCATGTCGGAAAGGGTTAATGCATTAAAAACTAAATTTTTTCCCTGATTTTTAGTAAAAATTTCATGAAATTTGGTGGACCGAAAGCGAAGTTATTGCATCTGAAGTGGAAGTATGTTTGTGTCATCGTACAAAAATGTGCATCGAACAAAGATCCAATATTAACTATTCTTTTAAAAATGTTGAAACTTTAACCGAAGCATTTAAATTGATGGACCAAGTTTATGGTGATTTTTGTTTATACCGTGGTGGAGTTCATAAGTGGTAAAAGCGATTTAAAAACGATTGTCAAAACATAAATGATGACCAAAGTGTTAGCCAACTGAATCCGCGATCACCGTAGATCAAAACTGGGCGGTAATTCATAAAAGATAAGCCAAAATCTTCATTGAAATTCTTGAAATTGGATTTAACCTTCGCTTTACTTATACCCACCCGGGTGATCTTTTTAATATTCACGTTTAATATCTGCACAAATTTGAAGTTAATTTTCAATAACATGAAAAAATATTTTCTTTTGAAATTTTGTTCATGTTGAACTTGAATTTTGTCATTTTTTATACAAATGTACCTGGGTGATCCCAGGCGCTTTCGCTATCATTTTGATTAAAACTCACGATACATTTTTTTTGCGTACCTCATTATGTGTTCAATAAACCCTCTGGAAAGAAATCTTCTAATATTTTCCATAGTCTCAAAATAAATCATTAAAGTTGGGCCTTTTTTCGAAATAGATAGTTCGTAGAGGAAGATACTAAATACTGAAGTATGAAAAAATTTCTAAATTATTATATATTTATTGTGAGTTTTACTCAAAATAGCGGCGGAAGTGCCTGGGATCATCTTTAGTAAGGCGAAGGTAAAGCATCTCATTAGCATACATTTATTGCATTTTAACTGAACATTTCGCTATCGAAGGATGCCATCTCATCTATTGACACTTGTTTTGACTGTTTTTTTGTTTTCTAAAAGTCGAATTTTAACCATCAACCACTCCTCGTTTTCACCTGATGCGGCACCATGCGACTTTCACCTTCTCAAAGAATGCATTTGCCGATCAAAAATAGCGTTTTGAGAAGGTAGAAACCATCCAAAAGACTTGTACCGACATCCTGAAGGACATTCCGGTCGACGAACTAAACCACTCTTTAGACATGTTTTTAGAACATGTAAATCGCTGCATTAAGCCTAAACGTGACTATTAAAAAAACAAATTAGTTTCGGGGTTTTGTTAATATTCTTTTAAATATTTAAAGATGAAAAGACCTTTTTGCTAATGTGGGAACGTACATACGATGCATAGTGATTGAAAATGTTGACAAATTATAGGCTATGGGGGGGTTCTGACACCCTAAACCCCCCCTTGGCTACGCCCCTGACTTATGGTAAAAGTCCGCTAGACTCTCTGGAGCTACTAGGACTTTTATGAGGTCTTGTGATAGATCGCATGGTATAGGAAGATCTAAATTCATTTGTATTTGTATTTGAACCTAAGTACCTTTACATTCTAAAGTAGACATGAAAAGTAATGACTCAATAAGTTCCTTCACTCGCATATCCTGGCAAATAAATAATGATACTGAAGCAGCTCTATGCTTAAAAGACCTTTCGACCCAAAGACCATCCAGGCTACAAAACCTGTGTAAGTATAATATTTCGAACAGAGATCTATGTCATATTTGAAGCAGCGAAAATGATACGGAACAACAAATTGCCCACGCAATACCGGATCTATTAGATAGCCAAGTTTACTTGAAAGCATAAGAAGAATGTACAGTAAAATCGAGAGTAGTCTCGAACTCTCACAAATTAATGACATGCATAGCTTCCATTCCATTTCACAGCAATTCGTCATTCGTCATTCGTTAGCCAACTTTCCTTGAAAGCATAATAAGCATGTACGGTAAAATCGAGAGTAGTCCCGAACTCTCGTAAGTTAATGGCATCCATAGGTTTAGCGAATCCTCATCTATTGGGGCCAAATTGACTTTAAAGCATTAAAAGCGTATAAAGTAAAACGAAACCCTCGTAAGTCATGGATATCCTATAACTACAGCGAATCGTCCCCTGTGCTTGGAACGATAGTCTAAGGCTCAGATTTTACGAGCTTCCGTTGCCAATATCAAAATATAAAAGAAAAAATCTCGGCGGCTGTCCTCACAGTAGGAAATCTCAGACCTCTGAGAGTAAAACCGTTTATGAAATACCTCCCAATTCACCGTTAGAATCGATATAAAACTGTAGATCTCTTACATTCAAGATCAGTTTGTTATCGGGTTACGGTCTACAGCGAAAGTTGTCCCCAGCCACCTCTGGAGATGATAGAAGGTCTTGAACTTGATTCCTCCATCGGAGACATGTTCATTCCTTTGGCCGTTGACCTCCAATTACTATGTCGTACACCTTTTTCGCGGTAGCTTCATCATCCACACATCCATTCGAGTACAAATTCGCAAAATGTAAACTTAAATATTTAGCCTCGTGTACGTATACTTTTACTTTAAATAAATTACAAAAAACAAAATTTATTGCAATGCCTTTGGAACAATTTTTTTTATTTCCCGAACATAATTGCCTGCCATCTGGCCGCACTCATGAATATTTATTGGGTTTTCCGGCACGCGTACTTTTCTCTTTGTGTCATTTGTTACAACCCAGTAGCTACAAATTGCGAACATCTCCAAGGCAAAGCCCTGACAAGCGTCACAATCGTTTGCCACTGACAAGATTATCCCCCACGCTAAATACTCGAGTGATCTATGGCGATCATCTACGCTTCAGACAAGTCATCTGCAATACATTCGAAAAAACAAATTGAACGAAGAAAATAAAACAAAAGCCAATGGCAGATCATATACGATCAGTGGTCGGAGCTTTAGAGGCGCACTTCAATATTTCCCGAAAAAAATAAAATAAATAACCCAGCCAAGCGCCAAGCGCATTTATTGCTCGGAATTCTCTGCTCAACAAGATCAACAAACGATCGGAGCGCTGCTTCGAAACGTTTGATCGGTCATTATTTGCAAGTCCGGCAGCTGTGCGCTGACGGTTTCTGTGGCCATTGTCGGTTTTTCAGCATCGTTTTGTTGCTACTGTTTGAAATTTGCTTGTCTTGTCTTACAGCAAACGGCAGCAATTGCCGCCTAGCGACTGCGGGCAACATTCAACACGCTCCGAGTTGAAGGGGACAGCATAAATTACTTCGTTATTATTAGCATTTTGTGGAAACGGCACTTTTGTACTTTGCCCCAAAACGCCCCGACAAAGTACGTGCAAGCACGCCCTGCTTTCGGCCCGCCATCGTCCACTTGGCGCAGTGATCTCATTGCGCTGGCATGTGTGATCACATGGCTGCGTATCGTAGGGCGAAAAGGGAGCTGGGCAAATGTGTAAAATGGATCTTGTGCCAGTTGTGGCTGCAGTGTCATTACTACATTTTTCTATGCGTAGTGCCGCCGCTCCGGCACATCAGCTGTGCGGAATGCGGCTGGCTGACGGCTCATGAAGCGGCGCTATGCCTTTTGGGCGCGGCTAATGAACCCAGTCAAAGCCAATGCGGCAAATTATAAATGCAGTGGAATGTAATGTAAAGATGCCAATGTGGAAAGTACAAAGTTGCAGAAAAAATAACTGACACATGAAAATATTCCAAGAGAAAAAGAAATTTTTTAAGTGAAAATTGCATTACATGGCTAAGGCAAATTTTTTCAAATTTTGTTTCCAGTGTGATACAACATTAAGTGGCTTCTGAACTTTGCTAAAAACATCCAACGGCAACACTATGAAGCTCCAACTGCTGCCAGTAGTCTCTATGGTTATAGGTCTATATTAGGTCCCGGGATTTCGGCATTGAATATATTGTTTTAAGGAACTAAGTCAGAAGTATTTTTCAATCATATAAATTTTTTTCGTACCAAATACAATTTTGTATTTAGACCTCATACTCATTGGTAGTTTTTTCCATGGTTTTCGCCATTTCAAAATACTCCGAATTCGGTGTGAGATATAGTAATTAAAAAATTACATTTTAATTTTTTTTAGGTATCATGCAGGTGGAAAAAAACGTGGACAAAATATATGTTGTTAAATATTATATGAAAAATATATAACCAAACTTTTGTGATTGTACCGCACACATAACCTAAAAATTAAAATATTACATTTTATTTTGGTGTGTCACGTAGCTGGAAAAAACAATTGGAAAAATTATATGTTGTTAAATATTATGTGAGAAATATGTACATATGTATATAAAAATATTTAGTGATTGTACCAAAATTCTAACTTGATAAAAAAATTTTTTTAACCCTTTTGACCCCAAAGTTACCTGAGAGCAACTTCACCTATTTGTCATCTTATAGCAAAAGCTAAGATTGATTTAGGGGTTTAATTTAAGTAGGCACCAACCAACTAATATTTTTGGAAGTGAATTCAAAGCAAATTACAAAAATTTTACTGTTATCCCAAAAATAATTTCCAATAATTTGCAGCGATATCAGGAGAAGTTTGTGTCCTAATTGAAGTCTACGAATTGGGCGCGTTTGATCAAAACTCTGTTTTTTTAATAACGGTTAAATAAAATCAAAAAGTGATAATTTTGTATTTTTCCATAAATATTAAATATTTTTTGTAATTAAAAAATATTGATACAAAATTTATTTAACCCGTTTTAAGCTAAAATTGTTCAAAAGTAAACTAGCTCTAGAGCTCTAACAATGAGGCGTGGCGACTTCAAATGTCGTGTGCACACTTCTTAAGCAATGTTTCATGATT
This sequence comes from Melieria crassipennis, assembly GCA_963668005.1. Lineage (NCBI taxonomy): Eukaryota > Metazoa > Arthropoda > Insecta > Diptera > Ulidiidae > Melieria > Melieria crassipennis. The sequence goes on along the minus strand of OY764961.1, from coordinate 56,133,568 downwards.
TAAATACCAAAAAGTAATATTGAAACTTTTTTTCACTTTTGAGTTCCACCAATTTTTGTGATAATGCGTCTACTATACTGGCAAATTTTTACTGGAAAAGTACCCAAATAAAGCTAAATTGTACAAAATATTCGTACATTGGTTTGCTTTTTCGAAATTAAGAGCAGAAAAGCTTAAAGTAAAATTTTTGTTTAATTAAAAATTTTTTTTTGTACAAAATATTTGTACATTGGTTTGATTTTTCGAAATTAAGATGACAAAAGTAAGTTATTTTTATGTTTCGATCCCGGGATCGGATTTTGTCAATCCCAAGAATTTTCGGTACTGAAATTGTCCGGGGATTTCGGGATTAGGTATCCAGGAATATCAATCCAGTAACATAACATTTAATTGTTTCAATAGTATTACATTTTCATAGATATCGCTTTTCTTGCATTATTTTCTGAAAGCACAGATATCTGAAACGACATTCGTCTTAAAAAAAAAGCTGAAATTTCCTGCCAAAAATTAAAAAATCTCATACAATTATTTTTGTTGTTGTCATTATAAACTAGGGAACTAAACTTCTCAAAAAAAAAGAAAAATACTTGTAAGTTGTCATTCAACTTCAGCTTAAAAACAACTTAACACAAACAAAACATGAAATTCGCTTTTGTAAACGTTCTTCATTCATTGCATAAATTATACACTTTAAAGCATACAATTTTATTAAAATAAATTAGACACTTTAGCTTTCCATATTTAAGGCCTCAGTGCCACTAGTGATGTCAAATATATTACCATCAAATCTTCTCCTAACTAAACAATTCTTCCTCTTAACAATTCTCCTAAATCTACAAGGAAATATTTTAATCTGGCAACACTACCTTAGATAACCATAACTAATTGATTTCTATATCTTTTTATTTGCAGGTATGTATCTCCAGCTACTATAAAACTGTCTTTCTTTGTGCTGCAATTTGTTTCTAGCGTTACCAACGTAAGTTTGCCCATTGCCTTAATAACATTTTGTCAAACCTAAGTATTTATGAGATGTCTACTGTATACAGTAAACAGATCAGATTGAAATTGCCTTGCATTGCTTCACAGCAGCGTCCAAACATGTCGCTCAGCTGCAGCCAAACTCATCTCATCAGCGCACCAATTTGTGTCAGGCAAATATTTGCACACAAATTACAACGAAATACGCTGGTCGCTGTGTCAACGCTGAAATTTATGAACATTTAATTATGATAATTAATTAAAGCCAATTAATCAAATGCCAGCATGCAGCGACCAAACCGCAACAAGCAGCGGAAGAAGGAAAAAATAAACGAACGCCAAAACCAGTGAAAAGAGCAGAAACAACGCGTGGCTGTTGACACTCTGAACTATCACCAAACAAATCAGACTGAATGAATTTAAATGAATTTCAAGTATTTAAGTTTCTACTGGAAATTTTACAATTAATTAAATTTTCTAAAAATCAAAATTCCTACGCATTCATAGCTTCTTTCATTTCACTGTTTATGACTGAAAATTGCAACCACACCCCGTCTGTGGTACAAATAACTTCACAATTCGGCGCTGCTTGAAATGCTGAAATTGTTTCATCTTATTTCTGTGCGGTCGCTGCGCTCTGCTCTGCGTTGCGGCTGTTGCATTAATTGAAATTTAAATGAAGGGGAAACCGTTGTCTGCTGGGTTGCGCGCCGTGCGGGGTGGCGAGAGGTTAAGGGCTGCATGCGTGTGTCTGTGCGTCGAGTGCGCTTCGCCGGTGCCTTAAACAAAGATAAATTGTTTCATGCGCTCACACACATACACATACACATAGAAACACGCACATATGCACTCGCGAGTGCAGCAATTTGTAAGCGTGCACAAACATTGTGCGCCCTTTATTGCATGCAATTACACACACACACACACACACACAACCACACAAACCAAGCGAGTGCATTAATTTGTATGTAGGTTTATTTGCGCGTTCGCTATATGCAATTTTGTATCGACATAAGCACACATATATATTTTTGTATTTATGCAAGTGTATGTTTGTTTGTCGCTGCGACCGTGTTGATTGCTATGTTGACAATTTTTGCCACTGCAATGCCATCGACGACATTTTCACTGTGCAGGAAATAAAAGACAAATAAATGCACAACAACAATAATGACAATGCAACATTGTCATTGCAAACCGCAGCCTGTGTTGTGTTGTGTACGTGTGTGTGTGTGTTTGCGTAGTGATGTCATAATCTGCATGGCTGTATTAGTGACGATGAAATCAAAAGTAATGAAGCGTTTTAATTACGAAAATAAATTAAAAGCCATCTTACGCACATAATTTTTTTATTTTAAGTGCATATTTAGCAGTGCTGAAACCATCAAATCTGCTAAATAATAAAAATAACTTCAAAGAATGTACGAGTTAATCGTTTTACATAGCGCTGAATATATTGAATCGGTGAAAAATACTTCAATATTTATAAAAAAATTACTCTGCATACTTTTGTTTGTATTTTTTAACACTGCTGAATGTACTGAAGATAGCAAAACTGCTTTGAAATAGCGCTGAATTGATTGAATCGGTGAAAAATACTTCAATATTTATAAAAATATTACTCTGCATACTTTTGTTTGTATTTTTTAACACTGCTGAATATTGCTGAATGCGCTGAAGATAGCAAAACTTCTTTGAAACAGCGCTGAGTACATTGAATCGGTGAAAAATACTTCAATATTTATAAAAATATTACTCTGCATACTTTTGTGTGTGTTTTTTTACACTACTAAATACTGCTGAATGCGCTGAAGATAGCAGAACTGCTTTGAACCCGCGCTGAATACATCGAACCGGTGAAAGTTACTTCAATATTTATAAAAATATTACTTTGCATACTTTTGTGTGTATTTTTTAACACTGCTGAATACTGCTGAATGCGCGGAAGATAGCAAAACTGCTTTAAATTATTTTAAAATACACAGAATCTATTTTAAACAATTCATTACACATAAACATGATACCTTACATGCACTTGGTATACTTTCTACCACTGCTGAACTGCGCCGAATGTGCCTAAAATGGCATAAGTGCTAGAAAACGTCTTTAAATTGCCTTGAATCATTCATTATACATGCAAGTTTTACTTCACTCACCTTTAGTGCATTTTCAGCTACTGCTGAATTGCGCTGAATAAGCTGAAAATAACACATCTTCTATAATTCAGTGCAGTGGATGTCTAAAAATTGTTAAATAACCTAAATAAACTATCTTAATACATATACTGCATATGTTATAAATCTGATTCTGCTTTGAAGAATAATTTATCAATAATTTCCTCAAAACTTTGTTTTCTATTATTGAAATTTCGGCTGTAATTTCAATTCATACTTTCTATATTTTCATCATTTAAATTTGATAAATGGTTGATTTGATTAAAGTTCGCTGAATACTCCTTACACATTATAAGCTCTTTTAAAAATGCTGTATTAATACTTGAAAACCTTTTAAAGAGATATTTATATATCAAAAAGTGCTAAATACTACATTTTTTTAAATAATTTGTTTCTAATCATTTTTCTTTTTCTTCAAAATTTTGTTTTCTAGTTTTAAAATATCAGCTAAAACTTTTACTATTTCATACTTGCATGTTAAAGGGCGCTGAATACTTTCTAAACCATATAAGCTCTTTTAAAAATTGTGTACTCATATATTAAAATTATTAAAAGTGCTGTTCATATATCTTAAAAAGTGCTGAATAGTCATTTTTCTTATGCACACCTTCAAAATGTTATCTATACTTTTTCGAAATGCACTGAATGCTTTTTATATAAACCCTTTCTAAAAGTTATACTTAAAAGTGTGCTGAATTCTTTCAGTACTTCATACCTACATCTTAAAGTATCTTTTTTCTACATAAATTCGTTTTAAAAGTTATACCTATGACTTTAAAGTGTGCTAAACTCCTTCAATATTTCATACCTACATCATAAAGTGCGCTGAATGTTCTTTATACCTTTGAAACTCTTTTAAAAAAGTTTCATTAATGCCTAAGACCTCTTTAGGACAATTAACATATCCTAAAAATGCGCTGAATACACATTTTTTCTTATATTCGTCCTCAAAGTATTAGCTACACCTTTCGAAAGTGCGCTGAATGCTTTTTGTTTTATATAAAACCTTTCTAAATGTCATATTTATGTACTTGAAATGTGCTGAATACGAATTATTTCAAATAAACCACTTCAATATGTTGCATAAACCTATGAAAAGTGCGCTGAATACCCATCAACCCTATAAGCTTTTACAAATTGTTATAAAAATAATGCATAAAAAGTGTGCTGAGTGTGAATTGTTCTCTATAAAGTCATTCAACTTTGCATTTTAAGTGTGCTGAATATGTTTTACTCTATATAAAGTAATTAAATTTGACTTATTTTTTCTTAAAATAGTGCTGAATAACCATTATTCTAAATAAACTGCAACACAAATATTATATTTACCTGCTCAAAACGTTTTTTATATACCTTAGTCCAAATAAACTGTGTAAAAATTTAATTTAGGCTTCCTCATAGTCTCACAAATGAAGATTGCAGTGGCTGCTTCCTGCATGAAAACACACAAAAACTCGCTTTGTGATATTGCAAATGAATCTTTTAACCCTTGCATTGCGTTATTTAAATCCATTCCTTTATAATTCAAAAATTGGCATAAAACTTAGTAAAGTCGCTTTTCATGCTCAGTGCATGCTTTCTTAGTTCTTTCATAACCATTGCTTTAACATTGAAAACAACACAACGATGTCTTCTAAAGGGACTCTTTAGTGCCCGCTGAATAATCATCAACATTCAAAACTCTAAATTGAGAGTTGTCTTCTATTATGCTTTGTCTTCTTCAAGTTGCATATTGAATTGAAAGCTAAATGAATCGTACAAATTGTGCAGTGTGTACAACAAACAATGCAGCACTTCAAGTGAATTAAACAATTGTGCCGGCGCTCAAGATTCAGCCAAGTGACATTTTAACCCTCGAACAACAAGTCAATGACTGGCAATGGATAAGTAGAACTTGTATAGCGAACCGTCAAGCTGTCGTTGCCGCTGAATTGAAGCTGAATTGTTGTGTTCTAAGTAGAATTAAGTGGAATTTAATTTTCCATGTAATTTGTGGTCATGTATTTTGTGTTGGTTATGATTAGCACATTTTTTTCAATTACATAGGGAATTAAAAGGCTTAATCAAATAATAGTGAGGTGAAGAATGTTTGAGAACTATTTAGGTGTAGTATATATATTAATGGACATTAAAATTATCTTCTATCGTTTGGTTTGTGTCTGCAAACAATAAGTTTAAGTTAAGTGCAACTTATGGACCAAAGAGTCTTAGGACTTACGGAAGAAAACTTCTGTATTATGTCTGTGGTCATATGGAAGACTGCCTTAAGGCAGGTTTCTACCTTGTGCGGCCGAGAAAACATGTTTTTTTGAAACATTTTTAATGGGAAGGTTTTTAAGATAAACACTGGAAAATTTTTTCAGATGTAGGTATATGTTTATTGTGCAAGTAAAAAAAGTTTCAAGATAAAATATGCAAAGGGGGGGAGGGGGCCATCGAGCAATGGCGGCAGGACTTCCTTACTCGCGGAAGTCCTGCCGCTGTTTGAGATGACTTGAAACACAAAAATGAAATTTTTTCTTATTCTGTATCCTTTTGTCTATGGCAGGAACTAGGATTTTAAAAAACAAATGAAAAATGAAGGATATATGCGATTTTGACTAAAAAACTCAATTTTTACCTACTTTTTTCAATACAAATTTCTATTTTTAATGAGAAAAAATTATTATTTCTTGAAGATCCTAGTTCGTGCCATAGCTAAGACCTTGATAAATGACTGTTTAAAATTTCGTAGCTATTGCTCAACTCGTGTGGCCTAAATCACTTCCGCCAGGTCAAAAAATGTAGTTTTGAGAAAAACGCGTTCAAAGTTTTGCTTCAGCAGGTCGGCGCGCTCGACACCGCTACCTGTTTCTATAAATTGCTTCCGTAATTCGAAAGATTTCAACTTCAAATTTTGGGAGCGTATTCTACAATCATGTATTAATCCAAAAATGCATGAAAACAAAAATCGATTTTTTTTACCGCACAAGGTAGAAACCCCCCTTAAGTCGAAAATTGAAGTTTGAAAACCATGTGCCCAGAATTTTCAGAAAAATGAATTTTTGTTTCAAAAGATTTCAGCTAAAAACTAAACTAAGAGTAAAAACCTTTTTTTAAAACGAATGAAATGCATTTGAGCGCCTTGACTTCAGTTTTGACGGATCTGGATATTTCGTCCTAGATTTATGAGATTCTTGGTCTTTTAGGAGAATTTTTAGGAGGAAGAATTGTTTAGGAGAAAGTTTAGTGATATGAAAGTTTTAGTTTTAGTGATATATTTGACATCATTAGTGACACTGAAGCCTTGAATATGGAAAGCTAAAGTGTATAATTTAATTAAATTAAAATATATGCTTCAAAGTTTATAATTTATGCAATGAATAGGGAAGTTTACAAAGCTAATTTCATAATGATTTCATTTTTTATATATTTTTTGTTTGTGTTAAGTTATTGTTTAGCTAAATCTGAATGAATAAAAAGGCTGGAATAAAAAATTAAATATATTTGTTTATGAAAAGTTTAATTCCTTAGTTTGGAATGACAAATTTTATTAAAAAAAAATTTTAGGAGATTTTGACATTTTTTGGGAGTAAGTTTGAGCTTTTTTTTTAAGATTTAGGAGAAAGTCATTTCAGGCAACACTGCATGACTTCTATAAAGCTTCCACCTCAACAAAAACTCAATTCTCTTATGTCAACTTAAGCTAGTTCTCCATCTTCCACTCTACTCAGCTTTTCTCATATGTCAGCAAGTTGATGAGTTCGCTTGGATTTTTATGGACTTTTTATTCCAAGTTGAGTTTCTAATGTCAATAGTGCCTTAAAATTGCTCTCATCTCTCATATATTCCATCACTTGTTCTATCTATTTTCTTATTTCTTAACCTTATTTAATATTTATTTGGATTCATTGGAAACAAGATTCAAATTTGTCTCAAATCCTTGTCTGAAATCAATTCTTACATTGCATTGTAATTGCCTCAATGCGAATTCATCACGAAATCACAAACATTTCCTAATTTTACCTCTTTCTTCACTAACTTTTTTCTAGTCCCATTACTCTTTTTACTTCGTGTTGTTTTCTCATAGATAAATTATACCATCTCTGTTGTTTGTTCATGATATAATTTCCTATACATTACTTAGTAATTTTTTCTTAGTCTTGAAGGATTTTGCTCCATTGACTGTATTGAAGATTTAAAGCACAAAAATGCGAATTCGAATCATATTCAGTGTTTTCCTGCAGTTTCTTGAACTCACTTTTGCTTTCTTCCGTGATGCTTTAGTCTCATCTCCTGTGTCATTGTTCTCCTCTACAAAGTATTTACAATTTGCATGTAAATCTCTTCTACTTTACTCACACACATCACCGTCTTTGTGCCCATATTTTGACAGCTCAAAGTCAAATTAGTTCAATTACTCGGACAGCTGTCGCCGACGCATTGCTATTGTCTTGTCAACTCTCTGTCACTCGGCCGCTCTCAGTGCAATGCTCCCAGTCCACTGTGTGTGTATGTGTGCGCCTAGTCCATTGTCTGTAAATATTTCGACAATTGCATTGTTTTCGCATTGTTTGCCCTTTTGTTTTTCCCATAGGCCGCATGAATCTCGAAAGCAACAACTTGCGTACAGCTGCCCGTCAGCGTTGCTGTCTGTCTGTCTGTCTATAAATTGACACGATTCATTGGACAGGGGTCACGCTGAGCGATTTTGACGCCATCAATAATGATGTTGTTGACGTTTATGGCCAAAAGAAAGCGTCACGTTTGCCTTAAGGGATTTTCGCCTTGCATTTATTTTCTCTTCATATTTTTTTTGTCTTATCTATCACGAAAACAAACTGAAACATAACGACACCACAAAATAGATGGAACTGTTTTTTCGTCGTTGCTGTGGGCGTGTTGTATGTGGGTGACAGGCAACGGAGCGTTTGACACTAAAGGCCCTGAGAAGCAGTTGAACTTTTGGCCAACCAACTGACATGCGCTGCCTGCGTTTGTGTGCCAAATTAATAATGGTTGTCCGCTAAGCCATCAAATTGCCCATTAAACTGATTTATAGATTTAATACATTGGGGTGCGACGGCTGTCAAATTTAATGCCATTTGCCAACAATTTGGCACATAAATGTCAAATGGCAGAATAATCATTAACATTTAGAATGGTTTTGCTCACTATTCATCCACATAAAAATTGATGTAAAGTAGCTTTCGAAAATATTGTTAGAATGTCAAGTTTGACACTTGAACTGCCAACACACAAGTGAGCAACTTTTGTGCCAAAATTTAAGAATTTTTGACAACAATGACATTCATTTCGCTTTCAGTATTGATTTCCATTAACAATTTTTGCTTAGTTGACAGTTTTCGTTGTGTTTGTTGACAGTCAAACAAGTGAATGAAATTTTGCAATGTCAAAACATTTTGACACTGAAAGCCAACAGCAACTATATTCAATAATATTGTGCAATTGTTCGATAACAATGGCAGGAAATTGCGCACGAAAGCGGCAAAGATTTGGCCAGCTTCAATGAAGTCCCATTATAGCTGACAGCGGCAGGGAGTATATAACGGGAATTATGTGTTTGTATGTATTAGTATGAATTTACGATGGCAATTTTTCAAGCAGACAGGAACCAATGTCGGAAATTAACTTCCGCTGTTGCAAGAAAATTAATTCGGCGGCAATCAACAGCAGATAAGTAGAGAAGGATACGGTGTGAGCCAAAGGAAATTGTTGTACAGGAAAATTGTGGAGTAATGGCTTGTGGGCAGAAAAAGGTTGAAACTGAGATAACTTCGAAGCTTTAATAATAGTTTTCATATTTCTTTAAAACACTTTTGTTCATAAATACGTAAAATTTCGAGCATAATATGCAGAAAATATCAAAATATGAGAGAAATATTTTTAAATGATTTTATTTCACACTTTTTAGAATCAATCCATACCTCAAACAATTTTAGAAAATTTCTGGAAATTATGAATTTGTATTGTAGTATAACTCAGTGCGTCTAGAATTTACAAGTAACTTTAAACAGCTCCCAGAAGTGTTATTATTCCATTAAACTCCATGCAAATTTGCTGACCTTGAATCCTCATGAACAGTAGTAATCCGCTTAAAAGTCCTCAACATTTGTATATGGTTTAGTGTAAATTTTTCCAAGTCTAAGTTTTACAAAATTTTATAACGCCTACGCAAGTTTCTTGCAATACCCAATTCAACAGAATTCAGAATTTAACTTTATGACAATTCCAACAATATTTTTCAAATGTAACTGCAGCTTTTGGTTCTTGGAAAATTTTATCAACGCTTAGTTTAATCCTCAGACGTCATAAAAGCAATGCTTAGGTAAAAAAAAAACAGGTACTTGGCATGCACAAAGTATCAAGTGTGCAGTTCATGTGCTACCAACTGACCAGCAGACAATAGTGAGTCATAAAGTTGTGATCGCCATAAACCAATTCTATGTACATGAAATTTCAGTAGTTTCCCTATAATGAGGGTAATGGAACATAATGGAAAACCCATGGCGACAATTACGAGTTGTTGTCATGCAAATGCATCGACTAGACTAGACTAGATAGGCATCGTTGTATGGCCCAACTCACATCCATCCTTTAGTGATCCTTTGTTTGCCTGCAAGAAGTCTCCTTTCTACCTGCCATTGACTTTTGCTCGCAGCCCATGCTTGGCCTATATAAGCCGACAGTTATTGCAAATTTCCATAGTTGCAAACTAGCCTTCAACGACTACAAGCTACACCAAGTCACATTAGATCAGCTAAAAAAATCCAAACCAAACGTTCATAGTTACACTTTGCAATGTCATTGTCACTGAACAACAGCGCCAATTCAACAATGGACATGAAGTCCACCGCTGAGTTTCGCATCAGCGCCAATCGTTTCTCCAAACAGGATCTGCTGCTCTTCATCGAAAGCCTGGAGACCATCTCGCGCTTGAAGCGTGAAAAGCACGAACGTCGTCAGCAACGCCGCAGCCAAAGACACTCGCTTGAAGACACCTACAAAGAGCTGCTCATGAAGATCGAAGCCAGGTCTTCAATTCATAGCAACAGCAACAAAAGTTCATATTCAACGGATGTCACTTATGTCAACATTGACGAACACCAGCTGCCACAAAAAGACACCATCCACGAATCTGCAGACTCAGTTCCACCGTTAATTGCTGATGATGCACCGCACTACGAAAATGTTGAACCACCACGTTCACGTTTGCGCCCAATCCACCAGTCCAAGTTTCGTTCGATGCGTGCACGTCTCATAGCGCTAATTCTGAAGCGCAAGAACAGCGAGTCCCTGCGAAGTGCGAGTCTGCAGCGCGCCAACTCGACGGCACTCTTTGACAATGACAATCGCTACGAACGCGTGTTGCACGAAAGTATGGCCACACGTTTCATAAAACGCAAACTGAAGCGCATTGCTGCAGCGCAAGCTGAAGAATCGGCCGATGTGAATCTTCTCGACAAGGCTTTGCGTTATCTGACGCTTTAGACAGGCACGTGGAAGACAATCATTGGGGGGGAAAAAGATCACACAAGAGTTTGAAAAAGATCAAAGTCAAATTTGTTGTGCACTTAATTTTACTATAATTTATTTTATTCATTGTATTTATTTTCTTTTCATTTAAATTTGAATAATTTGTAAACGCTGCCAGTACTTGATACATTTACAATAAATAAATTAGTTTACATATACAAATATATAAAATTTTTTATGTTTTTCGGTTCGCTCTCAATTGTTAAATTCTCTGAGCTTGCAAAATTATGAAATAATTTTTATACCATCCGCTGTTTCTAAGACGAGTTCAATGGTTGGTGTTCTGAATTCAACTCAGTTGAGATCTTCAGTGATGATTAAAACTCACTGGTTCTGATGTTTTATGCGATTAATCCTCTGTTTCTAAGCCAACTTCACTGTTTGTGGGTGACCTTAGCAAGGACTATAGACCAAACGGTTGGTGTTCTGAATCCAACTCGATTGAAATTTCAGTGAGGATCAAAATTGATTAATCAGGACTTTAGGACTTTAAACCAAAAGGATGGTGTTCTGAATCCAACTCGCTTGAGATCTTCAAAACTCACTGGTTATGTTTTATGCGATTAGTTAGAAAATTTCAATTCAATCCTCTTTTGGTTGGTGCTTTGAGATCTTCACTGTTGATTCAAAGCTCACTGGTTTTGATATTTTAAGTTAGAAAAGTTAGCGATAAGTTAGAAAATTTCAATTCAATCCTCTGTTCTAAATTCAATTTGGTTGGTGCTTTGAGATCTTCACTGTTGATTCAAAGCTCACTGGTTGTTATGTTTTAAGCGATTAGTTAGAAATTTTCAATTCAATCCTCTTTTCTAAATTCAACCCTCTGTTCTTAATTCAATCCTCTTCAATAGTTCACTGTATGTGGGCATCTTAAGTAAGCATTATAAACAAAATGGTTGGCTATGGAAAAACTTAGGAAATTTTTTTCAGAGGGTTTATTGAGCACATACATACTGATCAGTGGCGGATTCAATACCCCAACCCCCTCCCCTCCGAAATATTAGGATCGAGTTTAAAACTACATACAAATTAACTCTTCAATTCCCAGTGTCGCCTGTAGGTGACAGCTGCTTAATCTTTTTTTCCTACCACATAACTAGGTTTTTATTTTTAAATTCTAACACTTCTATAGTAAAGTCAAGCATATCTTTCAGATTATTAACAACTATTAATGCCCAGTGTCACCTGTAGGTGACCCCCCGTAGAAAAATGAGGGTAGTTTACAAATTTTTAATGTATTTTTTTGTCTTATTCAAACGTATGTAAGCTATTTTATTAAACAAAAAATTTTCTTTTTCACTATTTTGGGCATGGGAATTGAAGAGTTAAAAGGCATTTTTGGCATTTTATAAATATTAAAGAATTACTTTTTCAACCCCCCACCACCGAAATATTTTTCTGAATCCGCCCCTGATACTAATGTACGGAAAAAAAAATTTTACTGAAGGTTTTATTAAAAGTTATGGCAGAAACGCCATTACTTAATTCAAGTTCAAACAGGAAAACAATATTCAAAAAAATATTTGTTTAAGTGGTTGAAAACTACTTAAGAATTTGTTCAGTGAGTGGACGATAACTAGATTGGAAAAATACTCTGGCAGATTTAAACATTAAATATTTATCAAAAAGATTACCCGGGTGGGTATGAGTAAAGCGAAGGTTAATTGTTCAAATACAACCTTTCTCGTGTTAGCACAATTGGTCAACTCTGTCCTAAGTAAACTTTACTAGGTTAGGTGAGCTGGCTGGCCAGGTTGGGTAAACTCTACTAAGTGGTCAAAACATTTAGCCATTCAACTTTGACTTCTCATATAAAAATTCTATACGTTCTCATATAATGTAAGATGCTCTTTAGAAGACGTTTTTCACACACACACAAAACTTTGCTCAGCTTATGAAATTCACTTCTTTTTTAACTCTATTTTTCCTAATCTTTCTGAAATTAATTTCCCATTGGCTCCTTTAACCTGGCGCCCTGAACTTAAATTTTCGACCACCGACTACTTTCAGCGCCATTCTTCGTTTACGAAATCATTTCCAAATTAAAATATTTTAATCAAATTTCCCGCGGCACATCGACGCGTTTTTCTGGCGCCTTATAGCCAAACTTTTAATGAACTTACGAAATTTAAACTGAATGCTCAAATTTCGCTCGAAAAGCCGCTCATATTAAATTACAACACAAACCCTAATTAAGGTCAAATATTTTGCTGCACAGCGACTACAGGTGGTCAACTGAACGCGAACGTGGAAATTCATTTATGACAGCGACAAACTTCGTTAGTGTCTACCGCAACATTTGCCGCACATTGCCTGACAACTTTTCAGTAAAAACTTTAAACATTCCTTCTTCTTTCTGTCGCAAGCAACAGCTTTCCTCTCCCCAGACAGCTTCCTGTGTTACAACGCAGTGTTGCTGCGTTTATGTTCATTTATCAACATCAACACCTCAAACTCTAAACATGCCACAAAGTTGTACAGCAACAACAAGAAAACAACCTCAACATGACACAACATCATAACGACAAACACATCATCAACAACCAACCAACAACAAAAAACCGCTGCCTGTCACTCAAAACTGTAGTTGACAACAGCACAATGCATGTACCGATACTTATGCAACAGCCTGTACCACCACTCTATGTGTGTGTGTGTATGTGTTTGTGTGGTAGCAATCCACTCAGTGCCACTCAATAATGCACAAATTTGACTTTGCATTGCAATGCAATGTTGCGTTGTGAGGCGAAATAAAAACGCTTCGAAACGAGAAAAAGTAGCAGCCAATAAAATATTGTAGAACCACTTGAAACAGCTTCACCTTTCACTCGTCGCCCCAACGCGGTTGTGCCCTTTTTCACTGCCGAGAGACACTTGAAGTGTTGCTGCGACTGGAACAATGCGGCAGTGAGTTGGGGATTTATTAAAAATGCAGCACATACTTAAAAGTCAGCGCCTGAGTGTGAATTGATAAGCAGCGAGGTTAGATTTGCCGACTGACTGGCTAGAGGCTGTTTGATGTCGATGATGATGATGATGAGGAAAATATGCCATATGATGTACTGTTGTAGTTGTGTTGGTGTAAAAATTAATGAATCACTCAGTGAGTGGCACTTGGGGCAATTAATGAAGACACACCAGTACAACAAAATTAAATTGGTACTGAGAAGTGATGCGACTGTGAGTCATCATGTTTTTTTTTAATTTTGTTTTATGTTATATATTTAGAGATAAATAGAAAAATATGCTGAAAAAGATAGTGAAACAGCACACGAATTACTCTAAATCTCCTTCCGCCTGCCTGATCACTGCAGTGTCTGATTTAGGCAGAAGTAATGACCATATATAGTACCAGACCTCTATCTGGCTTATTCGCGAGAACACGCAAGTGGCCACCTCATCCGGTCTGGGCTTGGACTGCCGAGAATCCTTAAACACCTTGGCTAGATTTTCCAACGTCTCATTATTCTGGGTGTCAGAGCACAAAGGTATCATAGGCAACTACGAGCAGGACTAATTAGCCAGAGTTCGTTATCTCTCTCAGTGGGGGTTTCACTTGCATTGGTCAAACTGATGCTCAAGCAATTCTATCAAAAGGAAGCAAACGAATTGTGTTCTGAGGAACAGACCTGCTATATCTTCCGACTAACTTGGCCAATTTATAACATGAAGCGGACCAACCTCAGACGATACTCAATAAGCACAACGGTCTCGATCTCTCACGAGTCACTGAGCATGCAAACCGACTAAGACTGCAATCCAACGACTTCTGTCGAGGGTGCGGCTCCGAGGAGGAGCAAGAGACCCTTCTCCACTCCACAAAAAGACTTTAATTTCTCGGCTCAGCTTTCTTCATTAGCCTAACCGAACTATCACTTCTGAATATCAGCGATATATCCAGGTTCATCACGGAATCTTCATGGGTCCCAGCGCTGTAAGGAAAAATCGCGTCATGCACTGTGGTATCACAACGAACCATAAGTTGTCTGAGTAAGTTTTTCACATAGAATGCTGACGTTCCAACCTAACCTAACCTAAAGGCAAGTAAATAAAAGTTAGACAATCTAAGTAGGATTTAAATAGGTCACCGAATGAACTCTACTAAATATTAAACGTTATCAGATCATCATATCATCTAATCATCATCATCATCTCATATCTATGTTAAACTCATTGTTTCAAAAATCAGCAAATCGCTAATTCTCCTGCAAGAGAACTCCTTGATATTCTTGAAGAAGGATGTGCCTAACGTTTTAGACCTCCTTCTTACAAGAGCCGAGCATGTACCGAAGAAATGTCCGATTGTTTCCTTCTCAGCTGGATCGCCACAGCTGCGGCAGCTGGTATCTTATTTCATTTTCAAAGTCTACAGTAATTTAACTTACAGACTAAATATTGTGAGGGATGTATGGTTGTCCTGGTTGCATGGTTTCCTAAAGGCCAGTGGGTTAGGCCACATTACCTCGTTTTTTACTTGTCAGTTCTACGGATTTATTTTTGTTCTATCCTGGCGAGATTGATCTGCTAACCCTACATGTATCCAGTCTCTGCCATCTTCTGTCTGCCTTTGCTTGGAGGCCCTTAGAGATGTCGTTCTTGATTAGATTTATTGGGGGTGGGAACCTCCATCGCAAGAGGCCCTGGTTAAGAGCGGAACCGCTTATGGTAAGTTCGTCCATTCTTTCGTTACCCTCAAGAACCCAAATGAGGGTAACAATCGATCGACGAGGCAGTTCCAGGAGTGCCTCTCAGCAGTTTCAGACATGTTTGGAGCCTAGCGCCTTTAATGTGGCTTGACTGTGGAAGAAGATGGTAATTATTTCTTAAAAGGTGTTGTCTGCCACTGCCAACCTTCAGCTAGAACCTCCGACTGGAACCCAATAAATCTATTCAGAAGTCGGCTTGATTTCCTGATGCTCAGCTTGGTTGAGTAGATAACCGTACCCACTGCACCACACATTTCGAAAATATGATATAAATAGAGATCATAACTTAAACACAAAAAACCAACAGAAAAAGATAGTTTTTGTAGTAGAGAACGAAACCATTGACCAGGTCATAAGGGTCAGATGACACAAAATAGATCTTTTACTAAATATGTATAAAACTATATATAAGGACAAGGCACAAGGAACCTATCAAATGGAATGGGAAATTAATTTTCAACGCAATCTCTCTGAATAGAAAGAACGAGTAGAGTCTTAAGTCCATTTAAAAACATTCCCAATCGCATGGCAGCGCCTAATAGGCTACTTTAAAACTTTCCCATAAAGCTTTTTCACATGTCATATCCGTTATGGCAACTCGCAGTTCTGACAGCTTTGCAAGCTTTGTGCAGTCCTGTTTCATTTTGCTCTCCTTTGCACTGACATTTACATTCTGCCGCTGCTCACACACACACACACACACACAGCACGGCTGCTCCTCGCCGTTGCTCATTGCGGCCGCACAAAGCACCCAGAAAGAGGAATTGCAAAAAAGCTCCACTTTGACATATTGAATGCTATGAAAAATCCCATTCAAAACGCACACACACACATGCACAATCGCACGGTTTTACCTTTCGCCTCGCAGAGCAATGGCGCCCCAATTGGCCCTTTCCCAACTGCCGAAAAACGAGGAAAGCATTTTTGTCCGCCGCAACTTGGTATCTATCCCGATTTCGAGCCAAACGCACACGACCGCGCGCCGTTGTTGGTGTGTCGAGTAGAAAAGCACAGCGCAGCAGGCACCAGAAACGCCAGCAACTCAAGCGAAATGTGACGGTACGGAGAAACATCAAAACTCCCGCAGCAGATTTCCTACACTTTTGTCTAAGCAAAAAATGTATAAAAATGTACAAACAAAATTTCCAAAAAGGGAAAACAAGTGTCATAAAATATCAGTTTCATCTTATCCGAGAAAAAAATCACAATACACAAGACGACAAAAATATACAATAGCCAGAAAATAATTCGCACCATGCAATTTGGTTGGTCGCTGGTCCTGCGCACCCAGGATGCGCTGCAGTCGGCGCTGTCCGTTGCCATCGCTGCCCGATTTATGTGTTCGAATTTGGTGCGTGCGCTCGCCTCAGTGAATTTTGTGTTGCGTATAACGAAATTTTTGATTTTATTTTTGGCAATAAATTTATGGAGAATTGATCGAGTGGTGTTGCCCGTTATTCCTTGTTGTTGACTTTTTGGCACAAGGCTGCTATTCGCGTTGTTGTTGTTGTTTCTACCATTGTACGTGTATTAATAATTGTTGTTGTAATCGGCAACAGTGATGGTGACGATGGCAATGGCGGTGGTGTTGTTGCGCGAGTGACATTTTTTCACACTTTTAAGGTCATTCGTGTAGCATACCTTGCGGCGTTAAAGCCAACAACGAGCCAGTCGGCGCAAAGAAGTGCTTCAAACAAATGCTTAAAGTGCGCAGTGCAAATAGCTAAAATTCAATTTTCAGTATTCAGCCAAGTGCACAGTGAGCGCCCCAGAGTACAGCAACAAATGTCGACAAGGGGGCGGCAACGACTCAACAACTCTGCGAACTGGGTGTGCCAGCGTACAATTTGCTGCCGAACGGAAGTGTTGAGCGTCGAAATGCGGAAATGCGATTAATTAAATTGAGTAATATCAGATGTTTTTTGGGGAGTTGGTGCGGAGCGACCTGGGCGCGCCAGTATCGAAAGTGACAGACATTCCGGCATTCCGGCGCAGCGCTGACCGTATCCGTGCAAAGGATTTTCGCTAATTGATGCTAATTTGTGACAATCCTTGTAGTGCGCCAACCAGAGAGTCAGTCAGCCAGTGAGGAGCGCCTGCAGCAGTGTCAGTCGGAAACTAGTTGGAGGCATTAGGCAATGTGTGCATTTAGGTGGCAACTTGAATGTGAATGTGTGTGTGTGTTTGGCGTAAAAACGTGCAGCTGTTGCACTTCAGTGAACTGCAAGGCGTCATTTGATAGCAGTTTTGACTAGTGACAGTAAAAGCAAAAAATTTATAGAAGTTAAGGACATTTGATCTTACAAGCCTGAGCAGATATTTTGTAAATTATTTTGACATTTCACCTAACAACTAAAACAACTAAACTAAAAAATGTAACTGAAGCATTGGTTTTCTCTATCTGGTCTGCTTCTTTTTCTATTCTTAAAAGATACTAATTATTACCTTGAAATGCTTTTAAAACCCTGAAATTCACACACAAACCTTAAATTCATAAAATTCATACAGCATTTTTCACTTGGGTTACAAAGGAATCTATTTGCTTTTGAGCCAGCAATCTTTCGACCTAACCTAATCTCACCTCTCATCTATAACAAACATCCCAAAATCATTCGGCGCCTTATGCTATTAAGACTCAAAAATTCTGCCACATACAAATTATAAATAAGTTCAAGACCCTTCAGGCTTGAGCAGACTTGGATGAGGATTTTGAGAGAAAATCTCTTTTGGATGTTTAAAATAGATTCGATCAGTAATGATCTATTATGACCCCTACTACAAACGGTTAGAAAACATTCCCTACACCCACCGACATAAAAAACTTAGTAACTCACGGAGGCTTAGATGCACGATGTCTTCTTCTACCAGCCAATGCTGGCCCAGGTGTCGCCTACCGCTGCGAATTAAGTACTACATCACAGTGCAGTATGATGTGCTCAGAAGTCTCCTCTACTGATTCATAGAGTCTTCAGACGCTTCCAAAACGTTTGCCTGCATGTGTTTTCTCAGTCTGCAGTGTCCAGTTTGAAACCCAGTAATCTGTCTAAGATGGTCTTTTATCAGTATGGATAATCTTCACTACATTTGGAGTTGTAACCTTTAAAAAAGATTTTCGACTGCCTGAGACCTTAAACGTTCGACCAGTGATCCAAATTGCTTGTTCTACTCTCGAGTCTTAGTAATCCGTATAAGCTGGTCTTTCCTCAGTCTGGACATTCTTCACTACATTTGGAGTTGTAACCTTTAATGTATACTTTTGACTGCCTAAGACCTGAAATGCTCGACCAGTGGTCCGAATTCCTGGTTCTATCCTCAAGTCTTAGAGACTGTGTTGGAGTGTGTGTGTGCCAAGTCCAAATAAGGGCTTTGGTCCAAGAAGAGCCGTAGCTGCAGCATCCCTAGTAAGGTGGTACGTTTTCTCCAGAGGATTTGTACCTGGTTGTGGGAGCCCAACAGGAAGTTTATCAAATGATCTCAGATTCATGCAGATTATTACTTGAACAACGCATAAAATCTCTCTTTATGATTAGTCTTTCCATTGGAACTATAATCTTGCTTTCTAAGTCTTGAAATTGCAAATTTTAATTATGGAATCTAATTTAAAGACTCTGAAAACTGTTCAGACCTTTTTAAATGGGATATATCCAAAGCCAAAGAATCGGAAATTCTAACTGTAGAAATAATTTATATAAAAATATTGCAATAAAAACTGTTGAAACTGAAATTTGTATGCAACGATCATAACTGAGACCCTGACAACCATTTTAGACCCATTTATACCTTCTTAAATTTCCATAATTTGCAATTTGCTCTCGTGGGTCCGAAGAGGGAAGAATGGTCGGAAAACATGATGGCAAGGAGGACTAGACCCAAAGAGGATAAATGAGAAGCTTGCAATCTGCATGAGGTGTTCAGTATACTACGTTCTATATGTTTCTAGTAACTTTGGCCTCAGAAATTGTTATCAACTCTGAACTGTCAGAAAAGTGTCTCATACTCAATTCACTCAAAACGCTTACATATCTCACTTAATGACTTAAATGATCTTCAAATGCAGTAAAGCAATGATACTCGAACCCAACCAACCCTTTCCTCACCTTATAAACAGCTTATAATTACAACAACAACAACAACACACTGCTGCTCACTACTTGCAAGTGTCTCACCTCCTCCACCTCTAAACTTCCAACCCTTCCTCTGTCATTCGTACCATCCGCTTCCGGTGTCATTCTTGCCATCTTCGTGCATTGTAATTGCCAACCTTCGTGTCATGCTTTGGTTCACTACTGTTTCATACAAAATAATTGAATTCTATTCGAATTACACCAAACAACGTTGACATTAGCTGCCACTTGTCGCAAAAATGTCCGTTTCAAAGCTGACTTTGAACTATTCCAAAACGTGTAATATTCCACTCGAACGCAGTGACTGTGTGATGAGCTGTCAGCCAACTACAGGCACACACACAGGCACATAGACAATCTCAAAAACATGCCGCAAAATAGTTTTGCTTCAAACATTTGTTGTACTTACAAACGCAAAAATTATTCTCTAATCAATAAATGCAAATAAATGCAAATCAATTGAAAAGTGTGCAAAATTTTCATAAATTTCAGTGTATTTAGTTGTGAGTAAATAAATGACGATCACAATGCCATAGACAACGACAATGATAATGTTGATGAAGATGATGATGATGATGATGATGGAGATGAAGATTAAGATGAAGATGCGACAGCGGCTGCTGCTGGTGAGGATTCCGATGAATTAATCTTTGAAATTATGGTTGTGTTTTAAAATTAATTAGGAAACAAAAAAAGTAAACGACGTGAAACCAAAACCAAAACAACAACAAACAAAATACAAATATCAAAATGTTACTTTTCTATTCTGCAATACGGCGCCGTATTCTGCGTAATACAACAAAACTACAATGCACTTTAAATATGAATTGATGCGGATTAATGAAAACTACTACAAATTTAAGCAAATGCAACAATAATGATCGAGTACAATCAGGTAATTGCTAACGAAGGTTTGCCAATTTCGAAAGGATTTTTTTTGTGTTGAAGAAAATTGTTTGTTGGCTGTTTTGTTGAAATTTTGACATTTGTCAAGCTTTGCTGACAAATTTTTGGCTGTTTTTGTTGAGTTTTTCATGTTGTTAAAGCTGTTTTGTTTGTGGAAATTTTTTTTAAAGAAATTTTTGATTGGTTTTTTATGAAGCTTTTTGTAGGTTTTTTATGGATGAATAAAGAAAAATATTATATTTACTAAATTATAAATTTAAAGCAGCTATTTTAATACTTAAAGCTTCCAATTTGTAGCTTAATGCATTTAAAAACTGCAAGCTTAAAGCTGTAAGCATAAAAATAGAACCCAATTCATTCAATTCATCAATTCATTCAATTCATTTGTTGGGGTAAGTCAGGGTTCGAAAGTTAAAAGCCTTTGAAATCAACTAAAAGCTGACTGCATTTAAAAAAATTGCAAGCTTCAAAGCTATATATTAGATTAGACTAGACATTAACTTCAAGCACCTCAAGCCAATGTTTAAGCTTTAAAAAATTGTACACTTATAGCCTTTAAGCGTTTGGCTAAGGTTTGTACTTAACAATGCTTACAGCTATTACAGTTTAAAACTTTAGTTAGTAATGCAAACACTCAGAAATATTGAAAGCTTTAAAGCACAACACAGCTAAAAACTGCAAATTTAGTTGCCAAACTTAACTGACTGTAAAACATTTGAAACAATTCGATGCCAGCGACAAGGCCACACAACTTCATTGGCATCAACCGTTGCCGTTTAGTGGACTTCTTGGTTACAATGAAAGCCTAAAACCAAGTTAAAGGGTTTTCATTCCACTCATCATTGGACTATAGCCCTCTTAATTTTTTTAATTAAAACAAAACTAAGTGCAAACAAAAAACCACTCACAATTTGAATTTAAAGTCTGATTCAAAGCATAACTTTAGTTTGAACTTAAAATCTTAAGAAATACCAGTTTAAACCATTTGTATTATAAGCCTTCAAACTTAAACCTTCTGCTTCCTAGCAGCCAAGTTTTTCTATTTCTTTTCATTAAGGCTTTCTTGAAGTACTAAAAGCCTTTTTACCACATTTTTGTTGGCATCAAAATGCCGCAGCTTCTTATTTGTTTGCCTAACTTGCAGTTAAAATAAATTTGGCAAAAGTCATTTCTCATAGAATTCGCGCTAAAATGTGCTCTGAAATTTTTATTTCACATCATAAATCCATGCTTGACTGTTTTACTTTTATTCTTAGTACGAAAAACAACAACAAAAGCCGTTAAAACGCCGGTTTTGATGCACAGCTGCGCTGACTTTTGCAATTTTTGCTATTCTAAGACAAAACACAGTCACCCTACACACCCACGTCGAGTGGAAATTTTAATGCAACAACTTACTTACTTACTTACTTAACTGGCCATAACAACCCGCTATCGGGTTACGGCCTGCCGCAAAACTTCTCTCCAGGCGCCTCTGCTTTGCGCGCGCCTTCTCCAGTTGGTCACACCAAGTGATGACAGGGCCTCTTCAACTTGGTCCTTCCACCGGAGACACGGCCTCCCTCTTCGCCGTCGACCTCCAACCATCGCATCGAACACCTTTTTCGCCGGAGCTTCGTCGTCCATACGGCAGACATGACCGAGCCAGCGTAGCCGCTGGATGTTAATTCGCTGCGCTACGTCCATGTCCTTATACAGCTCATACAGCTCGTTATTGGTTCGTATACGATAGTCGTCACCAACACGTACAGGGCCGAAGATTTTGCGAAGTACCTTCCTCTCGAACACTCCAAGGGCCGCTATGTCGTTTCGTGTCATTGTCCATGCTTCAGCGCCATAGAGAAGCACGGGCAAGATAAGCGTCCTATAGAGCGCAAGTTTTGTCGGTCGAGAGAGGTCTCTACTTCTCAATTGCCTACCGAGACCGAAGTAGCACCTGTTGGCAAGAGTAATCCTTCGCTTTATCTCCAGGCTGACATCATTGCTGCTGTTGATGGCGGTGCCAAGGTAGACGAATTCCTTGACAACTTCAAAGGTATACCTGTCGGCCTCGACGTGAGACCCTAGCCGCTGCGAGTCCCTGCGTGTAGACAGCATATACTTCGTCTTGCCCTCATTTACCACCAGACCCATTTTGGCAGATTCTCTTTCGATAGCCGCAAAGGCAGCGGTGACATCTCGCTTGTTACGCCCGATGACATCAATGTCATCAGCGTAGGCAAGGAGCTGGACACTTTTGTTGAAAATTGTGCCATTACGATGTACACCGGCCTTGCGCAGAACACTCTCCATGGTGAAGTTGAAGAGGTCGCAGGACAAAGGATCGCCCTGTCTGAATCCTCGAACGGTATCAAATGGGTCGGAGAGGTCACTTCCAACCTTGACGGAGCTGCGCGTATTGCTCAACGTCGCTCTGCAAAGTCTCACGAGCTTTGCAGGGATACCAAGTTCAGACAATGCGGCATATAGGCGATCCCTTATCGGGCTATCGAATGCTGCCTTGTAATCGATGAAGAGATGGTGAGTATCGATTTGGTTCTCATGGGTCTTCTCCAGGATTTGGCGTAGAGTGAATATCTGGTCGATGGTGGACTTACCAGGTCTAAAGCCGCACTGATAGGGTCCAATCAGCGCCTTGGCGAGTGGCTTTAATCTTTCACATAGTACGCTCGTCAGGACCTTGTATGCAATGGGAAGTAGGCTGATACCCCTGTAGTTGGCGCATATTGTTGGGTCGCCTTTCTTCAGCACAGGGCAAAGGGCACTGAGGTTCCAATCGTTGGGCATTCGTTCCTCCAGCCATATTTTGCAGATGAGCTGATGCATGCACCCAATCAGCTCACCGCCGCCGGCCTTGAACAATTCAGCTGGTAGCCCATCCGGCCCTGCAGCTTTATTGTTCTTGAGTCGCTGGATAGCGACCCAGACCTCGTCATGGCTGGGCGGTGGCACATCCACACCGTCGTCGTCGATTGGTGCCATCTGGACATCTTCACCACTGGCGGTATTGTTCCCTTCGTCGCCTGCGAGCAGCTTGGTGAAGTGCTCCTTCCACAACCTCAGTACACCCTGCGCATCCGTAACCAGATCCCCGTTTTCGTCTCTGCAAGAAGATGCCCCGGGCTTAAAGCCTTCCGTGAGACGCTTAACTTTTTGGAAGAATTTTCGGGCGTCATTCCTGCTCCTGCACTCCTCGATTTCCTCACGCTCGCGCCTTTCTTGCTCCCGTTTCTTGCGTCTAAAAAGGGACCTCTCCTTCTTCCTCTCCTCCCGGTATTTTTCTGTCACGGCTCGCGTGGCAGCCGACTGCAGGGTCTTCTTGTAGGCAGCATTCTTCGCTGCAGTGGCTGCGCGACACTCTTCATCGTACCATTGGTTTTTTGGTGGTGGGCGTCGAAAACCAAGGACATTTTCTGCGGCGGCGCGCATAGAGTGGGATAAGTGAGCCCATAATCCGCCGATGTCATCAGGTGGAGAGGGGGAGCGACCGAGCTGGTTGGAGAGTTGAGCGGAGTAAGCTTCGGCTACCCCTTGTGATCGCAGCTTACTGATGTCCAGCTTTCTTCGCAAACTAGGTTGCGCGGTCTTCGCTGCGCAAAGACGCATGCGTACCTTGGCTGCAACAAGGTAGTGGTCCGAGTCGATGTTGGGTCCTCGGAACGTGCGCACATCTAGAATGCTAGAAGCATGCCTTCCATCAATCACAATGTGATCAATCTGGTTGCGGGTGGATTGATCGGGGGATAGCCAGGTGGCTTTATGGATATCGAGGTGCTGGAATCTGGTGCTACTAACTACCATGTTTCGTGCCGCGGCGAAATCGATCAGCCTCAGACCGTTGTTCGAAGTGGTCGTATGGAGGCTGAACTGCCCGACTGTGGGGCCAAAGATACCTTCTCGCCCGACCTTTGCGTTGAAGTCCCCGAGGACAATTTTGACGTCATGGGCCGGGCACCCGTCGTAGACGTCCTCGAGCTTCGCATAGAAGGCATCCTTGGTCGCATCGTCCTTCTCTTCCGTCGGGGCGTGCGCGCAAATTAGGCTAATGCTAAAGTATTTAGCCTTGATGCGGATCGAAGCCAGCCGTTCGTTCACCGGAGTGAACCGAGAGACGTGGTGGCGAAGTCTCTTGCTGACCACAAATCCGCAGCCAAATTCGTGCTTCTCCGCATGGCAGCTGTAGTAGATGTCGCAGTCTGCTCGCTTGGAGCAACCTTGTCCTGTCCATCGCATTTCCTGGATGGCGGTGATGTCAGCCTTACATTTTGTGAGGGCTTCCGCCAGTTGGATAGAGGCACCTTCCCTATAGAGGGTCCGGACATTCCAGGTGCATATCCTCAAATCGTGGTCCTTAAATCGTTTGCTGTGGTCGTCAACATTGTGGATTCCTTCCGAGGCTTTGTTTTTGGCTTTCATTGGTGGTAGATTTTACGTGGCGGGCACCAAACCCTGCGCACAACCCAAATTTCAAGTCCTGGGGATTGGACACGCTGCACACATTAGTTCACTATTCAGCGGGTGCCAAATAGCTATCCAGAAGGGCCGCGCGGAGGCTGTGTATCAGCTTGGATTGGACAGGGACAAGGATCGTTCTGGCGTTCGCCAGGTTGAACGCAATCAGAAACTTTACCTTGTATGCCCGCTCCCTTCCTTCCTGCAATGCAACAACTGTCAACAAATAATAAAGAAAAATATGAAATACAAATATACAAATTTATAATAAAAATATATTAAAAAATATTTTTAAAAATATATAAAACATATTTGTAAAAAAATTATTATAAAAAATATTTAAAAAATTATTAAAAAACTATATAAAAAATATTTCACAAAATTGCTATGAAGAATATTTAAAAAATTAAAAAATTATTAAAAAATAAAAATATTTAAAAAATATAAAAAACATTAAAAAATATATATTATACAAAAAATATAACAAATATATTTAAAACATGTATTTAAAATGTATTAAATAGATATAATAAATAAATAAAAAATCGATTAAAATTAGAAATAAAAACCTGCAAACATACACATTAACAAATTAAATTAATAGTTTAACTGTAAAGAAATTGAAGCTAAGTGCTTCACCCTTCAGCCACAACAGTCATGTGACTTGCAGTGTAACATTGCGGGGGGTTGGTAAAGCACAAAGCGCTTCATGTGTGACCTGAATTCCATTTCCGGCGTTTTATTTCTTTCCGCTTTTGTGCGAGTGCTGCCAACCCTCACACATACACACACAAACACACACACTCGCTCACTCACTCAATTGTTCCAGTTGTTGCAATTTATGTGCCCGCCAGCATTCGCATGAATTGTAATTTAGTCAAAATGTGCCCGACAAGCCCGGCTGGTGGCACTGACAGTGGCCGCCAGTCGCTTGCGCCTGCCGCTTTTTTGTCACCGCTACAGCTTTAGTTATTTTGTTGTTGTAGTTGTTGTGCTTTTTTAGCTGCTTAAAGCGTGGCCCACTTGCGACCACATCGAGTGAAAATATTTCTTTCTTTATATTTTTTTTTCATTTTTATTTTCTACGCATTCAAGTTTTATGGTTTTTGCCTGATTTCGCTAATGTTGGATTTGTTGTGTCGCTGTGCCGCTGCTCTTTTTTAGCGCGTTTGGCGCCCTTTTGCCTCCTTAGTGACCGCATCGTCTTAATGAATTTTTTACCAGCCCTATTTCGTCTCTCTTTGTGTGTGTTTGTGTGTGTGTGAGTTCTGTGCCGCGATGGTTTTTATGACGACCGCGTTGGCGACTCACCTTGAAATTGTTTGGCATCGGCGAAATGTTTTTCAATGGTTTTCTTTTCTTAATTTTGTTTTGTTTTGGTTTTTTTTAATGAAACCTTGCTGCATGGCTATGGCTTTTCCGAAGGTTCTTTTGGGTGGAACAAGGACATTTATGTTTATAGTGTAAGGAAGCATTTTTCGATGGGAGGTCAAATAACATTTGATGATTGTTTGCTTCGCTGACGGTAACTTTACGCCTTTTAAAGTTATTTTGAGAAATCGTTGAACGATCCCACAGTGTGTAGAATGAAGTCTAAGGAGTGATGGGCCATCATACTAGGTTTTCCTATTAACCCATTAGCGCTTAAGTTGAGGTTTTTTTAGACTTTTTGAGTCAGACTTTTGGGTATAAAATCGAACATGAAAATATTCAATCAATATATTTTCAACATAAAATTATCTGAACTTTCTAAATTAGAAATTTAACATTTCATTAAAATGCAAGTTAAAAAGGTGTTGGCTATTTATTTAACCTTTGGAGAACACATCTATTTTTTAATCTTCGGGATCGCCTGTAATTCCACAACTATTAAACCTTTGAACTAAAAAATTATTGAAAGAGAATTTAAACGTTGTTTTAACGAACAATCAAGTCTGTAAATACTTAAAAAATGTGCAAGAAAAGAAGTTTTTGAACAAGTATTGTCACTTGAAGTAATAGTCTGGGCCTACATGACCCCGTGAATTGTTCGAAGATTAACAAAAACAAGATCTTTTCATTGGAATTTTTTTTTTATTTTTTTTAATATGTTTTGTATCAACAACAAAAAAAAATATCAATTACTCAGCAAATTTATGCGTCGTTACAAAAGCTTTTTTAAATATTTTTTGTATCGAAATCAGAAATAAATATCGTTCATGCGAAAATTGTATAGTTCAAAATTTCATTATATTTACTTTAAAAAAATGTCAGCTAGTTAGTCTCTGAAAAAAATTGTAACACTGGAATGCCTGGCCAATCCAATTTTGCTTAAGTGTTCATAAAGAATCATTTTACAAAACACGGGTAAAATATTTTTAATAATTTTTATTATTTGTTATCTTATTTGGCTTAAAAATATACTAAAAGCCATGGAAGATTTTCATTCAGGAAACAATGCCATCAAATAATAATCCAATCTTCCTTAACGTCTGATATGGAATTATGTTACAAAATACGTGTAAAATTTGTTTAATAATATTTTTTATTAATTTTTATTAATTTTATTTATTTAGATTTTCATTCAGAAAATATTGCAAATATATTAATAAAAAAAGCCTCAATCCAATCTTTCTTAAATGTTGATATGGAATCAGGTTACAAAATACGGGAAATTTGTTTTATACTAATTTTAATTTGTTGTCTAACCTGACTTCAAAACATAATAAAAGTCATCGAAGATTTTCATTCAGAAACTAAGGTAAAAAAATAATAAAAAGCTTCAAGGGAGTCATTAAGACTGTTTTGGGCATTCTAGTGTTAAAAAAACGTCCTCTTAAACACTAATGGGTTAAGAACATTTTGGGTACTTGACATGAATGCTGCAGAAAAATGTTAAAAGTAATTGTTGCCCTTATGCCAGCATTGTGTTTCCTTGGAATCTCTGAAATCTCATAGGACAGGCACTTTTCAAAGAAATTCGGTTCAATGTTTTTATGGCTTCAGTGTATTTATTTTATGCAACAAATTATCACTTCACTGTAGATTTGTCCTAAGGAGAATAATTTAAGGATCTAAGGAAAATTGAATCAAAAGTTTGGACTTCAAAATGAAATGGTATAGTCACTTTTTTTTTTTTATTTCTATGCCTAGAACTTTGTCCCCTGAACTCCAAACTAAGGCAAATGGAATCAAAATTTTAGATTTTAAATTGAAGCTCAAGTCACTGCGGAATATTTTTTTTTTTTTAATTTTTAATTTGTATGCCTAGAACTTTGTCCCCTGAGCTCCAATCTAACACAAATGGAATTAAAATTTTAGATTTTAAAATTAAACTCAAGTCACATGAAAGGTTTTGAATACAGTCCAATTTCTTGTTTTTTTGTGCCTTAGTACTGATTGTTCGGGTTCCACTAATATAAAAATTAATCAGATTTTATCAAATTATCAAAAGATGATCATTGCCATCATTCAACTTTTAACCGGCTGCTATAAATGGAATATTCTTATACTTATTATTCCCATTATTAATTTTACGTCATAATAATATTTAATGCTTCCGTGCTGTAAATAAATTTTTGTTTCTATTAATAGTCCATTTAACTGTGCACAGTTGCCACACTCGTCATAAAAAGTTCTTAATATCCGTTTTTAGTACCAACACTTCCCAACACAAAACCTTTGAAGCTATTCAATAATACAAACTCGCTTCCGTGCCAACACAATTCAAATACCCCGCTCGCCCTAATTCATACCAACAACACACACACACCCACCCAAGTATTTGTTTATTGAAACTTTTGTCAACTCTTATACGATTATGCTGGAAGCCCACAAAATTCGCAGCCCAAATAAATGCAATTTTATTTTCCTGATAAACACACACACATACACACGCACTATAACTCAAACACATACACGCGCACAATTTCGCACCACACAACAACCAAATGCTGCAATTCAAACAAAAGTTTTGCCTGGCTGTCAATAAAAACAAAGCACAGAACGCGCACAAAGCGCACTAAACAAAACCCAAAACAACATTAAAAACGGTAGTAAAAGTTGAAAATTAGCGCACAAAGCTATGAACTCATCGAAGCCATGTTTCAGGCGCATAATAAAAATTGCATTTGCAGGACGAAATTAATGACAACTGCAAAGTGCTGCAACGCGGCACGTGCCCGATGTAACACGCACACAGCAACACATTGAAATAGCCGCAACTGGCGTCGTAATTGCGAGCCGCCAAATGGACGACCGAATGTCGTGACAGCTAAATGTCAAAATTGCTTTTGACACAATGGCGCCACAATGTATCCATAAACTTTGATTTCCATGCCCCCAATTCACTCAGCGTCTTTCCTTGCCATAGAAAAAAAAAAGAACAAGCGACAAGGCAATCCTTGTGCACTTTTATTGCTCCGCATTCTACACGCTTTCGCGGTAATGAAAGCATAACGCACAATTGTTGTTGTACTTCCAATTTTATCATAGCGGAAGTGACCATTTGTTATTGCCTGTAATTTGACAAGCTCGAAAGCTTCACATGCAATAACGCCTGACCTGTCGACATGACATTGAAATAAAAACCGTGTTGGCGAAAGAAACCAACGAAAAAAGGATTGTTCCCGAAAATTATTCGCCCTCCAAGTGTCACTTGTTGATTGTCATTGATTTATTGCACTCGGCTGCGTGTTGGCCCAATTTACATTTTACTTACATGATATGCATGGTTATTATGTTGTTGTTGGTGTTATAGTTGTTGTTGTTTTTGCTATTTTATGCTTCTTGTAAATCCCGCAATTTGTTAACGTGTCATGTAGTTATGTCCAATGTAATGAAATGTCGTGGTGACAGACGTTTAGGTGCCGGTGACGCGGGTCAGATGCGTTTGACACTTGTGGGATGGTTGAAAGGGGAAGGGGGTAGCGATTTCTGGTGGTTGTGTGGCGGTGCAAATAACGAGTGACACCGCAGTGCAGAAACACAAAACAATTTTCACCCGAAAAATGTTATTTGCCAAAAGATTTTTAGGTAAATAACATAAATTTGGTTTACAATACTTAATGAAACGTGTTACCGATTTTATATTTCAAATCGTTAGCCACAGTTTATTCTTCTTTTCTGATATTTCTGAACATAACCTTTAAATAAATAAATATTCAGAAATACAGATATACATGTAAGTACAGTATAAACCGCTTAACTGCAAGTTGCTTAATTGAAAAATTCGCTGAACTGAAATAGAAAACAAGATTCCATTTAGTTTGGTATTTTTTCTGAAAATTAGTTCATTGCGGTTAAGTGAAAGACTATTTTGGGTCCAAAACATAAATTTAAACTATTTCAACACCGGCTAAGTGAAAAAAATGCCAGCCCCATTTTATAATTTAAAAATACTGTCCTACTATGATATTATTTGTCTTTGATAAGAGGGTTAGCTGATTTCATTAGTTAGCGCAGTTGGCTTTTGTAATTGCAATGACTTTAGAAAATTCCGAAATTAGAATTTCTTCTCTTTTCACTTATCTGAATTGAATCCGCTTAATTGAAATGAGTTTGACTTAACCAAAGTTCACTAACTGAAAACACCGATTAACTGCAACTAAAAGGCCCGAAAAATCGACTTGCAGTTCAGCAGATTCGACTGTATTATTTATTGTTTAGCTTCAAATGAATTCCTAATCTAACCTAACCTCATCACAGGTTTAGTGAATTCCTAATTGCTTTTCCTAAAAAATTCCTAAAAGCTTTTGAGGTTTGAGTGATTTTCTAACCTAACTTAACCTAATCACAGGTTTAAGTGAATTCCTAATCTAACCTAAGCACAGGTTTAAGTGAACTCCTAACCTAACCTAACCTAACCTTATCACAGTTTTAACTGAATTCCTAAACTAATCTAATGACAGGTTTAAGTGAATTCTTAATCTAACCTAAACACAGGTTTAAGTGAGGTCATAACCTAATCTAATCACAGGTTACAGTGAATTCCTAACCTTACGAAAACTAGAGACAGGTTTAAGTGAATTCTGAACCTAACCTAACTTAATCACAGGTTTAGGTGAGCACTTAACCTAACCTAAACACAGCTTTAAGTGAACTCCTCACCCAACCTAAACACAGGTTTAAATTAATTCCGAACCTAACCTAGCCTTATCACAGGTTTAGGTGACTTCATCACAGCCAACGGTGCCCACGAATAGTCAACAGGCAATTGTGTTATTTCTTTCAGTTTTTTATGAAAAAATATTTATTAGTTATTTTTTACTAATTCATATCAACTAATATACAAAATTTAGAAGAAATTTATTAGTAACCTCTAATGTACTTCGTTCATTTACTTTTTGAATAGACATTCTAATGGCACATTTAAAACAGATTTGGATAATCCCGAATTCAAATAAAGAACCCAAAGACTGTTATTAACACTGTCTCCACTCATCAATATAACGGTTTTTGTTGCCTTTCAAACGTCTAATGACACTTTACCAGAAATTATAAAAAATCCCAGTTATTTAATTTCCATGAATATATCACAACATGCACCAAATATGTGCAATTCCTTTGAAATTTCCCAGCGTTGCGCTTCGCTCCATAACTGTCGCGTCATGCACTCAGCAGGTAGTCAACTTGTCACCCATGCAGCACACGCACTCACCATGTCGACAACAGGTATCCATGGCCGCGTAACGGTCACGCGTCATGCAATAAAGCTAACCGTTGCTTGGAAACTACAAAATTCGCCTAACTTGGCATTTTTGTGGAATTTTCCCCGAAATCCGCTAATCCCTGTTTAGGTTCTCGCCTCGCTGGCACCATCCTTGTGTCCCTTTCGCGCAGGCAGTGCAGTGATTAGTGCGCGACGCAGCTGCTTCGCTCCCGGCAAACTGACCTGCGCATCATCTGGTCCTTGCACTATAAAACGTCA
Organism: Melieria crassipennis; assembly: GCA_963668005.1. Classification (NCBI taxonomy): domain Eukaryota; kingdom Metazoa; phylum Arthropoda; class Insecta; order Diptera; family Ulidiidae; genus Melieria; species Melieria crassipennis. The sequence continues at coordinate 56,101,782 of OY764961.1, read as the reverse complement.
AACTTTACAGAGTCGGTGCTCAGTATGCAAAATCAAACGTTTGACGTCAGTTTGTACGAAGCGCGCGACTATCAAGCAAAAATCTATCAAGACGAATTGCAGAAACTTCAAACCTCCAGCGACATGCAGCTCAACTCGACAGCTGTCATGGGCGATAACGGCAACTCATCGAAACAGCCGCTGCTCATCAACACTTCCGCCTTCAACAGCGAGGAGCTGTCCAACTACATCTCCATCAGCGAGGAAATCGAGCGGCAACGTCGCGAACTGCGGCGTCACTCAATGCCCGCCACATCGCTGCACGCTACGATGACCCGCGAGGAGATTTTCGAGTGTTCCACACTGGACGACGATAACTTTCTGACCGCATTGGAGTATCAGAATTTGTATGTGGCGCCTCGGGTCACCGATTTGGATCTCTCGCAGAGCATCGAGAATATGATGAAATACTTCGACGAAGACATACGCGTGGACTCGCGTTCCAGCTGCAATGCCACGCCCACGCGCCTGGCCACCGTGGGCAAAGTGGCCGCCGTGGTGGCAAACTTTCGCACAAAGACCGCTTCGCCGCCGCCAGCTGCGGAGCATCCACACAAATACCAACCTGAGGTGCGCGCCAACATACAGGAATTGCGCAAGAAATACGAAGTCAACATTGGTGAATGCCAACAGCCAAAGCAAACCTCACCGGCGTCACGTGCCGCATTCACCTCGCTTCAGCCGCCAAAAAGTCCAGCTAAGCTCACACAACAGTCGACACCAGCTGAACAACGATCGCTGCCCATGTCAACGCCTCTACCCAGGCAACAACAACACTCACCACTACCCAAGCAACCACCATTTGAACCAATACAGAAGCAGCAACTCATGCCAGCCTATCAGTCCAAACTATTGAAGCCCGCCTCGCCGCAACTCTTTCCCAAACGTCAGAAATCGCCCAAACTTTCGCGCAAGTCCAAAGTCAAGCAAATGGCCCAAATGTTCAATGCCAAAATAACGCAATTTATGCGTCGTGATTCCGACGGTCATCGCTATGCAACGCTTGAGAACGAATTCTCGCCGGAACAGAAACCCGCACCCAAGCCACGTAACAACAAGCCACCCACTTTCCGCACCGGTGGCGGTCTGCCAAGTCCGGTACCCAGTCCGCGGCTGCGACGCAAACCCATGCAACACGTACAACCGCTACAGAAACAACAACCAGCCAGCAACAGCTGTCTAGTGGCAGAGGAAGTCTTTGGTCAGCTGTCGGTCAAGGACAAGGCGCTGCTCTACAACAAATTCATCGAGGACATGTCGCGGCAGCATCCGCAGTTCAGCATACACGCGCACGATGTGGAGGCCAACGTCAAGAAGCAGCTGGCGCGCGGCGAAGTTGTAACCGAGCCACAAGAGACAGTCAAGCATCTGGCCCAAGAGCTGGAAGCGAAATTTCAAAACCCCAAGCCGCGCATTTCGCCCTGGGCACTGAAACGCCTCAGCGAGTTGCAGGCCGACGAGAAATTCAAGCAATTTCGCTTCGCACTGCCGCCGAACATGCCGCAGCGTGAGAATACCGAACCGAACGGGGACGAAGAAGAGGACGAGGAGGAAATGCACGTCAGCTCACTCACTGTGGTGCTGAAGCCCAATGCCGATGGCAAAAAAGGCACACTGCCACGTCCACGCCCGGTGCCGCGTCCGCTGCCGCGCAAACAACGCGAAGTGCGCTTCCTCAACGACATGCGCAACATAGAGCGCTCGCAAAAGCGCAACAACGATGCCATGCGCTCCTCGTCGGTGCACTTCGATGCATATGCGCCGCCCAAGAAGATACGACGCACGCGCTCCGAACGTCTGGCGCCAAAGATGATCTTCCAAAATACGCACATGGAGCGGCTTTTCTACAACTGGCTGATGGAAAAGAACGGTGTGTCCTTTGACATCACTGCGGTGGATAATCGCGAGGAGATAATTGAGATAGCGCTGGAACCTACGGCGGAATGCCAAACCCAAAATTCTCTGGAAGATACAAATCGAAAGTCTGAAGTGGAAAAACTACTGCACGGGGCAGTGAATAAGCTGGGTAATGCGGAAGCCAAGAAGCAGCAGAAGGAAGCGGCCAATGCTCGAACCGTAGACAAGGCCATCACGATCATCAACCAGACACGCGCGCATCAACAAGCGGTGCAGGAAACCGTTGTCGAGGTCGAATTGCCCATGGAAAATCAACGCAACAGCGACAAAATGGAGTTAACAATGAAAGCTGCACGCAAAACCAAACGCCAAGCCCCACCAGCGCCCACTACCAATGCTGCTGCTGTTGCATCTCAAGAGAACGCCGACAGCACTGTCATCGTTTCATCCGCCACCTCTTCGAATAAGCCCTCCGATGCTGAAAGTGAATCGGCTCCATCCAGCCTGCCTAAGGTTTGTCCCATAGCCGCTACACATCCATCGCCAACAATGCGTACTTATCATAGATTTTTACCTTCACAGATAACCAGCGATGAGTCCCAACTGGAACTGGAGCAACTCCAACCGGCCGAACCGGCCAAAGCGCCGTATAACGACATCGAACTCTATCAAAAGCCGCTCAAGCCGCCACGCAAAAAGAAAATGCGCCGCACTCTAATGTGGAAAAAGGAAAACTCCATCATCGAGAGTAAGCCAGCGCAGACAACCACCACCGACTCTGAGTCGGATCACAAAAATGCCGCAGCAGCGGATGCTGCACCGCAAACGCCTCCACCACCGGTGCAGCCCAAGCCTAGAAAATGCACACCGGCCACCAAAAAATCACACCTAAAAATTAGTGAATTTAATTCGCCATCAAAGCAAAGTCGCCTACAATCACAGCCACCACCACAAGAAGAGCTCAGTCCCACCAAGCAGATGGACATGCGCGCCCTAAACACGCCGCTCAAGATCAAATCGGCCTATACGCTCACCGCCATGTCGTCGCCCTCGCCGAATACCGAAAGCGATGTCTGCGAGCCCGAGTCTCCGCGCACCCAAAACCATACATTGTCGCGCTCTTGGCCCACAATGACGAATAACGCGGTTGATGAACAGACATTTACCCAAGAACAGTGCATCTCCGGAAGTGGGACCAGAGAAAATTTGCAACCAAATCAACAACAGACAAAACTGATTGACAGTTTCATCGATCAGGGCTTCGAGACGGGCTCCAACGAAGTGGAGAGCCCTACACGGCTCGAAATGCCGCCGAAACCAGCACCGAGAACGAGCAAAAGCATCTCGCCGCTTTTCATTAAGCTGGAGCAGGCCAACTCCAGACGCGTGTCAACTACACCGGCTGATGCGCCTTGCGAAAGTCCGCACAGCGCTTCGACGCCAGTCAAAGACGGCGCAACTGCTGCCAATGGCTTTCGGCAGCAGCTCTTCAGTCCCATACAAATGCCACCCAAACCACGTAGACGCTCCCTGTACGAAAATGAATCGCGCCGCAGTTCGCTGGCAATGCAGGTGATACGCGAGGATCATCCTCTGGAGCAGGATCACTCGGAAACCTCCTACTCGCCGGACACCTTTACCAACACCGAGAACAGTTTCTTTGCCAATGCACCCACCGTTGACATGTCCAACACACACGGCAGCCTCAACGGCCCATGCGATGTCAAGAAGGATTGCATCTCCTGTTTCTGGATCAGCGCGGGCGACTTTACCGTCTCGATGGAGATCTTTCACAATCCGCCCGACAGGCTGCGTTTGCTCTACGACATCTTTAGTCAGAAGAGCTGCGAATCGCGCGATCTGCATTTTGGTATCGACGATTACAAGTTCTCGCAGCACAATCCCGCCGACCGGGAGGATATTTCCAATCGACTGCCAAAGATCAAAGGCTGCTCGCACTATTGGTTCTCCACTGGCGATCTGGCGGTGCCGTTCAGCGGCAAATTCATGCCAGCTCACAAAATCAAAAGCCTCTTCAAATTCATTGATGACACACTCGAGCCGAGGACGCTGTTGCGCTTTGGCGTTGACAACTATGAGTTCTCGGGCGTTCCCGACAACTGGCAGGCCAGCCCCAAGTTCTCGATGGAGAGCAGCTACAGCGTGTTGGTGGGACTGCAGGCGGGCAACAGCAACGGCCTGGAGGGACGCAGCAAGCACGCCTGGCCCAATTCCGTGTGCTCGCCGGACAATCTGAACGCAAACACCAACGCCAAGACCAGCGATCTGGAGCATTCCGAATTCGACTCGTCGGAATTCGACACCAGCGAACTGCGCGGTCTGTCGTTTTCGCCATTCGGTAGCAACTACATCGATTTGACTTCGCTGGGCAGCGAAGAGCTGCTGACACCGCGCAGCAGCAGTGCTCTGCTCAATTCCGACCTGTCGAACGATGACTATGACGCCGAGCAGCTGAATCAACTCTTCGAGCTGGAACAGAAGCAGCAGAAAAACGCAGCCAACAAGCAGCAAACAGAAGCGGACTCTGCCGACACTCTCAAGCGGTTGGCCATACCCGATCTGCTGGACATTCTGCAGAATCAGAAGACCAAGCTGAAGGAGTTGGAGCGGCGCATGCAGTCGTACGCGCAGAAGGCACACCTGACGGGCAAGGACACCAAACAGTGGAAGGACTCGCCGCAGTACGTGCGAAAGCTGCGAAGCATCATTGCGGCCATCGATGGCATTGGTCGCGAGAACGGCTTCAAGGCGTGCACCATGCAGCAGCTGGAGGGTTTCATGTTCTTTCTGACGCGCTACGCCGATGTCTGTCTGGAGACGTGCGGTGAGCACATGACGAAGGTGCTGGATGCGCTCATGGACCAGCGCGCCGTTGAGGTCTAGCGAGGGCAAGAGCTGATGAACACTGAAATATCTCAAAATGATCTCAAAGTTGTGAATTTTTTCGAAATTAATTTATTAATAGCAATTATAAAAAATGTATTATTATATTAATAAAAATTAAGAAGTTGGCAAGCACAATTTTTAAGTGTTTTAACTTTTTGGGGATTTTGAGCAAGAAATTGAAAGTTGAATAGAAATAGAAAGCAACTTTTGGCTTTGATTTCTGATTGATTTGTTTGCACTGCTGACGCCAATTTGAAGCTGCAACTAACAACGTTTCGAAGTTAATTTTTTACACTAATTGTTATTAATTTCATATTTTAGTTATAGCTTTTGCTCATCCCCGAAAATTCCCTTAGTAATGTATTACGTCTTCTTGTCGCTTGCAGCCCCCCGAAAATGAGCTTCAGAAATCGCACGATCACAATTCGGCCGCCTTGAGCGAACATCAGCTGCGCGTGCAGGCCTCACTGCAGCGCCTCAACATACCCGACTGGTTCCGACAATACAATCAGAATGCATCCCGCTCGCCGGACGGCAACACGACCGGCTACAAGCCGGGCAACTTTACGCGCAAACGCACCACCGAGTCGGGTCGCTGGGCCGGTCTCAACTCGAAAACGACATCGCTCAGTTCGCTCGGCTCGCAGCGCTCGGATCGCAGTCCGCTGCTGCTCAGCCCGTCGGCGCACAGCCACCACGGTGGCCAGGGCGCCATGGCCGCGCATCAGCAGGCGAGCGGCACGAGCACCTACGGCACCGGCGGCGCGGGCGCCTTCTCGCGCTGGTCCACCTCGCATCTGAACTCGTCGCAAACGTCGCCCAGCGTCTCGCAGCGAGGACCGTTCACGCGCGGCGGCCCAGTGAACTCGAGCTTCATGTCGGTGGCCAGTGGCCAGAGCGGCGTGATAAGAAATTCCTTCCGGCAGCCGTATTTGGGTTGGCGCAGCCAGGAGAAGCTGTCGCAGCGCACACCGCACGAACGGTGAGTTGTTGTTGTGGTTGTTCTTCATTCTGAGTGAATCAATGATTAATCGCATTTTTTTTCTTGCTCTACAGTTTGGCATCATCGCTGCTGGCGCAACAGCAACGCACATCGCCCACACAACGGAATGCGCCCAACGGTGCCAGCGACAAACTGCAGCCGGTCACACCGGAAATCCAGACCTCGATCAAGGAGGTGACGTCGGCCATTGTGCATTACGTAAACGACCAGACCGCACAGCAGCGCAGCCGTTCCGCCAGTCCCAACTCGAGGTAGGCTGCTTGGCACAAACACCTGCACACGCCAGCTTCAACGCCCAACACACCTACACTCACAAATTTTCGAGAGTGCAATTTTCGATTTTCAAATTCAGTGTCGATTTCAAATGTTGTCTGTGTGTTTCCATCCCTGTAACGTAAATATTTGCGCGTAGTTTTGGTAGCGTTTTGGTTTTTGGCAAAATTTTTGTGACAAGCCACAAATTACCAACACAGACACGCACACACACACCGAACACAGCAAGCGAGCAACAACACTTTGGGAACCATAGCAGCGCACTTATGATTATTGTTATTGTTTCTTATTTAGCTACTTGTAAAATTTTGAGTTTGAATTGATTGATGAGAGATTTGTATATAAGCCGTGTTTAGTTGAAGAGGTAAGCCGAGTTTACTTAATTTCATAATTTTGATTTTCCTCATTAACAATCGGGCTAACACTGGTTTGAATTAATCTACTAAGCAATGCGTTGAGCTCTGGTAACTTGGCATGAATAGGTGTAAGTTTGCATGTGCATGAGGAGTCGCTGACAAATGGAGCATTTAATTGTCTAACTAATGTTTTGAATTGAGAAAACTGTAGAATTCATAAATCAAAAACAATTTAAGAACCTAAAATTGATGAACAAACTTGGATTAATACAAATTTTCATAAATCACAAACTCTCACTTTGCATTAAGCTTTGTAACTTAAACTTCTAGCTTCTTTATTAAGTTTTCAAGTTTCCGTTTGAATGCAAAACCAGTCTGAAAAAGCCATAACAATAAGAAATCGTTAGCTTCGGTTAGGTTAAAGTAGCTGTCTGGACATGAGACTTGTCGAAAGACACACTTGGGTCTTAAATGGGCTCGTAGTGATACCACAAGGAGAGAGTGATCCGTCTTTCTGCAAGTCGGAGAGCTTAAACAAGCCAATTTGTTTTGTGGATAAACTCTAGCACTGAGGTTATCCAAGTGGCCGAAGAAGGAAGAGCCTAGGGATTTCCGTCTTTGTCTGGAAATAGTCTGGCAGTGGCAGAGAAGATGGCTTACTCTCTCTGTTTCTCTTACCTTCGGTGATTCTCCAGCTCAATTCTATTGTTTTTTTATAAAACTGTTAGCAAGTTTTTAGCAGTTTTTGCTTCCTTTTAAATACAAAATCTACAATTAGAGACTTTAGCTGGAGTTTCATTACAAAAATAAGTTCCTTTTCTTACTTTTTTTATTTAGAAAATCGACAGTTTGAGTCTTTTGCTAAGTTTTCATTAACCCATTAAAACCTGACCCCAGAAAGGCTTGTGCGATTTCCATAACATTTTACACAATTTTATTAATTGACCTAATCAAGAAAAAAAATCAAGCAAAAACTTCATACCATGTTTTTTTTTTGTCATGTTTTTCGCAAACATTACACAAATAAACAAAATCAAACATTTGCGGAAAATAAAATGTGCCAATAAAATATCAGCTGCTTGGATTTTGACATTTTCACGCGTTGCGTTGTATGAAAATTGGCAGTGTCCAGTGGCCCAACGTTGCATTCGCGCAACACAAAACTTAAAGCATATTTTTTGTTTAAAAAATCAAAAAAAAATTTTCAAAACTTATTTTTAAATAGTTTAGCATTGGAAAATGCAGCCCACTAAGGGATTTTGATAGGTTTGAAGAATAAGTATTTTTGATTGAATTTCAAAAATTCCCCAAAAAACCTTTGACTTTGGATCGAAAAAAACGTATAAATATTTAAATAATTTTGAAATTTTAGTATGGCAGAATCTAAAACGATCAATTCTAATCCAAATCTACCCATTTTCAAGTCTTATGTCTTTATGAATTACTTAATATAGCGAAATTCCCAAACGTTGCGCAAACGCAACGCTCAGGGCTTAATGGGTTAAAAAAAAACAAGTCAAGCTTTTTCTATTATAATACAAAATCTAAATTTTGAGTTTTAAACTAAGTTTAATTATGAAAGACTTAGCTTTTTGAGCTGGTTTTCGAAACAAAAAGTTTTAAACTTTTGTTTAGCTGTTTTTTTAATTATTTTTTTATATAAAACCATCACTTTGAGTTTCCAGCTAACGTTGAATTAATATCTTCTGCTTATGTAACGTTGTTCAATACTAAATAATAAAAATATTTAAGAAAACTTTTATAGCTTCGCTTTCGGTTCGACATGTTTTACTTAAGTGTTTAACTTAAGTCTGTTGCTGTTCTTTTCATACTATTTTCATCATTCATACTACTTGAATAGTTATTTCAGTTCAAGTTTGTAGTTTAAATCTCATACCATAACTATTTATTTTAAGTTAAACACTCATTATAAAAACTTTAGCTTAAGTTTCACAACACGAAATTTGAAAAAATGTAAGGGAAGATTTAGTATTAAAACAACGTCACTCAAGCTAAAGACTTGGTAGTGAAACTTTAGTTAAACACTCAAACCATATTTTTAACTTTGTAATTAATTTTTATTTAAAGACCTAAACCATCTTTAACTAATGAATTCGTCATCATGATTAAATGAATTTTTAGTTAAAGACTCAAACCATCTCAAACCTTTTGTAATTAATCTTTATTTAAAGGCTTAAACTATTTTTAAAGACTGAATCTGTAGTTGAAGACTCAAACTTTCTTTAACTTCTGAAACTTTTATTAAAGACTCAAACTATATTTAACCAGCGAACCTTTAGTTAAGACATAACCCATCTTTAACCCATGGATCTTTAGTTGAGAACTTAAACCACCTTTAATTAATGAATCTCAAGTTAAATACTTCAACCATCTTTAAGTTAAGATTCATTACAAGTTATTTGCTTAATTGACGTTGTTTTAATACTAAATTTTCAGTTAAGTCTTGATGCTTAGGTTTCTTTACAAAATCTTAAAATTAAGTCTTCAAGTTAGTGACACAATTATTCAGTTTAAGTATATGTTTGGCAGCCGCCGTGGCTCAGTTGGTTAGTGCGTTGGACCGCGAGTCGCAGGCAGCAACCTCAGGTTCAAATACTGCCTGTAATAATACCTAAAATACCTAAATAACGGGAAAACTCGTTTTCTCTTTCGGTGGCTGTCCTCTCAGCTGGAAATGGCAAACCTCTGAGAGTAAAAATTGCTTATGAAAAAGCTCCCAACCTGCCGTTCGGAACCGGCATAAAACTGTAGGTCCCTTCAACCCGCGTACAAATTCACACGCACAACACGGGTAGTTGCGGGAAGCTAGGCCTTAGTCTCGCGTAAGCGGGCTGTCGTGCCAGTCAATTAAAAAAATTAATTAAGTATATGTTTTATTATAAAATCTTCAGTTTTATTACAAAATTCTTAGCTTAACTTTAAATACAAAATTTAAAGCATACGTTACTTCAGTCTTCAGCTAAATTCTTTAGCTTTATTTTTACTACAAAATCATTGACTGATGTTTGAATCTTAACTCTTATAACAAAACTAAAGTCAGCAGCTCCAGACTTTCTTAATTTTAACAACTTAAAATCTGTGGTTAATCTTTGGTTAAAGACTCAAACTTAAACAAAAGATTCTTTAAAAAATCTTCGGCTTTATTGACGTTGTTTCAATATTAATTATTAAACTAAATTTTAAAGCTTCGTTACGAGATCTACGACTTAAGTGTTTAGCTTTAATCTCATAAATAGAACCATTCAGTTGAAGTCTAAAATTCATTGCTAAATTTTCAACTGAAGTCCTTTGCTTAGGTTTCAATGCAAAATTTGCAGTTGTTAAAGTAAAACCAAACGACTCTTTCAAGTATCGAAACTTTCAAGTATCAAAGGCCGTGGAAATTTTTCACAGTGTTTGCGTGCCACACGTCGTAGGTTCGAACCCTGACTGAGGCCAAAAAAAATTCTAAAAATTGTGTCTATCGATTATTTCTGGGTACAAATGATTACCAGAATAAGATTCGCGAAAGAAACAATGTCTCTCAAATTCATTTTGGTAGAATCAGTCCCACTTACCTCTGACTTTTTGGCCAACGCTCCAACCATCAAGCCATGGCAGTGGTCCAACTTAAAATCAAAATGAAACATTTACAAAATTCACATCGTAGACTTCGTAACGCCAAAAGCGACAAATCTTAAAATTCAATTAAATTTCATTAGTAAAATAAAACTTAATTTAATTGAAAAGCAAAGAACATTGCACAATGTGCGCTCATAAAATAGCAACTGTTACGAGGCAACGAGGCAATTGAGTGAATCTGTGCGTCCTCTTTCCGCTGGCATTTCCCTTAACGATCTTTCAACAACAACAACACTCATTGTTACGCAAAAACTTGCACATAATTACAACGACCACTGGCGTTGTTTTATGGTTGAAATTACTTGGCGTATTTCGGTGCATTCATTTGCCACAATTTTGGGTCATTGCACCCATTGTGTGCTGTCATTTGCGCGTAAATGTATTACAAGCTTACAGGCGTTGCGTGTGTGTATTTCTAGCTACGGGCTTTTTATTGAGCACATAATTCTTTTTTTTTGCTAAAAGGTCATTCATTTCCTTAGGGGGAAGCAGCGCTGCAATTGAGAGCGCGAAGACCTCTTTAGGGCGACCAGCACTTGAGGTGTGTTTGGTTTTTGGTTGCTATTGAAATTGCCTATTTTTTTAATATGCTTTTTATATTCCATCTTAATAAAGTTATGTTCGCTTAAGAAAAGCAAGAGTAACAACTGAGGAATGGAAACTGTGGAAAGATAGAGACAGACGAGCAAATGGGTCTAAATAAACTTCAAAATCTATAGACAATTTCACAATCCAAATTTTGAATTAGTAATAAAATTTTTAGTAGGAAAATTAGTAATATAGAAGTTTGTCTAAATTTGTGAATACTTATATTTAAAATATTTACGCGTTTGCAGTCATTCTGGTTCTTAAAGGAATATACGAAATTTCCCCCCTGTGTCAAGAAAGTGATAAATTAAAAAGATTACAGAAATATCCTCATTTACTTTGGGGCATTTGCTTTGGCTGTTTCAAATTCGAAGACCATTTTTTATCATTGTGGCCAAAGAGATCTCAAATGTTCACTCGTTTGCAGTCATTCTGGTTCTTAAAGAAAGATAAGCAGTGATAGCTTACAAGGATTACAGACTTCTCCACATCTTCTCTGAGACATTCGCTTTGGATGTTTCAAATTCCAAGACCTAACTTTTCAGCATTTTGGCCGAAGAGATCTCAAATGTTCACCTGTTTGCCTTCATTTAGACCCATAAAGACGGATCTGCCTCTACAATCTAAAGAACAGTGATAGGTTGCAAAGATTACAGACTTCTCCACATCTTCTCTGAGACATTCGCTTTGGATGTTTCAAATTCCAAGGCCTCTTTTTATCATTTTGGCCAAAGAGATCTCAAATGTTCACTCGTTGCAGTCATTCAGATCCTTCAAAAAAGATAAGAGCTTTCCCCCTGCCTTAAGAAAGTGTAGAGCAGTGATAGATTACAAAGATTACAGACTTCTTCTCATCTTCTTTGAGGCATTGGCTTTGCATGTTTCAACTTCCAAGACCTAATTTTTTTTCAGCACATTGGCCAAAGAGACAATGCCCTGTTTTGATACCAACACTTCTGTGCTCCTATAATGTCAGTTTAACCTGATTCAGAGTGCTGAAAGCGTGTTCAATATTTTTTTCGACCATTTGTACAAGTCAAGTGTTAAGTGCAGCTACGCCATTATAAAGCTGTCACTTTAATTTTGTGCTGTCCTTTTCAACATTTTCGCACGTCATTCGCAATCGAGGTGCCAAATCATTTTCTTTCACCCTCCTCTAACTAATGGACTTTTTAATCAAATCAACAGCAGCTCCCTCGTCTTGTTGGCATTGCGCAAAATTCATAATGAAATTCGCAATTCTACCATTTGATTTCCGATAACAATTGCATTTTCGCTGGCGCAGCAACTCGACGCCGCCGGGCCAAATTTGTGCCAAGTGGCCAACAGCCACACGCACACACACACACACACACAGCAGTCAGACGATGTTTGCTGTGCGCTGTAAGACAGCCAAAGAGGCAGTCAGTTGAATGGTTTCGCACAAAATTGTGTCAGCTGGTGCCGACGTTGATCTGTTATCACGTTTCCTTTTTATTTTGCCTTTTATAATGTGTGCTTATGTTTAATGGTGGGCCCAACAACAACACACACGCATAGCCAAATATATGCCTACATATATTTATGTGTGTGTGTGTTTTAGTGCGCACTTTCTGCCGCCTGTCATTTCTATTGAGTAATAATCAATATCATGGCGTGGACCATTCATTTGCCGCCAAGCGAGCGCTGCATTACTCATACGCCCCGTATGGCTCACTCAGACTGTGCAAGCTTTTGCGCGCAAACAGTGTGCCAGTTAATGTTGCTGACGCGTACTGGATTTTTAGCGCCGTAATGCCTGACAATACAACAACTACAATTACAATAACAACAACAAAAACTATTGTACGTATTGGTGAGAAAGCGCAGGAATCAGCAAAGTGTGCCCAGCGGCGCGCATATAAAATGAAAAATCAATACTTACTTTTGCAATCTGATTATAGATGCACTATAAAGTGGTTTTCATAACTACGAGTATGTGTTGAAGCTAAAGCCATGTGCAGCTACATGCACGGCAACAAGCCGTCAATCGTATTGAAAACTCAAACTATCAACGTATGATGTGTGATTTTGCAAAGCATTACTTGCAAAAATCGTTCAGCAGCATATGGCAATTTTTCCATTCACTTTTGCCAACAACAAATACCTGACCAATAGCAATTTGCAAGCGACCGAGTTGCAGCAGCACTTAACGCCAGCACCACTGTCGCCAACACATAGCCGCATCCAGTGCACTTTCGCCTTTGTGCTAGTTTTATTGGATTTTTATAAATTTTTTTTACACACACACACACACACACACACACACACACCATTACATTGGCCCATTGCACATGTAAAGGAACATACAAATAGCAAGGAACATACAAATATACATATAGAACTGTTGTGTGTATGTGCACATTGAACCCTACACTCGCCTGCGCATGTTGGCCGCTTCAGTTATTCACTTTTCGCATTTTATTTTTTTCGTTGGTTGCCGCCACTGTAGCGCAACTAGGTCCGTCGCGCCATTTATATATGTAAATATATATAGGTATGTGTGTGTGTGACGCTTTTTTGGCGTACATAGACATTGCGGCATTTGTATAGTTGCTCATACGCTACGTAGACCGTTTCGCATTTCAGTTCATTGCTGCCTGCAGCGTGCAAAGTTGCGGACGTATTTTCCGAAACAAAATCTGTGTAGTGGCTGCGTAATTTCAGTGATGAAATATACACACAGGAAAAATAGTGATATCAGAAGGAATTTGTGAGAATATTTAATGAAATTGAGTGTTTAAAATAAATACAGGCAAGTTGAGCAAAACTATAAAAATCAGCACAAGTTCAATGAAAATTTTGAGTCGCAAATGGTATTAGAAATGTTATTTAACATCAGTAAATAATATATAGGAATACAAAGTTGATCACGTCATATCAATGTGCGTTTCCTCCTAAAATGTTAGCTGGCAATAATTTGGTAACAGTTTTTCAATTTTCTATCCCATCCAATCTATTTTGCTGCACCCTTATCGATGTCCTCTTTATGCCAAAAAAAAGTCCACTTACATTTTATTTCACATATGAATGAATATATGTTCAACATGAATCGCATCTCTATTTACATTTAATTTTCTTCTTCTTTCCTCCACTGCCTACAATAAATTCCCATAACAGTTCTCATTCCTCTGCTTCCAGCAGTTTCCTCACCATATGCATTCTAGCATTCGAGCATCACTTGTTCTTCTTGTTCCCCATCAATTTTTGCATTTTGGTTAAAAATAAATGTTATGATTCATAGCCTAATAACCTGAATGCTTCTTCTTCTTCTTCTTCGTTGTATCATCTGTTATACGCATCTTTTACATTGCCTTAGGTTAGGACACATTCGCAGTGCACACACACACATACTTATGTATAGCAACTTATGTATATGCTTTCAGCTAAGCCCACACGTTTGTCTACGATTCACCCACATGGCAATGTTAGCTTTTCGGCTTTACTTACATATAAAATGTGTTGAAGTAATTTGCTTTTTGCGCTACAAGTAAATAAAGACTATCGATTTGGTTTACATTGCCAGACTACATAGCCAAGTTTTAGTTTAAACAACAACAATCGGATCGTTTTGTAAACAATACAAGACAACATTAGTGCTGGACTTGAGAGCAAAATTGGCTTAAATTGCTTATGCAATGGCGATGCGTTTACCAAATACTGAAGTAGTTCATTGGCTGCAATGAGTTGCCGGTTTTTGGTTAATCGTCTGAAAGCAAATGAATGATATTCGTGCTTAAAATGAGAATTAAAGTGACAGAACTGATAAAACAGACTGACAAAACAGACTCAGTGCATTACAGAGAAACTTCATCTCTTCAGATCAGGGAGAAAGCGAAGTTGATATTCAAATGCTCATAGTTTGCAATGTCGTAAAAAGAGAGTCGCGCCTTTCCAATGTGGTATCGCAACGACCCCTTTCATGGTGCTTAAGTGAGCGTATTAAACCTAACCAATATCGACAGAGCTCTATAGCTTCTAAGCTGATTCCAAAGAGCAACTTGAGACCTTCTCATATGCAACTACGAGCGTGGTCTAAAAAGTTCCGACCTAATAAAAATACAAGCCTTTTTTTTAATAATTAATTTATTTTTCTCCATAGTCTCCTTGTAAGTAATTACAAGGAGACATACCAAAAACATTGTCAAACAACAAATGCGCATACAAAATGACTGCAATTTTAGTGAGTACCTTTTAAAAAAGTACCTTTTCAAGTTGGTGTTGAAAGATCCTAGCGATCTAAAGAACAAGTTTTCTGAATTCGGTTTTTGTTGAGTCGGGGTTCCAGCCCGACTGGGTTCGAACGTTGCCGCTACTTCCAGACCCAACGCACTAACCAGCTAAGCCATGGCAGTGTTTCTGGGAACAGAATGTTTTAGAAACTTTTTTGGAATACTAGCGCAACTACGACTTCTTAAAAATACTTAAAAATAATAATTAATATTAATTCAAACTTTTTATTTATATTATTATTATATTATTTATTTATTTATATTATTTATTTATTTATTAATTTTCAACGTCTTTTTTAAATATTTATACAAAAATCATATTTTTTAATCATTATATATTATTTTATTTTATTTTATTTTATTTTATTTAAATTTATTTTATTTTATTTCATTTTATTTCATTTTATTTCATTTTTTTTTTTTATTTCATTTCATTTTATTTCATTTTATTTTATTTTATTTTTTTAATTTAATTTTATTTTTATTTTTTTATTTTATTTTATTTTAATTTATTGTATTTTATTTTATTTTTTTATTTTATATTCTTATTATAAACAATTTATTTCCTTTAGTCAATTTTATTATTTTATAGTCTTATTACAAACAATTTATTTCCTTTAGTGAATTAGTATTATTTTATCATTTACTTATTTTACTAAATTGCAATAAATATTTATTTGTGGCTTGGAAATGCTTGCTTTCTCTTTATAAAAAAAACATACTATCACAAATAACAACAACTCCCAATTATTGGCAAACCTAACCTCAAACTTATGCAACCCCATAACATTATATTTTCTACAAAATCTTTCACAAACACTAAACCAATGCTTTTCGTGTTCTTACTCTCTCTCTCTCCTTTAATGCTGCAGAAAATGTTGGCTTGAATCCTCATTTGTGGGCATTCGCCCGCTGGACTCACCGCAGACACCGATTATCGAGAGCACCGCCACCGCATTTACCGCCACCAATCTGAACAGCAACAACATCAGCATCAGCAGCAATCCGCCACAGCAGTACAACAACTACAATTACAACTACAACTATAATTACAATTACAATAACAATAGCAACTCATCGGCCACATCGTCGATACACTCGAACACACTAACGACCACGACCAGCACCTTCGGGCAGCCGATAGGATCAGCTGCTGGCGGCAGCGTTGGCGGCAGCGGCGTCGCGGGCATAACAACCGCCATCACCACCAATCCGCATGTGCTACGCATGAACGGTCTGAGTATCGTCGGCGGTGGTGAGTCCACAATTTTGATATAGTCTAACCCCGTGCTCCATTATGATTTCTGTTTCGGTTTGTGCGCTGCCGCAACGATTCCTTGGCTAGCGAATTGATTGCAGCGCGGACTTTTAGTTTTAGTGCGCGTTCGCTTATCATTTCAATACCTTCTATGGAAAAGCAACAACATTTAACCTAAAATATGCAACAAACTTAGTCTACTAGCATTAGCGTTCTTTATAATTTGTATAATTTGTAGTCAAGTAGTTGAAGGCAACAACAACAACAACACACACACACACAAGCAACTTTAAAAACCAATGTAAAAATGCAATTTTTACATTAACCAAAATGCAAACTTTTCGGTTTTATGTACAATTTTGAAACAAACCGAAAGAAAGCAAAAACCAAGAAATGTTTTTTGTTTTCTTTTTTTTAGTTTTAAAATAGAACGCACCGCATTTTACTACATATTTGTTTTAATCATGTTTTTTTCTCGTTTGTGTATAGTGTGCACCATTTGTTTGTTGTTTTTGTTTCAGAACACAAAACAACTTGTAATGTATGTTAAGTCTTAGTAACCTAACCGAACCCGCGATCACAACCGATGCTTGGCATTATTTCTGTAAAATTGCAATACAAAAACAACTACAACAAACAAAACAAATAATCATGAAACATTTATGACTTTATGATTTGTGTAGTAATGTTTTCTTTTTTTATATAATTTTAATTTTGTTGCAATTTCTTTGTGAGCAAATATGATTTGGCGCCAAGCAACGATCTGCTATACATTTACTATAAAACTTAGTATGTTTAAAGAAACATTAAGCAACATTTGGATGCTTGTAATTTTTAATAACGATTAGCCTAAGTTACGACGATGACAATTTTTTAAGTACATTTTACAATATTTATTTTGTAATGAAGAGAAAAATCTGAAATAAATACTGACGACGAAAACGAGCAAATTATGCTTTTGTCACACAAAAAAAAATTATAATTTTGTGTAAATTATTTGTTTTTGTAAATGATTGTGGCCCACGAATGAATATTGAATGATGGTGTGCCAGAACGATGCTTCAAAGCATTAATGGACTTCATTGGCATTGACTAATGAAAAACGTTAGAAAGAAGTGACAAACACAATAATGACGAAAAAACATCTTTGATTGAATCTTAAAAAGGAAAGTAGAACTTGAGGTGGTTAACATCTAATAACACAATGACTAGGTTTGAAATTTTGACAAGTACATCCAAAGTATCCTTAAATAAATTTGCAATCCAGAGTGCAACGTTCGTTGTACGTCCATTGAATGTTTCTGAATAACATTTGATGGTTGCCAAAGTTGGCTTGATTCCTTCACATATTTCACACTCATTTTCCCAAAGATGGTTGGTTATCGTTTGGAAGCATCTCTGACATAATGGAACCTTAAAATAATGGAATTCAATTATTCAACCAAAACGAAACCTGATGCCTTCAGTTGATAGTTTCTAACTTTAATGAAGTGTCATATTTGAATGTATAACTTTATCCAATCGATTTATAATCGATGATTAGTTTTCGTGTTAAAGCATCTCTGACATAATTTTAACCACAAAATGATGGATTTCAATTACTCAAACCAAATGTCTTTCTACCCTTCCATCTTATGATGTTTGTTGAACGACTTTGTGCCTTCAGTTGGTAGCTAATAATTTTAAGGACATGTCATTTTTTAATGTGCACATTTTACAATCGATTTCCAATCCATAGTTAATTATCGTTTTGAAGCATCTCTGACATTATTGGAATCAAAAAGTTCCTTTACGGCCAACAAATGAGTTGAATTTTAGTGATTGTTTTTGACAGCCGGCGAATGAAAGCAAAAAACAGCATGAATGGACATTTCGTTTGCTGCATGTGTTAAGGTTTGTGAAAAACATAGAAAGTGACCAACAGTAAAATTCAAAATAAGACCAACATTTTATCCAAGTCAGTGATGACCATTTTGAACAGAATGAATTGTCATTACTGATCTAAATTATTGGTCTGTTCAAAACAGGGAAATAAATTTGAAAGTTCGCTGCTCTGATTTTGTCTACTAAAATATTGATTAATGTCGGATATTTTCAGCACTTGGAGCATTTTCTGATTTATATATTTTCTTGTATTTCTTTAAATGTTCTTAATTTTTTAATATATATTTTTTTCATTCAAGAAGGTTGAATGTTTCACTAAAACTTTTGAAAATGAATTTTTTTTTTATTTTTGTTTCAATTTATTTTATCCAATTAAAAATTTTGTATAATGTTTTACAAAATACAAATATTTTTTTTTATTTCTTTACAAACTAAATTCATTTTTAAAATTGTTTTAATTAAATGAATTTTTTGCATTTATTTCATCAAATTGAATTTATTTTTAAATTTATTTTATCGAATAATATTTTATTTTTTTTCGAATTAATTTCATTGCATTTTATTTAAATTTTTAAAAATAAAGTTTTTAAATTTTCCAAATGAAATGTATTTTTATTTAGTGCAATTGGAAATTAAAATTTATATAATTATAATTTAATAAAAATTTTTAGTAAAATTTATTTATTTTTTTATTAATTGTTATTTTATTTATTTCTAATTCATTTCTTAAAATCTATTTTTTATTTTTTTTTATTTTTTTTTATTTTGAGATTTAAATAGTTTTCAATTCTTAAACAATTTTTATTTAATTGTCATTTTCTTAGAATAATATTTTAATTAGTTAAAATTTATTTAAATAAGTAAAATGCGTTTCTGTTTCTGTTTCTGTTTATCTAAAAATTGTTGTGTTTTTTAACTTAATTGAATTTTTAAATTATTGTATTTGTATTTCAATATGCTTTAATTTTTGTATTTATTCATTTCTATTATTAATTTAATTTGCTTGAAAAATGCAAAATCAATTTTTTTTAATATAATTTTTTTTATTTTTTTTTCATTTTGAAAATAATTTTTGAAATACTTGAAAATTTGTATTTATATTTTATTACGTTTTTAATTTTTTATATATCATATTTCAGAATTGGTTTTTGTTTAGTTGCCTCCAAGTTGTAACGACTTTAAATTTTTTGAAAAATACAAAATAATTTTTTTCATTATTTTTTATTAATTTTCTAAATTTTTTTATTGTGAAAATAACTTTTTAAATATTTGAAAATTTTGTATATTTCGTTGCGTTTTGTTATATCATATTTCAAAATGTGGTTTTTTTTTTAGTTTTTTTTTCATTTGTTGAAAAATACAAACTAAATTTTTTTCTTTATCTTATTTTGTGTTTTTTGGGGGGCTTTTTTTATTCGAAATTTTTTATTTCGTGTTCTTTTTTATTTTTTTTAATTATTTCATTTTAAAGTTTTTTTAACATATTAAAATTTTTAATTATGTTTCATTTTGTTCGTGTTATAAACACGATTCAATTATTAAAACGTATAATTTGTTATGTATTATTCATTTTCAATACTTTTGTTTATTTATTTTTTAAATTTTTCACTCATTTTCATAAGGTTTTAATTTTTTTTAATATTATGTCCCAATTTATTTTCTTATTTGGAAGTTTGTTTAATAACGCGTGTAACTTTTTAATTATTTTTTCACTTTTGAACTAATTAAATTTTCTTAAAATTCATAATCAATTTAATTTACTTATTTTTATTAAAACTTATTGCTTTCTATTATTTCTTGATTGATTTCTATTATTATTTGTTTTATTATGATTTGTTTGTTTGTTTCTATCACTATTTGTATTTTTAATTTGAACTTATTTTTATAATAATATTTAAATTTTATTTAAAATATTTTCAAGTTTTTTATTTGTTTTATTTTTTAATAGTTTTTTCAATTTTTTATTTAGGTTTATTCAAAATTCACAATCAAATTGGTTTACTTGTTTTTATTATAACTTATTGTTTTTATGTTATTATCATTAATTTTTATTATTATTATTTATTATTTATATTATTATTGTACTTATTTTTTTCAGTCAAAATTAAATCAAATTGGAGAGCTCAAAGAAAAGTAAAGTGAAATAAGGTAGAATTTTAACTATTTATAATAACCTTAGGAGAACAAACTGGGTCATGTTCCCAAACCTGAGAGAAAACCAGAACCTCAGTGTGTTCTCTGAAGGATAATGTGGACTTTACTGACTGACTACTGACATTTAATATATAAAATATTGTTTTCAATGACAACCCACTGACCTGTGAAAGTCTTATAGAACACAGCGGAAATACAATAAGCATTGTTGACATGCACCACGGTCAGACATTTCGACAAACTTGCACAAATTAGTCATTCAAATGTAAAAACCCTAAATGACAACACTGTGAACAGAGCACACGGACAGCATCTGAGAAATATAGAATAATGCACGATTTCTATTGAAAACCTACTTTCTGCACATCTCAACAATCATGAGAAACCATTTTCTAACAACGATCGGCATTTAACAGCAAATTCTTGTGTATTTTTTATTATAAAACCACTTTAGCTAAAAAATCTTACTAAAAATTTAGGTTTGCAAAAATAACACAATGAATTTGCTTGTTGCAAAATTCATATTCCACAAGTACTCTTTTAGCCACACACTACTCTGCATAATCATTGGCTTGGACAGCATTCATTACCAACCCATCAAACCGAAAGTGTTGAACAAGCGCGGAGCTAAGATGAGGCAGTGCAATGTGTTTGAAGCGAATGAACTACAATTCAGGGACTCATGGATTCGTAGGCGGAATCAGTCAATTATAGGTTAGGTTAGATAAGTTGGCTGGTCGGTCGCACATAGACCCTGTTGGGTCCCTGTTAGAGGTCCTCAGTGTTGCCGGTCGACGTAAAAGTGATCGGTGAGAATGTGGGTGTTCCTAGTGAAGTTCAGCAGCTACTGTCATGCTTCAGGAATTCTTCTAATCCAGAGTGGCTAAGGCGTAGTCTTGGGATAGTCGAACAGTAGCAAAGAATGCTCCCCAAAGTTTCCTTGTCACCATTTTCTTTGCATTTCCTGCATCATCCAACCTTAAATAAGAAACAATTTTCGTGTGGCAGTTGTCCTCTCAGGCTTTTACTATAATTTGAATTCAAAATATCCGTCCATTCAATGTTGAAAACCATTTTCAACAACGTTTTCCACATATTTCTTTAAGCTCTTTTGTGACTCTGCCTTATCCACTCAACTCAGACTCAACTCGCATTGTTCCTGCCTAACCTCAGCTCCTGCTGTGCTCCCACTTTCACACTTAAAAAAAAGGAAAATTTAAAACGGTAGAATTTTCTTTTTTAGGCTTGCATTTAAATTAGAGTAATTCACCAAAAATTCTCTACAAACTCTACACATCCACTCATCGGAGAGTAAGCATCACCAATAGTAATCGTGCATTTCACAGCTGAACGCATGCAACAGCGGCTGCCAAACAATCATTGAAATTCATTGAAATTTTCGCAAAAGTTCCATCAAAAGTCATTCAATAACAAACGCGCCACATTCAAAAGAAAAAAATATACTCACCGTATCAGCTAAAAGAATAACGACATATCAATTAATTAAGCTTAAAAACATTGTTTAGTTTTACTTAAGTTTAACACAAACTTGGACTTTTAATTGTATTCAGTTGCCTGTTGCTGTTGCGGACAATAATGTTTTTTATTAACTCAATTTCTAAACGATATTTTTTTCATTGTTTTTAACATTAGTATTTATAGTTTATTTTGTGTATTATAAACATGTCTACTTTTATTTAAATATAAACAAATAATCTACACTAAATGTTTGCATATATTTACATACATCATTTTGTTTAAATCGACACACCCACGCACACACACACACACACACACACAGACCATTGTGCTTATACAAAACAACATACAAACATATTCTACGATATACTTAAAGTTTATAGCATAGAGTTTCATCAACGATTTAACTAATATATACACTTATATACATATATATAAATATTCATAGCAATTATATATATAAATACATACATACTCCTACCATTGTTCTAGATTATATGATTTGAATAAACAAAATATATGCATTATATATGTTTTGAAATGAATAATTTTTCGGATTTTTTGTTTTATTTTGCATTCGAATTGTTGGATTTTTATGTAAGTTACACTTTTCAGTTTATATTTGATTTCCAATATATTTAAGTTTTTCATTTCATCAAAAATATAGGTAAATGAAAAATTATGAGCCTTGTCTTTTTTTCAGTGCTATAGATTTCTTAATAGGAGTTTTAAATTATTTTAAATGTTTCCTGCTAAAAAATTTAAATTATAAAACAAGCAAAAATGCCAAAAACCTGCATTTTCCAGTGTCGTAGATTTCTCAAAAATATCACTTAAATGTTAAAAAAATATCTTTTAAATTCAATTAAGAAAAAAGCAATAATAAATTCAATAATATTTCAATATCAAACCTTTTGAAGTCATATGTAGAATTCGCAATAATATTCTTCAAATGATTTACATATTTTATATTAATTTAAAGAAAACGAAATTTCGATAAGACTGCATTTTGAAGTCATAGAAATCTCAATATTTTCCCTTAAATGTTTTAGATATTTTCCATTAATTACAATTAGCAACAAATATTTCCAGAAAGAAACCCTTTTGAAGTCATAGAACTCTCAATATTTTCTTTCAAATGTTTTCGATATTTTCTATTAATTTCAATTAACAAGAAATATTTCCAGTAAGACACTTTTGAAGTCATAGAATTCTCAATAAAATTCTCAAATGTTTTAGATATTTGCTATTAATTGAAATTAACAAGAAAACAAAACTTCAATAAGACTACCTCTTGAAGTCATAGAATTCTCAATAATATTCCTCAAGTGTTTGAAATATTTTTCCTCTAAGACCCTCTTTTGAAGTCATAGAAATCTCAATAATTTTCCTCAAATGTTTTAGATATTTTCTATTAATTTCAATTAACAAAAAAACAAAATTTCGAAAAGACTACCTTTTGAAGTCATAGAATTCTTAATAATATTCCTCAAATGTTTTAGATATTTGCTATTAATTTCAAATAAAAAACAACATTTCAATAAGTCTTCCTAACCTTCCTTCTTGAGTCCCATAGGATTTCCAATAATTTTCTTCAATGAGATATTTTCTAGAAATTTGTTTTAGTTATGAGAACAATAAAAAAGTTGAAAGTGTATCTTTCTTTTAATGTTGTAAGACTCTCAAAATGTTGAAGTAATTTACTAAAAACTTCAATCGTGAGGCATTACGTTGCCCATCATTTCCAGATCCAAATATAGAAAACTTTTTATTGCTGTCCAATTTCATCCTGAAACTATATTAAAAATATAAAAGAAATATTTTGAACCGTAGCTGCCGTAGATTTCTTAACAGAGTTCTTAAGCATTTGAAATGTTTTCTGCTAAATAAATCTAATTATTTAAAAAAATGTCGCCAACCCTCTGGTGCCAACTCCTCCTACCTATCAGCAACGTATACACAGGGGACGATTATATAACTAAAATTAAAAAAATTCTCACCATACGAAGATCTCTCCTTCTAATGGTCCGAACACATTGACAACGGCAGCGACAAGACCACACAACTTCAAGATGGCTTGATTACAACGAAATGTTTTTTGTGCACCTAAACAAAATTGGCGTTTATCTATTAAACATTCGTTTCACTTTATCGTTCTATCAGCAGTGTGTTCCAGGCAGAAGTGACGGCCATTGAAGCCGCCCTGAAGCTGATCAACGAGCGCAACATCTCAGTACGTGATGTTAGCATACTCTCTGACAGCCAAGCGGCTATCAGGGCCCTAGGGTCTCATGTCCTAACATCAAAAACAGTGATCAGCTGCCGCAGATCTCTTGACGAGATGGCTGAGCAGCTTAAAATACACCTATTATGGGTCCCAGGTCACAGAGACATCCCGGGGAACTGTAGGGCGGACGAACTGGCCAGACTAGGCACAACTAAAAGGCTATCCGCAGAATTTGCTGGCTTGGGTGTCCCACTAAGCACTTGCAAGCTGATGCTGGAGGATGCCGTGACTAAGGCCGCCAACATCGCCTGGGCGGCCTCGGAGACAGGCAGGACAGCGCAACAAATCTGGCCAAAGTTGGACTGGATGCGCACCAGAAGTCTGCTAAACCTCAAAGCTGCAGAGACGTAGAAGAGGAAGAAACCATCCTACACTTCCTTTGCACCTGTCCTGCTCTTTGCAGGACTCGCAAAAAACACTTAGGTTTTTACTACACCGCCAACCTAGCCGATATATCAAATGCCGACACCAAAGGCCTAATACGCTTCATTAACTGTTCAGGTTGGTTTGAGACCTACTAAGATGAAGGGGACAACGATCCAGTGGCATCACAATGGGCCTAATTTTGGCCTACGTGGGCTCTCGTAAGGGCCGCCACATCTACCTACCTACCTACCATCGTTCTATCAATCAATCAATTTCAAACAAATGGCAAGATTTAGAAAGATTTTTTTCTAAAACACTTACAATACAAATTTGTATTATTGTTCAAAGTACCCAGAAAAAGTAAGAAAAATTCCATTAAAATTATCTGCCGTCCTAATTGATTTGGTTTTGTCGTCTGTGAAATAGAAATAATTATATTCGTGTAGCTGTCAAAATAATTGTCTCCATAGCAACGTTCTGATTTTATACTTTGACAGATGTGTTCGCGTCGCTACCATCATCAATGTGTTTGGGGCCTTAGACTGCTAGTGATGGTTTTATTACTCATGCTGTCGGAATTTCAATTGATTAACTTTGTTGAGGTTCTATGCTCCTAAGAGAAGCAATTAAAGAGTACTGATTCATGTCTGTTGGTTCATCTGTTTCCTTGATGTTGGATTGAATTTCTAGACATAATCTCTAAGGAAAGATACTGTATATAATTCATTCATTGATTTCAAGATTGCATTTAGTTGACAAAGTCTTATTGAGCTGAAGAATAAATCACTGAAGAAGAAATAAAGAATTTTAAACATAAATCTCTTGAATCCATACAAATTCATTCAGCAAGCTTATTCATATTTTGTACTCATCAATACCAAAACAATCTATGAAAGGAACTCATTCTAGTAAAACTAAGTTTCCATATATATAGTTGAACGGCCAAAGTGCCAAAGTACTCTCTTTTGCCATTCAGTTACCTAACCGAAACTAACTGCGAAATGAATTCATCTCTGAGACTCATGAAAATTTTGTTCTATCTTTACAATTGTTGATTCGTTGTAATAACTTTTCTGCTAATTTTTTGTTTAATATTTTTTTCAAGTTACCGAATCTAACAAACAACGACTTGATTTCAGCTCACAATAAAAATATTCTGTTATAATCATATTTGTTCTTTTATTAATTGTTTTTCTGCTAATATTTGATTTAAATAAATTTAATTTTTATTTTAATAAATTTCTCAACTTTCAAACAATTTTCATAACAATTTCAATTATCATAATTTGCCG
Source organism: Melieria crassipennis (assembly GCA_963668005.1). Lineage (NCBI taxonomy): Eukaryota > Metazoa > Arthropoda > Insecta > Diptera > Ulidiidae > Melieria > Melieria crassipennis. The sequence continues at coordinate 56,076,147 of OY764961.1, read as the reverse complement.
TAGTTGTAGCTTTAGTCGTTTTATTAGCCAATTCCTTAGCGTCCAACACCGATTCCCACCATTTAAAATATTCCTAATCGACCACTTTTAAACATTCCACCAACATGTTTTTCTTCAAAGTTTTCTACCCCACAATTGGAACAAATTCACATCGAACAAATAGTAAATTCTCAGTGTAATGTAAACATTTGCTTCTTTGTGGCCATTTTCTCTCCAAATTCCACACTTCAACGTTTCATTTCACTTAACAATCAAATTTTCTTTGAGCTTAGCATCAAACACGATTTTTTTTAGTGCTAATAATAGTTAGGCTTAATTTTACTCGTCTAAGCTGTATTGTTGACTACTCGTACAAAAAACAAAAAATATAAAAACCAAAACTCGAAAAAAGCTTAACAATCTTTATATATTTTTTTACATTCTTTTTTCTTTTATTTCACATTTCAACATTTCTATGCGCCCAAATAAAATATTCCAACAAATCAACCAAAAAACAAAAAAAAAACAAACTCCAACAATACAACGACAATCACTGCAAAACTATTGAATGAATTGCGCTAACAACAACAAAAACAATATCATAATTTTTACACTGTGAAAAAAAAAACAAAACCAAACCTAACCACAACTGCTCAACATTGAAACATTTAGCGCCAGAACGCTCGTTGAGCACCGCATCGCTAGAAGATGTCTTAGCCTCACTATTAGGACTGCCATCGACGTCAGCGGGCGGCGCGGGCACAGGTGCGGGCACGTCCTCCACAAGTGATCCGTACGCCAGGCCCACGACAGGTATGAACCTGTAAGTTTTTGTTCCATCACAAAATAGATAAATACTCGTACAAAAACAAATTTTAACAAAATGCAAAAACAAAACCACCAAAAAAAAGATACAAACAATCAACAAAATAAACCTTAAACTAAAAGAAAAAAATATATATACGTACTACATAACTTTCGTGCATAAAACTACTTAACAAGCAAAACGAATTAGTTGGTTAATTAATTGATGCTGATTTAGTTTGATTTAGCCGTCTTGTTTGTTGAGTTTATGCGTTTGTTTGCGTTCGTTATGTACTCTTTTAAATGTATTTACATATATAAACGATCATGTACTCGACTTGTCTTACATATATTGATACTTGATTTATGTCTGTGTTTCGTTGCGATATTTATGCCAACATACAAAGTGAGTATTTAGAAGGCCAAATCTGTTGAATGTGTTGTTTTAGCTGTAATAAATCATCATCATTATGTCGATAAGTGGATATAAAATCAGTTAACTGAATTTAGTTATGATTGATCTGAGGGTTTTAGTTGCTTTTCGGAAAATTTAAAGAATTTTTTCATTAGGTTAGGTCACAGTTTGATTAGATTAGATTCGGTTGGAAAGAGATGTGTTCAAAAACCGAATTGCGTCATTGTGAGTGCTTTCATACTTGTAAAGTTTAATGAAGTTAAGGGACAGTAGTTTCCCACAGTCTTCAGCCATTCTTAATCAGTAAACTTGTTCAACTTCCTAATGAAGTCGATCCCCATTACTTCGACTACATATTCCAGACTAGAGAAGACCCTAAATTAGTGCTAATGACGTTCCTGGATGGCCGGACAGCAGTAACCAACAGTTTCTTGCCTTTCCTAATCAGTAAACCAGTTCGACTTTCTAACAAAATTTGAACCTCCATTACTTCGAGTACATATTCCAGACTAAAGAAGACCTAAAAATGTGCTAAGACGTTCCTAGATGGTGGGGCAGTAGCAAAAACCATAGTATTCAATAGTCTTTTGCCTTTCTTAATCAGTAAACTAGTTTGACTTTCTAATAAAATTTGAACCTCCAGTACTTTGATTAGTTTTCAAAGAATAGAAACCACAGGAATCTGACAGGAATCTAAAAATGTGGTAATGACGTCCCAGAATGGCCGGATAGTAGTATCCAGCCAGTCTTAATTAGTTAAATAGTTCCACTGCCTAATAAAGTTTGAACCTCCAGTACTTTGACTCCTTTTCAAAGAATAGAAAGAAATCTTGGCAGGAATCCAAAAATGTCCTAATGACGTTCCTGGATGGGCGGACAGTAGTAACCAACAGTTTCTTGCCTTTGTTATTCAGTAAACCAGTTCGACTTCCTAATAAAGTTTGTCACTCCATTACTTTGACTACACATCCAAGACTAGAAAAGAACCTTTAAGTGTGCTAATGAAGTTTCTGGATGACGGAACAGTAGCAAAGACCGATCAAAAAAATGTGCTAATGACGTTCCTGGATGGGCGGACAGTAGTAACCAACTGTTTCCTGCCAATTTTAATAAGTAAACCAGTTCTACTTCCTAATAAAGTTTGAAGTCCATTAATTCGACTACATATTCCAGACTAGAAAAGAACCCAAAAATGTGCTAACAACGTTCCTGGATGACGGGACAGAAGCAACGACTGCAGTGTTCAGCAATTCTTAATTCTGTCGTAATAAATTCTTTCTTAATCAGTAAACCAGTTCGACCTTCTGACCCTCCAGTACTTCGACTACTTTTCAAAGAATAGAAAAAACCTTGAAAGGAATCCAAAAATGTCCTAATGACGTTCCTGAATGACCGGACAGTAGTAACCAACAGTTTCTTGCCTTTCTTAATCAGTAAATCAGTTCGACATTCTAATAAAGTTGCAACCTCCATTACTTTCCCAGAGTAGATAGGAACTTTGACCTCTAAATGCGCTAACAATGATTCTGGGACACCGGACAGTAGCAAAAAATACATCCTAATCTCTTTGCTTCAGTGCTTCTGAAAACATCAGAGAGAGTGAGATCCATTTTATGAGCATAGATCTGGTGTCACAATGCTCAGTGATAACACCAATGAACTGCTTAATCGAAGATCAATTCAAAGATATCAGATCGTAAGTGGTAAAATCTGACAAACTGCAGAGTAGCCCAGTAGGTATGGACACACTACAAATCTCGAAGAACTAACATCGACTACTACCCAGCAGACAAAATATTGACAGATTAAAGACAGTAATCACTGGGCACGGGCCTATTGAGACACTGCGGCAATTCAGACAAGTCTCCGGAGTTCGCATGTTTGTCGTAATATCCAGAAATGTTTAGCTTCCATAGGTCAGTTTCTCACAACTTCTCTCAGCCTTATGACGCTTACATTTGCATAGCCCTAACCTTTGGTGTCCCATAAGTATCAACAAAGCACTGAGTAAGTACTTAAAATTACACTTTCAACAGATTTTCGGCAACTTTCAAATATCGTTGATCACAGTGTTACTTTATATGTATAACATTAAGTATCAAATGATTATGAAATGTTTTTCTAACAATTTTTGAACTTATTTCCTTTTACATATCTAGAAAATAATTTCATATGAAGATCTTTTTTTCCACGTTTATTGCCAAGTAGCGACTATCGTAGTGCTCAATGCCGAGTAGTTCCATTAGGACTCTCGTCCAGTCTACTCACCTTTCAGACTTGTATCAAGTCACCGGCATTTACAGTTACCCAAGGAAAACTCATATATTACACTGAGAACATTTTGCCATACATACAATTTTCAAATGTCTGCTCCGTGATTTAAGCCAAAAAAACAAAACAATTTCCTATATATTTTCCTATATAGATTTTGCCAGTGTCATAAACATTTATAAACATATTTAAGGGATTTTGTTACTATACAAACATACAACGTACTACTCCTACGTAGTCCCTCCTCCTAACTAATCCAGCATGCAAAGACCAATGCCTCTTATTTTTAAATTTCTTTATATAAAAACGCTTTTTTGAAAAACATAAATTTTTATCAAAATGAAAGTTTAGTAAATTTGATAAATTTGATTTTTGAAAAATTCTCATTTCCTTTTATGCAAAACATTTGACTTTCTTTTTTCATTAATTCAAAATATTACTACAACTGTCTGAATTCGTTCAATTTTTTACTGGGAATGCGTTTTGTTGTTGTTTTACTCAGATTAGCCAACAATTGCGTTGATTCGTGTTGGTTCGGCGCTAAAACTCTGTTCACTTACTTTCCCTTTGTAGGCGATTCAGCTAGTCAGTCACTGGTCAGCTTTCGACACATGCCTCCGCAACCACAACAACAACAACTGCAACAGCAACGACAACAGCCAACAGCCCAACAACAGCTGCTCCTAAGCCAACAAGCTGCCGATCAGCGTCTGCGTCGTCGCAGCGAAGGTGACACGCCCACGCAGTCGCAGCAACAAGCGCCCAGTCAGCCGAGCGAACTGCCGTCACAGCAACAACACCAACACCAACAACAACAACAACCGCCGACAGCACAGTCCGCCCATAATGCCAAATATAATTCCACCCCGAACACCGCGACTGGCATCGGCGGCACGGACGCGGCCGCTAACACCGCCGGCGCCGGTGTCGGCACGCTGCCGCCACGCCGTGTCTCGCTCGGCGACTCCTCGGAGTCCAACAACAAGACCACCTCCGAGCTGCAGATCAAGTGCCGCAACACCAAGTGCGACCGCAGCGCCACGCCCGCAGATGCCAAGAAGTATTACAAGTCTTGCCACAATTGTACCCATCTATATTGTTCGCGTGAGTGTCGGCGCGCCCACTGGGAGAAGCACCGCAAGGCGTGCCTGCACTCACGCGCGTCGAACCTATGCCGCCAAGTGCTCGCCACCTGCAAGGACGACGTCGACTCGCAGCGCCATCTGAGCCTGCTCGCGCGCAAGGGCTTCCTGTCGCAGGGCCGCGGCGTGGTGCGGGTGCTCTTTCGCTCCGCCGAGGCGGCCGAGAGTTTCATCAAGCACGGCTTTCAGTGTATGGGCGAGGCGTCCTATGTGCGTTGGCCCGATCTGATGCCCGCCGAGATGGGACTCGAACTGTACTCGGAGCTGCTCAAGCTCAGCACCGAGTACAAGCCCGACTCCAAGATGCTCATCTACGTGGCCATTTGCGTGGTCTCCGAAGCGCCGGGCATGGGACAGGCACCAGTACGCTGGGAACGCCAGCTGGTCTCGCGTTGTGCCAAACTGAAACTCTGCAAGAGCATCCTAGCCGAACTGGAGCAGCAGCAGCAGGCGCTGCAGCAGCCACAGCCACAATCACAGTCGCAGTCGCACTCACAGTCGCAGTCGCAATCACAAACGCAATCGCAATCGCAGTCGCAGTCACAGCCGCTCGCCGTCGTCAACGTGCCGGAGCCCACAACCGAGATTCTCATACTCACCTTCAATCCGAGCCTGCGCGCCACCGCCGCCCAGGGCGAGCTCATACTAACCAACATACTCGACATATTGTCGCGACGCGGCGTGCTGCTGCGCAAGCACTACCCGGAGATCTACCAGCGCCTGCAGTCCTACACCGACGGCCAGACGGACAAATTCAATCCGGTGACGCTGCATCCGCGCGACTCGCAGACGGGCCGCAGCTTCGTCTGCATCATCATGCCGGTGCAGTCGTCCGAAAGCGACGTCGTCAAGCTGCCGTCGGCCTCCGACGGCGGCAACCGCGTCACCACCATCGACGTGGGCTCGCCGGCGGCGCTGGCGCAACTGGACGACGACGAGCTGCTCATGCGCTCCACGAGTTGATTTTCAAAATCGACCGGCCACGGCGGCGGCCGCAAAAAGCGGCTAGCGTCGACGTCCAACGTGCTGCTGCTGACGGCGGCAACGGATGTGGCGGCGGCCGCCAGTGCGGGCTGCCTCACGCTCGAAAGTACGCGCATGTAAGTGAACGGCAGCGGCGGAAGTGACACCAACATCCATGGCCAGAGTGCAACTCGTAGCTAAACGGAAGACTTTCCGCCTGTAGGCGTTAGTCGCTGTTCGAGTTAGTTGCACGAGGACACGTGCGTAGCATCAAAACTTCCCCCCCCCCCCCTCAATTCCTCTTCCAGCTAATCAAACTACTTACTAGGCCTACTCTCCCCTATACTCAAACTACATACATACTCGTACATACTCGAATGTGCATAACGGCAGCACTGTTATTGCTGCTCCCCTATTTACGTACATACATACATAATTGCCACTATCGCTGATATACATACATACCGACACACACAAACATACAATATGTACACATAACGGTAAGCATATAGTTGGTCTTCTTCTTGATATCTGTAGCTAGTTAATGGTTTGTTTTGTGCGCGTTTAGCCGTAAGCAGTGCGAGCCAATGCTCGAAAAGTGTACAAATGAATTTTCCATAAACATTATGCAATAACAATAGACGATCGCACACTGTGCAACATAATACCAGATCAGATAATTGCAGCATACGACACGAGTAAGCAGCAGAATGAATGGCTCACTGGTTCAGTTGCTTTAAAAATCCTCGAATGAATTTAATCCAATAATCATAAAGTTCGATTGTCAAACTTGCGAGTGCTTCGAACCTATTCAGTTGACACAACAGTCAAAAGTAGCACCAAATCATAGCAAAATCTTCCTAATAATGCACTTGAAATTACAAAAAATCTAAAGTGGTATACAATTATTATTTCACTTGAAATTACAAAAATTCTAAAATAATATAAAATTTGTATTTATGTCGATAAATCAATGCAAGTCAATAATGTAACTTGAGAGATTATTTCATGTAAATCTTGACCACAACAACGTTGTCAGTAGTGCCCGACCGAAACATATTTTTTGGGCCGAAACCGAATTTCGGTTTTTTTTTAATATTCTGCCGAAACCGAAACTTTCTAGTTGAAATAAAAATCACCATATCAAGCATTTTTTTCAACAAACGAATTTTACATTAAATAAATAAAGAACAAACAAGCATAACATAAATAAATACTTATTAATAAAAACAATTTATTCATTTTTTTTTTTAACATAAACATGAAAAAATCACCCTTTCGTACCTTACTCGCTAATATTCAAAATTAAATAATTTAATATTTTATGCTAAAAAAAGTTTTTTTACATTGGTGGCATCCAAATTACTCCTCCTTCATTATATATCTGCTACACAATAAAGTGCAAAAATTTTCTAGAAAGTTTTGGTTTCGGCCGTTCGAGCATTTTTTGGCCGAAACTGAAACCGAAACCACTTATTTGGGCCGAAACCGAATATTCGGTCGGAAACTAGTTGTCAGTGATTCATGAGCAAAGTCCGAATTGTAAAGCATCTTTTCGAGCATAGCAGCTCGAATTTCGAAATGTTGTTTTTCAAAGCTGCATAATTTCTAAAGAGGAGAAGGACCTAAGAGACCTCTTAAGATTCATTTACGAATCAAACTTGCTTAATTCTGCTCTGAAATGAATGACTCGCATCACTTTTTTCTTTGCGGTATCACAATGGGCCTAATTTGTGGCCTCAGAGTGCTGCAAGTCCTGTGCCCAGACAGTCACTTCAACCTAACCCAACTAAGGCTGCTGTTGACAGTGATTTATCTCCTTAGACGAATCGCTTTACATGACTCAACAAGAAAAATCACAGAGATGTCAAATTGCATGACTGATCGGCTATGGCATTCATAGAATGTTTAAAGTGCACTAAAAACATTTCTTAAAGAGGTCAAATTTTGATTCAAAAATTCGCTAATTTGTAAAAATTCGAGTGCCAGCCTTTTCATTATGAAATGGCTTTGTTTATCGAACAATTTTAACTTTAACACATCTCACAAATTGCAAGAGAACAGTCAAATATTCTACACTAGAAACCCGAAGAGCAATAAAACCATCTTTTAGTCTTGTTTTGTACAGTACAAAGTAGTACAGAATCGGTTTAGTCTAGTCAAATCAAATCTAGTCGAGCCAAGTCAGTTTAGTCTACAAGACAAAGTTAATCCAGATTCGTTTAGTCTAGTCAAATTAAATTGACAGACAAACAAAATTCACTTCACTTTAGTGTAAATTAAACATTTTTGACTTTGACACTTGTCACAAATTGTCGAATACTCGTATTCTACACTGAAAACTCGAAGAGCAATAAAATCGGTCTTTAACAATATTTTGTACAGTAGAAAGTTTCGGTTTAGATCGGTTTAGTCTAGTCAAATCATACGAACGGGCCGACGAGTTGGCAAGGAGCGGAGCTTCCACACTCTTTGTCGGCCCAGTAACTTTTTGTGGTTTGGGAAAAGGAGCTTCCTCCATCCTAATGAGAAAGGACCAGACAACCAGAAGGAATCAATACTGGGGAAACTCAACCAGGTTTAGAGCATTCGAAGTTGGTTATCGGGTCCTACAATAGAAAAAGATTCGAGGAATCTATGACCTTATCAAAAAATAATCTAAGGATTATCACGGGAATGCTAACAGGGCATTGTAGACTGAATTATTATCTAATTAACCTGGGAATCCGTGAAAACAGGTATTGCAGGTTCTACTTACAGGAAAACGAGACTGCAATACATACACTAGGAAAATGCCCTGTACTCATGCATACAAGAAAGAAGCACCTGGGGGACCATCTTATATCAGGTGCAGACTGGGTATCCAGAGGTTTAGGAAACATAATAAAATTCCTCTCGAATACTGCACTCACTGATAGTCTTTGAGGTCCAAGAAGGAGGCACAATAGATCTACTAGTCAAATTATATCGAGCCGAGTCAAGTCAGCTTAGTTCAGTCAAATAAAATCCACACAACTTCAACGCGATCGACTTCAGTGCAGTGTTCGAGGTTCAGTTCAGTCTTCAGTCCAATGTACATAACTCCATGCAGTCCGAGAACATTGATCAATGTTCTCCAGTACAGTTTGAATCCAGTTAAGCTCAGCTCAGTTCGTTCTCCCGATGAGTGCACTTTAGTCCAGTTTAGTAAAGTTTAGTTCAGGTTGATCCAGTTTAGTAAAATCCAGTTCAACTCAGTTTTTCCAATTCAGTTTGGACTATCTCTGATGATGAGTGCACTTTAGTCCAGTTAATTTCAGTTTGACCCAGTTTAGTCAAATCCAGTTCAGCTCAGTTTTTTTTCCAATTCAGGTTAGAACATCTCAGAATAATCAAGTCCATAGTACAGAGTCCCATAAAAAGTTCCCTAATTGTGTGCTTTCTCATTTTCTTCAACTTCTCGTTTTAGCTCAATCTAATATGATTTTATAGGTATATATGTAAATATATACAATTTTCAAACAATACATCTTAACATTTAATTGCCCATCTCCGCGTCTCTTTTAGCCTATCAGAATTCAAGCTTGAAAACATTATCTTAACTGATTATATTTCATATAATTGCACGTTAAAGTAATAAATTTCGATAATCGGAAATATGATTTTAAATCGAAATAATTGTAATCCAATCGAACAATTCGATTGTTGGCACTTACAATATTAATTGAAAAACTAAAAATAACTGAAAAACTAATTTTTTAAAGTTGCCATTCGTAATCACTACCTGCACTTTTTGTACGATTTGTGTTATATGATCTGAAGTTATAAGTTTTAAAGGGTAATGTGACGGGATCCGCCAACGAAAATTAGTGTTTTTAATGTCATTTTGATAGCACGAAAATTTGGTTAACCTTAAAATGGGGTAGAAGGACGGATTAGTTAGAGATGCATTCATTTTTTTGTTTATGGTTAGAAACTATTTTGGAAAAATTTATTTTATTTTTGGTTATGGTTAGAAACAGTTTTCGAATAATTTATGAAATGTTATAGGTATGTTTTGACTGAGTTTGGATTTGAACATTTTTTTCAGCACTGAATTCATAACTTAAAATTTAGTTAGGTATGAAAGAGTTTTCTAGTTAATTGGTGGTTAAAACTAGTTGTAGGCCCCGGTGCATGGCCATAAAAACTAGTTGTATGCTTCAGTGCTGGGTCAGAGAATTATATGTAACTAGTACCGAAAATTTAGTAAGATATACAAAAGTTGTCTCGTTGGTCATTAAAAGTAGTTTTGGGCCTCAGTGATCGGTCAATAGAATCAGTTATAAGCCTCAGTGAACTTGTTATAGCTCTCAGTTTTGGGTTAATGAACTAGTTTTATGCTTCAGTGAACTAGTTTTGGGCGTCAGTTTTGGGTCAATGAAATATGTTTAGGTCTCAGTTGTCGTTCAGTGAACTACATAGTTTAAGACCTCAGTTTTGGGCCACAGTGTTCGGTCAATAGAATCAAATATAAACCTCACTGAACTTCTTACAGGTCTCAGTGTTCGGTCAGTGAACTAGTTTTAAGCCTCAATTTTAAAACTCCGTTTTGGATCATTGAGTCTTTTTAGGTCTCAGTTTTGGGTCAGATAACTTGTTAAACTTGTTAAAGGTATCAGTGTTCGGCCAGTAAACTAGTTTTATGTCTCAGCTTTGAGTTAGTAGAATTAATTTTGGGCCTTAGGGTTGGTTCAGTAGAATCACAGTAAGCCTCAGTGAACTTATTAAAGGTCTCAGTGTTCAGTCAATAAACTAGTTTTAGGCCTCAATGATTGGCCGGTGAACCGATTTCAGTAACCTAGTTTCAGGCCTAAGTTTTGGGTCAGTAAATTTTACCATAAGCCTCAGCCTTGGGCCAGTGAACTAATTTAAGGCCTCAGTATTCGCCAGTAAACTAGCTTTAGGCCTCAGCTTTGGGTCAGTAAAACTAGTTTTGGGTCTCAGTGTTCGGTCAATAGAATCAAATATAAGCCTCAGTGAACTAATAAGCCTCACTTTTTGGGCCAGTGAACTAGTTTAAGGCCTCGTTTTAGACCTCATTATTTTTATTTTTAGGTCTCACTTGTCGATCAGTGAATTAGCTTCAGGCCTAAGTTTTGAGTCAGTAGAACTAGTTCTGGGTAGCTGTGGGTCAGTAGAACTAGTTTAGACTTCAGTTTCTGATCAGTGAACTAGTTATAGACCTCAGTTTTAAGTCTGTAACCTAGTTTCAGGCCTCAGTTTTGGGTCAGTGAACTTGGTAAAGCCTCAGCATTGAGTCAGTAGAACTAGTTTAGACCTCAGTTTTTAGTCACTGAATTAGTTTTAGGCCTCAGTTTTGTGCCAGTAGAACTAGTTTTAGGCTTCAGTGTTCAGTATAGAACTGAAACAGTTTTTCTTTTTTTTCTATAAATTCGTTTCTTTCTTTATTCTGAAAATTGTTGAGGTAACATGTCAGCTGAGCTTCACAAAGATTGCTGAAATAAAACGAAAGAAAATCCACTAAACTCGCGGCTCTTTTTGGTCTTTGAGATTGTCTAATCTTACAAATATAATATAAATAAAAAAAGAAATCAATAAAAAACTATACAGCTTCAAAAAACCATCCAACTTGCATTGTGCCAAACGGATTTGTTAGCTACAGTTTTATTCGATTTTTTAGCACACTCGAAGCACTCAAAATGGTCGACGTTCAGCTCAAAATACTCCAAGTTCTAAGGGGCCTACATCTTAGGCGTCATTAACTAAAGTTTAACTCAAGTTTAGGTGCTCAGTGGCATTGGTCGAAAGTTCTTCAGTTGTCTATTCGTAGGTGGTTTTCTAGCTCATCTCACATCGATCTTCATCAAAGTTCACGAATCAGTCGTCGAGCCCAACTCTTCTTACTACTTACTCGTGTCGTATTGGATCGTTTTATATATATTATATCTACTTATAGCTGTTAGACGATATATGTTCATATTGATTGTGTATGCAAAAATCGACGGCCTTATTTCGTAAAATTTGTTTGCATTACAAATTTTTAAGTCCTAATTAGTGAAATTTTTTAAATGAAATCTTCATTTAGCGTTAACACGTGGTGTATAGCTTAAAAACTACTGTTGCTTACAATTACTAATTAAACTATTAAACATATTTAATGTACCATTTACTATTTTTCCGCTAGGCAATAAATTAATTTTAAGTGCTCGTACTTTTAGGTATTTGTAAACTTTTAAGCGCCAACACACGTACATAGCTTACACCTGAATCAAGCACCAGCGACTAACTAACTAACTAACTAATTTTACTTAATTTGCCTTTTCAATGACAGTAAAATGTAAACAAATATTTCAACAAAGTACACTGATTTTTTCATATGAAGCGGCCGTATTTTTAGATAAAGAATTTGTCTGTAAAGTACAGTCGAGTGAAATAAAGTGTTTAGCATAATTTTATGTAGCAATTTACAAAAACAAAAAAACAAAACAGAATTTCTTTAAACTATGTTAGGAATATGAGAATAAAAATTAAATCTTTGCCACGATGTGCGTTTGCAGACTTGAAGAGGAAAAGCAGCGCCAGTCGAAGATCGACGCAGCACGGCAAAAGCGTATAAATACAATGTTCGATTTGTTTTTTAATGAACGTGTTAGCATAATTACAGACCTAAATTCTATTTGATAGATCAATACACAAAAACAAAAACATAAAACAAGAAACTCTTATAACACATAATTTTAATGTTTATGAAAAACTTGAAACTTTTACATACATACATACATACATGAAAAACGCTTTATTCGTCAAAACTTTATATTAAATTCAATTTAAACAAAATCATAACTCATGCGAGACGCTTATTAACTATGAAAAATATAAATAATACAAATTGTGTATAAATACGAAAATTGTTATTTGGAACTTTAGCAAAACAAAAAGCAGAGAAAAACAAAAAAACAATTAAAAAAATAAAATTATGTATGTAAGTGATGCTGACTACAATTTCAATGCATAATCCAGGTTTATGGAGAAGCAAAGTGAATGTGAACAGAACAGAACAGATTAGCTCGAAAACACAAAAACAAAAGAGGCCCCAAATCAAATCTTATCAAACAATAACACTTTGCGCTTAGACACAACAACAACAACAAAAACAACAACACAACACCAACCAACTCACAACACACTAAAAATGTAACCAACATATTCAACGCATTGAAGACAAAATTATGTTTATAAAAATTGAAGTACAGCTAAAATAAAGCATAATATACAACAACAACAAGTATAACAAAATATGTGCAAATGTATGCAAATAAAATGAGATTTAAATGAATAGAAATGCAAAAATTGCATAAAGCGCGATGTGAGCTTAAGTGATTTGCTAAAGTTAACGGTTTGCTTTGGCGTAATTATTAAACAACAAATACAAAAACAACAACAACTGGTAATATCAAATGCAGCAAAACAAGGTGAAAAGAAGATTGAGAATGAAAAAAAAATTAGAAAGCAGCATAAGAATAAAGATTCCTTTTTGTTTAAAAAATATATACAAAACAAAAGACTTGTTTTATTGAAGGCAGTTGGAAATACTTTGGTAAGCATTTTACAGAAATATTTTTTTAATTATAGAGAAGAAACTTTATAGCCAACGAGCTGACAAGAACAAGCATGAAGCTTAAAAAGAAGAAGAAAGCCACAGAAAGGGTTGTTATCTCCACTTGCAAGCTTCATATAAAGAATTCATACTTGTAACACAGACAGATCTGACCTTCGATCGACCAGAACAGATCCAGAGAATTGATCCTACTAAACAAGAAAAGAACTGATCCTACTAAACGCACCTTTCATAGGAATTGTGGTAAAAGTCATAACTGGGCACAAGTCATAACTGAACTGTCTGTACTATATGTAATTCTTCAACCATGCCCCCTCATTTAGTGTCCGCTTCAATTTTCCTGTCGAAAGGCGCGTCTAAACAAAAAATTAGTACCAAGTGTCATAAATGTGAGACTTATAGTTTCAAAGTTATACTGAAAACATACATAGCTCGAAAATGTTGCCACGCCCCTTTGTCCAACACCCATGAAATTTCACCAGTGTAATGCGAGATCCAAGGATCCTTAATGTACCAAATTTCATTGCTGACTTATAATTTCGACGTTATTCAATATAAATGTTTTGAGTTGTATGGGCAGTGCCACTCCCCTTAGACCAATTCCTATGACATTTCACCAATAGAACAACAGATCTATGGGTCGATGCTGTACCAAAGTTCAATGCTGCCTGATTTATAATTCCGACGTTATTCAATGTTCATGTTTTGAGTTGTATGGGCGGTGCCACTCCCTTTCGACCAATTCCTGTGACATTTTGCCAGTGGAACAACAGATCCAAGAGTCCATGCTGTATCAAATTTCAATGCTGTCTGATTTATAATTCCAACGTTATTCAATGTTCATGTTTTGAGTCGTATGGGCAGTGCCACTCCCCTTTGACCAATGCCCATGACATTTCACCAGTAGAACAACAGATCGATGGGTTAGTGCTGAACCAAATTTCAATGCTGTGCGATCTATAATTCCGATGTTATTCAATATTATAGATTTAAGTTGTATGGGCGGTTCCACGCCCCTTTATCCAACACCAATGAAAATTCACCAGTGAAACCACAGGTTCATAGGTCGACGCTGTATCAAATCTCAAGGCGGTGCGACTTACAATTACAAAGTCATTCAATATTATTGTTTCGAGTTGTATGGGCGGTACCACGCCCCTTTGTCCAACACCCATGAAAATTCACCAGCGGAACCACAGGTTCATAGGTCGATGCTGAATCAAATTTCAAGGCTGTGCGACTTATAATTACAATGTTATTCCATAGTAATATTTTGAGTTTTATGTACGGTGCCACTCCCCTTTTTCCAACGCCCATGCAATTTCATTAGTGAAACCAGACATCGATTAAATTATGTTTTACCAAATTTAAGTGTAGTGCGACTTATAATTACAAAATTATTCAATATTTTAGATTTGAGTTGTATGGGCTATGCCACGCCCCTTTGTTCAATGCCCATCACATTTCGTCAGTGGGACAACAGATCTATGGGTCGATGCTGTATCAAATTTCAATGCTGAGCGATCTAAAATTCCAATGTTAGTCAATACTATAGATACACGCCTCCTTGCTTTTAAACAACAAAAGACATGAGAACATTTTCCCCTGGAGATAGCACCCGTTGTGTCAAAATTTCAGATTAATCGGTCAAGTAATTTCCGAGTCTACAAATTACAATCAGACAAACATTTACATTTATATATAACAGATATATTACTCATTTTTATTTCTATTTTATTTTTAAAGATGAGATGTCAAATCTAGTTTTGAAGAGAATTTTAAAAATACAAATAATAAATTTATAAATAATAGTAAAAAAAATAAAAAAAGTTTCAAACATTTCAAGAATTTTGCATAAATTTTTGTATATTAAAATTCATATATATATTAAATATATATTAAATATATATATATATTAAATAGTATATTAAATTCAGTCAACAGAGTCAACGCAGTCCCACAAAACAACAACAACAAACAAAAGTCCCACGTTTCATGAGTTTGAATGATGAATCAAAACGTTCAGTCGGTACCAGGCAACCAGAAGTATGCAGTAACAATTTTAGTTAACGCAATCAACATTTCAAAATTCCGCGTTTCATGCGATTTGTAGAAGAATCAAAATTATCAGCAATAACAGGCAACCACAAGAGTGCAGCATGTAACAATTTCAGTCAATGCAATCGAAATTTTCAGTCTCTACGCTTCATGCGTTTTGTGGGCGAACCAAAACTCTCTCTCAGTAGGTAACAGACAACCGCAAGAGTGCAGCAAGTAACGGTTTTGCTTATTGTCCATCAATTCGCAATGTAAGTAATTAAGGGCAGACTACAGAAATAATGATGTAATCTGAATTAATGACCAAATTTAATTTTTTTTAAAACTGAAACATTTTACTAAATAACTTGATTTAAATTAAACTTTTTTGAATCATTTGTACTAACTTCTGATTTTTAATTATTTTAATACATTTTCTTTAATACAGAAAACGTTACACTCAAAATTATAAAGAAAATTGCATTAGTTTGTTTGGAGCAACAAATAAAACACATCGATTTTATTTTCTAGAAATTCATATTTATTTATTTAATGATTTATTATAGTCATTTAAATTAAATTAGCTTATTGTTCCAAATTACTATCAATAGATATATTAAATTTACTTTTAATGTTATACTTTATATTTAATATTATTGTAATCATTAGTTTTGTTGTGTTTCTGCCTTCAATCAATGACAATTATTAGATAATTATGCCAAAAAATGTGTATGCCAGTAAATATGTTTTTGTTGCGTATGCACACAGCGCGCCTCATGTTTTTAGAAATGTTTCACACATGTAAATGTTTTATTAAATATTTCTATAAATTCCTTAATTATTTCAATTTTATTCATAAAAGTATACACTTACAGCAGTTAAAATGTTACTAAACGTTTAGCAATTTTTTCTTTTCTAATATTATTTCTTAGTTTCTGGTCTTTGTATCGGCGCAGCAATTGATGATGCACATCGTTGTGCGCTCGTCCTCGTATTGCTTGTAGGCGCTGCACGTGTGCGACAGTGGAAAAAGTGTCAGTAGCAAAATTAAACGAGACTGCAAATTGGATTATTGCAACTTCTTTTTAGAAACTGTCGCTCGATGCAATTCCAAAGTTGCGGTGATTTTTTTTGTGTTATATTTTACATTCGTTTTCATACAAGTTCTGTTCAAGGTTTTCAGTTTTTATTTTCTTTGCGTTCCATTTATATTTCGCAAAATGAAATTTACAAACTAAGGTCAATTGCGCTACAGTGTGGTGGAAGATATAATTGTATAACTTAGCTACCACAATAGACGTAAAGCAAACAAGAGTTAGGTCAGCACTAGTTTAGGAAGTCATTGCAGGCGTCAGTAGTGTGCTGCCTACTGTAGTGATTGGATTTGAAAGTCAGAGCAATCAAGTAAAGAAACTCAGGCAATGCGCTGCGTTATAACTTTTAAACAGCAATGTCAATGTGTGCCAATGTCTCTTTCTACGTCAAGCACTGATAACCAGCGAAACAGTGAGCTTGTCGATATCGACATGTCAATTTGCGTATAGTTAACAAAATTTGATTAGAACAACAAAACAATAATGAATACAAATTTACGTAGAGGTGTGAGTGTGGGTGAGTGCGTGCGTGCGAAAGAAATTTGCCTAAAGGAGACGTGCAGAAGATAGAACTAAAAGATAGGTAAGTTGCAGACTGAGGCGCTGCCGTTCAGGCATTGTGAAAAGCATTACCACCGCCAGCAGCGGCCGTGCTTAGCGACGGCGGCGGCGCAGCAGCGACAATTATTTCGCCCGTGGCGGTGTGTTGCTGATAGTAGTAGCTGACTGTGTGCAGCGGTGCCTGGCTGTGACGCGTAGCAGCTGTTGCCGCCGCGTTGCCAGCGTTTGCATCGTGCAAGTACGCGCCATACTGCTGCTGCTGCTGACTCAACTGCGACTGCTGTTGTTGTTGTTGCTGATGGTGTTGATGTAGCGGCGACGGTTGTGTTGTATGCGTTGTTGTTGCTGCTTGTGCTAACGTATGACCGGCGCTCAGTGCTGTGCTGGCCGTTGCAGTTTTTGTTGCTGTTGTGCTGGCAAGCAGCTGATACTTTTGTGCAGCAATAGTTGTCGTTTTGGCAACCGTTGCTGTTGCCGCTTTTGTCTATAAGCCCGAAATTATCACCTCGTGCTGTGCATCATCATCCATTTCGGGTATCTCCTGCTTTTGTATGATCACCGTTTGGCCGTCCTCGGTGGTGATGGTCTGCTGTTGTTGCTGTACGGATTGCGAGGGCTGACGCGGCGCTGTTTGACCTAAAAGCAGCAAATGTTTAAATGTTTAATACAAAAGTGAATCTAAAAAATTGCTGTAATTTGTATTTACCATATTTCTGGTGTATGCCGCGGTGTCGTTTCAGCGCAAAGCGATCGGCAAACGCCGCCGAGCAGATATCACAACGGAAGGGCTTCTCACCCGAATGCACCTTGGCGTGATTCTTCAAGTGCGCCGCCTGCGAGAAGGCCGATCCGCATATGTCGCACTTGTACGGCTTTTCGCCAGTGTGAATGCGCCGGTGATTCCACAGCGTGGCGTGACGCGCAAAGCCCTTATCGCACACCTCGCACACATAGGGACGTTCGCCGCTGTGCGTGCGCTCGTGATTCTTTAAATGCGGCGATTGCGAGAACTGCATGCCGCACGTTTGGCATCTGCCAGCAAAAACATTAAACGTTAGAATTACGAAACATGGGCTTGAACAAAAAGCGTGACGTACTTGTATGGTTTTTCGCCGGTGTGTATGCGCGCGTGATTCTTCAAGTAGACAGCCTTGGCAAACGCCAGTCCGCAGATGGAACACTTGTAGTTCTTTTCGCCGCTGTGTAGCTTCTTGTGCGACCAGAGACTCGAGTATCGCGAGAAGGTGCCGCCGCAAATGTTGCACGTAAAGGGTTTGGGATTTCTACAAAAAAATAATTTCTCAATAAATAATTTGAAACAAGATACACATAGCGCTCAACACGTACTCGGGTTTAATATGAACCGCCTGCTGCTTGCTGGCCGCTGCACCGGTGGCCACAAACACCACGCCGGACCCATTGCACTTTTGACATTTGGTGACCTGTTGTGAGCTGCGCTTCTTCACCGGATGATGGCCGCTTGCCGTGTGCGCACCGCCTCCGCCCGGCTCACTTTTCGGCACTACCGCCATCTGCTGCTGCTGCGCATGCTGATGCTGTTGCTGACCGGCCTGTTGCTGCTGCTGTCCCATTTGTTGCATTTGCTGCGCCGCGTTCGCCGACGTAGCCGTTGACGCTGATATTATCTGCACCGGCTGTATTTGATGCGGCAGTATGCTCTGCGCTGTAAGCGAATCCATTGAGGAATCCGAGGTACCACTGGGTAATTCATTCATTTCGAATTTTATCTCACCATCGGGCGCTACGAATATTTGCGTCGACGTCAGCTGCTGTTGCTGCTGCTGTTGTTGTTGTTGTTGCTGCTGTTGCGCAACGGCCATTTCTTGATCGCCGTGCAAACACTCGTCGCAACGCACCACTTTGGGCCCCCTGCGTTTCGAGGGCTGCAATATTTGATTGCCGCACGTGATGCACTTTGATTGTGTCATTTTGACGGATTTCATGACGGTGCCACTACCACCGCTGCCATTACTACCGCTGCTAGTGGTCACGGTAACCTCGTTGCTGTTCGTTGCGCCCGTGGGCTGTTGCTGTTGTTGTTGTGGCTGCTGCAGTACGGCAGACGCTGGCTCCAATGATTCGGTGGCGACTATCTGTATCTGGCCCATCTGTCCGTTCTCGGTGATGATATTCTGGGTCTGCACTAGGCCCTGCGCATTTACCACAATGGTTTCCGGCTGCGTCTGATGCGACTGCTGATCGCTGCCGTCCTGCGCGTGTATGCGCTTGTGATGATTCAGCAAAGCTAGATGTGGAAACATCAGACCGCATACGTCGCACTTGAAACTTATGTTGGAAATGGTGTTCTGCAGCGGAGAAATTGTCTGTAAACCAAAAAGTCGCAAAAAAACAATTTTAGTGAACTCTTGAATTAACGCATTCGAAATTCACGCCTACCGCTGCAATTGGCTTATTCTGATTGACAATCTGGAGGCGTCCTTGCGCGTCCAGCGTGGCAATGCCAATGGTGCCACCCTGATTGAGCTGCATGCCGTTCACCAGCGCATAGTTGTAGCCGCCCACCGGCTGTGCAATGTAGCATGTTTTGTTGTCATCGGTGGTCAGCTGAGCAAGATTCACGGTGGTCGCTGCGCCGCCCTGCAAACAGATCAAATTCATTTACAGCAGATATTCAAGATGCAATTCTAGTGCAACTTACATTGGTGGTGGTGTAGTAGAAGGTGGGCTGCTCTGTCTTTTGTCCCTCGATTTTTGGCTGTTTCAGTATGGTGCCATCGGCTGTCTGATATTGTATGGTGGTGGGCTGTCCATTGGCCCCAATGGCATTCGTTGTGAAAATTATATTCTTGGTCAGGTCTTCCATGGTGGATGTGACGACTCAGCTGTTGCAACTGCAATGCGAAAAACATACAATAAGCACTGTTAGAAATGAGTTGAAAGCAAGAGAGTCATTTGCGGAGCAGCAGGTAGTGGCATAAACTTCCTAGAACTGACACTGCAATTCGTTCACTCTTCATTGAAACTGTCCCTTCTGAGCATTTACGCTTAGTAGATGGAACCCTTAGAGAATCATTCATTCTTCACAATGCATAGAGACACAAGTTCATGGGAAAAGTGTACATTTTTCTCGGCAATGACTTCATGGGTAACCTTAAGAGTACTTTCCATTAACCCTTTATGATCGAATAAGTGGGAAATTTGGGTAAATATTATAGGAGAATGTCATCGAATATTTGTTGAGTGCTTTTGTGCTCGAATACTAAGTTAGTTTTTTTCCTAATCCCTTTAGTCCTACACTCAACTTTGGACTCAACCTAAGTTACAAAGAACACTTGGACCATAAATACAGTAGTTGTAAAGTAAAGTATTCTACATTTACATGTGGAAATATGGTTTGTAACGACTTGTATCGGAAGTACTTCTGTACTTTACACCGGCATTTTTTAGTACGATTAACTCCACTAATAATTTCTGTACACTGCACCTTATGCCGTAATCGCTTCATTTCACCAACAGTTTCCCTTTACAATATACAAAACAATGCACGTAAACTGCTCCAGCCAGACGTGCCCACAAATATTTATAATAAACACGGAAAATCCGTTATTTTACCAGAGCAATTTCCATCGTTTGTTTACATTTCTTACTACACAACTTCAAAAACAAATCACACTGTAGTCGTGCTTCTTCAACCCATCAAAATTTTCCCCCTTAACAGCGAACGTACAACACAACGTCTACAACTCGCCACAAATCCAACTCGTCTGGCAACACTCGCACCGAAGGCGCAAGCGAAGCCAACTACTCGCTGCCAGCATGCCTCGCGACAAAAGAAACGACTCGACTCGTTGCTATACGCATTCGTTGCACGCATAGAAAAATCTCCAATTCCCAGCACAGCCTTTACCTTTTTACGCAATTGTAGCTGCTCGCATACGTGCACACTTCGCAGGAATTACGTAGCGCTCGAGTTTGTGAAAATCTGCAATCGAAGCAGGGCGAACTATGTGCAAAATTGCAGTTGTGCTATCTTCACTGCCCGCTTGCCTATTCGTTCGTCGTCGTTGTCGATGTTTTTTCTCTTTTACCAGCTCACACACGCACGCCGTACACAGCAGGCAGAGCAGTGTCTGTGTACACAGCTAAAAAGCGCAATATGGCGGACCCGTACTGCGCTGCGAAAAGTTCAATGAGGCCACACAATTCAATGAATTGTACGCGCTAGCGCGCCCACGGCACCACAGTTTTTCGATTGCTTTCGGCAAATTTACTGTGCCGCCCGAAGATTTTGTATATGTTCACCGATGCACATAGTATTTTTCGGGGCGTTTTTCGCGTTTGAGGATTTCTTTTTCAAAAGAAAGAATAAAATTATTATTGCGCATTTGCTGGACCGCTCACACTCGCTAAACCACTCGCTCGCCTCAAACGCTCAAAGTAGACTGAAAAATTTGTCACATTGTACGCAAGAAAGGGATGGACTCGTTTGTCCCATGTCGTATTCGTTACTTTTCGGACAACGCATTCGTTATCTCTTTCGGCGCAGGCATATAGTGGTTTCGCTTGGCACCACTTAAAGCGAGCACTAGCAGCTTGCAACGATTGCTGGTCGAGAAATATAAATAGAATGAATAGATGTCGTGGGATTGATAATTTTTATCGTTTCGTAGTTTTAATGTTTAATTATCGGTCATGTCGTTTGACGCGGAGTTGAGATAACCAAGTGCTGCAGTAAATTGACGGGTGGTGAAAAAGCCACTGGGCATGGCAAGTGCGTAAATACCTTTGCGGCTTATATGGAGCCAACTTTAAATGAAATTCGAGTAATTATGGCAATCATATAAGCAGCTAACAGATTATGAAAATTTCCTGAAGACGCATAGCGGCTATGGGTATAAGTTATAATTTATTTCAATTGGTGGCCAATTGATTGTGTTGCAAGTTATTATAGCCAGAAGCTGAATCATACGAATCAATATCGCGAAATCACACAGGACTCTACATTCTGCAGCTTCTGTGGAGAGCCCTTAACAAAGCCAATTGGAAAGCGAGACTGTGTAAACTTGTTGGCCTTTGTTATCTACCACAAGATGAAGAACTTCAACCGACTGGAACTGCATCCAAAAACCAACCACTTGGGAAACGAAAATATGAAGTAACTGCTCCATTGTCCATTGCTTTCAATATTATTTGTACTACGTTCATTATTATTGAGGAATTAATTGCGTATTTTAATTAATTGAGGAATTAATTGGTTTAAAAAGTAACGACCTAAATTTGTTTGTGGCGCTCGTTGTTTACCTCAACATGAAGTTGGCTGCGTTTAATACATTTCTACATTAGTTGATAGCGCCATCTATGCATTCAGTTTGTATACGTTTAGCAATACGTTAAATTTAACCCAAATGTGCCGGAATTCTTTAGTTTTGGAATTTTGCAAAAACATTTTTGAGCGATTTAATGTGAATAATAATTGAAAAATAAAATTAGTTGATTGCAAGTTTAGTTCGACTATATGGTCATGCTAGGCGCTATCGGGTAAAGGGGGTATTCTAGTCTAGAGGCTCGATTTTAAGGTGATTTTACTGGCGTAATAAAAAAACAGTAATCATTTTTATTATCCTGGTTTTTATCAGTTTTTAATTAATACTGGAAAAGTATAAAAATGTTTAATAGTTGCAAATAAGAGGCCGGCAAAATGGGGACTCCAAAAAAAAATAAGTGTCTCCTTTTTGACATGATTCCAATCCTCCTGGTGATTTAAACATAAAAATAAGGTTAATTCTTATTAAACAAGGATGTAGAATTTTTTGGACGTAGCCGATTTGAAAGTTTTGCCTTCTTTTTTCAACTTTGGTAATTTTTAAAAAATAGTAAACAAAAAAAATTACAAAAACCCCTAGTCGAGACAATTTTGATAGTATTAAGAAAGTCTGTTACAAATTTCAAGTAAATCGGTACATTAGAACTTGAGATACTCGTATCATGTCAACCGTATTGAAAAAAGTAGTTTCGAGAAAAAACGTGTTTAAAGTTTACAGTCTAATTTCGGGCAGTCTGAGTGGCGCGTCACAAAATTAACTAATATAAAACTCCGTAAATAATTCGAATTTCTGTAAATCCTCTTAGATGCGTATTCTCAAAGGTCTTAACACATTTTAAGCGGGTAGCCTAGTATATGAAACTATGCTGCGTAGCGGGCATTACTTGCAAAACAATACAATAGCAAACAATAATACTTTCAGTTTTATATGAAAACCAATCCGGTAAAAAAACCGTCTCCCGCTTTTAAAGTGCCTACATTCAAAAGGTAAAAATACCCGCCCCGCTTATAAGCAGCAGTTTTCACAACGGGTAATTTTACCCGGCCCGCTTTTAATGTGTTAACATTGAAAGTATGAAAAAAATAAATTTTGTTTCGAATTTCTAGACTAGAATACACCCTAAACATATGGACAAAAATTTGTTTTGCTGGTATTAAACTATTTTCAGGCCAGATTTAATATTATATTTTATTACAGACAGAAAAGCAAAACAAGTTGAGACGTAGTTGCCATCACTACCGAACCTATTTTTAAAATATTGAATACAGTCGTGTCTGGGTATAATGAACCCCCTATATAGTGAACACCTCGATATAGTGAACACCCAAATTTTGACATCGAGCCTCTAAATATAGAAAAATGTTCAAGCAAAAAACAAAAAGTGTATTTTGAGCAAATAAAACGAGTTTTTGAACAAAAGTTTTGACCTTGATATAATGAACAACCTCAATACAGTGAACATTCCTTGCAATAATTAGTTCACTATATCCAGACACCGCAGCCGCCGTGGCTCAGTTGGTTAGTGCGTTGGACCGCGAGTCGCAGGCAGCAACCTCAGGTTCAAATACTGCCTGTAATAACACCTAAAAAAATAACGGGAAAACTCGTTTTCTCTTTCGGTGGCTGTCCTCTCAGCTGGAAATGGCAAACCTCTGAGAGTAAAAATTGCCTATGAAAGAGCTCCCAACCTGCCGTTCGGAACCGGCATAAAAACTGTAGGTCCCTTCCACCCGCGTATAAATTCACACGCACAACACGGGTGGTTGCGGGAAGCTAGGCCTTAGTCTCGCGTAAGCGGGCTGTCGTGCCAGTCAATTATTAAAAAATTAAATTATATCCAGACACCACTGTATTAACTTAATTTGAAGTTTTTATTTATTTTTTATTCAAAGTAGTTAATTCAATTCATGTTTTTATTCAAGTTAATTAAACAATTATAATTCTTCAAAACTATTCTTCTATTCTTCTTTAAACTATTTTGTATTCTATTTAAACTAAAATCAAAGTAGTTAATTCAATTCGTGTTTTTATTCAAGTTAATTAAACAATTATTTGAATTATAATTCTTCATAAAAGACAAAAAAATAATAAATTATAAAATAACATTTTTTTTAAATAAAAAAAATTTTCTTGAACTATTAACTAAGGTACTTTTTCCCCACTGCAGTACATCTAACTTTAAAGCATTTTAGCGTTTCACAAAATTTGTGAATAATTCTGTTATTTTCAAAAATTTTGCTTAAAATTTAAATAAACGAATTTTCATAGAAAATCTGTCCCTGAATATTTCAGCGCTCTGGCCAACGCTGGGGCGTGCTCGCGCCCTCCTTGCCACAGCCTGCAATAAATCATGTACTCCACTTATTTGCGCTGACATTAATGATGAAGCTATCAGCAAATACCAAAGCCTACATAAATTTTAGCATAGAAGTTGCATGCGCTGCACACACGCCGAGGCCTGCAAAGTCAGTGAAGGCAAAAAGCAGAAAGGCGGCACACCAGCAGCCGAGAAGCTGTGGGCATGAAATGTCTGCGGACAGCAGACGCAGTCGCAGACGCTACAGATAGACGGGCAGCGTGGTAAGCCAAGACGCGAAAATTCCTGCCTGCCTGTTTGCGGGCTGGCTGCCTTCTTCCCCACCCAGCAGTCTTCTTTTACGCGCTTTGGTGGCTGTCAGCATTGCAAGTGAATTTCTTGAAATTGAAGCCAATGCAGAGTCGATGCGAGATTAGGAGGAAAAAACGACACACACACACATAGACTGACACCAACACCAACATCAATACGTGTGTGTGTGAGCGCGTGGCCGCTGCTCCAGTGTGCGCGCGCATGGAAATCACGACCGCATGGCAGGCCGGCAGTCAGACAGGCCAGCACCGACTAGACAAGTTAAAAATACTTTTTCACTTTCGACCGAAATTGATAGACACGCTCGCCGCCGCCGCTGCCGCCACGGTCGGAGCGTTACAACCGGCAGCGGCAACTCCAGATCGGTGTCAGTTGCCAAAGCTTTTGACTTCATGTGTTTTTGTTTACCTTTTCCATTGCAGCCGTTTGCCGCGCCGCACTTGCAACAGCCAAGCAACACACACCGCCACAGCAAAGTCAAAGTCAGTGCGGCTGCATTGCATTCCGCATTTTTGCGACTCCTGCACAATTGGCGGTATGGAAATTTTGGATTTTTGCAAAACGTTTTATGTGGTGGCGAAAAAAATGCGGAAAAGTTTAGAAAGTGAGTGAATGGTAAATGGGAATGCAAGCGCGATGCGCTGATAATGGACATTTTTGAGTTTGGAAATTATATGAATGCTTTGCTAATGTTCAAATCCAGACTTATCCTACGTTTTCGGAACGAGAACTCCACTAGAATTAGAAAATAATTGGCAGTAGTTTTGATCAAAACTTGAGTGAATAATAAACCAAGTGCAAGTGAGATGTAGAGGGCGGGGAGCTATCGAAGTTGGGGAGCTGTGGCCCACTCCAAGCAAAAAAGGAAGGGCCTTTGCCTAATGATTATACATTTTTCTCAACACCTATTAACTTTGCAGATCCCGCCCATACAATTTTTTTTAAACCCTTAAGTGGCATTCTTTCATAACCAGGCAATGGCGCCCACAATGTAAGAGTTTGGAGGTTCAAACCCCTCCCAAATATTTGTAGCCTGCAATAATTTTGGAAGGCAAATATGGTTTCAACTGGTAAAAGTTATGTAAAGAACTCTCCCGCCCCCTAAATTAAATCCTCTATGTGCCACTCGAACCAGTTTTATATTTTCTGTAATTCATAGAGCACCAATTTTTCCATTGCAAACCCAAAAACCTCGTCTTCATCGAACAAACTTTTCGCTTCCTCTTCCTCACCACACATCAGCTTTTTTCAATGGCCAAACATTCGCTCGGTCAACATAAATTCCGCTTTAAAACAGGTAATCGCAACAAGTGTTTCCTCGAGCAACACTTTCCACCACTTAAAAAGATTCACTTTTCAATTCCAATATTCTGATTGCCTTTCTCGAATGGAAGATGTGGCGAATCGTTAAATGAAAATCGTGAAATGAAGTGCTAAAAATAAAACCAAATGCAGTCAGCTAAAAGAAAGGAAAATGGAAGTCAAAGTAGAAGTGGAAGTGGAAGATGACGGCAACACGCGCAACAGCGCGCACCCATTAACCGCGACAGACTTTTCCTCTCAATGGCAGCAATCAACGAGCCGGTTGGCTGAATGTCACAAAATGCGCAAACGCGTGCGAGCGGATTTTTATTTAGGTAATTTATGCTAACAGCTTTTCACTCTTTTCCGCAATCGACAGTGACAACGAAAACGCCAGTGACAGCGACAAAAGCGCATCAAATATTTGCGCGCAGCCGTTTGCCGCATCGCTGCCAGTGTGGAAAGTGGAAATAATTTGCGCCAGCAATGCGGCCAAATGTTGGCGCTGGCGGGCACGCATATCACACACACACACACACAAAGCACAGCACAGTTGTTCCCATGCCGCTCAAAAGGCCAAAAATAAAATTAACCAAAAAAAATAATAAAAACCATTCAGACTTTGCCGCAAATGAAAAACGAAATTTTGTTGGCGCAAAAAACAGCGGAAAAAATGTGCACCAAACTCACTTAAAGTCGTGCGCATTAACTGGCCAACAACAACAACCACAACAATGCAACAAAAAGTAGCAGAAGCCAATGCGGCACAGACGAAGGCGCAAAAGTCTTATAGGTTAGATTAGAAAGTCGCTGCATTTAGCGCTTTTAAAGCGGCAACGATTGCAGGCAGCCGCCGCACAGACCAATGGACAACGATTGCAGGCAGCCGCCGCACCGCTGACAAACAGGAAAAGATGCTGCAGACTGCTGCTAGTCAAAATTGTTGCTGTGCTGCGAAAGGAAAATTCTCGGACGCGTACATGAAATGCAAATAACGCACCGCAGCTGCAGTGGCAGCGGCGGCAACTGATCGCAGTGATCGGCTTAGTTTTGGTGCAATCATTTATGTGGCAGCTGTTGTTGTTGCAGTTGTCTGCTTTATGGACCACAATTGCCGGCCGCGGTCCAGCTGCACTGCATTAATTGTCGATTTGCATTTTATCGCCGCTGCACGCCACCGTGCGCCACGGCACGGCACGTCATGGCCACCGCTCACAGCGTTGGCGCTGTCTGCGAAAGAGAAAATCGCCGTGTTTTTTTGGAAAATTTCAAGTTCACTATCATTTTCGTATCGGGCCGTCGTTTGAGCGGCGACGGTCGCGACCGCCACCACGACCACGGCTGCTGCTGTGCCGATTGCTGATCGAGCCGATTGAGGCGATTAATGGCCCGGCAATGGTTTGACGGCTTGATGGCGCTCGGCAGTGGCAAATGCATGCCACACTTTTTCCCATAGCCTTTTTGCAATGGCTGCCAATTGAGCGTTGCGCGTTCGCTGCCGTTGTCGCTGATGGCCGCACTGATGCGCCGTTGCTCTTTTGCTGATCTTTATGGTTGGTTTTGTTGCTCGTTTTGATGGCGTTGTTGCTTCAGCTGCCATCACTGATGACCGATCAGCGTTGGTGGTGGGGGAAAAAGTGTAACTAATATGCATTGATTGCATCGTCGCTACCAAACGTTCAACTACGCTACGACTTTTCATTTCGCTCAAAGCAGGAATTTCGCCGCTTATTGTTGCATCAATTTTTTCTATGGATTTATTGATATTTTGTTTTTGTTTTGTATTTTGCATATTCAGCAGCACAGCCGTTAGTTTGCAAGTCAAAGTGATTTTTAATACTCGCTGCCAGCGCGTAATTTACTGGCAAATTGTGTGCCAACATTGCAGCTGGAAAATTGCTCCATATTTTAATGTGCCAGTGGTAACTTAATGCCATTCAATAATAATAAGGTTTATTGATTTTATGGTGTGGAAAGTAAGTTTTGGAGTTAAAAATTGCAAATAATCAGACAGAGTTGAAGGAAAATTTAAAGCATTAGAAATGTGTTGGCTTCAATTAAGTGAAACAAATAGTCTTTCAACAAGAAAAATGTAACTCAAAAATGTTCTTTCAAATCAAGATAACACATAAGATAACACATATAAAACATATAACATTTATTTTCTTTTTTTTTTATTTTTTTTTATAATAAAGTTATTAAATTTTTATATTAATCCAACGTTTAAACTCTGAGGCAGTAGCGGCTTAACGGGTGGGCGGAGGGGCGGACCGCCCCGGGCTGCGGGGGGCCCCCGAGAGAAGCTTGTATATAAACATTTAAAGTTTTTCAGTGCTGAAACTTGTACAAAACTATTTGCGATCCACAATGGTTGTTGAAAGGTTGCTTGCCACTTTCTACAATTGAAACAGACACAGTATCGACAATTGACTTTGAAATTGCAATAACAGATTCAGTTCAATAAAAGCAAGAAAGCATCCATTCTAAATAACAATTGTTTGCAAATTTTCAAAAAATTTTCTCTCGAAGATTGCAATATTTAATTTTTAACTTAAAATTTTGTGCAAAGTATGCAAATACAAAATTCTAAGTTCAAAATTAAATATCGCAATCTTAGAGTTTGCTTGTAAACTAGTGTAAACAGGGGCGGATTTACCATACAGGCATTGTAGGCAGTCGCCTAGAGCGGCAAGAATTGAGGGGCGGCAAATTTTAGCGGGAACTTTGAAAACTTGTTGAATTCGTGGGAAACCAACATTTTAAGTGTAATATGTCGGAATCGAAGAAACAACCGATTTATACAAGGAAAGAAAATAACATACAGAATGCGTAAGCAAAAAAAAAAAAAAAACAACAACAACAACCGATGTATACAAGCAAAGAAAGAATGCCCAAGCAAAAAAAAAAAAACGAATTATACTAGCCAAGAAAATAAACATAAAGAAGGCGCAAGGACAAAAAAAAATATTCGCACCAAACTAATTCCACCATTCAAGACATTTTAAATAGGGGGGCGGCAATTTTACCAACTGGCGGCAAATTTCTAAATCCGCCCCTGAGTGTAAATTACACAATTACTTAACCTCATTAAACTTTGTAGACGTCAAACAAATTTACAGTTATTATTATTATTATAATTATTGGTTGGATAACAACACATCGTCCCGAAAATCCGGTTTTCTTCTTTGATAGACTCTTTTACGAAAGCAATTCTATGCTCCTTGTCAGTAAGCTACTGCTACTGGGTTTTATAAAATATTTCTGTACATTTCTGAACTACTCGACACGAAAAATGCACCTAAAAATAAAGGGTTTTCTAGACTGGAACTTTGAAATAGAATAAAATTTAGATGTAAGTATGAATCTACAGACTGAAATCCAAATCATGTATGTTTTCCCTACCTGACATATTTTGGTCCTGAAACTTCAAAATTGAAAATTTAGTTAAAAGGATTTCTTTCATTTGCTACCCATATCTTCATCATTGCACAACCGCAAATATTTAAAAAAATATTTGAAATGTGTATGTCCTTAAAATTTTAAAGTTTTTTAAAAAGGACTTTGGGCCAGCAAATGAAAAACTGACTATGGCAGATTACTATAAATGATCTCTAGTTTCACGTCTATATCAAATTTTGATGGGTATCGGCAAACAAAAATTTTTTTCGCACAGTGCAATAAATGTAAAGTTGGTGTTTTTACTCACTGCATCATAACTTTGTCATTTTTCTTTCAATTCTATTGATGTTAGGCTTAATATTTGCTCAAGTAATATATTTGCTAAACAAAATATATAATAATAATATATCTTTCATCTTAGTTTTTTAAACTAGGGGAGATCATTTTTTTATTCATAAAAAATATTCGAAAATTTTTAATTTTTTGGTCGAAAAATTCGTTAAAATTTGTTACAACTTTCCTTTGGGGAAGTTACTTGTCAGTAACTTCCCCAAATCTCATCTGATTTGAACAATCTATACATCACTAAAAGGGCTTAGGTATTATCTTCTTCTTGAACGACGGGCAGCTCGTGTTAATAGGACAATTCTTTCAGGAGATATGTGCTCATAACTGAAACAACAGGAAAAAAACTCGTTTTTCGAAGATTTTTTGAAAACGCTTCTTAACAATTTTTTTTTATTTTCAGTTTCGTGTTCAGCGGCCAAAGTTTGTCTAGAAAACACTTTATCTATGCACGCGATTGGCCCATTTTTTGTCGAGTAGTGTAATTATGCACTGATCGTAAAACAATCTAATCCTCCTGCTCGGGTTGCTTAAAATAATGGCCAGATCGTAGTAACGAAGCAAGATTTTCTGTTTTTTTTTTTAATTTTAAGATGGCTTTTTGAAATGACGAGTTTGCTCTCCCTTAAGTTTTCCTAATTTCACGAAAGTTTTTATCAAATTTGGAAAGATTTAGTAAGATTATCCTTTTATCCATTTTTCATTTTTTCTCTGGGATTCTATTGCTTTCTATAAAATTTCAAGCACATATACGTTTCAAAATAATTTGTCCCTTTACTGTCCATTTACGCAATGGAATGGAATACAAATTACAAAAAAAAATTAAAAAGCATAACCGGAAATTCCAGTTATTAGTTTTGTACGCAAACTTATTCTGCACCGTTTGTGGGGGCCCCTCAGCCGTCGCCGCCCCGGGCCCCCAATCACCTTAAGCCGCCACTGCTCTGAGGTCAGTAATGCAACACCATATCTGCCAAATATTCACATCGACTTTTCGTACATGCAAATGGTTATTGTGTTGTTGAAAATTTTCTTTAAACTTGAACTAGACAATGATTTTCAATAATTCCTTTGATTATCGAGAGCAGTCTGGTGCTTTTTAAAATAACAACAAATCTATTCGACAGCTTTCTGACATATTTTAAAGTAAACAAATAGTTTTTTTGTCATATTAAACCAATATTTGCACCAATAATCTATCTACTACTATCTACTATCAAAAATTTAACATAAAATTACATTTAAAAATTAAAGTTAATGAAATTTAAAGCATACATAAAAAACATTCAAATCTAATTTTAAATTAAAATTAGTGAAACAAATTTTATATAAATTAGGTTCGACTAGATTAGGTTTGGTTATGTAAGGAAGATTCTATCAGACACATAGGCCCAGAATGATTGAGATAATGTTATAAACCTGAGCAGGTCTTTAATGGGAGATCTCAACGTGGTTTCGAACCGGTTATCGTAGTGTATGTGTAGCCTTCCTCCACTCAGTGCTGGACAGTGCAAAGTAGGCCGCACTTATGTTCGGAAGGCCTGGCTACGTTCAATGGAAACACCGTTCCTAAAAGCTATTTACTTCATATCCAACTTGGAGATTGGCGAACTACAGGATTACTTAAATAACCCATTATGAGGATGTGGTATCAAAAATGCTTTAATTCTGTACCAATTATGCTCATCACAGCGAAGATCTAACTTCCGCTATTCGGAGGCCCAGTAGTGACCACCTAGTGACCCCACTAGACAAACCTGAACGTCTTGAAGGAACGCAGATTCGAAATTTCACCTTTTGCTGATAAGTCCAACAAATTGCCGTTTGAGAATCAACTTAGGGACAGTACCATTTGGTTTTTTAATGGACATGGTCGGCTGAAATGTTCAGCAGGTGCCACAGTTGGCCCTACTTTGCCATGAAGATTACATATCGTTACAGTTCCACTCGCCATGTACAGAAAAGACAAATTTTGTACAAATAAAAAAATTTTAAAGATTTAAAAAGTAAAAAAAAAATTCAATTAAAATTAAAAACAAATTCTGTCCAAGAAACAAATTAAAAAATTGTAAAAAGCCCACAGCTTCAACATTTTAATAACAATGAAATCAAATTGAAAGCATTTTTTAACTATCTAATGAATGGCCACAAGAAGTTCGTGGCTTGAGTCTTTTGTTCCCCACGACAACCACGATTTGAGCAAAAAAGTGAAACTTCTACAGGCTTCAAAGTAAATAAAGTAAAAACCAAACGAAATTACATTTCCACGGCCTGCTATTTGCTGTACTACACTAAGGTTGCACAAATATACCAAAGTATTTATGTGCCGTACATATGTAAGTCTGTACATTTAATTTACAATCTTACAGCACATAGCGCACAGGGTATTCTACATAGCATAGTTCATTTACATTTCGAGCATAATTAACAAAGCGCAAAATCAAGTGTTGGCTCTATGTATTTGTATGAGTGTGTGATTGTGTGAGCTTGTGGCTATAATAAAAATTTGGATTTCTCTTTCGTGTTTCGTGCTTTACTTGTGCCTTGTTGTGTTTGCTGTTGTTGTTGTTGTTGCTGTTGCCTTTAGTGTTGCTCATATTACCATTTGCCAGTGCGGTGAATATGTTGCTTTGTTTTTGTTTTTGTTATAGTTGCATCTGCTTCTTTTATTGCTTTTGAAAGTACACACCGTGAACTTAATTACAGCAACAAAATACAACGAATTTAAAGCAAAACAAACACATCAACAGTTAGCGTTGTCTACAAATTTCTTAACTTCATATTAAATATTATATTGAAGCCGTCATAAAATGCGCTCAAGTGCGGATTTCCATCGAAACGCAAACTAAAAAACCCAACTTCAGAAAAAATTTTAATTTAATAAATATAACAAACAAAAAATGTATAATTAATAAAAACTGAAAAGCATAAAAATATGAAATATAGAAAAATTAAATTTAAACATAAAGCAGCACTTCACTTAACAAAAATTCATACATACAAGTAGAATGCAATCATGTGCAGCAAACCATGGCGCTGACATGAAGATGTGGATGATGAAAATACCACAACAACAACAACCACAACTGAAGCATTTGAAAAAGAAAAGGCAACGTGGTCGACAACAGCCTCGGCAGAACGTTGAACTACTTTATAAATAAATACATTTTCATAATCTGCCCACTGTACATGTGGCGGGCGCATTTTAAGGTGAGCAGCACTGTGGTGGTGCAACATTGCCACACATTGTTGCGTTGCGTTGTTGGCTCCCATGTTGGTGTGCAGATGTTGCAATTTTCCAACAATATCAACAAGCAAATAAAATAAAAAAGCGTGTCGAGTTTTTTGTGGCGGCCCCAAAAAACACAAAAAAAAATAATAGAAAAAAAACTGGAGGACTTTACAGCGTCTTCAGTTGAGTGGTGATTGTTGGTGTTGTTATTTTTTCAGCATTTTCCTCTCGCTTTAACTTCAATGCTTACTCAATGCAACACACGCCACTATTTATGGCCATTGTACTGCTGTTGCTGCTATTGTTGTTGTTGTGATTTTAAACAAATGTGCAACATTTTCTCAAGACCATTAAAGTCCATTGTTCACCAAAAAATATACCAAAACAAAATGAAGAACAAAAATTTGCGTAGAGAAAAACCATCAAACAAACTTCACAAGGCAGCCAATTTTGGTTGAAAACCAACAACAGTTCGACAAAAAACTAAAAACAACCAAACAAAAAATGCCAAAAATAGGCGAAAAATGTACGAAAATACGTTAAAAATGTTAATGTGGATTTTTATTGCCTATTCGTCGCGTACATTAGCAAGCAGCAACAACAACAATGTATAGTTAGTGTATTTGATTTTAGTTGTTGTTTCTTTTTTGGGCACTTAATTTTCAAGACATGCAATTGCCATAAATACTTGCAATAAATACAATTACAAGAACAACAACATGTAAGCACAGCTTTATGTGCTTTTTCCCTTTTGCGTATCTTGGCGCTGCTTTTAGCCAACACACACACACACATGAATAGTTAGGCAGACAATTGCAAATGGCCTCAGCGCTATGGTAAATAGCTGAAATTTTATTTTCGGCAATTAACAGTCTGACCATATGTAGCTATTTTTTTGTGTGTGGTTGTGTATCGTTGTGTGTGTGTGTGTACGGCTTAATTTGTTAGCTGCGCTCACGTTTAATTAAGTTGCATTCGAATTTGCGTGTCTCATGTGCATTTTCCTTTACTTTCTGGTTTTTTCCTTGCGCACTTTTGACGCTTTCAATGTGCATTTTCATTTACTTTGTGAAACTGTTGCAAGCGCTTTGGTTTGCCTGACTGAAAGCGGAACCAGCTGTGGCGACGGTAGGTTTGAACATGAACATGAAGCTGCTTTGTGCTGTTTGAGCTGAATCGAAAGATTCAGGCAACAAACTTGCAATCCTATTTTGATATTTTTTAAAATTCATCATTTTTTTAAATATTTTTGAAATAAAAATCACCAAAGAAAATTTATATTATAATTATTTATCTTTAGAAAATGTTTAAAAGTTTACTACATTAAAAAATTGTTAATAAAGCTACTGAAGTTATCTTGAATTAAAAAGTTTAGGTTTAAAAATCAAAAAGTTTCAATTAAATGACATCAAATTTAAAACTGTTTTCGATTACTGGGAAGGATCAGGTTCTGAGGTACCACAATGGGCTAAACTTGCCTATGTGAGTTGTTTAAAAATGGGCGACGCAACAGAAGCTGAACTTTCCACCTGCTAAATTTCATCAAGAAGTATTCGACTTCTTGTTCTTGGTTTTTACTGAATCCTGGTTAAGAAAGACTCACAACGGGCCTCTTTTCAGGTCTCCGAAAAGTAGTGAGAATGATGCTGCACACATCCTTTGCAACCTAACCTTACTTAAAATAACCTAACCTGACCTAACCCACTGGACATGGGTTTCATAAACAGCTACTGAAACGATTGAATATAATCTGCGACAAATCTCGTACAAAGATTACTGTCTATGTGATGAATCAACACCTCAAACATTGAATCATCTATTGCACGATTGCTGGCGATATGTCAAGGAAAGATATGCCGTATTTCACCATTTTAAATATCTAAATTATTTCAGTAAGATATTCTAATTATCTCTCTTAAAATATGTGCTTGTAATGTCATAATATCGCTTAGTAATGTGTACTTTAATGTAAGTAATCAATTTTCAACAATCAATCAGTAGAATTCATTCATTCATTTCAAACTGGCGCCTTCGCTTAATTGATTAAAATTAAGTACAGTAAATGCTTGGAAAACACCAATGCAATTTAAAAATAGTCATTTACGCGTCCTTTTCTTGTTCATTTACATCTCAGCTAGAAAGACCAGGTCCAAAAATTCCTTTGCAAGCTCTATAGCAGGTAAACTAATTGGCTTACATCAACATCCCCGTGCATCATTTTTGGTTCAATTATAAAAACACTAAATCCTAACAACAACAAATCTACACTAAAACAATTACAACACATCTTATTTCAAAATCCGGTACCATAGCAGCGGTCGACACTTCCTGGCTTAATTACAACAAACACAATTGAACTCACAATGACTCGCGCTGGCTCATGTTTTGCTCATGGATTGGTTTTTGAATCGACCATAGAATTCATCATTGATTATTGATTGATCAGTTAAGCTCACTAAATTATTTTCTAGTCCGCCACTGCTCTATAAGACAAAAAGGCATCTTGAGAAAGGGCGCTCAGTTCGGCTTTAATCGATAACGTTATTTCATGATCATGGGAAAATATATTAATAAAAAACCCACATCTATGCTTTGTGCTTGTAACTTCGGTTTTCAAAAGGGGCAAAATAAGGAAAAAATTCGAGCTTCAGTTTGAGAAACAGACACACATGATTGAATCACTTCTCCTTGTGACTCTGATCACAAATATATATACACTCCCCATAACAATGGCCTTTCCTCCTGGCAGCTTATAATAAAGTATTTGTTATGAATATTTAAATTATACCCAACATTGACTGATTTTTCCCAAAACCATGCATACTGCACAAGAAATCGTTTATGTAAATCTAGAAAAGATTAATCTTTGTGTAACGTCATGATTTCAAACATAAACACAAATCAATCGATATGATCGATTGACCAAATGCTATTGACATTTTGTCCATCTCAATGTTACAACTTTTGTAAAATTTTTATAAACAACTTTAAGGCATTTAACAAACAATACAACACAAGTAAAATGGAATAACATCTCAACGGAAAAACCCTAATATAGCAATTTCGCTTGCGGCCAATATGCCTACTGCCCACAATTAATTGTTGTTTCATGAATTTTTGTGTTTTAAAAAATGTTGGACATTTGAAAATTTCAACAAAATCTTCATTTTTATTCTTCTTCAAAAAATCGAATGCAGAATTCTAAATAATATGCCAAGGTTTATGAAAATAACCGACGGCCATTTGGCAACATGTTAACAATTTGTTATTTCCTCTTCAACAAAATGCAAAGTAAACATTTAGAGAGAAATATTCATACATTGGTGATTAGTAGTAGATGTGATAAAGGTAAGAAACAATAAAGGCTAAATGGTTGACTGAAAGAGGAGTTGCCAAATGCGTTTTTAATTTACGCCTATCAAAGGTCGACTAGGCCTTGTTGTTGGAGGCGTTTTAAAGTGTTTGACAGCACACTACGGAAATTTGTTGATATTTAGTAGTTTGGTGAAAGTGTGAGCAATGTTCATCATTATTGGCGAAAATCAAAACAAAAGAATGGTACAAACAAGTTTTGATTGATCTGCAAAAGATGATATAACTATCATTAAATCGCAACAGACCATTAATATAAATTTGAATATTTTTGATGTGCCGTTTTGCTGAAATATATAAACAATACTTTGTGATCTATCCAAGGCAACTTTTGTGCAAACAAAACGCAATTTATGCGAAATGTTTTCAATCGTTTGGCCACATTTTGTAAAAGTCCGCAAGGGAAGCGCTTCCATGGAACGTCCTACTCCACCCTTCGTATTCAAACGCTTCCTCCAATCTTGAAAACACATTTTATAGCCTGATTTGGCTTTCAGCTCCTTAATGCCTCAATCGTGTCAAAATGCTTTCCACAAAGTGGTAACTTGAGTCAGGGGAATAGGAAAAAGTCAGAAAGAGCCATATCGAAGCTTGCGGAACGGTATGAACTTTGTTTTTCCTCAAATAATCGCTTACAAGATGAGTTGTGTGATCCAGTACCCCCAATCGACGTGGTGAAGAAACCACGAGTTGTTTTTCCACAATTTTGGCCTCTTGCGATAAACATTTGCTTTCAAATGCTTTAACTCTTTGTTAGAAATACAAAATTGTAGACAAACTCTCAGCTAAATTCGACATTGAAAAATTCACAGAATGCAACAAACACTGACTTGTTTACGAAGCTATCAAACACAAACTCCCGACAGATGGCATTCAAACATATATTTGAGCACCAAAAAACAGATATACCAACCCCAGTTTGATTGAATGGAAAATGTCGGGTATTTTTGATCTAAAGGCGGTCTGAAAAAAACTTCAAAGTTATAAGATAAACCTTAAAAAAAAATTTACCAACTCAGTTTATTTGAATTGAAAATTCCGGGTATGTTTGATCAGAAGGTAGTACGAATTTCTCTAAATAAAACTTCAAAGTTAAAAGAAAAACCTCAAAAGAAGATATACCAACCCAGTTTGTTAGAATGAAAAATACCAGGAATTTTTGATCTGAATTTCTCTGAATAAAGCTTCAAAGTTATAAGATAAACCTCAAAAAAAAGATATACTAACTCAGTTTGTTTGAATGGAAAATGTCTGGTATTTTTGATCTGAAGTTAGTATGAATTTCTCTGAATAAAACTTCAAAGTTAAAAGAAAAACCTCTAAATAGCAGATATACCAACCCAGTTTGTTAGAATGAAAAATTTCGGATATCTTAATCTGAATTTCTCTGAATAAAGCTTCGAAGTTACAAGAAAAACCTCAAAACTCATTTGTAACCCCAATGTTAGGCAACTGAGTTTTTAAAAGACAACGACAGCGTGTCATCAGATGTGAGCTTGTGAACGACAATGGTCCCAATGTCTCTTCGGATCTTTCGGATCCCCTTTCTTACAACTTTCAATAAGATTGATGTGATTGTTGTAGTGGAATTCTGTATCCAAGTCACATGTTCCCATATCTCTTAATGATAACCTTACTTTCAGGTCTTGTGGGGGTGGTAGTGATTAATGAAGGAGTTCTCCATCCTAGCCACATGTTCAAATATAGACAATGAATGACTAGGATTCACATTGCATTGTTTTTCTTCGTTTTTGATAAGTAAGGCTACACTTTCACTTCTTTAATAGTCAAACTAAAACTAGGCTGAAACAATCCTTTTTTTTAGAAAAACGAAAAAAAAATTCACAAAAAAATAGATTAGTAATCATTACCCAAGAATTGTTGAATTTTTGTTATTTACCTAAAAATTATTAAAATTTTATTATATAACTAATTAGCTATAAGTATTAGCTACCTCATATTGCTAAAAAAGTCACACTTTTTTGAAATTCATACTTTCTAATGGTTAAGTTTCCAGTTCTCAGAACATCACCCGGAGTCATTACAAATATAAAACATTAATCACATTTTTTCTTTTTCGAGCTATGAATTCATTAACAAAATGTTGTCCGTTTCGACCCAAATTTTTGTACATTGATAGTGAAACATTCACTTGTTTTTACTAAAAATGAACTATTTGTTTTGATACCTTAATAGATGAAGTGACCTACTATTTATGTCAATCCCAAACAGCGAATTTGGTGCATTTTATATGTTCCCATGAAAATATGAGAAATTATTAAACCATATAACATCCTCCATATTCCACTCCAAAGCAAACTTATTACTATTTATGCGATTATGTGCTGATATTGGCTCTAAAAAATTGCGCGCATAATTTTCACAAGCTTCGCAGCATCCACTTCAGCTAAGCAATCAATGCTTAGCACTCAACTGTCGCTCGAAGCACTCACTTCTACTAATAATTGTCTATATTCTTCTTTCATATTGCCTTTGGTTTTGTTGTTATTGTAATAAATTAACTTTTACCCGGCTGCGAAGAAAGTGGTTCTTTCGGTTTGGCTGTCAATTGCCCACACCAGACATAAGCTTCGCCATTGATTCTATGTCGCGCGGCCAACAACCAACCATGCGCCCTCCGCTCCGACACGCAGACGCAGTGCACAATTGCAGTCAATTTCCAGCATTCTCCTGCTGCCACCTATGTATCTCGTGCTTTTACTTCCTCGCCGCTTTCGCCGCTGTCGCACTCAACCACTCCTGCAGCTATCGCCTTTCACATTCGGCCAACGCTGCCAGAACTCATTTATCATGTGCGCGGCTGTTTGGTCGCGTCTGAAGCGTGGCGCACTCAAGTTGACGTCGACGCTCGACTGGCGCAGACTGTTTGCGTTTCGTTTTCGTTTGCTCAAAATTCCAAAATAACAATAAACAAAATCACAAAAATCTGTCCGTCTGACGGTGTGTATTTTCGTCTCTATTTATGTTTATGTTTTTGTTGTTGGCTTTTTAATTTTGCTCCTCTGGCGCTGCCGCACTCACCAGCGCAGAGCTGTGGCGTCTGGCAGTTGTCTGTTGTCCGTGGGGCGTTTTCTATTTCGCCATGCACAGCGTGTTCTTTTTTTCAGCGCATTGCCAGTCGATTATTTATTTTGGCTTTAGTGGTCGTGGTGGCAATGGCGATGGCGGCAGTGGCGGTGGTGGTTTGGGTTTTGTGCACATTTGGGCCACTAATCGTGTAATTTGTTTTAACGGTTTCCATAGACTTTTTTTTAGTTCCTTAAGAAATTTAGCTCAGAGCAGTGAATGGTCGACTAAGCATGTTCGCGTTCATATATATGTATAGTACGTATGTGTTCCCATTGTATATAAGTAATAGATATATAATTTTCTGTCTGGCTGGCTGACTTGGCTAGGCGGCTTGTGTGTTTGTGCAGCGTTTCCGTTTCGTGTTTGTTATGGTTTTCAGTTATGCTAGAATTGTTGTTGTTAATTAAAATTACTGTGCAAAGCAAATTTGAATCTTTCGCAGTCTTTGACGATTTTCATGTTTGTCTTGATTTTGTTATGCGCATTTTGCAGGTTATTGCACGACTTTGACACACACAGGCACATGCACCCAATTTCCTTTTCACCTACTTTCCAGCAATTAAAATATTTGCTGAGTTTTATGTTGGTTGTTTGACTTTTTGATATTTACAGGTTTGTTGTTTGAGTCTTTTGTTTGTGGTTGTTAGACAAGAAAATATTTTAATTGGACTTTTAGAAAGTGAACTTTTTTTTATACAATAAGAAATCAGTTGCAATTACAGTAATGACTTAGAACGTTGTGGGTAAGTTTTCATAATTTTTATGAGATTTTGTTAAAAAATGTTGTAGTAAAATATTTTAATAAAACTGTTTTGCTTGATTTTTTGGCGTTTGTTTGAGTATTTTATATTCACAGGTTTGTGGCTTCAGTCTTTTGTTTGTGCTGGTTGGAAAAGGAAATATTTGAGTTGGACTTTTGGAAAGTGGCCCTTTTAATATAAAAATCAGTTATAATTATAGTGAAGACTTGAGAACAGAACATTGTGGGTAGGTTATGATAATTTTTAAATGATTTTATGATTTTGCAATTTTTTTTTGTGATCTGTTACTAAATGTTGTAGTATAATATCTGAATATAATTTTTATGTGATTGTTTCATAAAATGTTCAGGAAAAAAATGTTTTTGGAATAGTTCTAAATAGAATTTGTATACGATTTTTTTTACAAAATTTTCAATAGAAAACTGTTTATTGCATTTTGAAAAAAAGTTCTAAAATGAGCCATTTTTTCCGATGAACCTTTAGTTTGATTTGTTTGGTTAAAAACGAAATGCCATAATATTCATTAATGGTCTCTGCACACAGAATTTTATTCTTGGGCACCTTTTGAGCCCAATACCATTTGAAACCACGTGTTGTACCAACGGGAGGAGTATTTGTATTTAGGGGGAGGAATTTGAACTCCCAAACCCCCTTGGTGCGTCACTGGTCTTTGCTTAAAAGTGCTTCAAGTATGATATGTTTTAATATTAGATTAACTTATAGTTGTAGACGAATAATTAGTTCATTGGATCACAACCAACCGCTGGGTTTTCCAACAATAACTCCAACCCAGCAACAACAGGTGCACAGAGACCAGAAAGGATACATACCCCTGTAATAAATTCTAACACACAGAGGCGTCTCTTATGGACGTCAGATGGCAGCCCCATCACGTTGGAATAGGCTGATCACCCAGCCTAGCACAACTTCAATCGATTAAGGTAATCAACACAAGGCAATCAACAAAGGCACAATCAATTAGTCTTATTGTGGCCCTATGGGAAAAAAGGAGAAAGGAAAGGTCCTGGTTATCAGTCTGTAAAGAATCCACACTAAATAAAGCTTACCTTGAGAGCGGGACCCAATGGGGTCTCCGAGTGGAAGTGCGTGCCACACACTCCTTTTCTTTAACCTTATTTTAACCTACCTTGACAGCGACACTTTTAGATCAACTATTTAGTCCAACGATTGACCTTAGGTTCGATTCCCCGTTGTCACCAAACATCTCTTGTGCTCTTAACAGAAAAACGCAAAACTCAGAGAGTCAAATGGCCTATGAAAACTTTCCAAGTCAAACTTTGGAATCATATTAA
The DNA here is from genome assembly GCA_963668005.1 of Melieria crassipennis. NCBI lineage: Eukaryota > Metazoa > Arthropoda > Insecta > Diptera > Ulidiidae > Melieria > Melieria crassipennis. Next base: position 56,034,532 of record OY764961.1, on the reverse strand, counting down.
AACAATAACTAGGTCGCTTCAACTGCAGAAAGAAAACATTTAAAAGAAACCCTGGTAGCAGACAATTCGACAGAGTGTAGTGACAAACTTCCTACTGTCAGATTTTCCTTCTCGTACTAAAAGAGTAAACTCTCACTTAGGAAAATCTTTCACTCGAAACTTTAACTTAAAAAACACCACATGCGTTGATGTATCATATTTTGCTTTCATATAGATTTTTTGTGCGACATATAGGGGCGGAATCTTGTTAGATACTCATAAACTCGTAGCCACCAGCATGTTGGAATCTTAATTTAACTCCTTGGTTTTTGAGCAAGTGCACTATGTATAAGATCTTATTTGATCCACACAATGAAAGCATTATCTGCTTTATATATGTATACACAATATAATATATACAAAACAAACACTGTAAAAATTTCATAACAAGAAATTGCAATTTCCCGCAACAATGCCGAACGTCATTAATCAATGCAATATAACTTGACCAATAGACAGTGAATGTACTGTACTTACATAAAACTAAATTTCAAACGTACATCCATCCATAGGTATAAATGTATTTGAGGTATTGAGGAAGTGTTGCCAACGCGCCCACACAGCCGTCATGAAACCACGACCAACATTCGGCAGCGGCAGATTGGGGCAGCGTGAACAAAGACGATATGGTGCCCGCAGTTGTTATTGCAGCCAATAAGAGTAAAGTATCATTAAAAGCAAACCACATGCATACAATCAACAACAATAACAACAACAACAAGTTTAAAGCTAGTATACACAGTAGCAATAACGGAAAGCGTATGGTAACAGCAACAAGTGCCCATTTGTAGAGAGATTATGATAGATTGAAATTTTTTCGCCATATGGACGACGTTCACTTGCGAATATTTTCGATTTATACTGCAGGTGTGTGTTTTTTGCTATTTTTGTTTGTTGTTTTAATTTCCATATTTTTGCTACGCTCTTCTGCATTTCACATTAACCAAAATGCTTCGCTTTGTTGGAGCTTCTTGGGTTTGTGGTTTTGTTTTTTGTTGCCTATAGTTTTGCGGAAATATGTTGGCTAGTTATGTTGAGAAACTATAATATTGAGCTATGATTGTTGGCCTTAAAATATGAACACTGGTGGTATTAACAATCGATTTAAAATATTCTGAGTGAAGAGCAAATTTAACCTACAATAAAAATGTACAAGTTTTAATAAATAAAAAATGTGTTGGTTGCAGATTTTTGCAAGAATTGGCGATTTCCTTTTTTAGAACAGTTTTGTTGAGGGTCAAAGTGTTGAGTCATGTGTGGCAAAGGCCTAAAGAATCAGTATTTTTTTAGCTTTCGAAGCATGATGCCAGAGTGCATGATTGGTTGTCGTAAGACTTCATGTCGATTGTGGTTAAGACAGCCCTTAATTTAACTACAGTCGAGTGCGCTTAACTGCCAGTCGATTTTTTCGGCATTTAAAGTGAACTGGTGTTTTCAGTTAGGCGAACTTCGGCCGAGTGAAATTCCTTTCAATTAAGCGTACTTAGGATGAATGAAAAGAAGAGGCAACCTAATTCCAACCTAATTCCAACTAACGAAATCAGCTGGTCTACTTATCAGGGATGTAATAATATGGCAGGGCAGTATTTTCAAATTATGAAATGACCGCCAAATATTTTCACATTTAACCGAATTTTTTATGCAAAGCTTCAGTTAAACGAACTAATTTTCAGGAAAAATACCAAATTAAAAATGAAACGAGGACTTCTATTTCAGTTTAACGGATTTTTAAATTAAGCGACTTGCAGTTAAGCGGTTTTGACTGTACCTACTAAAGTCTGATCACACAACGTGATAGATCTTGCTGACTAACTTCATTTATATTCTGATGTTGTTTTTTTAATACTGTTATTTTGTAAGCGTATTGCCACATGCTGTGAATACCGCAAATACAGTTTTTTTTAAGGCATACAAAATCAAAAAATAGCACCAAGCCGCAGTAGCAACAAAAATCTTAAGTGCCATAAAATTTGCATAAATTCATACTTGAAAAATTTTGTTTCTACAGTTTTTGTGCATTTTAATTGTTTGTGTGTGAAGAAGTTGTCAGTGTTTTGCAGTTATCTATGCTGTAAGTGATATATTTTACGGTTTTAGGAAGCTTAAAAAAAGCCCCAGGCAAAAAATTATGAAAACACGGCATATTCAACATAAGATGGCAACTTTTTTGTTTATTTGTTTAACGCCTAAATGTTGTTGCATTATGCAAAATACGCAAATGTGCGGTTTGTTGCGTGTTGGTGGGTGGCTGTGACTTACATAATTTCCTGTTGTAGCTATTGGTGGATGTTAAATGTAGTGCAACGATGCGTATGCGTAACAATTTGGAGTTGAAAGGCGCCAAAGAATCGTCTCAATATGTGGAAGTTTTTAATGCAATGGGAACGGTTATTTCATTGAAATTTAAAGTAAATGACTTAGTAGGCACTGTAGATGCAAAAGCTAGAATAATTCATATTTAAATGGACTAATTTAAGCAACGATTTTATGAAGTAGGATTAAAATAACACAAGGCAACTTTGATCTGAACATCTGCATGAGTTAAGAAGATATTCGATTTAACAGTCGAATAGTTGAAAAAAAGCCAACCACTTGGGACAAGGTCGAGGCCAACATTCGAGATGCCATAGCTGGAATAAAGCGGCACATATTGGACCGAGTTTTCCAAACTTGGACCGACTGCTTGAAGCACTGACAAGGCAGCCATTTGAATGATGAGCTCTTTCGTACTTTCATACATAATGGCGTGAATGTAGCTTCAAAATAAAGCAAAATAAAGAATCAATTTGATATCTCACACCGATGTTGATTTATTTAAATTTATTTTGTATCGTTCTTGTCTGGTTACGCTTTAAATATCTTCAAATTAATTTAATTAATATTTCCTATGGTCAATAATGATAAATAAATAAATAAATGAATAAACAAATAAATAAATAAATAAAAAAATAAATTAATTAATTAATTAATTAAACCCTGATATAACTTTTGAAGCCACAGCTAATTTGAAAAAAATTGTTTACTAGTATTCAATAGACTTATTTAAAGTGTTTTTCTACTAGCAACTCAAAGCATGCATTGGGGGTTAAAAATTATTAAAATGTTCAAGCAATGGAAAATTGTGTTATGACTCAAAGCAACTCAGCTTATTGCTCAGTGTAAGTAATGTTTTTTCAGTGCTGAAGTTAGCCAAATCAGAAATAGAATCAGCTAAATTACGGAAGCTTAAATTGTGTGTCAAAATTTTTCATTGGCAATTATCACTAATAGGCATAATACTAAAAAGATAAAGTCAATTAAGAACAAATATGTCCCGAGTTTTTTTCAAATTTCAAATCATTTAAAAACTATTACAAGCTTACGCCTCAAAAGTTGACCCAGTTGCCTCTGTAAATCAGCATTAAAATACACAATAATCGATTATTTTGACTGGCTTAAGTCTTAAAAAATAATTACACTGTATTTAAGGCGCCATGCTTTAAAACAATTTCCTACACACAAGCAAATTGAAAACCAAAAACATAAACATAGCCTATGTCTAAAATTATTGGCACACATCACAACAAATTATTTATGATATTTTAATAATGCCATAAATATGCGCTTGAGCAAGTGCAACAACGAAAACCACAAACAGCAAATACAATAACAACAACAACAACAAATAACTATGGTAGGTATGTTTTTTTTTGTGGCTCAAGTGCACTTGGCTGGCCACAGGAAAGGCATAAAAGTGCAGAGAGCAAAAAATATGAGCGCCACGCCAACAGTTGCAGACAGTTGCGCCAACGTGTACCTGTGACATGTGATATTTAAAGTTGATGCGATAATTGACAATCAACATATCATAAATTTTGCGATTGGCAGCAAACGTGAAACAATAAACGCAAAAGAATGCGTAAAGCAAAGCCAGGGCGAGTCCTATAAAAACCCTTGAAGCGGCCTGCATTGCATATAGTTTGGTCAAAAGAGTTTGGGAAAATTTTCAAAAAAGACTGGAAGAAAAGTAAAAAATAAATATTAACTAAAAAAAATGAAAATTGGTATTTTGTTGGTATTTGCATTGCTATTTCATAGCAATTTGGTTGTGGTATCGAGGCAATTTCATAAAAATATTTCAGAAGTGGCCATAGGTATGGATATTTGGGTGTTTTGTTGTAAAATTTTTGAGGTTATGTGATTACTTATATATTTTTGGTTAAATCAAGCGTTTTCTGAAATCATTAACGGTTTGAAACCACGTCAGTTGGCCATATTGGCTGCGCCGTCTGCCCTGAGCCACACCAAGTCCCATGCTACTAACAACTCGGACGACAACAACAACTCGCCCGCTATGGCCTACGGCATGCAACAAGACGTTGACGACTTTATCTATCAGTTGCACAAGCTCTACTTTAAAACAATCATATTCGATAGGGTGGATTTGTTTTTCAACTTTGTTGAAATTAACCTGCAGGGATCCATCGAAATTGTCAGCATGATTTTTCTCAAACCATACGAACTGTTGCCACGCATACAGGAACGCAAGTTGGCGCATCGTTTGAGTTTGTTCATCTTCTACTGGGGAGCCAAATATCCGCCCAGAGCGAGTGAGGCGCGTTTCGAGGAACCGTTGCGAGCGGTGGTCATTACAAGGCCGCGCAAGAAGGCGTAAGTAACGAGCAAAGATACCATAAAATAATGCAAAGAAAAACTATATTAATGAACATAAGAGGTGACCAGATAACAGTGATAGTTTTTCCAATTGGGATGTCTTTAAAAATATCAAGGACGTTTAAATGTCAAAATATTTAGTGTATTCTGCATTGTGTGGAAATTATAAAAAAATATTATTAAAAAAGAAATATTAAAAACAACTATTTAAAAAAATATATATTAAGGAAATAAAATGTTTTAAAAAATATTTTAAAAAAATATATAATATTAAAAAAAATTATTATCCAGAGCCGCTAGCACTCTCATTTTAATTGTAAGATAATAATTTATTGTTATCCTTCAAATAAAAAAAAAAGAATTAATTAAACAAATATTTTCCAAATTTCGACTCCAAGTTGTGAGTGTCATCTCACTGCGAACGTGACTTAACACCTCTCGATTATTTTCTCTGGGGCTACGTCAAGTCCTTAGTCTACGTTAACAATCCAACCACTTTGAACGAGCTCGAGGCAAACATTCGATACGCCAGTGCTGGAATAAGGCCGCACATATTGAACCGAGTCATTCAAACTTGGAACGACCGCTTGAAGCACTGACTGCCACAACTGACTGATGCCAAGGCAGCCATTTGAATGATGAGTTCTTTATACTTGCATACATAATGGCATGAATGAATCAATTTGATATCTCGCATCGTTGTTGATTTATTCAAATTTTTTAAATCGCTTTTATCTGGTCACCCTTTATTTACAAAAGGGTATTCTAAGCAGTTTATACTTGCGAAAATCTGAATTATTCCATTAAGTTAAAAATTGTAGTAGAAGTTGAAAGCGAGCTAAATTTGTTGGAGTACAACTTTAACTTTGACTATAGTTTCAGAATTTACTACAATCAGGCGGTGCCCGATGGTGTTAGCAATCTGCATTTGGTCAATTGGTATGATGGCGACAATTTGGGCCTACAAAAAGTGCCACTGTTGCCATCTGCCGCCTCCGTCTACTCGAATTTCGAAGGACGCGTATTTAAAGTGCCCGTTTTTCATGTAAGCAAATACTAACTGAATCAAAACGACATTAAATAACGATACAAAACGTTTGTACAAGACTTGGTAATCTCGGTATAAAAATATATTCTCGTTATAAACAGAAGACTCTCGATTCTAAGACAAAATTCTGACAAGCTGATAATCTCTTTCACTCACAGATCATTTGAACCACAACTTTTTTTTGCATGGTTTTCTTTCTTATTGTTTCATATATTTTTGAAATTGTCATAATTGATGATTGTCAATCTATCAAGTCACCTCCATGGTTCTGGGTAAACTACGACAATGACACCGTCAACGAAACCATCACTCTGGACGATACCATTTCGACCAGTGAAGGCAACGGTGATTTGTTCGAGTTCACCGAGGTGAATGTAACCGGCGGACGTGACCACTGCCTGTTGAGTCTGCTGGCGGCACATATGAATTTTCAATTTGTCTACATTGAGGCGCCCGGCCGCACACAGGGTTCACTGCGCACCGAGGAGGAGTGCGAGGGCAACGAAAGCTTCACCGGCGGCATTGGACTACTGCAAAATGGGGTAATACCGAACTTTGTTGATAACGATTTTGGGCTTAACATTTCTTCGAAAAAGAAGACTGTCTCAATTTTACTTTAATATTTTTCACTCATAAATTCTGACTTTCTCTATTCGAACATAATTTTTCCAAAAAAACGACTCTCGATTCTACTTTGATCTTTTTCACTAACAGTTCATTTGAACCACAACTCTTTTTATATTAGTATATTTTAACTTTTATTCGACTACAGCTCGCCGATTTTCTGCTGGGCGATGTCAGTCTAAGTTGGGAACGCCGCAAGGCTGTCGAGTTTTCCTTCTTCACGCTGGCCGATTCGGGCGCTTTTGCTACGCATGCGCCGCGTCGCTTGAACGAGGCGCTCGCCATAATACGGCCCTTCAAAATGGACGTGTGGCCATATCTGATTTTGACTGTACTCTTCTCAGGGCCCATTTTCTATGCCATCATTGCCATACCGTACAAGTGGCATTTCAAGGGCAAAGCGCCACGCGACGTGGAACGTGTTGGCGAGCTGGTCTTTCATATGGCTTACATCAGAGAGATAACCATTGACAATGAGGCAACTAAGCGGTTATTGAAGCTACAGCAACAACAGCTACAAAGTCAACAATGTGATGATAACAATATGGAAGAGTTGCCACCGAATTTGTTTGATAGATGCATTTGGTTTACGGTGCAATTGTTTCTCAAGCAATGTAAGTACTTTGCAATAGTTTATGTTTTGGCAATCATTAATTGAAATTTCATTGAATGCTGATTTTCAAAAGTTTTTCAAAATTTCAATATTTACTAAAAATTTAATACGTATCAAAGTTATTAGAAAATTATATGTGGAATGAAAAAGTTGTTTATACAATTTTGTATTCCAAAATTCCTGACACTCTCAAATCTCATTTACTAACAGGCAATTTTTTTGTTTTGTGATTATCAGCTTGTCAGGAACTTTATCACGGCTATCGCGCCAAATTTCTGATGATTGTCTATTGGATTGCAGCCACCTATGTGTTGGCCGATGTTTATAGTGCACAACTCACCTCACAGTTTGCGCGTCCACCGCACGAGGCGCCCATCAATACGCTGCAACGTCTGCAGACGGCCATGTTGCAAGATGGATATCAGCTGTTTGTGGAAAAAGAAAGTTCATCATTGGAAATGTTAGAGGTCTGAAGGAACTTGAAAATTAAAAGCTCACATAAATTGTTACTCAATGCAAAATTGTTTTAGTTTTTGAAAGAATTTAACCCTTTCAACCCCGAATTTTACCCTGTGTCTCGATATTACTTTTTGGTATTTAAATCATGAAACATTTGCCTAAGAAGTTTGCACACGACATTTGAAGTCGCCACGCCTCTTTGTTAGAGTTCTACAACTAGTTTACTTTTGAACAATTTTAGCTTAAAACGGGTTAAATAAATTTTGTATCAATATTTTTTAATTACAAAAAAATTATTTCATATTTCTGGAAAAATACAAAATTATAACTTTTTGATTTTATTTAACCATTATTAAAGAAACAGGGTTTTGATCAAACGCGCCCAATTCGTAGACTTCAATTAGAACACAAACTTTCCCTGATATTATTGGAAATTATTTTGGGGATAACAGTAACATTTTTGTATTTTGCTTTGAATTCACTTCTAAAAATATTAATTTGTTGGTGCCTACTTAAATTAAACGCATAAATCAATCGTAGCTTTGCTATAAGATGACAAATAGGTGAAGTTGCTCTCAGGCAACTTTGGGGTCGAAAGGGTTAAATTAACGTTCGACTTCTGTTATGTTCTTGACTTACATATATATAACTTATTAGTTTAATCTACCTACAGGGTGGCGCAAAAGTTGTCACCCAGTGTTCTTTGGCTCTAATTTGTTTATGTATACAAGAATGAATGAATGAATGAATGTATGAATGAATGAATACATGAATGCATGAAAGTATGAATAAATGAATGTATGAATATATGTATGTATGAATGTATGAATGTATGAATGTATGAATGAATGAATGAATGAATGAATGTCAAAGTAGAATTTACTTTTGCCGCCATTTGCAAAAGTTATAGCATCTGCCGATAGGGTGATGACTTTTGCGCCACCTTGTATGTATATCCATATAATTTTTTGTCCTGACTGACTGACTGACTAACTGATTGATTCATCATAGCCCAGGCCAAACAATTAAACGTACTAACATGAAATTTAACCTGTAGGTACATATAAAAAGAAGTAGCCTCCACCAAGACGGATTTTTTTTGGAATTCGGTGTCTAAAGTGGCAAAAGATGGGTTAAAGTGTTATATAAAGAAACTTTATTCAATGGACATATTGATTCCAAACTTGGCGAAAATACTCAAAATCAAGAATAATTTTAAATAACTTTTCAGTTTTTCGAAAATCACAATTTAACAGGGTCAACAATGGGTTAAGTTTCGTATACGGGAAGACTACGAAAAACCATGAACCAATGGGCCTATTGACTTCAAAGTTGGTGAAAACACTTGAAAAAAAAAAATAATAAGACACATTTTTTCATCTTTTTTGAAAATCAAAATCTAACGGAATGAACCAAGTGTTAAGAGTTTGTATAAAGAAACATGATTTCTTGCTCCTCTTGACTTGTTGACTTAAAGAAAGTTCATCAAATGTGAAATAATTCAATACGTGTGTTTAATTTTATTTCGAAAATCAAATTCTGACGGGGTCAACGACGGTTTAAGAGTTTGTTTAGAGTAACTAAACCACTCCACTTTCATAAAAATCAACAATGGGTTAACAATTTGTATGGAGAAACAAAATTGTATGGACTTTTTGACTTGAATGTACTTCAAATATGAAATAATTCAATACGTATTTTTCACTTTTTTGAAAATAAAAATCCAACGGGGTCATCAATGGGTTAACAATTTGTATAGAGAAACAAAATTGTATGGACTTTTCGACTTAGCGAAAGTACTTCAAATGTGAAATATTTTAATAAGAGTTTCTAATTTTTTCGAAAATCAAAGTCTGACGGGGTCAACAATGGGTTAACAATTTGTATGGAGAAAAAAAATGTATGGACTTTTGACTTAAATCTTAGCGATTGTACTTCAAATATGAAATAATTCAATACGTGTTTTTCACTTTCTTAAAAATCAAAATCCAACGGGGTCAACAATGGGTTAACATTTTGTTTGGAGAAAAATGATTTATTGGGTTTTTTTACTTCAAACTTGGTGAAACTACTTCAAATGCGAAATAATTTAATACGAGTTTCTAATTTTTTCGAAAATCAAAGTCTGACGGCATTAACGACGGGTTAAGGGTTTGTATGGAGCAACAGTATTTATAGGATTTTTTTTAACTTCAAACTTGGTGAAAGTGTTCGAAATGATAAATAAACCGACACGTATTTTTCGTTTCCGAAAATCAAAATTTGACAGCGTTAACGATGGGTTAAGAGTTTGTATGGAGAAACATAATTTAATGCAATTTTGGACCTCAAATATGGTGATAGCACTTCAAATAATAAATATTGTAGACAAGTAATTTTAATAAAAAGCAGATGGGGTCAAAAAAGGGTTAACAGAAACTTGATTTATTGGGCCCATTGATTTCAAACTTGCGTGTAAAGCTGCCGGTCCCTGCTAGCATTGTTTATATTTATTGAGAAAATCTTATAAATACATTGCAATGATCTGTTTTCAGAATGGCACCGAAATTTTTCGCCATTTGTACGCTCTAATGAAGCAACAAGGCCCCGACGTGGAGGGCTATCTTATAGACTCGGTGGAATCGGGCATTAAACTAATAGCCGATGGCTTAGAGAACAAAGCAGTGCTTGGTGGTCGAGAAACGCTCTACTTTAACATACAACAATTTGGTGAGTAGAAACCGATTAAGAAACAAACATCCAACAGATGCAACGATTTTTTACATTTCTATAGATTTTTTGTAATTTTCTTATTGAATTTTTGACCACTAATTAAACATTCACAGGCTCCAAAACCTTTCAGCTCAGCCAAAAACTCTACACACGCTACTCGGCCGTGGCGGTACAAATTGGCTGCCCCTTTCTGGACAGCCTGAACGATGTGTAAGACGAACATTAGCTAAAATTTTGGTTTATCGTAGAAATACTAAAGTTTCACTCACAACAGCATTATTCACCTCTTCGAAGGCGGCATTCTGGATAAGATGACCAATGCGGAGTATGCCACACAATCGCGCATGATTGGCAAAGAGTTGAACGAACAGCACAGCAAAAATGGCGGCACCAGCACCAACACAGACAGCAGCGCCGAACCCAACTTGAACGACGACAATGGCAACTCCAACAGCCAAGATGCGAACGGCAAAAGTGCTGACAATGTTGAGGTGAAGAAGTTGCAGGATATGCAAATCATACAACCGCTCAATGTGCGCATGTTACAGGGTGCTTTAATTGTGCTGTTGGTGGGCTATGGTGCGGCCGGTGCGTATGCGACAAGGTCGGCGATAAGTTCTTAGTTCAGGGGCGTAGCCAGAACTTGGTCATGGGGGGGGTTTTAAAATTTTTTTTGCCAGTTTACTAATACGTGCAAAGTGCACTTTCCAAATATGGTGACTTACGTGACTTAATGCATTGGAAACTAAATTTTTCCGATTTTTAGTAAAAAATTCATGAAATTTGGTGCACTGGAAGCGAAGTTATTGCATCTGAAGTGAAAATATGTTTGTGTCATCCTACAAAAATGAGCATCGAACAAAGATTCAATATTAACTTTTGTTTTAAAAATATTTAAACTTTAACCGAAGCATTTGATGAACCAAGTTTATGGTGATGATTGTTTATACCGTGGTGGAGTTCATAAGTGGTAAACGCGATTTAAAAACGATTGTCAGGACATAAATGATGGCCAACATGTTAGCCAACTGAAATGTGCGATCACCGTAGATTCCATCAAAACTGGGCGGTAATTCATAAAAGATTAGCCAAAATCTTCATTGAAATTCTTGAAATTGGATTTAAGCTTCGCTTTACTTATACCCACCCGGGTGATCTTTTTAACCCTTTAACTGTTTATGTCGAGTATACTCGACAGAGCGAAACGAAAAATTTTCGCATAATGTCGAGTATACTCGTCGTGAAGAAAAAAAAAATCGCATTCGTATTAATATTCAACGAATCAACTGTTTTCTCTGAGAAAGGGCAAATAAAGATCTTTTAAAAAATTTACATTTTAGAATATTCGTTAGTCTGTCAACCCTATTTATTTGAATACACAATAGCTTGTCTTAAGCTAAAATAACAAATTCTGGGGAAGTACGATTACAAAACGGGTTTTTGCAAATAAAAACGTATTTCGTATGCGTTTCTCAGTTGATTGTGCGTTATAATAGTTAAAAACTATCATTGCCCTAATTTTTAGTTTTGTATTTTAGATTTCTTGAAATTCATTTGGGGTTTTATTGCTTTTGTTTTCATTTCTATAGGGTGGTCCACATAAGATTTTCAATTTGAACTACGCTTTATTTCGAGAATGACAGTCCAAATGTCATTTAATTTGTGTTCGTAATTTAGTTAAAAGTTTGACATTTACGAAATGGGATGCTATACGCTTGAACAAAATTGGGAAATGTTGAGAACTTACTTCCAAAGTGGAGAGTCGTCAACCCACACTGTAAGAAAATCGAATAATCAGCCGAAATTCTGAAGTCAATTGGCCGCCTCGGAGCTGCGATTTAAGTCCGTTGAACTTTTTTTGTGGTGAGCTGTAAAGGACAAGTCTTACGCTAACCATCCAGAAACGATTGAAGCTTTGAAACATGAAATCGAAGTTGCCATTCAGGAAATTCTACCCGGAACAATCGAAAAAGTATTTGAAAATTGGGTTGACCGAATGGCGTACTGTGGGGCCAGTCGTGGCAGTCATATGAACGACATCGTTTTTCATTCTTAAATAACAAAGTCCAAGCTTTGTAATGAAACAGGAATTATCAAAAAATATTCGTTCTTTTTTTTTTATAATGGATTCAAATTGACGCAACGCAACGTTTGAATTAAGCAGGCAGAAAAAGTTTTTCGAAACAAAATTAAACAGTTAAAGGGTTAATATTCATGTTTAATATCTGCACAAATTTGAAGGTAATTTTCAATAACATGAAAAAATATTTTTTTTATAAATTTTGTTCATGTTTCACATTATGTGCTCAATGAACCCTCTGGAAAGAAATCTTCTAATATTTTCCATAGTCAAAAAATGAATCATTAAAGTTAGGCCTTTTTTCGAAAAACGAACTATCGCCAGAGAAAGATACTAAATAGTAAAGTATAACAAAAAAGTTATATTTGTCATCCGAGTGAACGACATTGGTAAACGACGTATACAAAAATCTTTGGCATCTCAATAGCATAAATTTATCGCATTTGAACTGAAGGATGCCATCTCATCTATCGACACTTGTTTTGACTGTTTTTTTGTTTACTAAAAGTCAAACTTTAACCATCAACCACTTCTCGTTTTCACCTGATGCGGCAACGGGACTATTAAAAAACAAATTAGTTTCGCCAAAAAAATTTTTTGTTATTATTCTTTTAAATGTTTAAAAATTAAGACTTTTTTGCTGATGTGGGAACGTATTTACGATACATAATGATTGAGAATGTTGACAAATTATAGGCTATGGGGGGGGTTCTGACACCCTAAACCCCCCCCTTGGCTACGCCCCTGTCTTAGTTAATTGTTTTTATTTTTTTCTTATTTTTTGTTGTATTGTATTTCTTTTTGTATTTCTTTTTCTATACAGCTGGCATACTGGTGTTGGAATTGTACTGTCATAGGTTGAATTATAATTTTATCGAAGTGGGTAAAGTCCAACTGGAGCGTCGCTATCGCTGGTGCTGTAGAAAAAGTAGAAAAATTACGCGCCTGCTGGCACAAAGAATTTTGCACTAAGGCTCAAAGCAATCGGTTAGCTGTGTATAGAATGTAGAATACATTCTATGAAATTTAAATTTGTCTGTTGCGCAATGGAAACGACGCCCGCATTTTGGTGGCAATGTTAATCGCTTTCATTACAAGTGGGCCAGGCAACCGAGCGTGAAGTGCTATAGTATACAATAGTTGATAAGTGACATAATCAAGAGCACAGTTTGTACTACAAAGTGGCACCTAATAAATACAAGAAACTTTTGTGAGCACAATTGAAAACTTAAATTGTCAGTTAGTAGCCACTTGTCTCTCAGAATAAGAAAAGTGTTCTACACATTTCTCTATGACAGACATGTTGGTGCCAACTTTCCATTGCACTACTCAGTTTTGTGTCTAATTGCATTACATCTAACTTTCCATGCACACGACTGGCTTTAATATTGATCGTTGTACCATAACCTCGCTCATGTCGTAAATAAAGCACTTCTTAAATCACCGCATATGGACATTTTACAAGCAGCATAAATTGCATTGACGCTTTTTGCCGCTCACCATATTAAATAAACCAAACAAAAAGCCAACACAAATAAATGAAAATTCAAATAAAGCCCAGAAATTACTTGACTTGTCGTGAAATTACCATCGCCATGAACCCATTCACATCCGTGTCCGTGTGTCCGGCTGTGTCTCGACTTCATATGCGAACCCACACACAATGCGCTCGAAGCGCAGAGCAAAATCAAAAGTCATACAAAAACATAAACAAACCAACTCAATATACATGTAAGCGTAATTATTTTTAGACCACAAAAACCACAACAATAACAACCAAAAGCCGCTGTAAAAAACCGCACATAAACCAATTTCATTGCAACGCTGGCAGCGAACATGAAGATCGCAAATCCACTTAAACTGTCTTAAATCTCCCATGCAAACGCTGAAGCGGCTCACTATGGCCAACACTGCATATGGCGCGACGGCCGCCACTGCCACTGCGACTGCGAATGCGCTTCACTTTCCTTCGGCTGCTCTCTTACCCTACTTCCCACCGCGGCCAGCTTCCATACCGCTGCCGCTGCAACTGCATTGTTGACATTGCCGAAACAAAAAGTGTTGGCGTGTTTACTTTTCAGCTTTTGTCTCCTTTTTTACTTGTTTTTCATTTATTTTTGTTAATTTTTTCAGCTTGTGACCGTTGCAGCTTCTTTCCATGCCACTTCCATCCTGGTGTGATCCTCTTACCAGATGCTATCATCTGGCACTGTCGTGCCGCTGAACCGGCAAGCCGTCGCTCCAACTATCGCCTCGGTCAGCCAACGTTCGTTCGTTCGTTTGTTCGAACGTTCGGACGTCGCTGATTGTATCGAGCAAATGTCGTTAAAGTCACTTTGCCTCGGCTGCAGCCACGTCTGCGGTTGCGTTCGTTTGTGTTTTTGCCCGCCTGCCTGGTTGTGGGTTTCCTTTTTCAAATTGTTGTTGTTGTTGGTGTTGCGCTTTTGGCACACTCCACTTGGCCATGTTGAAAATTGTTTATCCGCCAATGTCGCGCTCGCAGACAGCTAAAAGTTTAACAAGCTGTCGATTCTACTCGGCAGCAGTAGGCGGCTGTGAGTTGCATTAGGACTTTAGATATAACGGTCTAAAAATTGGGAATCTATAAACACGCATATGAGTTCAAATATCATGACCACGTTTATTGTTTGTAAAAACGATGAAACACCAATAAAACAGACTTCAATGCAAAAGACGAAGGATAATATCATAGGATGAACCCTATGAAAGGATCTGTTAATTGCAATGAAGCTACAATAAGAAAAGTCTTCAATGAGGAAAGCGGTGGATAATGTCGTAGACCAAAGGATCTGAAGGAATCAGTAAGTCGCAATGAAGCAACAGCAAGAAAAGTAGTATTCAATGACGAATCGAAAAGGATCGAAAATCGATGAAAGGATCAGCAAGTCGCAATGAAGCAACAGCAAGAAAAGTAGTATTCAATGACGAATCGAAAAGGATCGAAAATCGATGAGAGAATCAGTAAGTCGCAATAAAGCAACAGCAAGAAAAGTCTTCAATGAGGAAGGCGGTGGATAATGTCGTAAACCAAAGGATCTGAAGTCGGCCTCGATAGCTCAGCGGGTAGCGCGCTGGCTTCTCATACCGAGCGCCCCGGGTTCGATTCCTGGCTTGGGCTGGAAAAAACACTCATCTACTTCTGTCGCTATCCACATGAAGGGAATGAGAATTACAAGAATCGCACAAGTGCGCTCTTGGCAGGCAATGGCAAAACCTCCAAGTGTGAACGAAAAAACTGCCAATCGCCGTTCGGATTCGGCGTTAAACTGTAGGTCAACTCCCCTCCCCCCCCTTTCCCCATCCGTTTGAAATGTGTGGTGTATCACATGTTGAAAAAACAGTGTTGCATACGCATTTCAAACGGGTGGAATCTGTGGTATCACAACGGGCCCATTAAGAGGCCTAAGTGTGTCTCATACAGAGGCAGCCACCTCAACCTAACCTAACCTAAAGGATCTGAAAGGATCAGTAAGTCGCAAAGAAGCAACAGCAAGATAAGTAGTATTCAATGACGAATCGAAAAGGATCGAAAATCGATGAAAGGATCAGCAAGTCGCAATAAAGCAGTAGCAAGAAAAGTAGTCTTCAATGATCAATCGAAACGGATCGAAAATCGATGAAAGGATCAGCAAGTCGCAATAAAGCAGCAGCAAGAAAAGTCTTCAATGAGGAAGGCGGTGGATAATATCATAGACCAAAGGATCTGAAAGGATCAGTTAATCGCAATGAAGCTACAACAAGAAAAGTCTTCAATGAGGAAGGCAGTGGATGTTGTTGTAGTGGAAAATCGGTGAAAGGATCAGTAGGTCGCAATAAAGCAACGGCAAGAAAAGTCTTCAATGAGGAAGGCGGTGGATAATGTCGTAGACCAAAGGATCTGAAAGGATCAGTTAATTGCAATGAAGCTACAATAAGAAAAGTCTTCAATGAGGAAGGCAGTGGATATTGTTGTAGTGGAAAATCGGTGAAAGGATCAGTAAGTCGCAATAAAGCAACAGCAAGAAAAGTCTTCAGTGAGGAAGGCGGTGGATACTGTCGTAGACCAAAGGATTGGATCTGAAAGGATCAGTAATTCGCAATGAAGAAAAAGCAAAAAAATCTTAAATGAGGAAGGCGGTGGATCTTGTTAAAGTGAAAGTGGTCCTTTCAAGCTTGAAAACAAAGCATTGTTGTCATTCCTCTTACAATGTTTGTTATATAATTGTCAATGATAATTATTGTCAATGATATAAATAATTTTTGCATTCTGTTTAATATTTTTGTCTAATGAAACCGTTTGGGCAGTTTTTGACATTGAGCTATTTTATTATTATTATTGTTTGTTATTGAGCCAACCAGTTGCACACACAGGATTTCATTTTGTGGGAGTTTTGCGTATAGCTTTTGAGCCCAATACCATTTGGAACCATTTTTTTTCACCAGCAGTTTTTGTATCTGGAGGGGTTTGAATACTCAAAAGGGTAGAATTTCTATGCCAAGAACCTTTGGGACGGCATCAAACTTCGACTGAATGTCGCTGTTTTGGCTGGCTACGTAGTCCAAATCTTACAGATGTTGCATACATATGGGATGCCACGTGATACCTTTTCCAGGCAATTAGAACTACAGTTAATTTTATTTCTAGAACCAAAATATTCGCAGCCATTTGAAAGGCCTTAAGAAGTTAAAGAGAAGTGGCTTGATATTGATGCCCCTCACTACTTGTAATTTAAACCATTAGCATATTTTTTTTTTATTCAGACAAAATCTATTCCCACGTAAAATTTTCTGAACTTTCAAAATCGGTAATCAGAATTTCAAGTTGCAATTACGTTTTTAAGTTTAGGGTCAAAGGCAGGTTTAGTTTCCAGACTTGTCAACTCACTCCAAAAGTATGCCAAACAATAAAAACTGATTAACTTTAATAAAGATGGCCAAATATCCACAACAATGAGAAATAGTTTTATCAGCAACAAACTTAATTGCATTCTTATCATATTTAGGTCATCAGCGGTAATGCTTATCTGTGCCAAAAAAATTTATCGCTTTTTGTATGCGTATTTATTTTATGCCAATCAAACTTGGCCCCATACACAAAAATCGAATCGCAGCCAATCAAAAATAACTCACCTTAAAGAACGTACGGTGCAATACTTATTAAGAACATCATTTCAACGCAACCAATTACAAATTTCGAACTCTTTTTAATGGCACACCAACAACAGACATTACCGCTCGCAGTGCAGAAAGAGTGAAGAAAGGCCCAAAGCGAATTGATAAATCGCGATGGTGTGATGGCGATAAAGCGGAGCGTTGACATGAAATTTCATTGCTACGGCACTGGATGCTGACGATAAGCGGCCAAGCAGCAATCGGTACAGAAGAAGAGTGAGGAAAATGGGCACGAAATGGAATTAATGTCAGCGACAGATTGACAGGCAGCCACAAAAGTGACATAAAAGAACAACAGTAACAAGTGGAGGCAGACAAAAGAAGTGACAACAACGGCAACAACAACATAACGATCATCAATAACAACAATAATAACAACAACAACAACAAATAACAATAACAAGAACGAAGAACGACAGTAAAGTTGTTGACATATCAATGCGGTGCTGCTGCGGTGATTGTCGGCCTGCAACGCATTTTTTGCGCCGCTTAACAATTAAAATTGCGGTTGCCATTTGTTGTTGTTGTAATCAGTTGGAGAACTGTTGCCAGCACATTTCACTCTTACCGCGTCATCTTTTGCCTTGCTGTGCTTTGCTTTTTGCCCGCTGGCCAGCCGCTTGTGGCTGCATAGCGCAGTTTGTTGCTTAAGTCTTTTGTTTTTATGTACTGCATTTATTTAATTTAGTTTTTTATGGCGCCGCTGGCCAAGAAAAGTTGTGAAAGTTTATACGCACACACAACTCAGACTAGCAGTTTTCCTGCTCACTGACACTGGCCACTTTTTTACGTTTTATGCTTTAACTAAAAATAGAAATTTTCTACAGCGCCAACCAAAGCGAGTTTGAATGGTCAATGCCGTTTTAAAGGAATTGAAAGCCGCACGCATAAATCACACTGTCGGCCATAAATCCTGCCGCAGTGTTTACAAGCTCCTAATTAGCGAACGGGCGAGGAATTAAACAAAACTTTAAGCCGTAGCTCAACGCCCTTTCTTGGACAGGCACAACCTTCTAGAGCGCAGCAACACACTCGGATCGTTTGCTTTGTTCAACTGTTTAAGTAATTTACAATTTTATGCTTTTCTGATAATCTCTAAAGCGCCGCTGAGTGGCCGGTTGACACACACCGCAGCGATTCGCGGTACGGCAATTTTATTAATAAATTGTTTAGCCAGCCGGTGACTTCTTTGTTTATTATTTTTGCTGGTATTTACCAAGCATCTCTTTGTGTATTTCTGCTGAAATGCAATACGTTGCCGCCTTAAGCGGCTTGCGGTTGCTTAATTAAAGCTTAAAGCACAGCAAAATGCAAACAAGCAAAAATAAATAAACACAAAATTACAGTTCGTCGCTTAGTTAATTCGTATTTCCGGCTAGACAAATTTTAAACAACTCTCAGGAGAATAGGTCAGTAAAGAATTTTTACTTTTCAACACTTCCGCCCATTCAAACGCTAATAAATTTGTAGTGTTTTCGGTGGCTGAGTGAGGTACATGGGAAACTATGGAAATTAGTTGCTGTTATCGTTGATTATTTTCACTTTTTGTGAGCGCGGAATGTGTGGGAATGTGTTACAAAAAACCGAGATGGTAATAAAATCAGAGGAAGTGCATAAAAATAAGGTTACTATTTTTAATTTCCTGTGAGTTGTGTATTGAATATTCAAAGTGGGCGAATTTGTTGCACTTCAATGACTGTCAATTTAAATTAAAATTTGGCACAAAATTTGTTCAGTTAGGCGGAGTTAAAATAGTGTAAATTTATGTTTTGGGCGCAGAACATTTTTTCACTTAACTGAATTTTTAGTTAAATGAGCTAATTTTAAATAAATTAATAAATATTTTAATTAATTGAATAATTAATAATTTCAATTTTAAATAAATTAACTAATAATTTTACTTTAGTTAGGCAACTTGCAGTTAAGCGGTTTCGACTGTATCAAACGTATTTATATTCTTTTGACAGCCTATTCAAATCTCTGCTACATTCTTTCACTCTTATCAGTTGCAATGTTTTCACTCTAACCTTTTCTGCTTATCTAAGCCGACAGCGCCCTGCAGCCAGCCCTGATGCCTAGAAAAACACTTGAAAATTGCCCAACAACCTGTAAATAATCATACAGAGAGCAAACACACTACGCTAAGTAAAGTAAAGCAAAGCAAAGCAAAGTGAAAACACTTCAAGGCTGCCGCACTGCACAGCGAACAGGTTCTTGAATGCAACTTGCACTGCATTTACAATGAAAATATCCTGCACATGCCACCGCTGCGTTGTTCGCTACCTTTATTCCACTTCACTACCTCGACTCGGCTCGCTCATTCACACAGTGCCGCCGATTTCATGCTTTACGCTTTAGGCTATTGTGCGCATTGAGTTTATTTAGGACTCCGACACCAGCTCCATTCAGACATTTACGCTTCACATTTGCCGCAGTTGGCTCATTTGTCAATGCGTTAATTTATTTAATTTCTTCTATATTTTCTTGTTTGCCGGCATGCAAAGTGTTCCTGCACTGCTCGTTACCTTTTTTATTTTGTTCATTGTTTTCCTAGTTGCGTGTGTCCGTCTATTGTCTGGCTGGGCCGCGTGTCACTGCGATGACACTTGTTGCCGCCTAAGTTACTTACGTCGTCTTACATTGACAATGATAAAGATCGCTGCTTGTGATAGCGAAAGTGATAAGCCGATTGGGAATTCTGTTGTAATTTGTTTACTGCTTTATTTTTTCGTCTTTGGTGCAGCCTTTTTTCTGCCCGTCGATATTGAACAGCTATCAGAAATGTTTGCGTGGAAGTGATATTAAACGAAAGTACAATGATTAGGAATTTAAATGCGTTTTGAAATTGACAGCTGACAGCTGATTTGTGCAGAGCACCAATCATGAGCGACAAATTGTTGGCATATTAAATGGAGGTCCGGTGACTTCATGGGACGAATTGAGGAGCTGATTGGGGAAAAAGTGACTGTATTTACAAGTGGAATTACAGAGTTGAGTATGGATCATTTTTGAAGACATTCTCATATATGTGGAGATTAGGATGCAAAGAAATAATGAAAACTCAGTAGAGAACTTATCCTGATGAGGTAAAATCCGGCGTAAAGATAAAATTTCAAATCCACAAAAACGTTGATTTGATCATTGAGCGAAAAGAAAAATTTTTTTTGAAATGATTAATTTTAAAATTTAATTTACTAATTAATAAAAATTAGTTCAACTACCCACTTTCCGCTGGTGTAAGTCACATTATGATATTTTTGCTTCCGCGTTGACAGTGCATTGGCCACTTCACGCTTAACGAAAAATTTAAAACCCATTTTTACTTGTTTTTTTTTCTCTCGAAATACCCAAAAATCAATAACTTACTCATTTAATTACGCAGAAATTCACCCCGGCTCCAGCACTAACCGCGCACCATTCAACTCTTAATTCACAACATTCTCTACATTTTATTGCATACAGCTGAAGCTGCTGGCTAATCAGGCCGGTTGAAATTAATGCAGCGCAACGTTTGGTTGCTGCCGTATTCGTTGCGCTTATCAGCAGCGGGCGTAGCATCGGTCAACGCCGGCGGCTGCTGTGGATTTTGTGGCATCCTTTCACGGTCAGCCGATTGCTGGAACATTTTGTTTATCTCCAACGCTCGCTGTGGTTTTTAACTCAAGCGTCTGTTGTTGTTGTTATTGTCTGCCCTTTTTCGTGCTTCTGACTTTCTTCTTATTGCATTTGGGAGTTTCTAAATTAGTGAATTCACCGCATGAGTGTCTTTTTTATATGCGGAAATTAAACTGGTTCACCTTCGGTTCGTTTTCTTTATTGTACACATTACAGCTGTGGCTGTGGTTGTTTTACTCGTTGTTGCTTGATTGGCACCAAATTCATTATGTGGCATTATTTTAGGCAGTATTTCACTTAACGACGAAATTACGAACATTTGCTGTCATTATTTGCCGTACCGGAGACAACTGAGCGGCTGCCGATGTCGTGAGCCGTTGGTCTGACGCAAAAGTAAACATTTGTCTGACTGACAGTCAAGCGAAGTGATTAGTAAATGTTAAAAATAATAATTACTAGTAAAATTTCATGGAATGCTGAATTCGTTTACTAAGCTTCAAGATTGGTTAACAGTAAACAAAAGACTGAAGCAACAAACTTGAAAATAAGGCTAAGCAAATACTAATGAAAACTTTGTTGTAATGTTTTTTTTTATTCTAACGACTTCGTTTGAGCTTAAAAGTAAATGTTAATTACAATTTTTAATGCATTCATCTTACTTTGTTTCAATTACCTTGCAGTGCTGCATTTATTTATAATTCACTCAGTAAACATTTGCCAGCACAAAGCGTTCTTATCAGTGCATTGTTTATTCGGCGATTATTCAAGTAATCACACAGACTTTGTGATTATAACTTACAGCATCGTTTCGTTTAATTTTTGTGTTAGTTTCGTAATCATATATGGAGATAACTCCATATTATAGATCTTGTTTGCATAGAGCGCTCGAGAGACATTGTGAAATTTCGCTTAGTTATGATTGTGAAATTTTGTTTAATTAAATCCAAATGAGTCGGCCTCGATAGCTCAGCGGGTAGCGCGCTGGCTTCTCATACCGAGCGCCCCGGGTTCGATTCCTGGCTTGGGCTGGAAAAAACACTCATCTACTTCTGTCGCTATCCACATGAAGGGAATGAGAATTACAAGAATCGCACAAGTGCGCTCTTGGCAGGCAATGGCAAAACCTCCAAGTGTGAAAGAAAAACTGCCCATCGCCGTTCGGATTCGGCGTTAAACTGTAGGTCCGCTCCCCTCCCTTTCCCCATCCGTTTGAAATGTGTAGTGTATCACATGTTGAAAAAACAGTGTTGCATACGCATTTCAAACGGGTGGAATCTGTGGTATCACAACGGGCCCATTAAGAGGCCTAAGTGTGTCTCATACAGAGGCAGCCACCTCAACCTAACCTAACCTAAATCCAAATGAAATTCATTCGAGTCTGCGTATGAGTCAGATAAAGTTAACGTGTAATCACAGTTGTATTTTTATAAAAACTAAATCTATATTTGTTTACCGATGATTTCACCTGAACAATTTCGCCTGTTCTGTTTAATATTTGTTTTATTTTATTTTATTTTATTTTATTTTATTTTATTTTATTTTATTTTATTTTATTTTATTTTATTTTATTTTAATTTTTTGATTTTTAGATATTTTAATATTTTGATATTTATCTTTAAAAATTTTGTGAAGGAGTTCAAGCTGTCGGGGATTCTCTTATTCACGTATTAAACTCAGCAGATACTGCCGTCACAGCCATTAAACAGATTTCAGAGCTACTGGGATGAATTTTGTAACCATTCAATCGTTCTTGGGTAAACTGACCTAAGAAAATTTAATCTAAATACAGATATCTAGAATAAATTGGCCTGACAGACTATATTACTAGTTACTGGCAAAACAACTGCTCTAATTGATAATATTTTCAGTGCAGACTGACAGATTGTTCTAGATGTGTTTAGAATAAACTGGCCTGGACTATATTGTCAGTCCTGGCTGACAGGTTATTCTATTTATCTGTAGAATTAACTGATCTGACAGACTATAATGTAAGTCCTGACTGACAAGGCAACTGGTCTGACTGATTATATGATCAGACCTGACTGGCAGATTGTTCTAGATGCCTTTAAATTGTCCTGGACTATATTCTCAGTCCTGACTGCCGGTTTATTCTAGTTTTCTTTAGAATAAATTGATCTGACAGACTCTAATGCCAGTCCTGACTGGCAAAGCAACTGGTCCAATTGATTATATTATCAGTCCTGACTGACAGACTGTTCTAGATGTCTATAGAATAAACTAGCCTGGACTATATTGTCAGTCCTGATTTACAGTTCATACTAGATATCTGTTACCATATTAAGAGATTTTCGCCTAGATTTGGGAAAATTTCGAACTCGTAGGAGTTATTTCAAAAGAAAAACTACATTTACCAAGGAGAAGGTTTATAAGATTTTACATTTTCAGTTGGTGGATTTTTCAAGTCTTTGGTAGCTTTTTGGGAGATTTTTCAATAAGGCAGTAAAATTAATTGAAGCAATATGGCAAATGATGAGTCCTTTTATGAGTGAAAAACTTTATAAATGCGAGTTTGATAATGAAACATTTGATCTCAATAATTGGACTAAAATTTGAATATCAAGAGCGAGCAAAATTTTTTTTATGAGTTTTTTTTGTCAGGTTATAAAATCGATTCTGATAGCAAAATATTTGATCAGTGGTTGGCACAGTTGCTTAATTTTAACCTAAATAGGAAAATGTGTTACGCTTGGTTAATTTTATTTGTGTTTGATGACTTTCTGCAAGAGAATTACAGTAATGTTGTAACGAAGTAAGATGTGAACACCCTTTTTTTCTCGAGAAATAAAATTATGGAACACTTAACGCCGTGGGACCAAAACCAAACTTTGTCACATGAGAAAAGGAAAAACGGCCAAAACTTAGTTTTCTTTATATTACTTACTTATTTTAACAAAAATCTGGTTAGCAAAATTTTAGTCGAGTTGAAACCCTGGTAGTGGTAGTACTGAAACTTTTAATATTGAAAGCAATTAACAGTTTAGATTTCTTTGAAACGTTCTGAAATGAATTCATCAGTGAAGATATTTAAAAATTGTTTAGCACAACGATTGATCTGAGCTTTGAATACATTTTGTTTCATAGAATATTAAAAACTCTATATAAAATATGAAAAACCATTTTCTCCTCTTTAAAAGTAGTAATTTGGAACCAGTCCAACCATGAATTTTTCCCCATTAATCAAGCAAACATGGAATATCTCCATAAATGCTGATTGCAGCTAACTAAAATGCACTTGGCAACTCTATTGCCAACACTTATAAGCCAGGAACATAGGCTTGCCAGTAATGCCAATTGGCAGATAGTATCGAGCGCTGCACGCTACCGTGGAAAAAAGTTCCCCCAACACAAGTAAACAATCTTAAAATTTCCAACTGAATGCTCAGTGCGCTCGCAAAACGTTACCCGCTCTGCGCTCATCCTATCTATCGCTCTCGCGCTCAGATACTTAATCCCGCGCTACTTCTTTGCTTGTATCTTGTAACTTAACTGGGAGGGCAAAAGCGACAACAACAATAGGCAGGTGACTCAGTTGAGTTGGCGAAACCGTACGCTGAGCGCTGGCCGTCGAAGTGAACGAACCGCACAGGTGAGCGCGCGTATCTGACAGGTAGTCGGTACTCGGTGCGCGCGTCTACTCGAGTGTCGCTCTTGCAAGTTGCACGCCGTTTTGTGATTGCACGCCAACGAAGAAAACCCCATGTGAGTGTGTTCAAGTGTACGATTGTGCATGTGTGTGTGTTTGTGTGCAGGGACTGACTTTGAAACTCAGATTGGGTTTTCGGTTTTCTGTTCAGTTCTTCAACGACAACTGGCCGAGTTGGTAAGAAGAAACGGAAGAAAACGTTTGAGCAACGCTTCGCCACAAACGTAGCGGACGTGTGTGTGCGTGTAGAAAACTTAAACAAAAAATTGTATTACAAGAAAGTCAAACAATAAATGTGTATTAAAAACACAGCATTCTGGCTGCAAAGTGTGCGAAAAATAAAACAAAATTTTGAATACAAAAATTTTTTAATTAAATTGGCATCAAATTCGATCTTGGAAGCGTTGAAACCAATAAGAAAATTTGACAACAAATATTTTAAAGCAAATCAAAAAGTTGCACAGCGCCTTTCTCAGCGGGATTTCAATGAAATTTTTTTTCCAAATTATTTATGAAGTTTTAAAAATTTTCCCATTTCATTTAATGCAAAATAAACAACAAAAACAACAACAATAATAACCGCCTCAATAACGCAATAAAAACAAACAAATGTTTGTAGCCACAAGCAAAAAAAACAACAAAAAACCAATAGAAAAACTCAACGCAACGAAACAAGTTTCCAAGTTTTGGTATTTTTCCTGCACTGGTACGCTGCCCGCTCGAGCGCCGCGCACGTTGCGCCTATCGATTCCCTTACGCGTCTCTAACACTTTTTTGCGTGCCGTCACCGATTGCATTGCTGCGCTGCTGCTTCCTTTGCCTTTCGGCCAACGTTGGCTGTGTGTTTGCTTTGTTATTGCCACTAAAAAATCGTTAAAAGTGCAACAACAACAAAAACAAAACCCCCCAGCCAACGACTAAAAGCAAATGCCAACGAAAAGCACAGCACAATAAAAGAACAGCAACTGCATGAGCAGCAACAAGACCAACAACAACTACAACAATAAAACGACAACATAAAGTGTGAAAATAACGTGGAAAGCGCCGTTATGTGAAAAATTCTGGAAAATTGCAGAAAATCAAATCAATTCGGCAACGACGAGCAGCAACGCGTTTACATACGAAATTCAACCAGCAGCCGCAGACGCAAAATCCCAACAAAAACAACTCGATTATTGCAGTTATTAATTGCAGTTATTGACCGTGGCCGCACACTGACGCTGACAGCAGCACTTTTCTGACCGTTTAATGCTGCAAGCGATTACGTTATATTCATTGGCTGAACAGTGCGGAAAAAAGGTAGGCAGTTGTTTTTCTAAAAAAAAATACATTAATAATAGGGGGAAAATAGTCGATGTATGGAAATTTAAAAAAAAAAATCACAATTTTATGCCAAATGGCTGAAATTTTCATACAATTGTGAAATGTTCAGTGCAGAAATAAAAAACCACCGCAACGTAAGAAAAAGCCAAATAGACGTATTGGGTAGCAGCTGTTTCGTTACTCACTGCTAACTGCTAATAGAATGCAACAACAATCACACAATATGGCAAAAAGCTAAAAGGGGAAATGATCTGCAGAAAAATAACAAAACACTGCTAGCTGCAATGTTGACCGCAGCGACCGTCAGAGTGGCCAACAACGGCTGCGAGTCGATTTGCATTTGCATTTTGCGGTCGAACGGCCAGTGTTGCCAATAAGAAATGTTTATATAAAAGTTTTAGGTGCTTTGAAAATTCTTCTTTTTTTAAATTATTTATTTATTTTATACCTATATTTATTTATTTCTTTAAAAATTACTAGTCAATGAATACAATAAAAATTCGTATGGTCTAAGTTGAATACATTTTAATGTAAATGCAATTTTGAGACATCAAAAGCTAAACAATTTATAAAAAAGATTCAACGAATTCATAAAGCGATTTTTTTAAAATGAAAAATTAATTTGAACATATTTGGAGATTTTATTAAAGAAACATAAGTTTCAAAAAGCTCAATTTAAGATTCCCTTAAGATTGTTGCAAGAACAATATTTGGCACAGAATACTGATGCAAATCTTTGTCAGCCTCTAACGTCCCAAGAACACTAAGCTCAGTCATATTGTAAACTAGAAACTATGTCCAAATTTCCTACTTTAACTTATCTACTGTCAACTATTTACAAAGCTACATCAAACAAATGTCAGCTAAATTCGTTAGTTTTTATAGAACAAGTCTTCTTTAATTTTTATAGAACACATTTTATAGAACAAGTCATCAATCCCCATTATTACTGTGCCCAGTTACAAACAAAGTAATCCCCCTTAGCTGATCTTTCATCAGTCTGAGGCATTCTTCACTCC
Source organism: Melieria crassipennis (assembly GCA_963668005.1). Classification (NCBI taxonomy): domain Eukaryota; kingdom Metazoa; phylum Arthropoda; class Insecta; order Diptera; family Ulidiidae; genus Melieria; species Melieria crassipennis. Next base: position 56,007,511 of record OY764961.1, on the reverse strand, counting down.
ATTTGGAGTAGTAACTTTTAATTAATAGATTATGTTAAAAAAAAATTTGTTTATTAAAGAAAGAACAAATTAATTCATACATTTAAGTTTAAAATGTGTCTTGCAGTTTTTTTGTCAACTCCTTCTGATTTAAAAGAGAGTCTGCTTAGCCTCGTTCTACGTTTTCTCGCATTAAGGGAGTGTTCCTGGGTAGAAGTTTGAAAAAATCGATTTTTTTTTTTGCGTTTTATTGTACCTTATACTATATACTATCACCCCCCAAAGTCGTTTTTCAATCCGCAAACTCAGTACCCACTTTTTTGCATGTTAATTGAAGTAATCTCAGCTCTTTTTGCTCCGCTGATACATTGCGCATGATACTTTAAACGCGTTTTTCTCGAAACCACATTTTTTGTACTGGCCGATAATTTTTCTCAGCAACTATGAGAGGTATCGACTTGAAATTTTGGGAAAATGTTCTAGATAGTTTTCATTGGATGCTAAACCAAAGTTTTCATCAAAAAATTATTGTTAAATATATTTTCAAGCACTCTAAAGGTAAAAAAAGGTGGCAAAACTGGACAATTTTTTTTCATATGGCCGCCATTTTGTTTCTAATCAACATTTTGACTAAAACTGTGGTTTACCATCCGCGGAATTTATTGCAGATTAATAATTGCATACCCATTTCTGTTTCAGATTACTGGTTCCCGAAATTTATTATCGGCCAGCAGTGAAAACAAGGTCACATTGACCACTGAAAATTTGTACTTAGAAAATAAAATTGTTTGACACAAATATGAGTTTCTGTTCTCCAACTAATAAGGAACAACAAGCAAAAAACCAGAATATTGCATGTTGCCTTGTAGCTCCAAAATAATTTTTTGAAAAACAGCCTAAAATCGGCATTCTACCCGGGAACACTCCCTTAAGTTAAGCTTTTTTAATACTACTAGAACTTAAAAAAAAACATTTCGTTGGTACTATAATTTGTTGTATAATTTTTGTTCGGCTTGCTGACCTAACAAACGAATTCCAAGTGAGCACTGCAGACTCAAATACCTCTTATTCAGTTGAATCTTATTCTACGAGTATCTAGCCAACTTTATTCCTCCAACTTAATTCCCCAATTTAATCCTTTCTACATTCATACTTTTTTAGCAGATATCGCTTTAAATTAAAATCATTCTTGTCATTTGAGAAATGTCACAATTGATCTAACTGGTCGCAGAATAAGAAGACTTTTACATATCTTATGTTATGTATTCTTCAAGATATTGAAATGAGTTCGTTCTAGTCTTATAAAAAGTAACAAAATCATAGCCAACTAAATAGGTTGCAGAATTTAGAACTAAAGTGCATATCTTATGTCATGCTATATTTTAGATACTCATAAATTTTTAGCAGATATCGATCTGAAATGAGTTCGTTCTAATCTCATAAGCGGATCACAATAAATCTAACAGGTCGCAGAATTTAAACCCCTCTTACATATCTTATGTTATTCTGTCTTCTAGCACACCTGTGTATATTTTTCAATAATATTGATTTACCATTTTATTATTTGTGGCTTCTCTCTAAATAATTTGCTTATCATTATCTGATATCTGCACTCTGGCGACAATAAAAAATGCTAATAAATTTAATTATGGAAAAAACTTGACATTGCTTATTCTGTAGTTCGTAGAAATCTCTTATATCTTAAATGCAACATTTCTTTACTTCAGTTAAGAAACAGAAATCGACTTATAGACAACATGATCCTAGGCGTGATAAATTATATGGAAAGTTGAAAGTAAAATGGTGCAAACTTAGGACTAATAATAAATAATATTAATTGACTGGCACGACAGCCCGCCTACGGGAGACTAAGGCCTAGCTTCCCGCAATCACCTGTGTTGTGCGTGTGAATTTTGTACACGGGGGGAAGGGACCTACAGTTTGGGTCAGTTGGGAGCTCTTTCATAAGCAATTTTTTATTTTTTTTTAGGACTTGGGACTAGTTATGATTTTTTTTTTAATATTGCTAGTAGCACTTCGCAATGAGTTCCTTCTTCAAAATTACAAATAATAATAGTGAAGGAAAATATTTAAATTCACTACTAGAAAAAACAAAAAAACAATTCAATTGAATCTTACGATTTTTATTGAAAAGAATTTTTAATTCACCAAATTTTCATTTGCGGAACAAATTGTCAATTGTGAAACAATTCAATTGAATCTTAAAATTTTTACTAAAAAGAATTTTTAATTCACCAAGCAAATTGTCAATTATTAAACAATTCAAACAAATCTCACGATTGATATTTTGACAAAAAAAAATGTGTAATTCAATAAGCAAATTGTCAATTTTGAAATAACTCAATCAAATCTTACGACTGGCATTTTGACTAAAAGCTTATTTGTAATTCACCAATCAAACTATCAATTGTGAGACAATTTAATCAAATATCGCGATTGTTGTTTTGACTAAAAATAATTTCTAATTCACCAAGCAAATTGTCAATTGTGAAACAATTCAATTAAATCTCACGGCTGACATTCAGACTAAAAATTATTTTTAATTCACCAAGCAAATTGTTAATTATAAAAAATTTAAACGAATCTCACAATTCATATTTTGACTAAAGTGACATTTATAATTTATCAAGCAATTTGTGAACTGTGAAGCGATTCAATTAAATCTCACAATTTGGACTAAAAAGAAGTTTTATTTTAATAAGTATGTTTTCTATTTTCAAAGAGTTCAATTAAATCTCACGATTGATATTTTGACTAAAAAGAATTTTTAATTCACCAAGCAAATTGTCCACTGTAAAACAATTCAATCAAATCTCACGATTGACATTTCGACTAAAAATAAATTTTATTTTACCAAGCTAATTTTTAATTGTGGAACAATTCACGCAAATCTTATGTTTTTAACTAAAAAAATTTTTAGTTCGCCAAGAAAATTTCCCATTGTGAAACAATTCAATCTAAACTTACGATCTTGACTAAACATAATTTCAAATTTACCACGTAAATTTTCAATTGTGCAACAATTCAATTGAATCTAACGATTTTGATTAAAAAACATTTTTAATTCACCAAGCAAATTGTCAATTGTTAAACAATTCAAACAAATCTCACGATTGATATTTGACTAAAAAGAATTTTTAAGTCAATAAGCAAAATGTCAATTGTAAAACACTTCAAACAAAACTCACGATTTTGACTAAACAGAATGTTTAATTCAATAAGTTAATTTTCAATTGTGAAACAATGCAATCAAATCTTTTCAATTCAAAGCAAATTTTCAGACTAAAAAGAATTTTTATTTTACCAAGCAAATTTTTAATTGTGAAACAATTCAAAAAATCTTATACTTTTGACTAAAAATAATTTTTAGTTCACCAAGCAAATTTTCCATTGTAAAACAATTCAATCTAATTCTAATTCGCCACGCAAACTGTCAATTGAGAAGCAATTCAAATAAATCTCACAATGTGGACTAAAAATAATTTTTATTTCAATAAGTAAATTTTTAACTGTCGCCTTTATGAAAAAAGTGTTTTATTTCGCGAGTCAGAGAATCCTAGGTTCAAATATCATTTCAACAAACACTTCTTACACATTTCTTTCTCTCACGAGACATGTTAGGCCACTAAAAGTAAAATAATTTACTATGAAAATTATTATAAAAGCTGCCAAACTGCATAAATTATCATCATAACGCTTTCGGTCCTTCTAGCTGCCCTCGGCATTGACTTAAGTCTTACTCACAGCATGGACGGATGCGGCAAACTTGGGCCTCAAATCGGCTTTCAAAATACATTAAATTGCTATATTGAATTGTTTCACTCGGGTCTGTAGTCAAGGTCTCCGATACACACAATAACCCCTAAAGTTCTTTGGGTTTCATTATAATGTTGTGTTATGCTAAATGTCATGTCATATGAAATCGCATCATTAATAACCAATCAATCATCAATCCAGTCGATTTATGAGCGCATTTACAACAAAACCTTAAAATCTCTTGTTTTGTTGAGATTGAATTAAATAATATACCTAATAATAAACATTTCAAATGTGTTCGAAGAATTTTTTAAAATTCTCTAAGCCATCAACTGCTTTGCATAAATAAGTTGTGAAGCGTTATTTACGACGGATTAGGCTGTCATCAAATCACTGCTGAATAAGAAATACGCAAATAGCAGCTACAAATAAACAAACACTAAGAATTGATGCGAGCAAATCGAATAAAAAAGATATATGATAGAAATTTGTTTTCTCCATTAATTTGATGCAATGAAAATATTGCAAATCAATGGCAACACTGTTCACTGCAGCCATCCTTCGCAGCAGCCACAGCACAAACAACAAAATGTTTTCGAGTTCACATAAATAAACTTAACGTTTCATTTGAAGCAACACACTTGAAAATGCCAACACCAGTGTCAGCATTACCGCCAACAACACTAAACAGCAAACGCCACGCAGAGGACACTGCTGAATAAACAACAATGCCAAATTGAATTTATTAAATTAAAGTTTCGGCCTGAGACAAATCAAAAGTTTACTCAGTTAAAACCTAAACGCACCGAACTGAACTAAACTGAACCGAATCGAACTGAACTGAACCGCACTGAACGGAACGAAACGACGCAAGACAGAGCAGCAAAATAACAAACGACAACAACAACAACAATAGCAACGGTCAACTGTTAAAACCAGTTTGAGCGACAGCATGGCTTAAAACAACGCCAGCACACAAACACCAACACACATTACCAACAACAACAACAAGTTTATGAAAAACCTAAAATAAAAGCGTCCACTTGAAAACGGCCTAGCAAGACAACAACAACACAAGAAACAAAAGTTGGACTTAAATTTGGTGAGGAACGGGAGTGAGAGAGGGGGCCGAGCTGACTGGCAGTAAGAGCACAACGAATTTTTAGGTAAACCGAGAAGTGAAAAGCAGAAGCTGCAAAGAACCCCAACAGCAGCGACAGCAGCAACAAAGATGATAATGAAAAGATGCAAAAAGCTGATTTCAAAGTGAATCGAAGCTGGACCCGAGCCGATGGCGTTTTTGTTCAGTCAGTCAGCCAAAGACCAAAATGCAGCTCGCGTGTAGACTGTGAAGCTTTGCTTAAGGAAAAGGCTAAATTTTGTTTTTTTAGGAGAAACGAAAAGGGCCACGACAAGCATTGAAAACGTGGTGGTTGAATGTTGTTGTAAAGCATACATATTTTGTTGTTGTTACGCGTATCTTTCGATGGTACAAGCAGAGGTCAGTTTTTGGTTTTTAGTTCTTGGTTGGTTTTATTTTTAAGTAAGACAAGTGGTTTATTTGCTGCATTCAGATATTGTGTGAACTAACAAAAAGCAAAATTTCATATCTTGCTCCAACAAAGTTTTGGTTAGCAACCAACTAATGTGTTGTTGGTTTGCTCACAATATTTTTGTCTTAAATATGAAAAAATAGCAACATTTAATAGGAAAAATTTTTATAAAAATTCACTATTAATTTGCCATGAAAATCAGCTTAAACGGTGCACGCCAGGCAGCATTGGGCAATGCTTTACTGTTATTTAACTGTCACTCACGTTAGTTTTGTGGCAGCTGCCAGTGGTTGAATAATGTTGGCCAGCGAAAGCATTGCCAGAGTGTTGAAGAAACTCAATAATGTTTGATTGAATAATAATGAAAAATATTATCTAATTCAAATGTTACTGCAAATTTGAAAAAGTTTAAACAAAACCATGTACAGAGTATAAAATTGCCCATAAAATTTTGATTGATGATTTTTTTAAGACAATCGTTGCAGCAATCAAACCTCACTTCCACTGATCACAGACTAAAAAACTATACAGTACAAAAGATTCATATGGACCGAAGAGGATATCTTGAATGAGAGCCGACTCTAGCAACTCCCAGTCCGATGTTCATAAATTTTTAGCAGACATTGATTTGAGATGCGACAGTTCTAGTCTCATGAGCCATAAGGAAATTCCTATCTATCTAACAGCTTGCAGAATATGACACCCTCTTACATATCTAATGTCAGTGGCGGATTCAGGGGGGTTTGGGGGTTGAAACCCTCCCCCGAAATATTGGGATCGACTTTAAAACTACATACAAATTAAAAGCCATTTTATAAATAGTAAAGAATTACTTTTTGAAACCCCCCGAAATATTTTTCTGAATCCGCCCCTGTCTAATGTTATGCTGTCTTCTAGAAAATCTAAAAAAGTTTAGAGTAAACCAAATGCGTGGATTTTAATGTTGAAAACCCAAATACTTTTGATAGAAATGCTTCCATGCTATGAAAGTTGGGGCTAGAAAATCATGTTACATACTCATAAATTTTGAAATCATCTTTTTATCCGGGAACATATAATTCGAATAAATATTTTGCAAGGCTTACAAGATGTGAGTAATAATTTTGAGGGTCATTAACAACTGTGGGATGTATTATCAAAGTAGCTGGCTTCGATAGTCCAGTTGGCGCACTGGGTTCTAACCTCGGGCTGGTGAAACGCTGGTCTACTTCTATCGCTATCCACATGAAGCAGATGAGAATTACAAGAATCGCATAAAAATTATTTTTAAAAAATAAGACACCAAAGATTAAATGCTTTAAATAATACTAAAAAGTATTTCAGTATATAGACTGTACATTAGACTAGAATTAATGGACAATTTTTCGATTTCGATGCTCCGCACCCTCTCATTTTATGCGGTTTGGTGAAAAAGTGCATGAGCCAACAAATTTTGGGACTAGGGTGGGGTTAAATGGCGTCGCATCGAGGTCAAAGTTCACAAAAAAGCTGGGAAATTCGGCAAATTGCTCCACAGCTGGTCAGAAGTTGCTCTTAGAGGGTTAAAATCTATGACCGACCCCTCTAGTTTTCTTTACTGAACATTTCTTTCAAACATACTCACCCCCTATCTCTAACCCTTGATGGGGCTCCCATACAAAATGGTCATTTTTATAAAATAGGCTTCCACTGCTCGCAGGTTGCTCCCAGACGTATCAAATGTATGACCGACACCCATTTATTTTCTCTTCCAAATATTTCTTCCAAACATACCTACCCGCTAACTCCAAGTCTTAAAGGGGCTGCCATACGAAGTTGGCCATTTTCTATGCCATTGGCTCCCCACTTGTAGATGTAGTAGTTAAGTCAGCGAGAAAACATCGTATCTCGGAAACTACTGAACCGATTTCAATGATTTATTAAGCGATCGCCAACATTCTTGAGTACAAAAAATACAAAATTAATTAAGGTTCAAAAGTTCACCACCAGAGGGCGTCCCCCATACGATCGGATTTGTGCCGTTGTCAACTTTTGGGTTCTACAAAGCAAAAATCAAAATGAATTGTCGAAACCGCACTAACCTCCCTACTTTGAATATAATTGCAATCGTAATTGTGTGTTAAGAAGTAATCATTAGATTTTTGTAAGAAAATGTGATTTTTTACTAGCCCCGAAATTGTTTGACTCATGCACTTTTTTACCAAACCGCATAAAATGAGAGGGTGCGAAGCATCGAGAACCCATTATTAAGAATCTCCATAAAACACTAATTCCACTCTACGGTACATATATGTTCAGAAACAAACATTAACATTATTTAAGCAAATCTATTTTTCATAACTTATATACAAACATATTCGAAAAACAAAGATTACATGCATAAAAAAATGCTCAAAAACATTCAAGTCTATGTTCAGGAAAGAAATTTGACAATATTAAAATGATTTTTAGATAATCTATACTTCATATATATTGGAAAAGCATGTTGAAAAAGCGAATGTTAAATTCTTAAAAAAATATTTACAATTAAAATCAGTTAATTTTTCATTCAATTCAATTCTTCAATTTCAATTTCTTTTCACATTGTACAAATCTCTAAGCGCACTTGAAAGAAACCACTGCGGCATGTCAAATAACTGCTTTGAGTTATTTCTAACTTGAGTCTCATCTGTCTATCTTTTACAAATTCATTGTAAATGTTTACCAACGTTTACTTGGTGCATTCGACCAATAACCTCTCTTGAAAATAAATAACAGTTTTCCTTATGTAAACTGTCATTAACATTACGAACGAGTCTACCACACACGACCAACACATTCCCCACTAACTACTCATACGAAATTTTCCAGCATCAAACAAATTCCAGTCATAATGTGAATACAAATTTTGCCCCCCTCTACCATTCGACAAACACAAACAACAAAAACTGTTCTCACAGCAAGTGCCACATGAAGGAATTCTTGGCTTGACTACATTGCGTCACGCCGTCGTTTAGAATTGAGAAACACTTGTTCAAATATTAACTACACACATGCATACATATGTATTTAGTTTTATGCATGAACAGGTTGTTATCAATACCGCACCATAATCACCAGCATCATCAACATCATCATGATCATCATTATTGTTATGATCAGTGATCTTCCACTGTTGAGTAAAAAAAAATCCCCCAAAAATAATAAACAGTGACAACAAGACGACACCAAAATTATCATTGATAATTTTATGATAAAGAAGAGAACAACAATAAAAAATTAATAATTCCTTCTCTGTTTTGGCTTTTGTGAAAGTGACCTACCTTCCGCAGCAGCCGACATTCCGGTGCCCAAAATTGACAATACACCAGCAACAGTTGCTGATTCCTGACTAAAATTATGTTGTTTGTGTTTTGTACAATAATTTTCTGTAGCATCTCAGCTATCAAAAAATTGTTGTCAACATAATTTTTGGATTGAATTTCATGTCGTTAGATCGTCTATCCGCCGCTGCATCCACCAACTGGCTGCATCCACTTCATCTTCAACCACTTCCACTTCTCTGTGTATTTGCTGCTCATCTTCTTGGCAGTGGCGCATTTTTATCTATCATACTTCGTCTTGTCTGTCACTTGATACAATTTTCGTGTTGTTTTGCTGATAATTTTCATAAAAATAAAACCCCAAACTTGATACTTGTAAGAAAAAAGCTCCCGAGAACGTGTCTAAAGTATTTAAACGGAGGGACACACAAAATTACTTATCTCGCTGCTGCTTGTTCGCATTTGTTTGCCAAATACAAAAATTGCAAAACCAGAAAACAAAAAAACAAATCCCGAAGAATGAAACCGTTTTTCGTGCGCTCTCTTTTCTCATTGTGTGGCAACCAAAAATAACCAAAATGCACCTGTCTTTTGGGTATCTTTTTTCTTTAGTCGCCCAGCTTGAATGCTTATCTCGTGTTCTCTTTTGTTGTCTGCTTTTTGAAATGCTTCGCGTTTTTCGATTTCAGCACAAAATTCATTCATTCTTTGGCGTATGCATTCTATGCCCTTTTTTGCTTAAACTTGTGTGTGTTTTTTAATTATAAGTTTACCTTCTTTTTGCTTTTGTAATTTCTCAAAAATGTGCAATCCAAGCACAACAGCTGTGGCCAATGAGTTGCCGAGTTGATTTTGCGCTCGGTGGCTTAAAGTGGTTAAAGTTTGAACAGACCTTGTATTATAGTTTATCATTTCATTAGGGAAAGACTCACGTCTCAAGAATGACTACAAATTGTTTCAATTTACTATTCAAACATTTTAAAATTAAGTTAGTTTTATTTCAATAACTGGCATTTTATTAATTATTTATTTTATTTTTATTGTTAATCATTTCTTCATGAAAAGAGTCAAGCCTTAAGAATGCCTTAAGAAAATAAATTTATTAAATTGTATTTCAATAATTCAAATGAATTGAACTGAATTGAATTGAATTGTCATCTATTATTGATGACAGCTTTCAGCTGTTAAATAATGGAAAGCTTCAAGAATGACTACAAATTATTTGAATTTACTATTCAATCATCTCAAATTAAGGTTAATTTTTTTTAATAATTTTTTATTTTATTTTAATTATATTATTTATTACATTTTATTAATTATTTATTTTATTCATATTGTTTATCATTTCTTCGTGAAGGGAGTACAATCTCAAAAAAGTCTCTTAAAAAAATAGTTTCTTTAGTCTTTAAATTTATTCCAATAATTGAATTGAATTTAATCGAATCGAATTGAGTTGAATTGATTTGAATTGAATTGAGTTGAATTGAATTGAATCGAATCGAATTGAGATGAATCGAATCGAATTGAGTTTAATTGAATTGAATCGAACTGAATTTAATTGAATCGAATTGAATTGAATTGAATTTTTATCACAATAACTTTCAGCGGTTTTCTCATGGGAAATCTTTAAAAATGCCTTCAAAATATTCCAATTTGTTATTAAATCATCTTAATTTCAAGTTAATTTGAATTCCATTTAATTAATTGTAGTTAGTTAATAATTAACTAATTTTAGCTCAGTTCGCTTACGTTGCATTACAATTCATCATAGAAAGCTTCAATAATGCCTTCAAAATATTTCAATTTAGTATTCAATCAAATTTAATTCACTTTAATTAATTTTAGTTAGTTAATATTAAATTCATTTTAAGTTTGCATTACAATTCATAATAGAAAACTTATAGAATGCCTAAAATATATTTAAATTTACCATTCAATCATTGTCGTTTTAAGTTCATTTTAATTTAATTTAATTACATTTATTAAATAAATATTTATTTAATTTTTGCTTTAATTTTCTTCAAGAACGCCTTCAAAATATTTCAATTTACTATTCAATCATCTTAACTTTAAGTTAATTTTAATTCAATTTAATTAATTTTAGTTAATTAATATTTAATTCATCTTAGCTCAGTTCGATTACGTTGCATTACAATTGATTTTTTTATTGCATTTTGACTCAGAATAAAATTAATTTTGATTAAGTAATTTAATTTCATTTATTAAGTTATTTAATTTTATTATTATTATTTAATTAATTATAATTATTTATCATTTATAATTTAATTTTACTTATTATTTATTATTTTATTAATTTAATTAATTATTCATTTATTTAATTTTATTATTATTATTATTTAATTAATTGTAATTATTTATCATTTAATCATTACTTATTATTCAATTTAATTTATTTAAAGGAAATGATGCCATTCAGTTCATTAAAATTAAACTTAATTTTGTTTTATTTCAATACAAATCAGTTCAATTGCTTTATTAATTGATTTATTTCAATCAAAATCAGTGCTATTTAAATTATTTTTCTTTATTTCAATCCAATAATTTAAATTTTAGTTCGTTTACGTCTTGTCATCTCTTTCATTTCAATTAATTTTATTACCATTCAAATTAACGCATTAATTTTACAACTTTATAACTTTCAAAAAATTCTAAAAAATACTCACAAAACATTATGAAATCTCAAAGAATTGAACCAAAATTAAGTCATTTAAATAAATCATCTCTTTCTCCAACTCAGATCAAAATGATTCGAACAAAAGCACACTAATTGGTACATTTATGAAAATTTGAATATGAATGGATTATTGTCAGAAATTATGAATTACATATGTAATATTGCGTAGTCATAAAGTCAGAAACATTTATGAAATTTTTGTTAGAATTTTGTCATTGATAAAAATACATCGACATTGAGTATGTATGAAAAGCGAGAGATCAGTGTCTGACTTGTAATTTCATTCAGTGAGCTTTTGAAATTCACGATCCATTGTTGAAATTATGTAAATTGGCAGCAAATGCTTGTTGACTAATGAACACACAAACACGACTGACTGACACGCGCGATTATGGCTTTTCCAGCAACAGAACCAAACGGCTGAAAGAACTTGCAGAAGATGTGAATGGAGACAAAGTTCGAACTGTGTGAGAACGTTGAAATATTTAACACACATTTGGTATGTCGTTTCGATAGAAAAGACGTTTGGAAGCTTACAGCTTATAGAGTACAGCAGACAGATATTGAAGGGCTCAACAGTACAGCAGTTTGTCGATGCAGTACTGAATGAAAGTTGCCGATTGATATTTTTTCGAAGGCTGAATCAATAACATTTTGCGGATTGAATTCGAGTAAATTGCCACCATGAACGAAGAAACAGAGCAAAAAAGTATTATGTAAATGGCGGTGCCGCTAATTAATTTGGCCCATTGGCTTCACCTTTCAATTGTGCCGAGGCAATTCCTGTTGCCAGGGTCAGCGGCACGTCAAAACTTGAACGCTGCTAAATAAATATTGCACACGCTGCAAATGTAGGCAACCGCAGCGCTTTCATTAGCTGTTGCAGTTGAATCATAACAACGACAGCCAAATACAGACAACTACAACAAATAATGCTGCAGCATCAGTTACAAACTGAAAGCCAAACCCATAAACGCAGTTACTGTGCGCACATAAACGCTAACTGCGAGTACGCGCACAATTGGCGAACAGGCCTTAACTGATTTTCGCCTTTAAAATTTTTTGCTTTGCCTTGTTTTGTTTGTATGTTGGGTGTTTTTAATTTTTGTATTGTATGTTTCTTTGTGCTGTGCAGTTAAAATAATCAATCATTGGTCGCGGCACAAATGTGTCAAAAGTCAAAGCAACAAACAGCAACAAAATTATATATAAACGATTTTGCAGTGACCACATAAGGACTGCCTGCGTATGTTTGTACTATATATGTGTAGCGACAGCTGTGCAGTGCGACTTGATAACTGTCAGTGTAGCAGGAAGTGAAGGCAGCTACAACAGGTAGGACCCAAGTGGCACAAGTAGGCACAACAAACCACCACACACCCACCAAATCCTACGCATACCAGTTTGTATTCGCGGCGTTCAGAGTGTGAGTGCAAAAAACAACAAATCGAAATTAAGAAAATTTCCCACTTAAATATGTTTGGTGCACTTTCGCTGTCGCAACAGCCACACATTTCCTGCACACAAAAGAAAGTCGCTGGCACATATCTATGCGAAAGCACCTTTGACATCAACGCGTTCGCGCGCCTTTGATTGACTACAATTTTCCACACCCACGCATATTCATGTAGACAATGCACTGTACATACAAACATATGTTGAAGATATATTTGTAAAATTTTTTTAAATTTTGTATATTCCAGTATTTGTTGTGAGTAATGATTGCAACCAAGTTTATGCGCTGAATTGGGTGATTTTTTGATTATTATCAAATAATGAAATCCCAACTTTAACAATGACTTTACAAAGCCACGCATGAAATAAACGAGCAGTGTTAAATCACACAATCTTATAGACCAATTAAGTGGGCCAAATCAAGAAATGTATTTTCTATTGAATTTGATTTTTAATAAATGAATGAATGTATGAGTTTTCTTAGGCATCTTTTTGAAGTAACATTTAACTTGAAACTATGTTTTCCATGTTTTAATAGAAAATAAAACTTAAACTCATTGAGCATAGACCGCTGATTTATTAACTATAGCATGAGCTTCAACAATTTGAAGGCTCTAGGCCCATGATGCCACTAGAATTTAAACTGCACTGTTTCCAGTACAAAATATAGTATACGATATACGATGATAAGGCTTCATATAGCTTCACAGATAAGAGCAATCATTTTGAATATTTGTTTAAGGGCCGGTTTTTCAATAGTCCAATAAGCAGCAGACAGGTGGCAAATAGTTTTTACTTGTCGAATAAACCGAAAATAACTACTGGCGAATAAATAATTGCCAGATAACGACCAGATGCCCGTTGAAATTGTCATTTTGAATTTCAAGATCCAGAAATTCTTAAATTATGCTATCCAAAAACAGTTAGTTTATTGGACATATTTGACGACTTAGCAGTCGATGAAGAAGAGAAAATATACGCCGGGCGTCCAAGAAAGGAAAGAACCGTGAAAGAAAGACCGGATTATTTGGATGGTTTGGACAACACCGAATTCAGACTCAAAAAGTATACAGCTCTGTATAATTACAATAAACACGCTGCACTATAATCCTGGTCTTCTTCTGCCTTTTCTTCCTATTTTCGCTCTTGCACCGTTAAAATCTTAAAATATTGACATTTTATTGAAGGCAAATGGATTAATATCAATAATACCAATCACCTTTCTCCATACAAACTGTTAATCCATTTTAAATATCTTCATGCCAGGGGTGGATTCAGAAAAATATTTTGGCGGCGTTTCAAAAAGTAATTATTTAATATTCATAAAATGCCTTTGAATTTGTATGTAGTTTTAAAGTCGATCCTAATATTTCGGGGGGTTCAACCCCCAAAACCCCCCTGAATCCGCCACTGCTTCATGCATATAAATTCACATTTCATTTTCAAAGAATGTTTTCAAAAATTCAAAACACAAAAATTTGTTATAAATAACTGAATGTGCTCGTCATTTGAAAGGATAACCAATAAATCGATTTCATACTCACAATTTGTATGACAATCATTGTTGCTACCCCATTTCAAACATTGTGGAATAGTTATCCGACTGTTTTTGGTTGAATGAAAGACTCAGGAATTCTTATTCAGGAATAAATTTATTTAATGGATTGCTATCAGAGAGTTTATCTGACTATTGAAAAACCGACCCAAAAAATATGAAAATATTTCAAGTATTTGTTCAAAAAGTTTCAAAAATAGTTAGAAAAAAAACATGATAAATATTAGTTCAAAAAGTTTCAAAAATAGTTAGAAAAAAACATGATAATTATTTGTTCCAAAATTTTATCTGTTGCATTAACCCAACCGCTCTCAAATTTTATTATGATTCATTGAAGTGTTGGGATGAGTTTTTGGATAATCATTTAAACATTTCAACATTTAAAATATTTGTTCAAAAAGTTTAAAAAAACATTACAAAGAACATGATAAATATTTGTTCCAAAATTGTATCTTTTGCATTAACCCAGTCGCTCTAAAATTTTATTATGATTCATTGAAGTGTTGTCTAAACATTGGATCAGTTCTTTGGATATTAATGTTAGATTAGTAAAGTTAAGTTACAAATACAGAAATTTGTAAGCAAATTTTCTTTGAAAACGCACCAAGTTTGAAACCAACAAAGTTTGTATATTATTAAGGGTTAAGGTTTTCATTACATGGCAAATTTGTTAAATTTCTCGCGTTTTGATGTACAAAAAAGAGAATGTCATTCTACTTGGTTCACTTCATTTCATTAATTTTTGACTTGTATATTTTTTTAAATTATATTTTATTTATTCGAAATAAATAAATAAGTAAAAAAAATTATGTTGATTTTTTGAATATTATTATTGGTTAATAAATTAATTTTTAAATTAATTTAAAATAAATAAACAAAATGAATGCATATATATTTATATTCTTATTGGCTATTTGAAATTTAAATTTTAAATAAAAAAATGCGTTGTCATAAAAATCAAAACCAAAGGCCGAACAGCACTGTGCGGCTTCTGGCCATGTTAACAGCTAAATTGCAAAACAAAAATGAAATAATGCTAAGCTGAATTCAAGGAACCGCTGCAACGCCAACAAGCCTGGCGCCAACTAAAGCCGTTTTATTTTTTGCAGCGACTTTTTTTGATTCTATTGATTTGTGGCTGTTCTCGCTTTTTTTGCTGCATGCTGATTTTTTGCACGTTGCAATAAAATCGCAGAAACAGTAACTTTGGATTTTTGCTTTGTATTTTTGTTTTGCTTTTGTTTGTTTTTGTTTTTTTAATTCTAATCATTGAACACTGCGGCCGCTCCTTGAAAAATTCTAACACTGGCTTTCATTATGTCGGCTAAGTATTGTTGCCTCTGTTTATTTTTGCAAAGCAATAATTTTTGCATGCTTTTTCTACTTTATTTCGAACCAAAAGTTATATACTGTTGTTTCGTAACATTTACCGTTATTTAGTGCTTTTTTCTAGACATATTTATTTCGCATACATTGCATTCCTTGCGGTCATTCATCACTCGACGTCCTTGAATATCGCTGCGACCATCTTTTGATTGCGCAAACACCCAGCCCAGTCCACTAATTAAATGACAGTGTTGCATTTAAAAACATTTATTGTTTGCTTAAGGCAACTTTTGACAATTTACATTGCGCGACCGGCAGCCTGTCGGCAGTAATTAATGATGATGTCTCGTGGCTGGTTGCGTGCTCTTTGCACTTCACTTCACACATTTGTCACTATTTTGCCAATTTAATTATATCCAACGTATACAATGCAATGACAATTCACAAAGGGCTCATTTTACCAATTGTTGTTGTTTTAGTTTTTGTTGTTGTTGGTATTTTTTACATTATCAAATGCTTGTGGGCCGTTGTTGCTCGTTGTCTTTGCATGCGCTTTGGGTTTTTTTTCTATTTTTTTAATGTTTTTTTTTTGTATTAGAAATTTGCCGCCAAGGTTAAATGTGCTGACCCAGTTTTGAGCTGTCATTTTTGTGGTTTCGCATTTAAGTTAAAAAAAACCAACGTGTAAACAAATTAAATAAATAGCACAAAGTGTTGTTTTACTTATTGATTGCAGTTTACATTTTGATGACAACTGCAAATTGCGTTCGACCTTTCGAGAAAATGGGTTTGGAAATTTATGGGTTTGTCTATTTCAAAAAATGCTGAAGCCTATGGCAACTGATGATGAAAAGTGGAATACTTAGGACAATGTTAAGCAAAAACAGTTATGGCCGAGTGGCGGTGGACCGACGCAGACGATGGCCAAGTCAGGATTGACGGTGTATTTAATGGGAGTTTCTGTATGTTTGATGGGATTGACAGGGAATCGCCTACTATGAGATGTTCAACTACGTCTAAACTCTTAATTCGGAAAAATACTGTCAGTAATTGGACCGTTTGAAGGAAGCAATCGCACAGAAGTTGCCAGAAGAAGAATTATGTTCCATCAGAACAACGCCAGGCCACATAAATCGATAGTGACTCGCCAGAAGCTCCGTGAGTTTTGTTGTTGTGGTCGAATGGCAGTTAACCGGCACAAACGGTGGCCAATCCAGGATTGACGGTGTGTTTGATGGGATTGACAGGGAATCATCTACTATCGAGGTGTTCAACTAAGAAAGATTTTGTTTATTTGATAAGATTGACAGAGAATTATCCACTATGAGCTGTTCAACTACGGCTAAACTCTTAATTCGGAAAAGTACTGTCAGTAATTGGACCGTTTGAAGGAAGCAATCACGCAGAAGTGGCCAGGAGACAAATCGATATTGACTCGCCAGAAGCTCCGAGAGTTTTGTTGTTGTGGTCGAATGGCAGTGAACCGGCACAAACGGTGGCCAAGCCATGATTGGCCGTCAGGAAGATTTTGCTGTGTGCTTGATGGGATTGACACGGAATCATCTATTATGAGGTGTTCAACTACGGTTAAACTCTTAATTCGGAAAAGTACTGTCAGCAATTGGACTGTCTGAAAGAAACAATCGCCCAGAAGCGACCAGCTTTGGTCAAAAGGAGAGCAATTTCGTTCCATTAGGAAAACGCCAGACCACATTGACCGTGAGTCGCTTAGTTGTTCTTCTGCATCCACCTTACAGTCCAGACCTGGCACCAAGTGACTATCACCTGTTCCGGTCTAATGGTGAATGTTTTTTATGAGAATGAAAGGTTTCTATAAGAATGAAATTACCTTCAAAATGGCAACAAGTTATCGAACAAAATGGAGCCTATTTGACCTAAAGTGGTGCTTATTAAAGCTTTAAGTTGCATGCTAAAAAAGTGAATTTATCTTTACTACAACTTATATTTAATTAAATATTTCCTTAAGAAAAATATTTAACTAACTTAATTTCAGCAAACGAAACGAATTTCACATGAGAGAAGAATTTCTCTGAAAAATTTCTGGTCGTAAAAAGTTAGTTTCTGAATCACTTTGATGACGTCATCTAGCTTTATTTTTGATTCATGCTATGCCAATATGTCAAAACGCTTAGGCTTAGCATGAACTTTTTGTTGTTTTGCTTTTCTTTTTGGAAATTTCCGAAGCGTGAACAATGAAAGTGCGCCAAAGCCATGAAAGTTTTGTTTAATTTAACTGAGTGCTAAGACCAGCACCAGCGCCAACAGCAGCCAACATAAGTTTACGATGTCTATGGTGGCCACATTTGCCAGCACTTTCACTGTAAAAACTCACAAATGCTTTATTAAAAAACTGTCATTTTCTGACTCTTTTGCTCCACGTGCCGCATCGGGTTTTTGGCATTTTTAAACACGCATTAAGATTCTCATTTGTTAAGTGTCAATAACCGAGCTGAGCGGCGGCGATAGCGCAAAGTATAAAAGCCGCAATACACACACAAAGTAAACGAAGGCAAGTCTGCGTCACCAAAGACAGAAAGACAGATGTCACAAAACGCCTCTTAATGTGGTCTTATTTAATTTTGTTTAAAATTGAATTTATTTGCGTTTGAGGAAATATTTTAAAAGTTTTTTTAGGTTGAGAATTTTTAACCGAAAAAATTCTCCCAGCACCCGTTTTCCCATTGGCATTGCTCGCTCAGTTCGCATATAAATGTGCACATTACTTGTTCGCACCGTTCGAGTTGTTCGCTGACCTGTTTTAAAACTTTTGACCATTTAAATGTAAACTGCACTACAAACGTGTTTGGCCTAACAAATGTGACGAAGAAGCCCTAACAAACAAAATTACAACAAAATTTACCAAAAAACTTAAAGCTGGTGTGTGACTTTGCAGCGGTGCGAGGTTCGGTTGGACACGAGAAAATTAAAGCGAAATTGTGCTTTGCATAATAACAACATGCAATGACAACAACAAAAACAACAACAACAAACAAAATATCAACAGCAATGATGACAATAATGACAGCCATAAAATGTAATGGCATTATTTCATTGGTGTTGTGACAACGTGCAAGTGTCACAAAAATAAACAGGCCCACAATTGACCGCTTTTTGTTGGCTATTTGAAGCCCAAAAGCATTGCATTGCATTTGTGTTGCATGTTGCTTGTTTGTCATGACAACTTATGCGCATTGACGTGAACTCAAAACAAGCCAATCGAATTTACCAAATCGAAGCCAATATCGAACATGAAAATTAACCATTTACCGTTGGTTTTCAATGCATTTTTTTCTCTTCGTTGAGGCAGCAATTACGTTGAGCAGGCAATACGTAAAAGAAATGCAAGCAAATTTAATTATTAAGGAATAAAGCTGGGTTCACAATGCAACAAAAATGTGAAAATTCTTCATATACGGAAAGAATATTTACAACTAAATAGAACAGTGAGCTAAGTTTACAATAAGTTTCTTTGACAATATGAGGCAAAAGTTTGGCAAACATATCTGCATACATAAATAGTGTCCCAATAAAACATCAGAACTTAAAGCTTGTGACAATTTTTCTCTGTGCACATGGCATCTCTAAAATTTGACAGCTGTA
Source organism: Melieria crassipennis (assembly GCA_963668005.1). NCBI lineage: Eukaryota > Metazoa > Arthropoda > Insecta > Diptera > Ulidiidae > Melieria > Melieria crassipennis. Next base: position 55,988,269 of record OY764961.1, on the reverse strand, counting down.
GTTCACTATGGTTTCAATTTTAAATATGGAACGCTTTTCAAAGGAAGAATGCTTTAGGATTGTGAAAACAAATGATTTTCAGATCAAATCATCTCTTGAATTTGCAATGCCAGTTGGTCACCAAGATTGTGTGATCTAACGTCCTGAGATTTCTTGCTCTGAGTTTTTAAAAATGTCTAGTTATGAGAATAAAACACAAACAATTTCTGAACTCAAAGCAAATATTTAACGCGTCTCACGTGGTGGTATAGAACCAATTCTTTGTCAAAATAATATTGAAAATATCATAAAACGAACGAAAGGGGCCTGTGATCAGAGCCGTGGGCCCATTGGCCGAATATTTAATTTCATACTGAATCATGGAACATGTCTACTTTCCAATGCACTAAAAATATCACTACTCAGTACTAAATATGCAATTTATTGCTAACATTTTTGCTTCCGTCTAAATACTTTGGTGAGGGCTTGGAAATTTGGATTTCTTTTCTAAATGAATGAGTTCATTTTAGAAAATTTGATGTTGGTTTTTTGGTTTCAAACATTACAATAAAAATTGTTTTCGTACTTTAATATGGGATAAACAAGCGCACTGAAAAGAAATTCCATTCCTTTTTCTACACATCGTAAAAAAATCTTCAAAGTGACAATTTTTTGCGTCTAACTTGTGTCCGAAATATGACAAATTTTTGCAAAAACTAAAAGCAATAATTGAAATAATTACATAAATGCATATTTTATACTAATTGAGAATTTTTTTTGGTCACAAATTTTTGTCACAAATTAACAATGTGACAGATATATTAACAGATCATGTTTTACAAATGTAAAACAGGATAACTTTATTTTGTGTTAATTTGCGAAAGCAATTTGTTAAACAGACAACTAAAATTATGTTTCAAGTGAAATTTTTCAGTTTACTTTCTCACAGTTTTTGTAATAAATTTACTATAATTCTACTATTTGACAAAATCAAGAAATATTACTTTAAAGAAGTAATAATTCACGAAAACAATTTGTTTAATTTATTTTGTCAGTTTTGATATTACTTTGTCCCAAGTTGACAATGAGCCTATTTACAAAATCAAAGAGAATCATTTTAAGCAACTAATAAACGTAAATTTTATGTAAATATGGCAAGTCATTTCCACAGTTTAAGAAAGCTGAATTTTAAGAATTAAGTAATTTAAGGAAGTAATAATTTGAGAAAGCTATTTGTTCACTTTGTCACAATTTTTACAGTACTTTATCACAAATTGACAATGAGTCTACTATGTGAGAAAGTCAAGAAGAATCATTTTAAGCGAGTAATAAACGTAAAATTTATGTAAATGTGGCACTTTATTTCCTCAGTTTAAGAAAACTTAGTATAAGTCCAGAAAATTAATGAATTTTGTCTTTTCAAAAGAAGTCTTTTCGCATTTTGTCATCGTAATATCTGTCACAAACTGACAATGACTTTAAATTTTTTTAACTAAGTGGATTATTTTTAGGTGATTAATTAATGTTTGTTTATTGGGCTTAGATTCATATGATTTATTATTTTATTGTGAAAATTTATGCTGCCACAGTCTGTGTCACAAATATGAAAAATTTGTCAAAATTGTCAACTTCAAGAGAATGCGAATTTAAATTTTTTAACTAAGTGGATAAATTTTAGGTGATTAATAAATGTTTGTTTGTTGGGTTCACTTTCTTATGGTTTTTAGTTTTACTGGCAATATTTATGCTGCCACTTTGTGCACAAATATGAAAAATATTTGATAAATTGTTAACTTCAGGAGAGCGCGAATTTTTTAACTAAATGGATTAATTTTAGGTGATTAATAAATATTTATTTGTTGGGCTTAGTTTCCTATAGTTTTGTTTTTTTTTTTTACTGTGAAAATTTATGCTGCCACTGTTTGTGTCACAAATTTTTGATAAATTATTAACTTCACCTCATAAATGAAATGAAAGTGTGTGATATAATTTTGCTAAAAACTTTTGAATAAATAGCAAACTATGAAAGAGAAAACGCGAACATGATTAGTGATGATTAGAAAGCATGGTTGTGAACATAGCCTAACTGAAAGCTCACACAAACAAATTACACTCAAACGTCAAAAAACGAGAAGAAGACAAATGTGCATTGAAACGTCAATCATTGAAATTTACATAATGTCAACGTGTAGCTGCGCTGTCAAATGTACGCACTTCATTTGAACGGACATTTGAATATTTGAGCGATTAAAGTAAAATAGAAAGAAGGTCATCAATGCAGGGTTTTTGCTTTGATTTGTTTTTACAACAAATTTGAAATTACAGCTAATTTTAAAGTACAGCAAACATTTTACATGACATCAGTATACCAAATAAAAAAGTGTCAACAATAACAAAGCAACAAAACAAACATAAAAAGCACACTTGCAGTGCAGTTAAAGATACTTTTTTATAGGTTAGAAATATTTCTTTACTCAAATAACGTGTCAGGCACAATTACAATGTGTTTTCTGCTTCAACTTTAGCCCCGTTTTTTCTTCATTTTACAGTCAATGCTACAAAATATGCTGTCAAGAAAAAGTCAACTTTTTTTTTATCAACTTACCCACTCATGAAAAGTGCAGAGTAGCGGCGTTTTATGCACTTAAATTGCGTTTATGACAACCACTTTTTCAGCGAGGGTTTTTCCCGAAACTGTTACTGTTGTTGTTGTAGACTTTTATCTCGATAACGCACCGTTGCTTTGGTCCCTCGGGTTGCGTTTTATGACTTGGTTTTTAGTTGTATTTGGGTTAGTTTTTGTTTTGGTACGATTATGCTTCTTCTTTTTCTACTACTTGCCTTAGTTGTATGTTAGTTTTTGTTGTTGTTGTTATTTGCTTTTCATTTTATTGCATTTTTACTGTCGTAATGGCAATTTTTCCTAATTTGGTACAATTTCGTGTCGATTGTTAAATGAATGAAATTCGGTTTATGTTTTTTATAGGTTAGATAAGACTCATAAAAGGTTTTACTAGATGTGACAGTTGTGACAGTGCGGTAACTAGAGTAACGGTATTTTAATTAACAACACTGAGTGCGGCATTGCAGTTCTTTTCGGACGATTCAGAAAGTGCAATTAAAAAGCAATTTTTGTTTTTGGAACAAAAATTATTTGGAACGTTTTTTTCATCAAATTACTGTATTTTTATGGTATTCCTGATGACGGTGGACACATTCTCTCTATGAAGTCTGATAAGACAGCACACGAAGAAAATAATTGGGGTGGTGAAGTGGTGGCAACTGGCATCTTATCCAGTTTATAGTTTTCTCAATTTTATGTGGTTTGATAAGTAGGGTCAGCGCTCATAAAATTTAAGAGCTGAAGTGGTAGTAGTGAGCATTGCATCCAATTCCAAGTTCAAACAAATTTACGGAAATTTGATTGTTTTTGCCGTTGTTGGTGAAAAGACTTTGTTTGCAGTGGACACAGTCGGTAGAGCGCATGCTAGAGCTCTAGCCAAAATTTATCTACACCATCTCTACGTAGAGCAGTAGAGTGGTAGAGCGCATGGTAGAGCTCTAGTAAAAATTTCTCTACACCATCTCTACGTAGAGCAGATAGAGCTCAGAGAGTCGGTAGAGCGAGAGTCGGTGAGCTCTACTCAAAATTTCTCTACACCATCTGTACGTAGAGCAGTAGAGTGGTAGAGCGCATGGTAGAGCTCTAGTCAAAATGTCTCTACACCATCTCTACGTAGAGCAGTAGAGTGGTAGAGCGCATGGTAGAGCTCTAGTCAAATTTTTCTCTACACCATCTCTTCGTAGAACAGCTAGAGCTCAGAGAGTCGGTAGAGCGAGAGTCGGTGAGCTCTACTCAAAATTTCTCTACACCATCTCTACGTAGAGCAGTAGAGTGGTAGAGTCGGTAGAGCGCATGGTTGAGCTCTACTAAAAATTTCACTACACCATCTCTACGTAGAGCAGTAGAGTGGTAAAGCGCATGGTAGAGCTCTAGTCAAATTTTTCTCTACACTATCTCTTCGTAGAACAGCTAGAGCTCAGAGAGTCGGTAGAGCGAGAGTCGGTGAGCTCTACTCTAAATTCCTCTACACCATCTCTACGTAGAGCAGTAGAGTCGGTAGAGCGCATGGTAGAGCTCTAGTCAAAATTTCTCTACACCATCTCTACGTAGAGCAGTAGAGTGGTAGTGGAGCAGTAGAGTGGTACACAACAGACAGAGTCTCTACGCTCTACACTCTACCGAAAAAAAAAACTCTATAGTGGACACATGGCACTTCACGGAAGATTTACTTTCAGAATCCCAGTGGTTAGGTTAGGTTAAAGTGACTCCTGGGCATGCGGAAAGACACACTTAGGCCTTAAAAATGGGCTCCTTGTGATACCACAAGGTGAGAGTGATCTGTCATCCTGCAAGTTGGAGAGCCTACCGAAGCCAATTTGTTTTGTGTATAAACCCTAGTAAAGCTGTTATGTTGACTGAACTGAGGTTATCCAAGTTAAGAAAAAAAGAAAAGAGATCCTAGGGATTTCTAAATACACATCTAACATACACAGTCAACCTTATAAAAAGCTTTGGACAAAACGTAACGCCCATTTTTGCAAGTTTATGCAGCTAGAAAGCTCTTCAAATTGTGTTCAAATCATATGGAGAGTGATAAAACTATTAACAACAACAACTATTGCTGCTCATTGGCATACAATTTGAACATCTTGGCTTATCTGAGCAACTGTTTCTGCTATGTTTGCAGCAAAACTGGCAGCTGCTGACTATGACAGTGCCCTAACTTTTTTTTGGTTTATACATTTTTTATAAATATGACAAGTCACACGTTTGCACGTGCCGACAAACGCGCTTAAAAATGGCATCTGCATGTGGCTTTGTTGTTTAAAACAACAGCTGTCAATGACTTTGGTGCGCTGACAGCGCTAGAAGCGTTCAAAGCTTTGCCGGAAAATAAACTCGCAGTGCATGCGACTTTAAAAGAAGCACACAAATACTTAAACAAAAAAAGATGAAAAATATGAAACTTAAATCCGCATTATTGCAGCGCATTTTGACTTAAAAAATATATATATACACATAAATATATATGAATGTACATGAAAATCTTTTCAACGTCGCTTTTTTAATAGTCACTGAGCTCACGCTTTGCTGCATGATGATGACTTTGACCCAATTTTACTTATAAGCACACAAGTCTTGGATGATTTTCCAGCATCGCTGCCAGGCAACAGCTGTCATTACAATTTGACAGCTAGTTACGCGCAATTAAAGCGCAGCTTTTCCCCCTCACTAAGCGTCATTGTGAGGCCGGCTGTACATGGCGTTGCATAAATATTGTCGGCACATATATTACAAATACAAATCCAATTACTTACGCTTTGGTAAATGTGTCAAACAAATGACTGCAGCAATATTTCTTCTGACGTTATGAAATCCACCTTCGCTCCTCGAACTGCACGCATTCACTTTATTTTTTTTATTTTTTTGGTGTACGCTGACGTTCAGTGGCCACATGTCTAACCTTGATCTATCAAAATTATCTTCAGCATGCTTAACACACAACTACAACAAAAACACTAACAACAGTGGCCACACAAACGTCAATCTTGTTGTGCGCCGATTCTAACGCGGCCATAAACAATGCCAAATCGGTTTTCTCCGTTTTGATTCTTTATGGCCAGCAACAATGCGGTAGAATGTCTTGTATGCCAAACAAACAACAACAACATAATGTATTGTAATGTGTGTGTGTGTGTGTGTTTCGCGGTTTCGCTGCCGCTACTGCTGACCTTTTATTTTAATTGTTTATTAAAATTGGCATTATTTGAATGCCACTGGTCCACCAACACTGCTGTTCATTGTTGTTGTGCTCATTACGAGTATCTATTATGATTATTTTTATTATGCCATAGTTTGCGTCATTATTTCTGTCATTCTTGGCATCCTTCATACATATTAGCTACTAGTTACAATTAAATGTGATTTTTGACCATTTCTTATAGTTTGCTTTGTGCGTGTAGTTTAGCGTACATTGAACTGTCAAAAAGCTGTCATATTTCGCCACAACATGGCGTGACGTGCGGCTGTCTTATGTCATGCCAATTCGAATGTGTTTACTTTGGCCTGGTCACTCGTTAGCGCCTCTTAAACTTGGGGGAATTTTCAAGTGTTTCACTCTTTTATTATTTGTTTAGATTTTATTGTGCAATTAAATGTTTATTGAGCGACATTTTGTGCTCACTATTGTTTGTAATAATTTCTTATTTTGACACTTCATTAATTAAGTTTTTAAAGTTTAAATGATGATTTGCAAAAAGCAAAATCAAATGCCAGTTGCTGTAGGTTGAAAATCTTTCATGACACGCGCGTTGGACACGCATTGAACTTTTGAGTGATTGTTGAAGGTTTTTGAAATATCTGTTTTCTATGAAGGTGGGTGTTGCTTTCAGTGAGCCTGTTAAGTTGACGACACAACTTTAAAGTGGCTACTATGTTGTTCCAATGTTGGTCTGTAGGCCAAAAGTTGAGTAACCAATAGATGTGAAGGTCGAAAACACTTCTCGGTTTGTTGGAACCAATTGTCAAACAAGACGCTTTCAAGCTGCTAAATCGTGACTTAAATATTTGTGTGTTTAATCGAATAATGCGATAATGCGCCAAGGACACTTGTGGAACTTGTGGACTTAAAAACATAAAAGTTCTAGTTGCGAACTTAAAATGAAACAAGTTTTACTTGTAGACCTAAAAACATGTCAGTTCTTAGAATTATTTTCACGTTATACTGAACTAACAACATCTATAAATATTGTTGGCTTTGAGTACAGTCAATTTCTGTGCTTTCCAAGCACAAAGCATGCGGTACAAGTACAGTAAAAATCGCTTAAGTGCAAGTTGCTAAACTGAAATAGAACTACAGGTCCCATTTTTATCACAGACCGTACCGGTTATGGTTTTTATCAAAAAAGTCGGATTTTAACTGTTATCTTTTAAATTTTATTTTTACCGACAAATATAAAAGTTATTTTGTGCCTTTTATCATATCAGGCAAAAATAACTGTTACTTTTGACTTTTATTTTATCGATCAAAAATAACAGTTATTTTGTGACATTTATTTTTTCGGTCAAATATATCAGGCAATTTGAATTTTTTCAAAGGCCGTTTGAACGACTAAAAAACTATTGATACAATTTTTTTTCGTCGCACAAGTCTTATAGCTCAGAATGTGCGGTCTGCTGAAAAAGTCCACCGACAATTTTTTCGTTATGCCGTTTTGATTTGAAAATTGTAAAATAAAAAAAAACAGTTATTTTCGGTCCCTGATTTTTATTCGTTTTTTTTTCCGGAGATTTGTTTGTTTAACTAAAACTTCACATAACTGAAAAATTCGATTAAGCTATAAAATATTTTCCGTCCAAAAAATAAATTTGCACTATTTTAACTCTGCCTAAGTGAAAAAATTATCGGCCACATTTCATAATTTGAAAATACTTTCCTGCTATTATTATTACGTCCGTGATAAGTGGATCAGCTGGTTTTGTAATAGTTGCAAGTTTCAACTTAGTGCATAGAGAACTTAAGGAATACACTAGGCCGGCCTCGATAGACCAGCGGGTTGGCTTCTCATACCAAAGGCCCCTGGTTCGATTCCTGGCTCGGGCTGGTGAAAAACTCGTCTACTTCTATCGCTATCCACATGAAGCTGGTGAGAATTACAAGAATCGCACAAGTGCGCTCTTGGCAGGCAATGGCAAAACCTCCAAGTGTGAACGAAAAAAAAACTGCCAATCACCGTTCGGATTCGGCGTTAAACTGTAGGTCCCCTCCCCTCCTTTCCCCCATCCGCTTGAAATGTATGCTGTAACATATGTTGGAAAGACAGTGTTGCATACACATTTCAAAAACGGGTGAAATATGTGGTATCACAATGGGCCTCATAATAGGCCTCCGAGTGTGTCTCTTATAGAGGCAGCCACCGCAACCTAACCTAACCTAAGGAATACAGTGAATGGTTGGTTGGTTCCAGTGGGTATGTTTCGACATCCAATTAACACGTAGGCGCCGTTTTGTTCCACTATTCCCGATAGATACTCGTACTATGAGATATTTTGGTGCGCTGTCTTCTCGACTGTATAGCCTCTCTATCCAGTCCGAGAGGCTAATGAAGGCGAGTAGCGAGTTTACTGAGCACTTTGCTATCGGCTCGAAGTTCTGAAATGTTGGCTTGCCCAGCACTTTCCATTTCCTTCTTGATAAAGCCAGACAGGCGCAGAGAAAGTGATGGACGGTTTCCGTCTCATTTGGATTCTCGCAGCTGTAGCAGCTGGTATTGAAGAGGGTTCCCATCTTTGCCGCGTGCTATCCAATGGGTCAAAAGTATGGAACAAGTATACTAGATATAATTACGTGTATAAGATACCCGTCTATTGAATACCCGTCTATTGAATGCCCTTATCCGGGATACCCATTAGGTCCCGTAAAAACATCGATATGGGTATGTAGCCCTAACTCAATGTACATCAACTGTTCTCTCTGTAATGAGTCTTGTTGAGCTAATGCAGTAAAAAGCCAACACTTTTGATTCTAATTCACACAAGTTTCACCACAAAACTCCAACCACCTCGATTGTCTTTCAAATATGACATTTATTCTTTGAGTTGCACGTTGGCAATCGAATCCACTGTACTTCTAAGCGTAGCTTACTGCAAGATCATCAGTCGGCGGCAAATTCTTCAGTTAAATTAACGCTATTGTATGTGTACAAATAAAAACAACAACAACAAACAATTACACTCAGATGCAACTATAAAACACTATAAGACCGGAGTACAATGTGAAATATGATCCACTTTAGCAGTAGAAGAGCAGCAAAATCATTGTCGGAAGAAGCGTCTTTACTGACACCAAACTGCTGACTGCTGAGCTCCGTTTCAAGCAGCTTTTTTCGCTTTTACAGCCAATCTCAGACTTCTTTTTCATTATTATTATTTGTTGTTTCTTGTTGTTTTTAGTTAAGCTTAGGAAACCTGGATTAAAAGAAAAAGTTAACCGACCAGGCTGCGCGTATCGGCTGCTTAATGGAAAGTTAAGCAACCGAACCGGCGATAGTAAGAAAGTGAAGCAGTCATCGACAGCCGCTCGCGCAGTCAATGACGTTAATGAAAGTTTTCAGGCGACCAAAAGGCGCAGCTTAGAATCCGAACTGTCAGAAGCAACAACTACAGAAGCGTTAAAAGCAACAACTAATTATCGCTGAGCACGCAGCGCAACAACGGCTGAACAAAAGTCAATCCGACTGAGATTGCAGGCGAGAGTTGCGCATGGCGTCGTGTCGTTTGTCGGGCTGCTTTGTTTTGCTTTTGTAGAATTGCAAAGAATGGGGGCATTCGTTGCTTTTGCTGCAGCCAAAGAATTTACTATGCTTTCTTATGGCTTTGCCGATGGGATTCGGTTGTGTGAACAACAACGGCTGACTGACTGGCAGCCATTAGAAATTCACCTCATGTGCGGCAATGTTGTGACAATTGTACATAATTATGTGTTAAAATGGGCCCATTAGACATTCTCTATCGGCTGCCATGTAGAATTCTGACGCATGCGAAGCAAGGTGCAATCTGAGCGAATACTTTTTGCGGTACACGTCAACTGAATGAAATTGTAGAATGTGGAGTCAAGGAAAAGTTTCTCTCACCGCTTTAAGAGTTCGAGAAAGTGCCACTTTAACTCTTTAGTTGGACATTTTTTGAGTAGTCTTGAGATGTAGAAACAATGTTTGTCCGAGAATGGACATTACTACTTTAATATTTATTTTATAAAATATATTAAGAAATGATATTTCATTGATTTTCACTAATAGTTGATAATCGACTGACTGATTAAACACTTAAACTGAGCTATAGCCTTCAACCCCCGGAAATCATAAACCTATTGAGCAGCTCGATAGTTTGACAAACTTCTTCTAGTTAAGAACTCACTTGGGATAAACGATACAATCTTTTAATCAGATGGACCGCTTGGAGATCATGAACCTATGGAGCTGCCCGAAAATTTGACAGACTTTTTCTAGTTAAGAACTCACTTGGGATAATCGATACCATCGTCCACTGGTCCGTCTACAAGTGAATAAACACAAAGCTTTAGCTATATACATATTTATATGTAATTGTTTGTCCTGAGCTACTGACTAATTGACTGACTTATTCATCATTGCCCAGCCCTAATTGCTAAAGCTACAAACATGAAATTTAAACTGTAGATACATCTTGAGAAATTAACCTCCGCTACAACTAGATTTTTTTTAATTCGGGGTCAAAGGGGTAAAACATAGGTTAAAGTGTTGTATGAAGAAATTTGATGGATTCCAAACTAAAAAAAATTTGAAATTGCAAATCAAAAATAATTCGGCACGAGTTTTTAATTTTTTCGAAAATTGAAATCTGACAGGGTTGAACTAATGGATTTTTTGAGCTGAAATATGGCGGAAGCCCTTCAAATGAAAAATAATTCGACATGTGTTTTTCATTGTTTCGAAAATGAAAACTTAACGGGGTCAACCATGGGTTAAGGTTCGTATACGGGAAGACTACGAAAAATCGATGAACCGATGGGCCTATTGACATCAAAGTTGATAAAAAACACTTTAAACAAAAAATAGACAGTTTCAAATTATTGAAAATCAAAATCTGACGGGGTCAACAATGAGTTATAATTTGTATGGAGAAACAGGATTTAAAAAGTTTTTAATTTTTTTTCGAAAATCAAAATCTGAGTGAGTCAGTGACGAGTTAAAAGTTTGTATGGAGAAAGTGTGAATAACAAGATTTGATGGGCTTACTAATTTCGAACCCTTAGTGAGAAATTATATGACACGGGTTTTTCGCTTTTTTGAATATAAAAATTTAATGTGGCCAACAATGGGTTAATTGTTTGTATGGGGAACATGATTTAATGGCTTAAAATATAGTGAAAGCATTTCAGAAGAGAAATAATTTGACAATTATTTCAACAAATGAGGTTACGTATCTGTCCGATCTGATCGAAACTGCTTTAACCCTTTCGCTATTTTGTTGCCATATGGCAATATGCTAATTTGTGGACGCCTGAACCTCTATGGTTTCAAGAACAAATTTTTTAGTTGGTCCTTAGAATAATTTGAAGTTTTTGGAATAGTACAAAATTAATAAACTGAATCTTTAAGTTTGAAGAAGAGAGGTGTATAAATTTTTTTTGGAATGTAATAGCTTTACATAGTAAAGAAAGAAGAATCAGACAAAAATGAGAGACATTTTTATTTTCACTTTAATTCAGATAGATTTTTTGAATAATTTTAACTAAAGTAAATGAAGAACATTTTTTTTAACACTAGAAAGACCGCAAGTTCCATATCTACAAAGACTACATATTATATACGCTGATATCTCGAGAAGTACACATCGGATTTGGAACTACTTGTAGAACCCAATAAAAAAATAAAAGTCATCAAAGTAAAATGATAGAAATGATGATAGAAATACTAGTTGATAGAAATACTAAAGAAAATACAGATATTTAAAAATTACAGGGACTTAGCTATTATAAGTTTTTTAAGAAATTAATTGCAATGTAACTATTACAATGCAACATAAATTTTATTTGTTGATTATAATTATTATTTGCGACAATTAATTTTTACGTTGCATAATAACTGTTATGAGAAATCAATATTTTTTCATTCTGGATAATTATTATTTTGGGAATTTTTTTTTCGGTAAGGTAAATTAAAAAAGTCATAAATAAATGATATGAAGCAATGTAAAAAACAAAAATCCCAAAATAATAATTATCGACAACGAAAAATATACTTGTTACTTATAAGAGTTATTATGCAACTCAAAAATATTTATTACATGATAATAGTTATAGGCGACGTAAAAAATTTCTTATTGGGAATAATTATTATAAAGCAATAATTATAGAAATTTCTTAAATTAGGGCAATTTTTGTATTCCCAAAAATATGGATACTAATTATTTTAGGTCTCTGAAAAATGAAAAACCGTCAAAATGAACGCAATGGTCTTTCGAGTGTTAAATAATTATTACAGCTGTCATATGACAACACTAAATAAAAATTTAAAAAAATAAAAGATTACTATGGAATGTTGTTGATATAATCACACAGAAGACTAAATCATTAAATTATAAATTTTAACTTTTCCCAGTAAAATTATTTAGTTATGGTGATTGCCTCTATAAGAGACACACTCGGAGGCCTTTTGTGAGGCCCAATGTGTTGCCACATATTTTATCCAAAAGGGTTAACTTCATCAAGAAGTCGAATTGCTTAATTTACTGAATTGGGCTTTAAAGACACTGAGATATGGTTTAAAAGACACTGGGATATTGCTTCACGAATATGATGGGACTCACATTTTCTGCCAGTCCACAATGCCAGCTGTACCGATTCTCCTCCCACACACACACACACACACACACACACACACACACACAATAATAGGCGCCACAAAACTTTTAGACTTTTCACAAAAACTATCACGAATTGCATGTCAGTCATGCGCTTTTGAAATTTTCAACCATAACATGGCAACAACAACAACTAACAATAACAACAAATTAGTAGCTAAAAAACGTGCCACAAAAATATATAACAACTGTCACTAAGCACTGTTCGTCCGTCCGGGCGGCTGTCATACGTGTTGACACATAGCGGTGCTTTGCGCCTATCCGAACTCTTGCCTTTCCCCCTCCCCGTCCCCTCTTTCAACATGACCAACAGCCCGTCAAAGGTTTGCGATTTCTTCCAGCACTTTAATTGCTTAGGTAAGCCACAACTTTAATGGCTTCTGGCTTTCGTGTCACTCTGGTTGCAACATTTTTTTCCACTTCGTCTTTTCCAGCGCTTTTTTCCATCGTTTTCGTGCCGCCTCCTGTTCAACCATTTGGCTTTCCTGCAGCGTGGGTACGTGCCCGCCATTTACTTATATGGCGCAATATTTCGTAAGTGCGGTCTTCTGCCCACCATCCGCCGCGCCCGCCAAACGGGGCGTTGTTGTTATGACATTTGTGCGGTGCGCTTATTGTCGCGTGAGAATTTCAAATTGTGGTCTTTTGTCTCCCGGTTTGTGGTTGTTGTGGTTGTGGTTTTCGTTGTAAATCTGATTTGCGGCAGCTCGTAGCTGCGCGCACGCGTGCGCTTTCATAGTTACAAACATTTTGCAATACGAGGAAGTTGTGCAATTTGTTAAGTGGTGTTGTCCAAATCTGCTTGTCTCGCTGTCTCGTGTCTCATAGTAAGTTGTAGTGCGTCTTCCGTTGTTACGTCGACAGTGGCAGTGGCCGCCAGTGGTTCCGCAGCCGGCGCGCAATTCGTTAATTTGTATGCAGACCGCTTGCACTGCAGAACCACTTGAAGAAGAAGAACTTTGTACCGCTGCCGGTTATTTATGACATTTGCTGCGGTCGCCGCTGCGACTGCGGCTGCGGCTTTTTGTACTTTTCCGTCGTGTCCGTCTAGTATTGTGCAAATTTAAATTTTGCACGCGACCACGTCGCTCTGGCGTCTGGCGGCTGCTCAAGTTGCTTTAAGTCGCTTCAAGTCGAGTCGAATCGAGTCTTCGCGGACTGCCGCCGCGTTGAGGAAGTCAGTTGTGTTATTGTTCCTGGCCATTGTACGGGGAAGCCATATCATCTTTGTGCACACAGTCACATATAGACACTCATACATACATACATATATATAGTATACATATGAATGTATGTAAATGTGTTTGCATATGTCTGTGTGCAATCAATAAGTCTGGATTTTGTATTTATGGTTTTTTGTTCTGTACTTATTTCAGTTGGCTAAGGAAGCGTCCCGTCTTGCTTATGGCTTATTTATTAACGTCAACTTTTCTCTTTCTTTTCTTTTCAGGTAATGTTGCCGTTTAAGTTTTTTACTTACACAATACTTGACGTGGCTATGCCGGCTTACAGACGGCCGCCAAAAGGATGAAATGCCACACGTAGCGCAGTAAAAAGTAATTTGCATTGATTAATTTGCAATAAAAATTTTAATTTTATGGCTTAAATTTTTCATGCACCATACAATGAGCCAATGGAAAGATAAGATTTAGTATAAGAGCTATGAATGCTATTAGCTTTTGAGAAAATATATCATTTAAATTGTAAGCAACAAGGATTGAGGGAAATTATTTTGTAATTTGGTCTTCAAAATTATCGAAATCTTAATATTTATTCTTCTTAACTGGCCATAAAAACGCATTATTGGGTTAAGTTCTCTTTAAGCCAGTCTTCAGTTGGTCACATCCTCAACTAGGTCTCTGCACAGGAGACACGGTCTCTCTCTTTGCCGACTTCCAACTCAAACTCCAACCATATAAGAAGTTAGTAAGCAAAAGTAGTTCTGAATTACTATGTTCTGCTAGTGGCATATTTTGGTATCATTCGATAGAAGAACAAAGTTGCATGACTATAGGGAAATTACTTATCGTTGGATTACTATACTTTTTTTCATAATGAATAAGAAAAATAGGATCCCAAGTAATGGAGTCGAAGACCTTTTTCGCCAAAGACATGGCCAAGCTAGTCGGTGGATTTCGGTTTGCTATCTAATTCAGCTGTTGTTCGTTCCTATTCGATAGTCGTCGCCAAAACGAACAGATCCGATGATATTATTATTTGGATTTAAATGGTCCAAAAATGTCTCCAGATGTTATAAGAAGAACATGATTTAATGTGCTAATGAACTTCAAACTAGATAAAAGTACTGCAAACAGTTTCCAAGAGAATTGTTTTTGACAAGAACAGTTCTATATTGCATGTTCTTGAGTGGTTTCTGCCAGTGGTCCGATGATTATTGACTCAAAAACCGCAGACATAAAACAAGACCAAAGAATGCTGACATTATTATTTTTTGATTTGTCATACTTTAGAAATTGAGAAATTACTTCTTAATGAAGAAAAGATGATTTCAACGAAATTATGATTGTTATATATAATATTTCCGATAGTCAAGCGTTACCAAAGGCTCTTCAAGCCTTTGTTACCTAAAAACTGAATAAGAATTACCGTAATCTTTTGAATGGACTGGAAGGCTGTAACTCTATAGAGTTACACTGACTCCCACGACGCGAGGACCACGAAGGCAACGAACAAGTCGACCCGCCTAAACAATTTTGTGAACTTCCCAGGGGACACATACAAGAGTGGCCAAGGAAATGGGTAGACCAAAAATGTTGCCGAGCAATGAATCTTACTACAAGCAAAACGGTTCTGATCCCAGACGAAGAAGTATTCAGAAAACGCCTCATGCTACAAAAAGAGAACCTCAGCACTCTCACTGAATACCTAACTGGCCACTGTTCACTAGGCTATCATCCTAAAAAACTGGGAATTTCCTCTTCGGATGTCCATCTTTGGATGTTCCGTTCATATTCTCTGCGATTGCCTTCACTCAGCACAAAAAAGATTTCTCCAGCTAGAGACGGCAACTTAAGCTCCGGAGAAGATCTGGAACGTAAAACCACAAAGAGTGTTAAAAATAATAAATAGCTTGGAGGGTTAAAACAACGCTCACAACAACAAAAGATCAATACTGATCGCGGTGCTTTATAGACTTAAGCAATAAAACAAATTTAGTATAATACTCTTCATAAAATCAAACAATAAACTAAACACAAAATTGACTAAAGTTTTCTCATTGAAAACCATACAAATTTTACTAAAACTTTCACATACTCTTCACACTGAAATAAACAAAATGTTCACAGCAAATTTCACGTTGAACTCGATTTCAATTTTGTTAAAACTTATAACAAAAAACTAAATTAACAAAAACCCTCCCTTTGAACTCCGTTGACATTATTTTCCTGAAAAAACATGAATTACTGACATAACATGCTTTTGCATTCCCATTCTTACAGTAATTATGCCTTAAACGCTATCAACCAACCAGCTAACCAAACAACCAAAAAAACCAACCATCCACACTGCCAACGAAAACCAAACCCCACCAACTACGGTCACCATTTAAATGCATTTTTGCAATTCATCCACTCGAAGGTATTCCATGTCATTTCATTTTTGTTCAACTCAGTTCGGCTCATTTTGTTTTGCGTTTTTCATTGCTTGTATTTCATTTTGAAAGCATTCAATGCATACAGAAACAGGAAACAGCCGTTTCTCTCTTGTCTGTTTCTTCTCATTTCTTTAATTTCTCAGTTGTTGTTTGCTTGCTAGCTGACACTGTAAGTACCCTTTCTTGGCTTAAATGAATTTCGAAAAGTTCCAGTTGGTGTTTTTTTTGTAGCAACCGACAATGCAATCGCATGCAACCATATCAGCCGCAATATTGCACGTTGGTAGATTGGCGGGCGGTGTTGTTGTCGAGCGGTTACGAAGGGACAGGTGAGGGCTAAGAAAGCGCACCGCTTAATTGCAGTGAATGTTTGCACGGCGCTCTGCACGCGCGTGCAAGCCGCTACTGCCCTCGCCGATGTAACCTTAAATGCTATGCTTGAATTTAGTTACTTGTCGATTGTATTTCCAAAAAATATAAAAACATACAAAGAGCAAAAGGTAGAAAATTGCGACAGGCAAAAAGTAACTGACAAACTGGCAAATTGTAGATAAGTTTTTTGAAATGTGCAAGTTAAGGGGCGAAAATTTGCTGAAGAATGGCCAATAGTTTTTGTATTTGTTTGGGAGAAATTTTTGCTGAAAAATAGTCAACAGTTTTTACAGAAAATTGTATTATTTCTTATAGTTCAAAGTCTTTGAATATCGAGCAGAAAAATAAATAACTGATAATAAATAATTATAATAAAAATAGTAATAAATAATAATAAATAATAAAAAGTAATGAATAAACAACAATAACAATTAAAAGAAAAACTAAAATATAATACAACTTTGTCTAAAAAAATAGTTAGTTTCTACAGAAAGTTTAAATATTGCTTTTAGTTCAAAGCCTTTGAATATCCAGCAGAAAAAAATAAGTAACAATAATAAATAATAATAAAAATAGTAATAAATAATAATATATAATCAAAAAAGAAATAAAAAATAAACAACAACAAATATTAAAAAAAAATTATTTGTACAAAAATTACAGAAAATTTTAGCAATACTTTTAGTTCAAAGTCTTTGAATATTCAGCAAAAAAAAATAAATAATAAAAAAAATTAATAATAAAAATAAATAAAAATAGTAAAATAATAAAAACAGTAATGAATAATAGTACCTATATAATAAAAAAATAATTAAGAAACAATAAAAATTTTTTTTTAATATATCGTAAAAAATATATTACATTTCTACTTGATTAAAAGTCTATAATAAATATTTCAGTATAAACATTACTTCTTGAACAAGTCTAGTCCCTAAAAACACAGTTTTATCTGTTTCACTTCTGTATTGACGGCCTCGATAGTCCAGTTCTCATACCGAGACCCTAGGTTCGAATCCTAGCTTGGGCTGGTGAAACACTGGTCTGCTGCTACCGCTACCCACATGAAGGAAATGAGAATTACAAGAATCGCATAAAGGCGCCCTTGGCAAGCAATAAAAAAAAACCTCCAAGTGTGAAAGGATTCGGCGGGAAGCATGAAGGTCCCCTCCCTCGCCCTTTCATCCGCTAGAAATATGTAGTGTAACACATGTTGGAAAAAATAGTGTTGCATACATATTCAAGAAACGGGTAGATATCACAATGGGCCTCCGAGTGTGTCTCTTACAGAGGCAGCCACCATAACCTAACCTAACTTCTGTATTCATTCAACTCTCTACTCAAGTAAAAATCCAAAATAATTATCTCAGTATAAACGATTCTTCTTTTGCAAGTCTAGCCCCTACAAATAATTAAATCTTTTCACGTTTATTCTTCTTGTCCTTTTTTTACTGCGAAGATTTTTCCATTCCCCTCACTCCTTTCTTCTAACATTGACATCCTTTCAGAACCAAAGCAAGTCTTCACATCCCCTGTGCTGACTCGCTTAAAAACAATTAACGTGAAGAAATGTGTTCTTAAATACTGTCCACATTCCATGAACATTCCATACTTCAAATTCTATTCTTTGGCTAACGTTGAGAAAGTAAAGTTATTGGATCAAATCGAGCGTTCGAAGAATAATTTAGACATTGAATCTTAAGTAACTGAAAAGGATGAAGAAGATTGTTTGTAACTCACACAGAGCTGGAGTATTCCACACATCTGTGGTCTCCCCCACACACCGAGAATAGGCTTGTGATGATTTTCAACTCTACTCGTACTTACAGAAAACCAACTAAAAAAACCTAAATAATATAACTTATTCACATTTGCTTTGCATTCACATTTTGCTTTCCTTTACTTTCCCCTTTGCTTTACTTTCTTTGCAACTCCAAAAAGTCCTTTCAACTGCCGCATATCCAACTCAATAAGTAACTTCATATGTGCACTACTTATTTCTCTACTCATCATCGGCTTCGTAATGAAAAAATATCACTTTTCATTTCCGTTCTGTAATACAAAACATATTGTTTACAGTCTTGTCATGTTCTGTAAATGGTTATTGATACTTTTCATGCGGAAAAGCGACCCAATGTGCTCAAATTACATGACATACAATTTACTGATTCAGTTGTGTTTACTGATTCATTGTCACTTCAATTAAAGTAGTTCAATCATGTCCTTTGATTTATGAAAAATCTACACATTTCAATGGGGTTTTAACTTTTGTGCTCAATAGAGAAAAAATCGCTCAACAGATCAGAGTAAGAAACGTATATGAGGTGGCGATACACTTCAAAGTCAAAGTGGTTCAACAACTCGTATGTTCTTTATTTTATGCCAAATTCTTTTCGATGAGGTTGTAACTTTTATGGTTAAGAGAAGGGAACAAAAATCGCTAAACAAATCAAAGTTAAAAAAACATTACATGAGGCGACGCAGCATTTCAGCCAGAATAATTCAATTAGCTTCTTTGTTCTATGTAAAATCCTTCTCACAAGGTCACAAAACTTACTCAACAGATCAGAGTTTTAAAAATATATGTGCCGGCCAACCTTTCAATCAAAGGGGTTTAGTTACGTCTTTTATTTTATAGGAAGTCCTTTTCGCTTAGGTTATAACTTTGTAAACCATGAAGAAGGCTCAATGAAATCGCTCAATAGTCTCAAAATTAATATATAAGGATATTTGTGACTTATTAACTTTTACGTTTTAAGTTCAATAAAAAAAATCGCTCAACAGATCAGAGTAAAAACCACGGCGAGATCTTTCAGACAAAATGAAAGAATGAAAGTCCATTCCGCTTGTAAATTTTATGCTTAATAGAGAAGGGAGCAAAAATTACTCAACGGATCACACTTGGGTTAGGTTATGTTAAGTTGGCTGTTAGTTGACAGTTAGGCCACAAAATGGGCCCGTTGTGATATCACAAGTTGAGGATCTGTCTTATCTGAAAATCGAGAATTGAATTTTGTATGAACTCAAGCAAGTTTTTGATATTCACTGAACTGAGGTCATTCAAGTTGCGGAAGAAGAAGAGCCTAGGGATTTCCATCTTCGTCTAGATAGAGCCGGGCAGTGGTAGAGAAGGTGACTAATAGTATCTTCCTTCCCTTCGGATCACACTTACAAAATCAAAAAATGCAAAATGCTTTAGTCAAAGTTTCTTTTATAGAAAATCCTTTTCGATAAAGTTACAACTTGAATACTCAACAGAGAAGAGCACAAGAATTGCTCAAAAGATCTGAGTTAATAAAATTTCATGTGGCAACAAAACTATTCAGACAAAATAGTTCAGGCCTTAAGTAGATTGAAATTTTGTAACCCATGAAAAAATCGCAATGGAATCGCTCAACAAGCCAGAGTTAAAGAAAAAAAGATAATTTGTGACAGTAGATTGAACCATTGAGGCCAAGTGTTTTGAAAAACTGTCAAACAATGATTTCTCTGAATCTGCTACTCAAGTTCTTGACGTCTTTCAGTCAGTTGGACACTACTTATTAAATTTTGAAGCCATAAAATCGGCACATTGCAATTTTAGAAAAGGATTAAATTCATAAATTCATCATCATTTTTAAAGACTCTGTGAATAAGATAATCTTTAGCGTATATTTTTTAAATATAAATAAATTTTGTAAATAAAAAAATTCCTCATCATTTTAAAGACACTGTGAACAAAAAAATCTTTAGGGTATGTTTTTTATAGCTTTAAGTGAAGAGAATCCTTAAGCATTGAAATTTTCTTAAATTGTAATTCAAAAAAAGTATTCACATCCCAATATTAAGTTTGAAAACTAAAGAAAAAATTTAAAATTAACAATTAAATTAAAAAAATAAAATTAAAAAAAAAGTAATCAAAATTAATTAAGTAAAATGTCTTTAATTTTAATAAAAACATTCATTTCTAATATCGAAAAATAATATGAATACAAGACTACTACAAGCATGTAAATTTTTTCAAAGTGTATAAAATCTTCTAAGGCGACATTTTCACACTTCAAATTGCACCAAAACTACAATCAAACCAAACTTGAACAAATCAATAATTAAAAATCAATTTTAAGTGCACACAACAATGTCAACGCCAGCACTCAATGTCAACCATTTGAAAGAAATCATTAGAAAATATTAAAAATAACAACTGCCAATGCGAGACGAAAAACGATCATGAAATTGTTACGAATTATAAAGTACAAAACAGCCAAAGAAATATCATAGAAAACCACTTAAAGTCAAAATCATGAATACGGCTTTATTAGTTTACAACAACAACAACAACAACAACAACAACAAGAAAACTATGGCAAGCAATTAAATTTAAAAAAGAATTCAGTGGAACAATGAAAATGCTTAAGAAGCGCTTGAAGCGAGCAGCGGACCACAAAGACAAGATCACAGCGCCGAGTGAAGACAAATAAACGAATAAAAGATAAAAAATGAAGAAAAAACTCAAGTCGCAGACAAAAATTAGAGGAAACAAACGAATCAAACGAAAGAGATAAAAAACAAACGAGTTGAATGAACAAAGCGGAGCGAAACTGGAGGAGCCACGCTGGTCGCTGATGGCTGATGGCTGCAGTCCACCAAAATGGTAATAATTGAAATTGGAGTGTAAACAATCTAAACGGACAACAACAAAAAGCAACATCAAATTCAACGACAATATGTTAGAACTTACGGCAGGACGTGGGTGACAGCAAACGCGCGTATCGATCGAATGAGCCGAAACGCTTTGCACTAATTGTGAGTCACTTTGGCTGCAGACATTAGAAACGTTGAAACGGTCTAGTGGCGACGATCGCCAACAATGTCGACACAAAGCGAGTGGGGTGTAATATTACACCGCGTGTGCGTGTGCCTATGTCTCTGCGGCTGTGTGTGTGAGTCTTGGGCACACGCCGGTGACATGGCTTCCGCTGTGGCCGCAAGCCAACGCACGTGTGCGCGTACTGCTTTTTGTGTTTGAAGCCTTTCCAACGAAGGGGGACGGACATTTTAACCCTCAAGTTCTTCCAGAACGCTTGTAGACATTCGTAACTGAAAACATTCATGCATACGCAACTTATTGGTTTTCGAATTAGTAATGAAATATGCTCAACTTTTGTGTCTGACTTTTGTCATTCCGAGAACGATTCAGTTGTGATCGTATTGTGATATTTTCTTGAGCACTAAAGGGTTAAGCTTTCATTGTAAACCATGACCAACACCTAAGCTTGTTGTCAACTCCATTTATAACCGTTACAATTGCATGAAAATGTCGACAACTGTAAATTGCAGTGAGGGCTTTAAAATTTATTTTTTCTAAATCATTAATTTTACTACACGAAACTAAGAAAAAGGAGTGCAGCAACGCACATGGAAGTGCAACGGTCAAAAGCCGCACCAAACGATCACACTGCCAACAACAACAACAACAATAGGCAAACCACAAATTCAGCCCATGTTGCATGCAAATGCCAGTTTACGATTCTGTGTGCAACATATGACAAGTCGCCGACTCGAATGGCAGCCAGCATTTGTATTACTTCACATACACACAACTGCCAGCCAGCCATACCCAGTGGTCTCATTGTCGCTACGCTTGTTGTCAGTCGCTGCAAAATAAGTCACACTTGACAAATACGTTCAGCAAAAAAAAAAAACGTCCGTGGCTGTCGTTGTTGCTGGCTCATGTGGTGACTCATATGAGTCACTCGGCGACTGCAGTCTAGCAGTCTTGGTCTGAATTCTTGTTGCCGCTGTCCAAACTTTGCAGCGTCCCTGACGTCGTCGTGCAGCTTGCAACTAATTTATGCATAGACAAATATTGACAGCGACAGGCTCGAGCACGCTGACTGCCTGCAAAAGGCACCAACGTTGCTAGTAACAACAGCTTGTGAAATGAAAATTGATGCAAGTCAACAAGAGTCCAAGTCAAGTCGAGCGATTCATAATCGAGTTTTGCGTTTTGTTTGTTGTAGGTGCTAATTTGTCCAGTCAATTAAGTCTTTCGCGTATGCATCACACGTGCAATGTGCTAATTTAGCGCTTTCTTAGTTAGCCTTAACGACAGACTTTGAGCAAAATCGGTAGCAAGTTCAAGGGGAAAATGGGCATCAAAGCTGAAGCAACTGCAGCAGCGAAAAAGTTTGCGTTTGTTAGAAAATTAGAAAAGATCTGAAATGTAGCCAGCAATAAGCAAGGATTATACATCAATTGTTCAGCGCTGCTAAGACTTCAACTATGTACTTTGAATTCGGATTTGGTGAAAACTAAATACTAACATTGGATCTCCATCACTGCGCAAAATCTTTCACTTCTTCAAGAGGAATGGACGAACTCAATTAAGAGTTAATTAATTAATTCTTCGAATGCGATGGATGATCTCCCTGAACTCTTAAATACTGCATTTAAAAAAATAAACAACGACTAAGAAAGATTAAAAAAGAACTCACATGTGACGCATTCAATTGTTTTTTAATATTCTAAAAACTCAGCAAATTCTTGTTTCAATATTCAATTGTTCTGAAAAATTATTCTTTCTCTTATCCAACCAAACTTATTCTTCGTTTAAACAAAGCAATATCTTCGAATTGATCCTGAATGTGATACAAATATTGATAGAGTTTTCCATTGCCTGAGACGCAAAAATTGACAAATTTTTTTAAATTTGATTTTATTCAGTATAGGAACCGAACCCAAAGCCTCTGAGTAGCGATTTGTTTTCAAATATGTATTTTGTATAACATTATTTATTTTTTATTCTATTTTTCACATTTTTTCAAATTTTCTTATTATTTTTCAGTTTTCGATTATTTTTTGTATTTTTTAATCTAAGTTTTTACTATTTTTTTCTTTATTATTTTTTCACTATTTTTTTATTTTTCAATTGTTTATTACTTTTTATTTTTAATATTTGGTTCATTTATAATGCTTTATCATTAATACCGAATTTTTTTTTTTTATTTTAAAATCACGTTTCGTGTAATAGTATTTTTACATTTTATTTTCTTATTATTTTTGTATTATTATATATTTATTTTTTTATTTTTTAAATTTTTCATTACTTTTTATTCTTAATATTTTCATTATTTATATGGCTTTATTTTAAACATCGTGTTTCTTTATTTTGCTTAAAAATAAATTTTTTATTATTTTAATTAATTTTTTTTTTATTTAGATATTTATTTTTTATTTCACTTTTTTATGTATTTTTTTTGTTCTTTCCAATTTTTCATTATTTTTCATTTTCATTCACAGATTTTCCTTATTTATATTGCTTCATCATCAACATCGTATTTCCTTATTTTGCTTCAATTATTTTAATTTATTTATTTTTTATTTCACTTTTTTATTTATTTCTTTTTTTTTATTTTCAATTTTTCATTATTTTTCATTTTCATTCACAGATTTTTCTTATTTATATTGCTATATTTATATCAATATCGTATTTCTTTATAATACCCCAAAATCAAATGTTTATAATTTTTATTAATATTTTTGTTTTTTATTTTCTAATAATTTTTTAATTTTTTTTTTAATTTAAAATTTTGCATTACGTTTGATTGTTAATGAATTATTATTTATAATTATTATCATTATTATCTTATTATTATTATTTTTTATTATTTCTGTATTAAAAAAAAATTTTGTATTGCTCATTATTTATTTATTTCTTTATTTTGGTATACAGAACGATTTCTTACAGACTAATTAAATATAGTGAACAAGTTAAGCTTAAATCTAGAGAAAGATGAATTATTAATTTTATTTATTTATTATTTTTTTATTGTATTTTTTTGTTCTTTTTAATTCTTCATTACTTGCATTACTTCGTTCTTAATATTTTCTGTACTTATATTGCTTTATCTTCAACATTGTATTTCTGAATTTTGCTTCAGAATTATTTATTTTTATTTTCTTTTTATTTTTAGTATTCCGTATAATTTTTAGTTATTTATTTTTTATTAATTTTTTTTCTTTATTATTATTTACTCTTTTATTTCATATTTTAAATTTTTGAAAACATTTCTTTATTAACAATTTCTTAATTTATATTGCTTTATCATCAACATTGTATTTCTGTATTTTGCTTCAGAATTATTTCCTTTTATTGAATTTTATTTTATTCTATTCTATTCTATTTTATTTTATTTTATTTTATTTTATTTTATATTATTTTATTTTATTTTATTTTATTTTATTTTATTTTATTTTATTTTGTTTTGTTTTATTTTATTTTATTTTATTTTATTTTATTTTATTTTATTTTATTTTGTTTTATTTTATTTTATTTTATTTTATTTTATTTTATTTTATTTTAAGTTGTTTTATTATTTTTATTTATTTATTTTTATTTATTTTTTTTCTTTATTATTTATTTTTTAAGATTTTTCATTACATTTCATTGTTAATATTTTCTTCATTTTTATTGCTTAATCATCAACATCGTATTTCTGTATTTTGCTTCAGAAATATTTATTTTTAATTTTTTTTATTATTTTTATTTTATTTATGTATTGTTTTCTTTATTATTATTTCTTTTTTAATTTTTTCAATTTTTCATTACTTTTATTTTTGTATTTTGCTAAGAACAACAGTTTTATTAGTTTTATTAGTTTATTATTTATTTCTTTATTAATATTTCCTTAAATTTTTTGTTCTTTTGAATTTTTCATTGTTAATATTTTCTTTAATTTTATTGTTTCATCATCAACATGGTATTTCTTTATTTTGCTTCAAAATCTCAGAACTTTAAATTATTTTCTTAGACGTCAATGAATCATTAACTCACAGCTGCCAATTAATAATTCATGCCGTTCGAACAATGGCAAAAGCAAATCAAATTGAATTTAAACTTTATTTTAGGCACCGTTAATCTGCGCACAATTCATAAACAATCAGTTGATGTGAGTATTTTTTTCGAGTTATTGTTTATTCACTGCGCAAATTAAAATACCAAAGCATAGATATTACGCAAGTTAATACGATTATAAAGTTAAAGGACGTTAAACTTGTGGAACACATCTCGAACAACAAAACAACAAAACAAAAAACGACAAAAAAGCACTGCGAAGCGTTGAAGCGCAAAAACTACACGTTCACGTGCACAGATTGAAGTTAATTTAGTTATTTAATAATCAATTAAGCTTTGTGAGAACCAAACATAAATACTTAAATATGCGTGATTTATATATGTGTGACGTATCTATGGGTAACGACAGGTCTGAAAGGCACCTAAGTGCGGCACGCTTTCGTAGAGCGCAAAATTGTTGTTGCCGAAGCAGGTTTTACAATAGTTTTTATTGTTGGTCAAGTACAGAAAGTAGCCACTAATACTTTTATACATAAATGCATACAATCGCAATTGATTGCATCAAACAAGGGTAAACAAAGACATAATTCGCTGCTATGCTGCGGCTTGACGCACCCAACAAGAGGCACCCACAATTTACTCAACGCATTCCAGCAGCATTTTAGGCTGAAAAACGCCTCGTCCGCGGCCACTTAACACTGCATACCGTCTGACGAACGTTACTTCACAAACACTGCAACATTATGAAAAGTGTTTGTTTAACAATTAAGAACTAAAAACCTTCCAACAACAAGAACAACAACACCAACAAAAAAAGCTGGAACACTAACAAATGTGAAAATGATGAAAAATTGTAGAAGCATAAGAAAACGGCGGATGAGTGAATGTATGTAATTGTGTGTGTGTGTGTGTGTTGTGGTGATGCCACATTGCGCGTTCAGTCAGCGCGGGTGTAAGTCGCGGTGTGGTTTACATTTTAGTGCGCACTCAAGTAAATATTTGCTTAGAAAGTTGGTCGAGTGTCGTCGGAAAATGCTCTTCAGCACAAAAACAAGCCAGAAGAAATGCATTCCATTTTTTGTGCATCTAAAGTTCTATGGAAATTTCTAGGTTATGCATTGTAGCATAGAGTGAGGTTAGAAAATGTGTGATGTACAAAGTAGAATGAAAGTTCGTGACAAATGGAAATGAGTGAAATTGTGTACAATAGAATTTGTCATTAGACATTAGCAGCAAAGCGTACAAGTAGACAGACAGCCGCATTGCTGGCATTAATTATGGAGCGTGTGGGGCGTGGAAAGTATGGCCGGAAATTTGTAAAGCTGCTAAAACAGACGGTGGCTTAAAGTTTGTAGTGCTTTTGAAGCGTAGACTGTACCTAGCAGTCATTGGAATTCTTTATATGCAATAAACGGTAGTATATGGAATTTCAATGAATCATTTTCGGTTTTAAGAGATTGTGGGTAAAATGTTGCCAAAATGTGGGATAACGTATAAATTGTATCATATATCATAACAGATGTAATATATGACTGGTACAAGATCTCTACAGACTTCAATCCAACTCACAATTGTATTAAAAGCAAAACAGAAATCATGTTATGCACAAATCAGCTCTATTGGTAGTAAGGTAGAACTCATGAGACCAATATATTCAGGAGGTAGACAGCACAGAGCATTTTCTCTGTGTATATCCCACCTTCGCTAGAACGGGATTACCCACTTTGAGTTCAAATGTTATGAAAATGAACGAGGTCTATTCTTTTACTAGGTGCGATCTACTAAAGATTCATTAAACAGTCCAGGAAATTTGTGCTGAAGGATGAGTAGTCCCCTTTTCTTTCCTACTAACCCTTTTTCTTGTATCCCCAGCTCTTTTTCTTCTATAATCCTTTTCAGAGCCTTAAGTACAATGTACTGCTCAGCCTGAGTGCTTGAGGAATGGTACTCCTAGGGTTTATTTCCTGGGCTTCCCTCACATCTATCTATCTACCCATTTATCTATCCATTGTTGAACTCATTATGGTTCACATTACGCGTAACGGCTGTCACTACGTCCAGATGCATATAGTGCATTACTTTCCGTAGTGGAAAATGTTTTCCTGATTTATGATAAAAATTCTTTTAAACTTATGGACAGTTCTTATTTAACTTTACTTTCGCTAGAATTAGGTTGAGTGACTACTTTGAAAAAGAGAACACCCTCGATTCCATGGAGTTCAAAGTGATATCACAAATGCAAGCAATCGAGACCCTAATTTCAAGCACAACGTGATCCAGTTGAAGCTGTTTCTGAAGCCGAAAGAACTTGAAGATGCTTTTCTGTTTCAGTCGGCTGTTTAGGTTTAATTACCTGAAACATCAAAGGAATTTCGACCTAAGTAAATGTGGGCCTGAGGTGTGCCCTGAGAGAAATTTTTGTAATTTTTTATTACGTAAGAGAAGTCTTCCCTGCTCTGGTGGGCCCTGGCGAAGGAAAAAGAGAAGGTTATGTATTTTGTTTTATTACTTTAGAGAAGTCTCCCCTTCTCTGGTGGGCCCTGGCGAAAAAGAGAGATTTATGTAATATTTTATTACTTTAGAGAAGTCTTCCCTGCTCTTGTGGGCCCTGCCGAAAAAGAGAGAGATATTTATGTAATTTTTGTATTACCTTAGAAAAGGGGAGACTTCTAGGTGGGCCCTAGCGAAGAAGAGAGAAATTCCGAAGGCCCGAATTGAAAATTTGTATGTAATTTTTTATTACTTTAGAGAAGGGGAGATTTGGAGGACTCGCATGTCTCAGCCCATTTTGATATCCTCCCCACGGCGAAAATAATCACAATGGGTTGAATTTCTGTGCAATACACACATTCTTCTAAATCTAACCCATTGTCACTGGTGGTTGTCGTTGGTAATTCAACATAAGTAGAGAGCATTTTTAATATAAACATTTTTAAAAATATCCACTAAAAAACTCAAAGCATGTCAATAATAAAAATAGATTGCAATCAATAATTTTCCAAAATTTTCCAATCAGCCATTAGCCACCCGCACAACATGAGAGCAAATCTTCGCTAAAGTTCACGCTGTGCAATAAATTCCTGCTGGCTTGAGTTGAAAAATCATGAAGAAAGTAAATAATGAATCGATAAAACCGGCCCTCTCTCAATTAGGACACAACGCATTAACCGTGAAATATCGAATATAACAACACATGCCCATATTTTCATATCGATGTTAAATCTGGGTCACCTCTCTAATTTCCATTTCGATTCATATGCCAGTTATGTTTGATTTGGCCCAAATGTTATATGCTCTCACTCTCAAGAACAACGCCAACCGACAATCGAACAGATCGGACAAGACAAGCGCGCCGCTGGAACGCTTTTCGCCTCCTATGCAAATTAAATTATGCCGACAGTGATGAGGCAGAAATGCGTAGCGGACTCGGTTGCCTCAATTAAAATCAGTGAAGTTTTGGTTTTTTCCCAGAAGACTTTTTTCGAGAGAAGACTTCATGGGCTAAGCAAAGTGCCAGCAGTGCGGATGCTCCAGTTTAGTCTAAAAATAAAAATCACTAAAAATACAAAAATCCACACAAACCGCGCCACAAAGCCGCATTAATGCCGCTGATAATGGCCGACATAATGATAATGCAGCTTTACAAGCACTAAACAAAAGTATTCACACTTAGTTGAAGTCTGGCAGAAGAAAAAAATGAAAACAATAAAAATCGAAATTTATATGAATGGAAAAGTGAAAGTTTTCACTTTTGTTCAGACCAAATTTCGAGCTACGTGTAGAAGCACGACGACGACTACACGTAACGCTTAGCATGCAACTCTAGCTCGGCAGTGTGCTTCTACTTCTCAACAAAAAACTTACAACAACTCAAAGTAATTATGAAATTTTCAAGAAAACAACACAACGCTTTAAACGAAAAGTGCAATTTTTCATATGAAACGCCCACTTTAAGGTCAACACAGCAACAACATGGCTTTGTCTTTTCCATCACATTTCAGTTTCATTCAAAAGAAACTATTTAATTACCTTTTTTTCATGAACTTCTTCTTTGAGACTTTTGAAAGTGCGATCTCAGAGTCAGCAGTGTTACAACAGCTGTTGTTGTTGTTGTTGTTGTTGTTAGCAGGGGGCGTCTTCACACTCGGCTCACTGTCAGTGCTCAGAATTTATTTGGCAGCCCGCATTGTTGCTGTGCGTGTGTGTGACACATTAAAAATATGGAATTCCATGCGTGAAATGCCAACAACAACATAGACAATAAACAAATTTACAAAACTGTCGAAAAAAGCGTGCGCCAAAAAGACCTTTACTTGCACTTTTACCGCGTTGGAGTTTTGTGTTGTCTGTTTGTTGTTTTTGTATTTTTTGTATTTTTGATAACACTGACTTGAGCCAAAATGACCTTTTGAAAGAAAGAAATAAATTGTTGCTTTTGCATTTTGAGTGTTGCGTCAAGTGACGTAAATTCATTTTTATGGCAGCAGCAAACTGAAATCTGTGGGCTCCAACTTGAGTGCTTGCACATCGATTTGTGTTTTAAATGCGAGCAACAACTAAATAGGCTTTACTCAAGATTTATATAGTGTTGCATAACATCTTTATTACTTGTCTGATATTAAAGTGATTTTTTGAAATTTTTGGTTACAATAATCAATTCAACTAGTATCACTTAGTGGTCGCAGTGATTGAATGCCTAATATTCAAATTAGAGTGACTATGCAAAAAATTGCCATGTCAAAATTGCTTAATGTTGCTTAGTAACAAACATATTCAATTCTATATTATTGATTAACTTATTTAAAATTATGTTTTTTAATAAGAACTAAAAGCCGACGATATCACATATAACGGGCGCAAGTTCCAACCACAATTGAGCTTACTTGGCTCACAATAACAACACTGTGTCTCACTTTACCTCAATTACAATAAAAACACAAAATTCCCAAACTCGCATTGACTTAATTACAACAAATTTGCTTTTTGCTGCATCTCACTGCACGCATTTGTTTCTGCTCACTAACGGTCGCTTGCACTGGTTCTTGCTTTGTTACTGTTCTGCGCTCATGCATTTGTTTTTGTAATAACTACGGCACCTTTTGTCACTCTGAGAGCGATGTTATTGCAATCATTATTGACGTTGTTGTATTTTGGCTCGCCAAATAATTTTCTTAGGCATTGCTGTCCTTGAATGTTCACTCTCAAAATTATGTATAGGAAATGCATGGGACTGTTTTGTTGTTGGTGCAAAACCGCAAAGCAGAGCACAAAACAGTAACAAAGCCAAAGCCAGCGCAAGTGATCGAACGATATTGCAACCAATGAATGGTGTTAAAATGGCAAGGAGTAAATCAAAAGAACTGTGTCCCAAGATATATGCACTTAGTTTAGAAATAAAAATACTAACCTGCATAATTGAAAATTATGCTCAAGTTTCACTAGTCCACAACAATAATAGGTCCCACAAATGTATGTATTTATACTGCATTCCAACAACCATGAGCTCAAAAACGTTGAAATGGTGAGCGCATTGGAAGAATATCACAGATGAATATTCTTTCTTACGGTTGGCCAATAAATGGAAGCAGCAGCAAAACTAAACCGAACCGAGCGGGTTTTGTTGAAGTTTCATCACTTTCTGCACGAACTTTTGACCGCATAAAGATGGCCAAAAATTCTCACTCCAGTTGCTCATTTCTCCAAATGAACATATCAAAAATCCACACCATTGTCACATTTGGTGCCATTGTCACACTTCCGTTGCCGCTTTGTGCGTTCGTTTGCATTCTCTCACTGTTATCGTTCATTCAAATACGTGTCAAGATTGCAAACGTCGACAATTGGCCGAATCGAAAAATACCACACTGACAATAAACCGCAACAAACAGTACACAAAGTACGTAAAATCAAAGTGAAATGAAGTAAAGTGACAAAATTAAAAATGACTATGCATGAAGTCAGCGAGAGTCAGCAAGACTTATGCAAACAGCCAAATTAGAATGTCTCCAATTTATTGTTAGTGTTGTAAGCCGATAACATTTGGTGTGACAAGAATTTGTACCGTTTTCATTAGTCTTTTTTAATTTTAGCAAAAACGTTGGCAACCGATAAAAGTCCATAAATGTTGTTTGCATGTCGCTGTGTTTATTTGCGTCGAGAATGACACAAACCTGTGTGTTCTGGCACTTTGCACTTTTATGCCGAAAAATATGAAATGTGTAAATGCTTTCAAGACATTTTTGCACTAATTACTTTTTCTTGTATGAAAGATAACGCAAATATTGTCACTTCAACTGACGCATATCAAATATTTTCAGAATATTTTTGCAATGTTACTATTGAGGTCATGCTTCACACTGCACTTGGCATTTCAAGGGGATGTTTTCAATACTTAAAGCAATTAAAGAAACATAGTGGCTGCTATCTGTATGGAATTTCTTAAATTGTCTACATAAAAATTAAGAAATGAAAGTTAAAAGGCTTGTAACTAAATTAAAGAGTAAAAGCTACTTACGTCGGGACCAAACAACTTCAAATGTCGACAACACAAGTGAAAGTATTTCGTTGTCTCACACAAGGAAATCTGTAAATCTTTCAGTAGAACTTAAATACGACATCTGTTTTCTCTTTGGATGTGTCGGCTTTTTTTTACTATTATTCACTTTGACATAATGAAAACACTGTTCACTGTTCAAGTGTTCACTTTGGCTCATTGTGTTGCTTGCTGAACAAAAATTCATAACTCTTGCAACTATCGCTTTGTGTTTTGTTTAAAATGTTTCCCCAAAGTGTTAATTAATTCATTTTCCTTAAACATTTTTTAAATTTTAGTTTCCAATGACAAAAAGCGCTATTCACAACGCTCCATGGAAACAGCTGTTTTCTTGCGTTCTTAATTACTCTTAATTACCTTTTCAGCTTATATCATCTTATTTTTTGTTCTTTTTTTTCCATTGTATTTTTGTTGTATTGTTGTTTTTATTATTTTCATAAACTTTTGTGTATTTTGCATGCATGCTCGTATATCATGTACACAAAAAAGCAATTATTGACAGCTGTCAGTGGTAATGCCATTGAGTTTATTTTGTTAGTGTTGTTGTTGGTTTTTGCATTTATACTTGCAAATATTTGCCATATTTTATTTTTGAGTTATTTTTATACAAATGCCAAGTTGCTATCGTCAAGACATCAGTTATGAAGATGAAGAAAAATGTGTATTCAAAAATTTTGCAAACGATCTAAGACGAATTTAGTACAATGAACAGTCAGTTATAGGAAGATGAAGAAAATCATATATTAAAATATTTTGCAAAGTGTCTGAAACAATGAAAGGTGATACAATAAACATGCCAGTTATGAATATGAAGAAAATATAGCTTCTGCAACACGACTTTAAATACTTTAATTGCCAACCAGGAGAAAGTAACTATTGTAATCTGTCGACAATGGCTTCAGACAATAAATTTGGAATATATATTGTTTACAAGTCTTTGTCTGCAAGTCAAAAAACGACTTTATATTTAGTAAGCAAAGGAAAAAATAAAAGTAAGGAAATTAGTACAAGCATTTTTTTGTTCTTACTAGGAAGCAAATGGCCTCAACAAAGCTTTTCTATCTGAATTGTTTGGGAACTGTTCTTTTTGCGGCGTTTCATGTAATGTTGACAGCGACAAGTTCGAGTAGAATGGATCTCATTCGCCGTGACTTGAGCTCCCTTGACGGTTTCAGTCAAGCGCCATCTTGTGATGCCTTTCTTAACATGTGACCTATCCACTACCATTTTCTTTACTTAATCTGATTGCGTTACTTGCACTTATCACACTTCACTTGTCAGTATTCAAAGCTCATAGTTTCTGATTCCTTCTGATTGCTGGTCAGAACATTCTGAAAATGATACGCAAACACTTGTTGTCAAGGACTTACCTCTGTGTAATGGTTGGGAAGATCAGTCATGATTCACTGCCATACAAAAGCTTTGATTTCACATATAATTTTGAAAGATTCAAACTTTAGGTAATTTAAAACAGTCAGAAAACTTGGTTTACAAAACCCAAACCTTAGTCAAACTAGTTTCAGACTCATAGTTGCAACTATTTGGAGAGTGTCCTATGTAATGGGACTGTTTTCTCTCACATCATCTTCTATGAGGAGTAAATTTTAATTTCTCAATCTTTTTCATGTAGGACATTTTAGTACTAATTTTGATTAAGTACGAAATTAACACTTAAACACATTTTCAGTTTGGCTTAATTCTGGGGTTAAGTTAATTTCTGAGCTTTGATATATTCAGAGACCTATAGTCGAATTTTATGGCGAATATTTTCGTGGTACATTTTGTTCTTAAAAAGTCCTGTTTTACAGGACATTTTTGGCATTTTAGAAAAAACGGTCAAATTGACCCATATAAATAGGAGCTACAGGGTTAAAATGCTCCACAAAAATGTTCTTCGTAGTATTTTACATCAAATTGCTGAACCCAATAATATACCTAAAATGTAAGGTTACATGGTTTTCGTATTCCGATTCACCATGAGAATGAGCAAAAAGGGGAAAACTTTGACCCGCGCTAAAAAAAAATTCAGACGTAAACTTTCAAAACGCCGATACACGTATATTTTTTTTTGGTCCCCTCTACCAGAATCCGTTGTCAGAACCTTGTTATTTTTGTTTGTGTTGTGCAGTGTAATTCAATCATTTAGTGTATCTTAGTTTGTCTTAAAACTCTTCAACTTAAATTCAAATTAAATAACAGCCTGTTTGTTGTTTAGAAAAATCTCCACCTAGTCTTTACAGCTCATTAGAGCACAAATTCCATACCATTTCCACTCATACTGTGTCAACGAATTTCCGCAAAACTTTATCCATAAAACTTGGCTCTTTTGCAATTTATTGCTCTTCAACATGCCAACAGCCAGAACGCCACACAGCTAACCACGTCAAGACGATTGCATTGTAGGGTTAAAAAAAAATAATAATCTTACTCCCAAGTCCGAAGCTATGGCAACATATTTGCATTGCATTTAAAACAAACACAAATAGCCCTGAACTGTTTATTGGCATTTTAGTGCATTGATGTTATTATTATGGTTTTTTTATTGTTGTTGTCTTTTACCAACACGCTGCTGTTTTTATTATCAGCAAAAAGTCAACAAGAAATAAATGAAACAAAAAAATCAAAATGCACTTAAGGTCGACAATAAAAATAGTATTGTAGGTATTGTTTGTTGTTGTTGTGATTGTCTTTATTGTTATTGTTTTTATTGTTGTTGTCATTGCTACTGTTGCTGCTGCATTTCAAGTGTGTGTGGGCGCATATTAATTTTTGAATTTTTTCCCACTCATATTGAATACAAAATCAAATCAGTAGCAACTGCGGCAAATATAGTAAATGCAGCAAAATCAAACAAAATAAAAGCGACTTAATTATGCCCAGACACACTTAAGTACACGTTGAACTTTATTTATTCATCTTTGTGTGTGTGTGTTTTTTTTTTTATTTTTTTACTTCTACACAATGGCACAACCACACACTTATTCTTCTTCTTCTCATTCTTCTTCTTGCAATGGCAAACATGTTGCTTGGCGTTGCTGATTTCATGGCGAAAACTATGCGAAGCATTTCATTAATCTGTGTATGCTTAAAAGGCGTTGTTGTTGTTGTTTTTAGTTTTTTTTATTATACTTTTTTAAGCCTTTTATTGCACTTTACGCCATTATTTATTTGAGTAAATTTAAATTTAGTTGCAGTGGTTGGGCCAGTTTTTTTCTCGCTCCATTTTTGCTTCGCTTGTTGCGCTCTTTGCTCATTGCTCTCAGCACTCAGTTGCTTGTTGTTTTTGTGTTTGAATGCGTTAATTGGATTTCATTGGAAGTGCAACACTGCCACCGACTGTTCAGCGCGTGCAGTATTGTCAAAGGTGTGCAGTATTTGCTTCCGTCAATGTTGTCAAACCATTTGTTTTTGTTGTTGTTGTTGTTATTTGGTTGCAATGCTGTGTTTTCAATGCCGTTTATGTTATTTAAAAGTGATTTGTGCTAATTGCGCTGTAAAAGGAAGTTTTTGACAGCTGTTGATGGAACTAAAACCGGAACAAATTTGAATAAAAATAGTCAAATTAAAAAAAAATGTTATGAAACAATATTTAAACTATGCAAATTATTATTAAAAAAAATCTATAATATAAAAATAATATTCCAGTGTTAGAATCTATGGCAACCCTAGACCTACTAAAATTCAATTGCCTTGAAATTGTGTTGGTAGAATAAATGCCAAGCAACAGTAATAATTTTCCACTTGAAATAAAATAAACTATATGCGCCACAACTAGTCTACGTTGTTCATACTAAATTGGCCATTTAAAGCATGAAAGTGCCACATTTTTCACTCCCACACAAAGTTAATAGTTAGTTCTTGTAATGCACTCACTATCAGTCAACAGTAGGAAGTCACACTGGTGTCTAGTCACATAAGCAGTTGGCACATCTGCACAAACCAATAAATAAATATATATATATATATTTACATATATATGTAAATTGAAAATTCAGGTCATCCTTTCCGGTGTCCAACAGTCCACACAGTCGTTGACTCTATTCCAGTATTGTGTCAGCCACCAACAGTTCTGCAGCTCTTCACCGTTTGCCTCTAGCAACGCCCCCTTGCGGCACTCACACACCATGCAAATCGAAAACTACCAGCCAGAAGTCTTAGAACTTTATGTATGTAGCTGTCTTTGCTATCTGTACAACAGTTCCCTTTACATTGCCGGTTGCCATATATGCAGCTGGCTGTCTGCTTTATTATTTTACATACATTTATGTTAATTGAAAAATTTTCATATTCCATATTTTTCCACTGCACAACCGAACTGCATTTGCCGGCATTGCCAACAATTTACACTTTGCCAGCTCGTTTTGCTGTCCACTTCCTGTACACGTTGTGTTTATTTGTCCAACACACACACAATCACAAGTACGAAAAATATTTATTTACATATGGGGAAAAATTTTTCACTTTTTAGTGCACTTTTTTCGTTGTTTTCACCTGTTGTTCAACTGCAATTTCTAAGAAAATTAAGTAGTAAAAAGTAATAACGTGCCGTTTTTTTACGTAAATTATGAGTCAACTTTTTCAAGGCTTGAAAATATGCACATAAAAATGGCTAAGAATTTCCTCAGTGTTGTATTTCTGAGAAGACACTAAAGCAATTTTACATTTAATTATTAGTTGTAAAAATATTCTTTTCAAATTGATAGCTTCTAATTTTTGGTATTTTTCTCTTTGCAGGTTTGTTCAACTTTTTCGGTTTCTGGTTACTGAACTTTAAAATGTGATGCAATGACATTGAAAGGTTAGCAGGACAATGTATGTATTTAATGTTTTTAAGATCAGTTGTTATTAGATCAGCTGATCAATCTTAACTTAAGGCAGCGTTGTATTGAAGATGCGAAAAGACTTTGGCAGTAAAATTACATCGGACAAACCTAACCAACGCTAATAACAAAGAAATCTAGAGAGCAATCTTAAAAAATATTATATTTTATTTAAACAAGTTTGGTTCAAAAAGAAAAAGTTAGTTGATCAATCAGTTCCCTTACAATCGAGAACGCCAACTAAAAACCAACATTCGAAAGAAAAACTGATTTTAAGTTTGATTCAACTATTCTAATCTACAGACAAGTTACAAATTCGAACAAGAATTGAGACACTTGGAACTGAGATAATGAGTTCAAATTCTTAGAAAAGGTTTTCAAAACCTTGAAAATGCATATTATGACAAAAAATTTGTTTACGCCTTTTCAAAAATAGTCAAAGTCTTCAGTCGTTTCACTATATAGCGCATATATATTCTTATCAGATATATTTCCATTAACTCAAATAAAGCCTCTTTGAAATGCAAAACATTTTAAAAGCTTGACAACAACAACATCCATCAAACCAACTCTAGTAGTCCTCTTAAAAGTTCAACGAGTGCTGCTGGTCGCATAATTTTTTCACGTATGTACTTTAATGAAATCAGGCACATAAAAATAACCACAACAAATGCTTTAAAGTGTTGTAAAGTCAGTGAATAACAAATACAACAACAACAACACAAAACCTGGCTTTTTCATGGCGCTTCATTTTCATGCATCAAATGTTTGTCGATTGCTCAACATTTTTAGGTGTTTTGCAAATTCGTTTCAAGTGAACTTAAAAAATAAGCGTTTGAAAATAAAACTTGCTAGTAAAACATTTTTTGTTGTTTTTTCTTTGAAGAAGTGTTTTTTTAATATGCAGTAAAGGCAGATTTTAGTATTTGAAATACAATACCAAGTGACTGATTTGAAGACAGTTAACACTAGAAATATCATTGCATTCATTTTGACGGTTTTTCATTTTTAAATATCTGTATTTTCATTAGTATTTCTATTAACTTTAGCTTTGGTGACTTTCCCCTTTTTATTAAAAAAAATTGTATATTTTTTAAAAATGTATTTTGTGAAAAATTAGCCAAATCCGATATGTGCTTTTCGAGATATCAGCCGATATATGTTGTCTTTGTTGGTATGGAAAACTTGCGGCCTTTATAGTGTTAACCATCAAACTGGCTAAAAGACAGTAAAAACTTGGTTCTTAAGAGTTTTTTAAGGCATATAATGATTTGCAAAATATGTCAAAATGTTTTATTTTACATTTGGAGTATTCTTACTCGAGACTTCTAGACTATAAAACATGAAAGATGAAACGAGCAAATTTTGAAATCGAAATAGAATTTCTGAGGTTATGTTTCAACTGTGTTTGAACTATTATGGCCCACATTACTTTGCTTAGATCACTAAAATTTGTTAAGTTGCAGGTTGTAATATGGAAAAGTCTTGGAAGAAATTCAAAGAATATCTTTTTTTTCTATCTATCTCTGATCTGTTGATCCATCTCCATTCATACTTTTCTTTTCTTTTTGTACTTATATATGTTGCTCCTATTTCTGATCCCCGTCCTCGATCATTTGTATGATTCAATAACCCCTTCGTTGATTAACGAAATAACTCCAAGCAGTCGAAAACCAACCTGCGTTTTAGTCTCTGTTCCGAAGTGTTAGCCACGAAAATATTCACTCTCTACATATTTCTTCAAAAATGCTCGACAAATTCTTTGAATCAACTAACAACTGAACAAACTAACAACTAACTTTATTTCTTAAATAACATTAAAAAAAATTAAATTGAAATTTTTTCCTTGATCCAAGTTTATGACTTAACACAAACTTAATTTGAGTGTCCCAAGAAAAGTTCAAATTGACTACATTGCTTGTAAATTTAATTTTTCCACTTAAAAATACAAATTGATTATTTGTTATATAGGGTCTTTCAATAAAAGATCTAATTTTAAATGAACCGAAAAACTCAATATTTTTGTGGGAAGTGATTATATATGTTTTCGGCTCGTTCTTTACATGAAACTATTTGAACTATTTGGCTATATTTTGCCCATAACAGCTCCCATATTATCTTTGAATGCAGAAATTGTTGCTGTAACATTGGCACCACTTAGTTTACTTAGAATCGTTTTTACCATTTGTTTCCTTGTTCACTCCTCTCGGGAGCATAGGGCCTCCACAAAACATTGCCTTCTTTTGGTTACGTTAATCGGTTGACTTTTGTGGGGCCATCTACCGCCGCTTAGGAACGACGCCTCCGATGTTGTGAGCTACAGCTCATAGCGCCATCTGTTGTGTAAAGGAGGTGACAGCAGGTTGGTTGGGGACTTCGCTAAGAACGGTTTGGTGCGCTGTTTTTCGCTAATGACTGCTTCTCCTTGCAGGCTTACAGGAATTTTTGAACTGGGGTATGTTGCTGGGCTAGAGAATATTTAGAGGACAGGAAAAATAGGAAAAGTTGGAAAAGTGCGGGATCATGCACCAGGTAGGAATCGAGCCCACGACCTCTGGGATGATAGGCTAGGCTCTTCTTCATAGTTTCACCATTTTTGTAGTCAAGTTTCACAATTTCAATGCATTGTGCAAGTGTGTATCTATTCATATCAGAAAATTTTCCAATTTGTATGGTTCAATGTCAGCACCCACATTTAACCCAGAAAGACTTAACTTACTTTATGTAGTACACCTACATTTCAGAGTATCGGTTAGCAAATTTAAAACACAGTTAATGCAGCACTTTTAAAAATGTTTAAAAATGTTAAATTTATCTGGGTTAAAGTGACACTACTTGTTGAAAGACCCTATATTTCATCGAATTCATAAACTAGCACCGACTTGATGGATTGATAAATGGCCCAGATAAATAATGATCGCTGGCACCACTTAAATCTTCTCCTGTCTGAGCCTTAGTGCTTGTAATAAAAATTAAAAATCTTAAATTTTTTATTACAGCACTTTTTAGTTGTCTGTTTTAAGTTGCTCTTAAAATTGGGTTTATGTGTGTCACATTTGTTTTATGACAGCCATACAAATTGTACGAAAACAGTCTGCAGGCTTTTGAGTGCCATTAAAACTTGTTGTCATAAAAATTGCATTACAAACATCATCACATATTGTCTATAATGTAAGAGTTTCTTTTTAATGAATTTTAATTTTATTCAACAAATTTGACTATTGACTACTAAAAGCTCTCATGCTAAAACTTCGAGTTTTTTACCATTTAAATAAAATTTAAAAAACAAAACTCGCATGCAAGAAAAAGCTCCTTACACAATGTGTACATGCATGCATACATACAAGTAGAGTCCGACCGATTAATCGGCATCGGCTAGTATCGGCCAATAAAATTGGTATCGGCATCGGCCAAAAAAATAGGTATCGGCATCGGTATCGGCCGTTTTTGTTCGATGATGCATCGGCCTATTTTTCTGCTTTCATTTTTTTGCTTTCATTTTTTGTACCAACGGGTTCAGTAATTTATTTTTAGATACTGTTTAATATAAATGTTTCCTAGAAATGTTTTTTTAAAACTAGGTATTCTTAAAAACACAGATTTTATCGAAATGTCTATGCATTTCGTCTCTTAATGTGGATATCAGAAGAAGGGGCATTTAATTTTTCAATCTTGTCCTTCTTTTTTAATTGGAAGCATTTTTTATCAGGCCTTTTATTTTTTTCCAAATTTGTTTTCTGACTTCTTCCCACTGCATCTGTACAACGGGTCGCAATTTGAGAGTACAAATTTTATTATAAAAATCGTTATTTTAAGTTGAATAAAAAACTGAATTTGTTTCTCTCTCAGTGAATAAATGTGATATATTATTATTTTTTATTACATGTTAATGTATTAGAATTCTGAATTCTCTTGTTATTTTATTTAGTTTTTAATTTTTTTCTCGTTGTTTTGTTGTTTTGTGATGAATATGTATTACAAACAATGTTGAATAGTTCCTTCTGTTTTTTTATAAAATATAGATACTGTTTTTTTTATTGAATTCATTCGTGTTATTTTTTCTTTGTAATCAGCATCGGCATCGGCCGATTTTCGCCCTTTCGGCCGATTAATCGGCATCGACCAAACTCGCCCTTGCGGCCGATTAATCGGCATCGGCCAACAAATTTGGTAGGACTCTACATACAAGTATAACTATAACAATATGTATGTTTCTATGTATTTATTTATATGTAAGTATCTAAATAAATATTTCGCAATCCATTGAACACTGAATAACAAATTTCACTATAAACTAAAAGCTTTAATACTAATATATTATACTACTTGTGGTTTTCACCCATTTAAATAAAATTAAAAAAATAAACTCGCATGCAAAAAAATTTAATTATCTACATACATACATAAATATTTCGCAATAAATATTCAATTAAAGCAAAAACATATCGCCGCCAGTTGAACGAACTGCAAAATATTCGTGACTAATTTTCGTTGAAAAGTCAAGAGTAAAGTGCGTGTTGAGCGGCGCTTATTGGCTTTTTTTCGTAATGTAAACAATATAACAACAATGTATGCAGCACACTCGTACCATTGTGCATGAGACAAAAATCAATTATTAAGCAATCAAAGTGTTAATGTTGTCAATTC
The DNA here is from genome assembly GCA_963668005.1 of Melieria crassipennis. NCBI lineage: Eukaryota > Metazoa > Arthropoda > Insecta > Diptera > Ulidiidae > Melieria > Melieria crassipennis. Next base: position 55,946,983 of record OY764961.1, on the reverse strand, counting down.
GACAGTAAAATTGCTGCAAGAAAATGAAAAAACAAAAACACATGTCATGTGTCAGCAACAGCTGACTGGGCCAAAAAAAATTAAGTGATAACTGCAAACATGGGTGAATGTATTGTCGAAAAGACGGACAGGAAAATTGCAGTCATTTGTTAATATTTTTACATTCATGGGCATTTTTTCGCTAATAACGCAAAGAGTGAGCGATGGGCAAATGTAATGTTGACCTAAGGGTCTGATGGGCCTCAATTAAGTGTACGAAATATTTAAATTACCAACTGAATGATTTCATCGAAGATGTTCCAATATTTTGAGGGTACTTAGAGAGGATACGTGTTAGTCATTAAGAAGCTTATAAAGTTAAAAGGACGAAATTCGAGTATGTGGTAGTGAACATATTAGTGCTTAGGATAGAATGTTGAAAACATAAAATTTAAAAAAAATGCCAAGTATATTTAAAGATACAGTTTTTAAAGAATTTTTTCAATACCTATTCATCCCTGCATGTATTATTATTTATTATTATTATTAAATAAATTTATTATTATTTATTATTTTGACATTCAATTTTTAAATCCAGGGAATTTTCTCTTTCATTTGGTACGCATTTTTTAAATTGCGCTAAATTTTTTAATTAATTTTTTTAAGTAAGTATTCACGTCCTTGAAATTTCAAAGTTCTTTTAAAAAAAAATCCTGATGTCCAAGAGAAAAATTAAAAACGCAGTTTTACTATATTAGAACTATCGATTTTTTGGTTTATCGATTTTTTGGTGTGTTTTGTTTTTTTTTTTATAAGAATAACATTCTTTTAGTGGCAAAATAAAAAGGGCAGAAACTCCAAACTTTGCAGCTGGTTTCATTTATCATTCATTTTGTATGGTTCAAATAAATGTTATTGTCGGCATTTTCTTCTATTTCTGTTCTTTGTTTTCTAACTTGTTCCAATTTAAGGTCTTTTTTCTTATTACTGTCCTATTTTACTTTATTCGTAGTACCAATTTTAAAGTCAAAGACCTCAACCAGAGCAGCCGCCTACTTTGAAAAAAACTGAAATTCCTCTACCAAATGATTTACCATCAATTTAACTAATATAAGTTTTTTATAAATATTTACCTCAATTTTGATGATAACCAAACATGCAACCGAAAAACTGCCCACTAACCGCCGACTCTGGACTCTATTCAAACGTTGCCAAATTCGCGTAGACAGCAACAAACGAAAAGCTGAAAAATATCCATAATTGAATGTAATAATTATAGTAATTTAAAAGAGAAGCAAGAAAAGTCGTAAGCTATCATAAATTACTGAAATATTATTAAAACAAAAACATAACTTTATTGCTGCTTTCTTTCAAAAATGTTTGATGGTTTTTTTTTAATTTCATTTTATTTTTACCTTAAAATTAACTAATAATTACTTGGTTTTTTTTAATTATTATTTTATATTTTATATATTTTATGTTTTTTTAGCTTTTTATTTTTTAAAATAATTTGTATTTGTTTGTATTTATTTATTTTGTTTTACTGGAATATTATTAAAGAAAAACATAATTTTTTTGCTGCTTTCTTTCAAAAATGTTTGATGGGTTTTTTGTGTATTTCATTTTATTTTTACCTTAAAATTAATTAATAATTACTTGGTTTTTTTTAATTATTATTTTTTATATTTTATTTTTTTTATGGTTTTTTAGCTTTTTATTTTTTTAATAATTTGTATTTGTTTGTATTTATTTATTTTCTGTTTTACTGGAACATTATTAAAGAAAAACATAATTTTATTGCTGCTTTCTTTCAAAAGTGTTTGATGGTTTTTTGTTTATTTCATTTTATTTCTACCTTAAAATTAATTAATAAATACTTAGTATTTTTTAAATATTATATTTTTATATTTTATGTTTTTTTAGCTTTTTATTTTTTTATATCTTAGCTTTTTATTTTGTTTGTATTAAGGGAAGGCTCCCCTGGATTTGGGCAAAAATAAGGCAAAGTTTGTAATTTTTTTTGTGGGATAATGAAAAGGCGTACAAACTTCCGGTTTTGACTATTAAATTCGTCTATTATTTAGGAGTTTAAAAAGTTAAAAAACTTGATGAACTTGACTTTCTAAAAACTTCAAACGCGTTTATCTCGAAACCATTTTTTCCAATCTAACTGAAATCCCCGGACTTGATCGAATGATCCGATTTTCTTCATCTAAAAACTGCTCGAATGTATTTGATTTTCTGTATGCCTTGAACTAACAATTTGCATAAATAGTTATTTATTTTTAATTTTTAAATGTGGTTGAAATTAAAAAAAGGTGCAAAAAATTTAACTTTTTACTTCAAATATCCATTGTGCAAGAATTTTTCGTTTAAATTTTTTGAGTCTAGTTCAATGCACAGACAATTTTGTTATCTTTAAGTAATGACAATGCTTTTTGATTTCAGTCCACTACAAGAGGCTGCAGGATTACAGTTCTCGAGCGATGTTTGGCGCAGAGGCCTACGGAAATCGCCATTTTGTAGCCGCCATTTTGAATTTCATCAAGTTTTTTAACTTTTTAAACTCCTAAATAATAGACAAATTTAATAGTCAAAACCGGAAGTTTGTACGCCTTTTCATTATTCCACAAAAAAATTACAAACTTTGCCTTATTTTTGCCCAAATCCAGGGGAGCCTTCCCTTAATTTATTTTCTTGTTTTGAGCCGCAAAGTACAATAACCTTTTCCTATTATTTCGCTGCCCAAATGCAATGCGGAAAATACAAAAAAATAGAGGCAAATACGTTGTTGTTGTTCAGTTGGCTTTGCCACATTGTAATCTAATTAAAGTGTGAAAACTTGTAGTGAAATTCAAATACGATCGCTACTTAGTTTGAATGTTTGTTTGGTTGCTATTTTTCTGCGTTATTTTGTGGTTTCTTCAAGCTTTAACTGATTTTTACAACGAGCATTGCTACACTTGCAATGGTTTGTAGAAAGTATTCAATAATTTATTTGAATTGCAGTAATGCGCCAAATCACTCAAATGTGGGCGCAAATGTTGTGATATTGCGCAAAAAAATTCATAAACTACATTTTTTTTAAATTGGTCAAACTGGTAGCTGGTTAGCGTGCAGCGATTTTGTTATTGCAAACTGATTACTGACACTTACTGCAGTAAGTAACAGCATTGGCTGTCAAAAAGTGTGCTCTTTTTTGATAGACTCCAAAGCAGCGATGAGCAACGGCCAACGCTGTCAGTCACGAGTAGCAGAATGGTCATCACTGCTCTGAAATCAAAGCTAGAAATGCTTCACTTGGTAAACAACATCAAAGGGAAATGAACAAACGACTTTCATTCATGAAAGACAATACCCACAATACCGTTAATTAATCAATCAATCAGTCAGTGAGTCAAACAGGCAAGCCGCCACTCAGACAGTCAGTCAGTCAATTGTGGCATGTTATGTACTGGAAAAGATGTTTGCATAGCTCGTCACTCAGTGTGTCATGTAATCGAATATTTCCTCGACTGCACAACGCCAACGGTAAAATGCTTGCAAAATGTCACACACTTGTCACACGTGTCAAATATGTAAAGTGACACCTTTAACTTGGCCACCGTCGACCGCTTGCGCACTCGTCGTTATGCACATGTTGTCGTCGGTCTGTTTGCCTGTTTGTCATTGTCACTTTGGCCATTAACTTACAAACAACTCTCAACTCTACAGTTCCACTGTGTCATACATCATTTTCGGACAATAATCAAAATTTACGACTATGGCGTGTGACAGGTAAAAATGTCATAAAATTACTTGGTGGTAATAGTTAACTTTTGTTGTTGTTTTTTTATTTTATTTAATTTTGCTTATGTTGTGTTTGCTAACGCCACAGCAATTGCTTGTAGCTCATATATGTACATATATATAAATATATATTTACATTAACAACAAGAACAAACAACACTATTTTCTCAATATTACTTTTGGTAGTGTTTTTCAATAATTCTTCTACCTGCATTGCACTTTCAGGCGCTGCTCGGCCACACACAAACACAGACACACAGAGGAACAAACTCTGGCAACGCCGCAGGGGGTTTTCCCATAAATATCTTATCAGGTGTCGTTTGTGTTACATAAAACACCTTTACCGTTACTCAAACGGTGCTCTATTGTTCCGCCCGCACGCCCATGACATGAATTGGAAAACGTTTTCGCCGAAAAGGAGTTAAAAAATGATAAAGCAAACAGAGACAATGACTTTTTATCTTTCAAGTGTTTTGTTGAATACTAAAATTCTGCATGATTTATAATTGTTTTTCTTCAAGTCTATGATTGAGCAACGGAATGCAGTTCAGTTGCTGCGACAATTTGTCAAATGATACCACAAATTTCTCCTGCAATGCTAGCTTTGATGATTTTTCTTTTATTTCTGAGCTATTATTTTCCACAATCTTGAGGCCCCTTTTACAACGCACCGCGACCAATCCGTTTTGTTGCTTCTTCTTCCAAAAATTGATAATTATGTTTATCGTAATATGTTGCATTACTTTCCCATAGAAGAACTTTTGATTCAAGTACTTTTATTGTTCTTCAATTTTATGACTTCTTCAAGCACTTTTTTTACATAGGTTTTTTTCTACAATTTGACGCTTTCCTTATAAAACCACATTGTTAATTTTTTGGGAATGCCACCCTTTTGTTCCTGGCGGCACTTTTGACTAACTATTTCATTGGAAAATTCTATACTTGACCTTTTCTGTTTGTTCTTTGTGTATGCTGACTTTAACGCTTGTTTGATTTGGCAGCTTTACACAGTAATGTCATAAAGTTTACGACCATAATTGACGATCGCTGTTTTCGTTTGAAATGAAAACCTTTGAATAGTTTACATACATTTTTGTGGTATTCAATGTGGGTGCATTGTATGTTCATAACATTAAGAAATTTCAAACGCCAGCCATTGCGGCTTTGGTTTGTAGGGTTTCTAGAAAATTGTCTTATACAAATATAAAAAAGTCATAAATATGAGTAGAGAACAACAGAAAAGTGTAAAGTGATCATAAACATAGTTTGATTTGTGTTTAACTATGTTAAGTAAAACTGGCTGACCCCAAAGCCTTGCATAGGCTACGTTCGATTTCTTAGTGTTACTAGATTGACGTCCAGATCTATAAAGATATACGTGGCCTTGTAGAGAATCTTGGCTCCAAGAAAAAACATGCTACAAAGCAAGACAGATAAGGCCCTCAACCGACCTGAGCAAATCCAGAAAACTGATCCTAATGAACAAACCCTCTATAGGGATTCTCGTAGATATCATAATTGGACATAATTGGACCCATCGATTAACAAGCCAAAAATCTGAGTCTGCAGTATAACGATTTTTGCAGAAGCTGTAGGAACGAAGACTACCTAGAAATTCTCGGTTTTGGACCTTTCTTTTGGGCTCACCTTCCAGTTCCACACTCAGCGGAGTACCTAAGTGAGCCAATCGCAATGTTGAGAGCGCAAAAGCGCTGATTTTTCAGAAAATTTTACATTCGTAAGCATTTTAGTCAATTTTTTATGTTCGGTTTGTACCGAAAAGAGTCATTGAAAAAGTCTTATAAAGAACGTCCGACTAGTACGAAGTATTGAATTGATTTTGAAAGGATAGATGGAAAGATATTGTATACAAAGAGACCAGCAATGATCTATTGTGCCCCCTACTACTCACAGTTAGTGAACATTCCGTAGACCCACTGACCTAATAAAATAATGACTGACGGGGGTTTAGGTGCCTGATGTCCTCTTCTGCAAGCCAGTACTGGCCCGTGTACCGATTCCGAAGTGCTCAGCAGCTTCCTTTGCTGTTCCACAGAGTCTACAGACAATTACCGGCTCTAAACCGATTGTGTTGTTGTGTTTTCTCAGCTTGCAGCCAGGTCTTCCCTCCGGCTAAGGAATTCTTTACTCCACTTGGAGTTGTAACCTTTAATGAAGAGTTATGACTGCCTGAGACCAGAGACATTAGATCAGTGATGTGAGTTTCCGGTTCTTCAAGTCTCAGGGAAAGGATACAAAATAGACAGGCTTTCCAAAAACGAATTTAAAGAATTGAACTCAAGAAGAAGAAATGTTTTCTATAACAAACTGAAACCAAAAAACTTACAGTTGAAGGACGGACACAGTAAAATGTCAAGATCTGAAGTATCTGGAACGTTGAAGCTCTGACAGATAATTCAAGACATGAAAAAGATAAAAAGTTCTTCATATTAAATTGCAAAGCTATAAAACAAACAGATGAAGGAATGATACATTTAAGCGTCGAATAAAGATCAAAATAAGAAAAAGTTCCTTTAGTTCCAATTGTACTCCTGACATATATTTAGTCAAATTGAGTTTCTGAAATGTTCAACATCAAAAGCTCATAGTTTTGTGGAAGATCAGACAAAAAAATGAAAGAACTCAAGAAGAAGAAACGTTTTTTATAACAAACTTCCAACCATAAAGCCTACAGTTTAATGATGGATACAGTACAACTTTGAAGACCTGAAACATCTGTAACGTTGAAGATCAGACAACAAAATGAAAGACCTCAAAAAAAGGAAAAATTCTTCATAACAAACTTCAAAGCCATTAAACCCACAGATGAAGAAATGATACACTAAAATGTCAAAGAAAGATCTGGAACTTGAAAGATCTGATAAAGAAAGAATAAACTTGGAACATGAAAAAGTTCTTTGTAGTTCCAATTGTAATCCTGACATCAAATGGAGTTAAGTTGAGTTGCTGAAATGTTCATCATGAAAAGCTCATTGTTTTGTAGAAGATCAGATTAAAAGAATGAAAGAATCCAAGAAGGAGAAAAGTTCAAAGTCAAAAACATGAAAAATCTGCAACGTTGAAGATCTGATCTGAGCAGAAAAGTTCTTCATAGCAAACTTCAGAGCCATAAAACCTACAGTTGAAGAAGTGACACAGTAAAACTTCAAAGACCTGAAAGATCTCAAACCTTAAAGATCTGACAGAGAGTTAAAGACCTCAAAAAGAAGAAGAGTTCTTCATATCAAACTTCAGAGCCATAAAACCTACAGTTGAAGAAGTGACACAGAAATTCGAAGTTTTCTGACCTGAAAGATCTCAAACCTTAAAGATCTGACAGAGAGTTAAAGACCTCAAAAAGAAGAAGAGTTCTTCATATCAAACTTCAGAGCTATAAAACTTACAGTTGAAGAAGTGACATAGTAAAACTTCAAAGACCTGAAAGATCTCAAACCTTAAAGATCTGACAGAGAGTTAAAGACCTCAAAAAGAAGAAAAGTTCTTCATATCAAACTTCAGAGCTATACAACTTACAGCTGAAGAAGTGACTCAGAAAACTTCGAAGACCTGAAAGACCTCAAAAAGAAGAAAATTTCTTCATATCAAACTTCAGAGCTATACAACTTACAGTTGAAAAAGTGATCCAGTAACATAAACATGGAATTATTACACTCCGAAACAAAATAAACGCATCCAAATTTTTCAAATGCCAAGTGTCAATGACATTTTAAACGCGACACTACAACCAAAACAAACCATAAATTATCAACAATTACAACATTTAAACGTTGGTTGAAATTAACAAATTTCATTATGGCACAGCATAATTTTGCAATTTGCATGACAAAAATTGCATTTAAAGCCAACTAATTACACATTTGATGCAGTCGTTATGTAAGACATTTTTTTTCCTAAAATTAACCAATTCTCATAAAAATTAAAGAAATGGCACATACGCCCATGAAAATTGTGCAATTAGCAGCAAATGCGTGTTTTCAGCTCTTTTGGTGAAATTTCTTTTTACCTGCACACAATGCAATCATCATCTCTCTCCCTCTCTCTTTCTTGCTTTCTGACAATTTTTATTTTTTTTATTGCCAACATAAAATCGAGAGGCGTACAAAAACAAATAATAAAAATGTATTTGATCTCCTCAACCGAATACGTTTCAGTGTGGTGCAGTACAATTTATGTCTTTCTTGTTGCCGTTGTTGTTGTTTTTTGTATGAAGCTGTGCGCTGGTGTTGGCAGTGCTGACAGGTAGTTTCGACAACCATTACGCTGCACTGCCTACAAAACACACGCACGCAACTACTTGAAAGGCATGAAAGGCGCCGGGTCAGATCGAAATTTCCTTCTTCATCTTTTTAGGGAAATTTCTGAAAGCAAACTGCGACTTATCAATGGTTGGAAAATGTGCTTACAACACAGGAAAATCTAACATGGTCATGGTTACTCTGCAGTCACCTTTCAAGCATGCTATCTCTGTCACTCTCTCTCTCATGCTGTTTATTTTATTGTGGTCCTGCACAAGCAGCATTGATTTACTGCATTTTGAAGCAGTTTTTATGTGCTTAAAATTAATTTCAAATTAATTTCTAACCGCCGCATTGGCAGTTGTCCATGTTTCCTAGTTAAGTGGTTGTATGGCACTTTCAACACACACACACACACACACACACATTTACTCTTTGATAGGGGCAAACAAATATTTGGGCAGCCCACTGACAATTTTTCATATCGTCTTTTTACGATTTGGCGTTGCCCACCCAGGCAGCTCGTGTCTCTTGGCAACAGTGTCAGATTTCATGGCAGCATTTTTCTAAATTTTCCTCTTCATCCTTTTTGGTGCACAACACCCACGTGATGCGCAACAGCGACCCTTCAGCGCAGCTGGTAATGAGTTCAATCGTTTCAGATAAATGAAAAATATATTTTTTTTGTTCCCAACACGTTTCTCCTTTTAGCATTTTTGTTACCATTTCCTTTTGGTTGGACTGTCTTTCTATGGGGAACGTTTCAAATGGCTCAGGTGACACTAAACGCTTGTAATGTTCGTGTTGATCGGTCCAGTTTTTTCTAGTTTTTTATATGAAACCAGTCAAAGATGAATAAAAGCGACAACATGCTTCAAATTCCTCACAGGTCACGCTATCGCTTCACGTCACTTCCGCTTTCATGGATAAAAGATTTTACTTCATGCTATCTGTAGAAGAGTGTTTTTCAGTTTAACAGACACACCGTCAGTGTTCAGAACTAAAGAAAGAAAGGCTCAAAGTCTCAAACGAAAGCTGAATTTCTTTACATAATCAAACAAATCTTATTTTAGTTCTATTAACTATTTGTTGGTACAAATTGCTGGCAGTTTTTTAATTAATCTGGAGGTAAGCAAAAAATCTATTTAACAGATAATTCCCCTTGAATCTCTTCGGCACTGGTCTTTGAACAAATTTTAATCCTTAAATGCGTTTTCTCTTCCACTTTCCTTAGCACAGTTATCTACATTTGCATGTTACACCGCCCATTGTTTCACTGATTCGGCAGCGTGTTTTCACAAATCTTTTGCCAACTGTGCACATTTGGTCGGTTTTGTTTTGAGGATTCAGCCTAAAAGACGCAAGCCCTCAGTTCAACCCCTGTGTGCAGAATTTATTGTGCGCAATTTTTTTTTTAATTTATTTTTTTTTGCAAATTATTAGGACTTCCTGCTGCGTTTTGCAAGCCATACCTGCTCCATGCATTAGCTGACTGTTTTGTTATGTTTTTCGTTCTAAAATTCAATTCAAACATCTAACGATGTCTTTGTTGTATGTCCTTTGCTGTTTGTGGGCGCTAACTGAACTGTTGTAATGTTGAAATTTTGCCATTGGAATGCGGCGCGTGAAATTGCAAATTACTTAAGTGGCAAAAAGGGTCTAACAGTTTTTCTATTAAATTTGCTATTGTAACTCGGTTTTTTGTTCTATTCAATGTTCTTGCTGAAAAATTAATGCCGTAAAAGAAAATTGCTTTGAAAAAATGTTATAATCCTGAAACTTTTTGACTGGTTTTCAGAAATACTAAAACCAATTGGAAAATATATAAACTCCTAAGAACTCACTTATTTTCATTGGATTCACAACATGAAAGTCTAAGGTTCAAAAAAACCCCCTTTGATGAATAGTTTAAGGAGAAGTATGCAACAGTGTTGCATACACATTTCAAAAGAATTGGAAAGAATGGAATTTGTGATATCACTACTGAAGATAATCGGCGATATAGTTCCTAATACTGTTAAATTTATGTTTAAAATCGAATTGACTTGTGTAGGCTCTTCAAGTTGCACTAAAATAGATTGCTTTTTGCTTGTGGTATCATAATGGGTCCATTTTGTGGCCTAAGTGTGCCTGTCCTGCGCCCTGACAACTACTTTAATCTTCACTACATTTATAATAGATAAATTTTGTATAATAAAACTTTGTGAAGTGGTCTATTCCACATAATAAAAATAATGTGTAAAATTAATGTATGCAAAAAAACACAGTAAAAGCAATATTCCCTTCCCTTCCTTTTCTTTCATTTAAATAAATCAGAAAGACATTTCGTACATTTGTGTGGCCCATGATTGATGATCCAAATGAACTTATATCGAACAATATTAAACGTATTCGAGCATAATTAAATGAATCGATGGGCAGATCTAAAGATGCGCCAAAACCAAAACCATTCATTCGTTTGCTATAAAAATAAAAAGGTACAAAGAAAGCCGACTAATTCGTTAAAAATTAAAGGGCGCACACTTAGACTTTATCTCTGATGTCTTTTTGCCAAAATTGCGAAGCGAACAATTAAATTAACAGCAACAAAAATAATGTTTTTTTATTCGAAAAACCATGATACCAAAATGTGGCAGGTAACTATTTATGACACATTAGGCTTCACTGTGTACCCGAGCAGCGATGTGAGGGGCGCAACCACTTGAAACGCATCTCTTCAGCTACTGCGGAAAACAATTAATCACGCAGATAAGGTACGATTTGCTGCCGAAAAGGTCCAAAAAAGTCTTGCTCGTTGAATAGAAAATCTGTACATTAGCATTGTTGCTACCTTTTGCTTAAAAAAAAAAAAACAATACAAATTTACATAAAACTATCATAAGAAATTTTCCTAATCGCAATTATTTGTGGGCAGAAAAGTGAGTTGCGGAAAAAATGTGGCAAGTTCGCTGGAAAGTTTGTCTCATTGGCGGCTTTCAACAAAAAAAAACAACACTTGCCGCCAGACATTGTGGCATTAAACATTTTTTTCTTTATTTATTGCATTGCGGCTACGCGCTGCGTACGCAAATCATTACGTAATTTATAGGAAATAAAATGTAAAAAAAAAATATTTTTGTTTGTGCCTTTGGGCATGGAAATTGTGCTTTTCATTCAATTTCATTTTCACAATCAACATTTTCAATTCAACCATTCATTGAAGTGGCGGCGGTGGCTGTGCGTAAGCAGGCACATTTCTTTGGCGGCCTTTTCTCATTTCTTTGACTCGATACGCTCCGCGCCGCCGCGCCGGACATAATCAGAAATTTACTGCTGTCAAACGTGATGTACCTTAATGACGCCGCTGCGGGCCTGTTGCATGGCGTTCCAGCCAAACAACATGCAGCGGCACCAGTTAACTTGGTTTGTGTAACGCTCAGCTGGCATGATTGACGATATCAGGTTAGGGAAAGTTAGGTTAGTTTCGAGTAGGTTAGGTTTTCATCGTTTGTTTATTTTCATTATTTACTCTTTTTTTTTTTTGTTGCTAATTTATGGTAACAAAACCCATTTTCAATTACTTTGCCACACAAATCGTACAACAACAACAACACTAACAATTGATACAAGTATTGTGTATGAATTTTGTGGTTGTCGATTTTCCTTGTGTCGGTGTCATCAGTGCATTATGTCATAGCTGCAAGCACAGCAACAACAACAACAATAATAATCACACTGTTTTATTACTTTTCCGCATTGCTTTAGAAAACCAAATCAATCAACAGGTGAACAGGCGCACACTTCAAAGTTGTTGCTGTTGGCTTAGAAATTTTTTATAAAACTATACAATTATACACACAAGGAAATAATCATCTCTTCTGTATCTCGTTTCAGTTCTTATTTTGGCTGATTTTAATTGAGCGCCAATCAATCAATTTGCCCCCTTTTGGCACTTTTGACAATTTGATTGCAGTGTAACGGTATTTGCTTGTCTTTTGCCAACGCTTGATTGTTCTTGTTTTTGTACAATTTCCTTGACTTTTTAATTTTAAATTCAATTTGAAATTAATTAGCAATTTGTGAAAAATCATCGCCATCCAAAGTTGACTGAAATAAATTACACATGTGGCAACGCACTGCAAAATTGGCAACGCGCATACAAAAATGTTGAAAGCCTGAAAATCACAGTTGAAATGCGCTGAAATTCCCACCGTATGAACGCTATAAATTTGTCAACTTTTGCTGATGATCTCTGCACCTTTTCGTTGCTCATTATTTTTGTATTTTTTTTTCGCCTGTCTTTTTTTTTGTTTTCTTCCCAATCAGCATTAAGCCGCTTCGTGTAGTAAGAAAAACAAAGCGCACACAATGTTCACATGCTCTCAATTGTTATAGTCACATTGTTGTTGTTATTAGTTTTGTTGTTGTTGTTGTTATTAGTAGTGTTGCTAGTGCGGGAATTTCAAGTTCATGCTGCAATAACAAAAAAGCACCAATCAGCTTAGCGTTAATTTTCTATATAAATAAATTGAAAGTGGTGCAGTAATATTGGTTGACTTTAACCCATTAATGGACAGACATAAATAGGCTATTAACTAATTTTTAAGAAAAAAAACAAATAATTTTTTTTACATATTTTTTTAAGTCGAATTTTTCTAAACAAATAAAGTATAAGCTGATTTTTAAAAAATTTAACAAATAATTTTTTTAATTATTTTTTTAAGGAGAATTTTTCTATTTTTCTAAAAACAAAAATTTTTTTTTACATATTTTTTAAGTAGAATTTGTCTATGTCTAAGACTTAATTTTGTTTTATGTTAACTGAGAACCCAATTTGTGTGTAGTTTCCGAATGGATTTCATATTCAATTACTTATTTTATTCTCAAAAAGTCAAAAGTAAGGGAAGACGAATCTAGTGGGACCAGTGCCACACCGGGGGAGGGATTCAAACCCACTCCCAAACACAAAAATTGCTGGTGCTAAATATGGTTTCGAATGGTATTTGTACGCATATTATTTATTCTCATCCTTGCAGTAGACATTGTAGGGTTAAGACTAACCAATGAACTATAGAGACAGCAGTTAATCTGGCTATGTCTGTGCTTGGCTATGTTTGTGCTTCAAACTCTCTAATCATCTAAACACAGCAAACAACAGTCAAACAATGTTTTCAGTTAAAAATCATTTCTCACAGCATTGAAGTGAGTTTGAGTAAAAACTCCTCACCAAAACTTGTTACCACACTTGTCGTCGAGATTTCAGTGCACAAACTTCAAATATTCGGTGTAACAAATGCAATCAATTTATTTAATCACGCCCTATGCCTCTCAACCTGCACGCCACACCGCTGTCGTGAACAGTTGGCAGGGTATCAAATTTCATTAAAAATTGATTGAAAAAATATACACAGCTCCACCAGACTGCACCAGACCAGGGGCCAACTTATTCCATGCATTCCATGCATGCGCCGCTTAATGGCCGCAAGTGTGCACTGATGCTGTTCGACTGATGTTTTGCCTTTGCGTTTTATGGTTTTTTGTTTTGTTTTAACTTTTTTGTGTATTATATTTAATCACTTTACAGCTCGTAAAATATTTTTAAATGCGCATATTTAATTACAGAAAGTGTTAATTTTGTGCTCGGACTGTGTAGTTTTCTGCTTACATAAAAGAAAATTACACTCAATGTCCAGCCGAGCAACAATGAGCAACTGTTCAGAAACAACAACAACTAAAGAAAAAATCTCGACAACTACAACAACTAATGAAAAAATCGGTAGAAAATCCAGCAAATTAGCGAGATATAAAATCAAAAGAAATTTACACCAATTTTTATGTGTGTTTTTTACGATTTCAAGTAAAGACGAAAATCTTTTTTAATAATATTCAACCCAAAATATAAATGAAAGACAGTCCAAGTTTTGTCATTAATATATGTAACATAAAAAAAGTTCAACGCTTTGCATAACAAATGTCACATAAAAATTAACAATAAAAAGGTAGTTAAACCCTTTTTCGGCTAAGAAAAAATACCAAATCTGAAACGGCAATATGCACAAGATTTATGAAGCAATTTGTGCTGTGATCAACATTGGTAACTTATTAGCCAGTAAAAACAACTTTGTGTGTTATTTGAAGTTGGACATGTGCAGTGTATGTAAAAGATAATTTGATTAAAATTCACTCCTTTGTGACCCAATTAATTTTTTGATGTTTTCAAATGTTAAAAAATTTAAAATGCATACAAATTTTAGGCTCTTTTAGCCCTTAACGTGTAGCGTCGGGTCACTTGTGCCCTGCCGAAACTGACATTTTCCACTTTTTTATTTGTTTAAACAGTTATATGGCAGTTATGGCTTGTAGCATTTAAAAGATAAAACTTGTATGCTGAAATTAACCAATAAATAAAAAAAACATAAAAATTCAAAAATCGGTAATATAGCAATTGATCCTTAAAATAGAATCGTCAGTAAAGTATCGCGAATTTTTTTAAATTTTTTTTGAGCACTTTTACGTACTTTTTTAAACGCCGGACCCCACGTGACCCGACGTTACACAGAAGAGGTGCGAAAAACGACGAAAAAAGTTTCGGTGATTAGCTTCGTTTGCTTCTTCTCATTACACCGTGCGACAAAAATTAAAAAAATTTTTCACACTGGAAAAAATATGGGCGTGAAGTCAGAGACCAAACATAGTAATACTGCTTACTCAGTTTTTTATTTCTACATCCCTTGTCCTTTCAAAAGGCCTTCAAAATTTTGAAGGGGATAAAAAATTTAAAAAAATATACAAAATACTTAACTTCGTTAGGATATGGCGATATGTATATCAAATGAAAGAGGAAAGTCTCAAGAATTTAAATAAAATTAACTTTTTATCTATTTTTAAAAAAAGAATATGAAAAAGGTCCTTTGAAAATTTTAATCCTTTATATCCTTGAAAATTTGCATCGCATTTTCTTGAAAAGTAAATATGTTAAAACCACGAATCTCTTTGATCACGTGTCCAAATTTCATTATTCTCGCTTCATAGATTTTGTATTTTTTTATTATTTAAAATACTGATACTCAAATAAATTAGAATTTTTGTACTTCATTAGAATTGCAGCGTCCGCCTTTTTTTTAATAACTTTCGAACTAATAAAGTTAGAGTAATGAAATGAATTTGGGGTTTTAATATACTTACTTTTCAAGAAAATTCGATGTAAACTTTCAAGGAAATAAAGGATTAAAATATTCAAAGGACCTTTTTCATATCTTTTTTTTTACAAATAGATAAAAAAATAATTTTATTAAAATTTTTGAGCCTTTCCTCTTTGATTTGATATACATAATGCCATATTCTAACGAATTTAAGTATTTTGTATTTTTTTTTTTTATTTTTTATCCCCTTCAAAATTTTGAAGTCCTTTTAAAAGGACAAAGGATGTAGAAATCAAAAACTGAGTACGCAGTATTGCTATATTTGGTCTCTAGTTTCACGCACAATATGGATTTTTCCCGGTGTGAAAAATGCTGTCGCACGGTGTTATCTGCCTTTGAAAAACCTTCCTTTTGTTTGCACCTTTTCATGACAACGATTTTTGGTTGTTTAAAAAATTATACCTAATATTTAAAAGTATGAATAGTCTATTCTTAACTTAATACTTATAGAATCCCATGGTTTATGGTTCTGTTATATTACAATGACTCTTATATATTCTCACTTGTAGCTGATCCAATTCGATCTGGCATATATTTTAATTATATTTATTATTCTCTTTTTATCTTTTTTTTCACACACTTTTCACACTTCAAGAACAATTCATCAATAAAGCAATAAACTACACAAATAATCCATTATTAAATAATAATACTTAAAGCCATTCAAGGTTTAAAAATAATTATTGAAAAATGAAATTTTCTCACTAACAGCCAAATGTTTAAACATTAAAAGGAACAACACAACAAGACAAACCTACATCTTCCACAAATAGATTGAGAGACCATAAAAATTTGTTCGCATATCAATCACACTTCAATGCATCAACAAGTGCAATCAATTGCACCAACCAGGCAGACAGCCAGTTCGCCAACCACCAATCACCATTTCGGCTCATTACAGCAACGCGCCTGATTTATGGCCACCTTAAGCGCAACATTCGCCACTTTAAGCCGTTGCTAGTTAGTTATTGTTGAACTTTTTCTATTTCTTATTGGTTTTTTTTTATTTTTCAATTAAAAATTATCCAAGATGCTGTTAAATGTGCAACGAACCATGAGCTATAAATAATTAACCAACCAGTGCGCAGGGTGCCCAGTCGAGTTGGTTTGTTTCGTTTGTAGTAAATTAAATGGAAAATTGAAATGCTGGCTGCAATCAGGTCGACAACATAAATCAGTGGCCAGCGAGCGGCGTTGTAATGTCCAAACACGATTTGGTGCCGCACAGTTGCTCGCAGCACCTACCTGTCTACAATATGTTGAAAATGTAACAAATTTTTCAAATAGTTGACCTTAAACGCATTATTTAGTATTTCGTTTTTTAGTGTTTCCGCTCAATATTGAAATTAAAATACCTACCACAATTCTACATAACCTCAACTTGTACTTAGAGCTTAA